>OW026362.1:19116162-19741162 GCA_932273835.1 Sarcophaga variegata | reverse complement strand
AAACTAAAATTTTTGTCATCTGAAAATTACTACGAGGGATGAAATAGAAAACGTTAGAATAGCAAACGTGTGTATACATTGCTATGTTAAATTCATTAACTGAAGCTAAAAAAGTGGATGCAGCTGATTTTGAGATATTGATCATAAGAGATTATTTGTAACTAATTAGAGTTAAGTGCTTAAATTCTTTTGAAAGCCTTGACATACATCCAAAAAGAAGAGTTAACTCTACATTTGCATTGCAATAGACATAGTTTGGGTTACTGACACCAGCTCATATGCCTCCAAAAAGGCGAAATATGAAAAAATATTTCTAAGGCGACATCCTCTCAGCTGATTTCTGGCAAAAACTGGGAATGATCTCTCCTTAGTTTTAAACAGTTCAATTGTAGAGAGCAGAGGTTCGAATTAAGGATAAGACAAGTGATGAACGGGTTTTTTGTATGATCAGCCTTCAGATCTCTAAAACAGTGCTCTATTACGTATGGTACGGACATACATCTCAAAATCCAAAACGTCAAAAACGCAAATAACAAAATTAAAATGTTTGTATACATTTTTGCATTTCGATTCAAATGCTTGGATTTCTCATTTCCTTGTTTCTAGCTTAGTTGTCCTTATGCTAAATTATTATTATTATTATCTTGGTTTTATTTTTGTTTTGAGAAAAGTTCCAGAAAATTTAAAATCCAGCTTTATTCTAATGACGAACACTGTTTAAAAAGTTAAAACCAATTTATTTGTTACTTTTTTGTTTAAATTAAATATTAAAGTAAACAATATTGGAATCGGCTATTTTAAGTGTTTCGGCGGTATATTAAAGCACAGTTTGAAAGCCGCTACACAGGAGTCAAATGTTTGTTGATTAGTGTATTAATGTTTCGTTTGGCAACATTTATTTGAATAATTGTTCGAATAAATATTTTTTATTTTCAGAATTATTGCAGTTTTTATAATTAAATTGCAATATTTAAATTTTGTTGTTATTATTTGATATTGAAAAAAAAGAATTGTTAATATTTTATAATTTTTTTGTTTTTTTTTTTATTTTTTACAAAATTTTAGTGAAATTTTTAATTTTTTTTTTGTTTTCCGAGAGTATTAGACAAAAATATTGAAAAAGAGAGAAATAAACGACTAAAATTATTTGTTTTATTTTTTACTTTTTTTATTTTATATTACTACTACAAACAGCCTTTATGTTAAACATGTTTATTAATTTATTAATTCATTTTTTCTTTTATTTTTATTTTTTGTTTTTTTTTTGTTATAAATTCAAACACATATTACTACAATTGTTATTTTTCTCTTATTTTTCTAATATTTTCCTTTGGGATTTTGTAAAAATTACAAAACTTTGTTGGTTAATAATTCTTTGTTCTGTTTGAGGAAAAAAACGTAGTCTTTATAAAAATTCCATTTTAAAGCCATTTTTTATGTTTTGTTTTTATAAAGACTACGTTTCTTTTAAGGAGCTGCCACTTTTATTTTTATTGTTTTTCTTATGTACATTTTATTTATTTTTATTTAATTTGTTTTCATATATTTTTGAAAAGTATGGTTATGTTTGTTTTTTTTCTCTTTATTTTCTATTTCATAAGTCCTGAGCACAATTTTATTTCTTTTTTTTTTTATTCTTTTTCACTAATTAATTATTTATTTTGTATTACAAACTACCAAAAAGAAAAAAAAGGAAAATTTAAATTGATTTTTTTTCTATTTTTCTTTTCAAACAAGCCAAAGTTTTATATTTTTATAAAATATTGTAGTTTTTGAATTGGTTTGGTTAGTATATATGTATGTATGGTTAATAATTAATAATTTCTATACATTAATATTTAAAGTTGAGTTGCTAATTCCTTGTAATATAAGTTTATTATTTATTAATTGTGTTTTCTTTTTTTGTTTGTTTGTTATTGTTATTGCTATTAAAAATATTTAATAAAATTCTAATTTATGGAAGTCATTTTTATAAATATTTTACAATAAAAGCCTGACTGACTACTTTTATGATAATAAATATTATTTTATTTTATTTTTTTTTTTTTTGAATTTTCAAAAAAAAAATTATAATTAAAATATTAAATTATGTACCACCAATTGTTTGTGTGTAATTGTAAACAAAAATTAAATCTCAAATGTTAATCAAATCATTTGCTTTCTGAAGAAATTTCAAAATTAATGTATAACTTTTAAAAATCCCTAAAAGTATGCCTTACACAAACACTAAATATCACCACCTAAAGCAAGACTTTTAAAAGTTCTTTTTTGCAAGCCGAACATAACGCTCCATATTAATGAAATATTCATATCTAGACGGTTTATTATAGATTTATTTTAATAAAAATAACATTTGTAACATTTGTTCAAGCCTTAATATAATTATTAACTCCAATTAGTTTGTTGGTAAAGTCTGCTAGAGTGTCCTGGAAAACATATTTTCATTTCATTTGATAGTTGAACTAAAACCATTGGCGTTAAGCGATTTCAAGGGGAATCTGTTACATTTTGAGTAAACTAAACTAAAATATAGGCCATGGCCTCGGTTTTATAATCATTTTAAAATGCTAGGGAATTCATTACAATTAAATAAAATGCATCGAATTTATATCAGCAGATAAATATTTAGTAATTGGAAAGAAGATAAATTCAATACCAGATTTAGGGATCAGAGCGCAAATTATCTAATCTTTAACACGGTCAAAAAACCTTCTTGATAAAGTCTTTGTGTGTTTAATAAAGGTTCGATTTGTGGACATCAAGAATGTAGAAAATGAATGCAATTAAAAATTAAAAGCTATCATCACCCTGATTGGTGATTAACGTAATTCTTTCAATTAATTCTTTCTATACAATTTTTAACGAGATAATTTCCATTTTATCGATTGCAGGGCGTAAAGATTGGGAGAATTAGATAGGAGTGGTTGTCGTATACACAAAAGTGAATAACGACTGTATTGGAAGCGGATTCGCGTTCAGATCATATAAAAAAAATTAATTTGTCGATCGGTCGACTAGGTAAATATCTAAAGCAAGAGGTTCCTATCAATTTCGGTAAAAATGAATTCCATTTTTAATGACAATTGTTCACAAGGCAATTTTGGCAAGAACATTTCCATGAGTCTAACAGCTTAGGATAGGTTAGATTAGAGGACGTGTACTTGTCAATTAAGACAAGTATAGTACCCGGAGTTCGGATTGACCCATTGTACAACGTCCTAGTTTCTCACACCACTTATGTTGTGTGTGTTTATTTTATACATGAGTGGTGGGACCTACAGTTTAAAAATGACTCCGAAAGACAGATTTTTGAGAAACTTTACATGGCAATTTTATTTACTCTCAGAGTTTTTGCCAGAAATCTGCTGAGAGGAAGTCGCCGAAGAAATACTTTTTGCATTTTGTCTTGATGTCTGGCATGGGACTCGAACCCTGGCTTTACGCCAACACACTACCTACTAGACTACGGCGACTTCGTCCAACAGCTGGGTAAGCAAAATAATATTTTTTGAACACAGAATAACTCAAATGATTAAGCGTGTCTCAAGTAGTTGATAACATTTAGACTCGGTTTCTCATTCTTTGAATGCATGAGATCGGTTTCATAAGGGAAACATTAATTTTAAAATTTTATTAAAAATTTTACATATTTTCACATCCCCCTTAGCCGCGTGTGAACACATGTATTTAATTTTCAAAACCATTGTTGTTCTCCTATAATTTTTAAAACAAACTTTTGAAAAAAGAACTGCACTGCCATTAGAAAAATTTTTTGTTAGTCAAACATTTATTTTGAAAATAAAATTCATGTTTATTGAAACGTTCAATAATTAATTCTCCTGATTCGTGTTTTTAAATTGTATTTGAAAATTTTTATTTGAAATTCGAAGAATATTCGAAATTTTCCTTTATCTTGCTTTCAATTTTGTCAAGTTTTATTTGAATTTTTATAGACTTCCAGCAAATTATTTTCTAGAATCACAATCTATAAAATATGGAATATTTTTGCCAATTTAAAAAAATTTTCATATTTTTTTTTGGGATTTAAATAAAAATAAATACAGCGTTTTATAATTTTTTTTGTTATTAAAATTTTGTTTTTATTTGTTGTTGTTTTTTTTAATTTATTTTAAAATAAGTTTAATTTAATACGGACTTAATTGAAATTAAAAATATTTAAATTTATTTATGTTACCAATATATTGTATATCTACAAAATTTAATAAAAAATAAAAAAATAAATTTTATTTTTATTTTAAATTTAATTAAAAGGAAAATCATTTTAAAGTAAAAATTAAATTAAATCTTATAAACATAGATGGGAGAAGAAGAATACTATAAAAAGTTATTTAAAAAATTATAAAAAATATGATTAATTAAAATTAAATTGAGCTATTTACATGCTATATGAGGAGGAATTTATATAAAATTTAATAATTATAAATAAAGTAAGATCATAAAACAATTTATTTTATTTATAAAAATAATATTTTTAATGCATTGCGCGTACAACATACATATATTGTTATATTTTATATTATTTTAAATGATTTTTATAAAAAAGTAAGTAGTGGTGGGTGGTATGCTCTGCTTTTAATATTTATTTCAGAATCTACGCGAATACAAAGTATGACGTTCTTTAATTTTTCTTGGGCATTAAATGAGAGAGGAGGTCTATTTACTGTTTGCGGCTGTTAAATTTAAATTTCGACAAATTGTTTCTTAGCGTGGCTCTCAAAGTTCAATAGTATCTCAGTAGTTGTCGGTTCTTGGACACTTGTTTAGGCATATATGGCTACTATAAGACGTCTGAGACTTTAGTTGCTTAATTTAACAGTCATGAATTCAGGCAATAGCTTCCGTTCATTGCTAAATATTTCGAAAAGTATTATTAAAACTGGAAATCGCTTAACCAATGGAGTGCAGGGACATACATACTTAATTGGTCATTACAACCCAGTCCGGTTGTAATACTAGAAGCTGAGCTAACAAATCCGTTTACTGTTGTTTACTATTTCAGTGACAAATTTCTAATTTTCCAAAGAAAAAAAAAACCGTGTCTTTGACTAAGAAATGTTGAATTAAGTTTCTAAATAATATTTAAAACTTTTTAATTTTTTTATAGGAGAACAATTTCATAATGGATTCAGACCCAGCCAGCATTTTTTGAAAATTTTAATCAAATTCGAGTCTTTTTTGATTCTTCTGCGCGATTGAAAAGTAAGAATATGCGCTCATTTTCTGATCATAAAAGACTCATTTGTCGGGAGAAAAATGTTACTACGGGCGACTCTTCTCAAGAAATCATTTATGAGTCATTTTCTATATTAATTTCGAGTAATTTTCGTCTCTTTTTCTAGTAGTTTTATGATCATTTTCGAATCGCTTTCTGATCATTTATTAGTCTTATTTAACTTCGTTTATGCTTCTTTTTCGAGTCGTCTTTCAGTCATCGTTTAACCGCATACGAGTCTTTTATGAGTAATTTATCAGTATGTTTAGGAGTCCTTTTATTGCCATTTATCAGTCATGTTTGTATTAATCTGGACTCCTTTTTGCGTCATTTATGAATATAATTTGAGTCATTTATTAGTCGTATTTCAAAATGTGTTTTTAGCCGAACCCAACGACTAATCAAGGTGGCAAAAATGAAAATGCATTGGCCATCTTTAAAGGCATACAGCGAAAAGATTGTTAAAATCCGACTTTAGCCTAACCCCCTGGCTTGGGGCTTCATATATACGGACATACATAATTGGCCATTACAACCCCTCAGTCAGGATTACGACCTAGCTTCTCACACCACTCATGCAGTGTTCGTTAATTTTATACGCGAGTGGCGGGACCTACTGTTTAACGTAGACTCCGAACGACAGATTTTTGAGAAACTAAACTGAAAGGAAGTTGGCGACTACCAAAGAAAGAATATTATATTTATATTTAAAAACAAATTGTACTTCATTTCATAGCCATCTTTTTACATTAATGAAAATTTATATAGAGAGGGTGAAAAAAAGCATTGTTTAATCCTCCGTCTGTGCAAAATATGATCATAAATACATACTTATAATCACTTTTCAAACACCTGCATGATGTGTTTTTGATTAATCGTTTTTCAATCTACAATATAATAATAAATAATGTAAATAATAGTCACATTTTAAACATCTGGATGATTAATTTTCGATTGATATACAATTTTTTATTGTATTTTAAATCGAACTTATTTTACTCATTGGCGCGAATCATTTATGAGTCCTTTTTTAATCGTGTAACTGACTAATAAGTTTTTGATCACCAAAAGTACTCTAAAAAGACTCAGCAAGGTGATTTTTCAAAAAACAATCTTCCAAATGCTAGCTGGGGAATAGGTTTAAAAAAAAAATATTAAAAAAAATAAAATAAATTTTTAAAAAAAGGATATTTCCATTTTTCCTACAATTACTTACAAAGCAAAATGTGTAGGGTTGTTGGTAGGGGGGTCAAGTATTTTCTTTATGTTTATAAAAATCATAAAATTTTTTGTTTTATTAAATTAAATATTATTTTGCACTGATATTGTTTTTTTTTTAAATTGAAGTTTTTCTCTTTTTGCATTGATTATAATATTTTTTTTATTTTTTTTCTTGATTTTTATAATTAAACACTAAACATAGAATATGATTAAAGAATAGAAATATAATCAATTATTATTATTATTATTATTGTATTTGTTTTTATTTTTCATTATTATTATTTTAAAATGCTATTTATTTATTTAATTGTATTTATTATTATGGTATTTTATAATATTTTACATGGATTTTTTAGATTTATTGTGTTTAATAACTAATAAAAAATAAATTTTATTTAATTTTTTCAAATTGATTTTATTTTATACACAATTGGAGAAAGAGAAAATTTATGTGATTACAGGAGTTCTTGTTTAATAAAATAAATTTTAATTTTTTTTTTTCTTGAGAATTTCTAGAATATTTTAATAATTTTTGAAGAGGAAAAAAAGCACAGTTTTTGTTTTATATTTGTTTATAAATTTTATTTGTTTTCTTTTTTATTTTTTTAAATAAACATTGTGCGTAAATTATTTAAATATTGACATCAATATTATTCGTTTATTAGTACAATTTGTTTAAACAATACAATACAATGCCTTAGAAAACACATCTCTCTGCTAAAACGTAAAAGTTTTTTACGTTTTTAATTTGTTTATAAGAAGAAGAAAGAAAAAATATTTTATTTTTACAATGTCTTACAATATATCGTATGTATTATATATTGTATGTATGTGGCTTATTTATATTGCTATTTGCTATTTGAATACTTTATATTACTAATTTAATAGTTTTTATTTTTTTTATTTTTTATTTATATTTTCAGTTTTAGTTTTAATTACAATCTGTCTGTTTGTCTAGTCTGTCTGTCTGTGTATCTGTTTAAGTAGTAGTATTTGAGTTTGTTTCTACAAAAATTCGTTTTTTTTAAATTTATTTATTTTAAATCTATTGTTTTTATTTCGTTTATTTATTGTATGGAAATTCTTTAAATATTCTTCTCTTTAACTTAAATTTTTCAGTCTTAACTTATTCGTAAACTAATATTGGAAAAATATTATAAAAAAAAAGAATTAAAATTTAATGCTGGGGGTTCATGGCTTTACTAAAATTGAGAGAACCCCCCTCCTCTTAAATGATATAAAATAAATTAATTATAATAAAACTAAACTGAAATTGTAATTTTTCTCAATTCTATTTGGATTTTTATTTTTATTTAATTTTTATTTTTTTTTTTTAAGAAAAATTACATTTTCACTGGGGGGCAGTGTGTCGTCCACATATTGGGTGTGTTCTTGTGTTTTTTCGTAAAAAAAATTATGTTTAAAAACACAAAAAAAATTTACAAAATTTTTAAAATAAAAGCAAATTAAACTAACTACAAAATCTATTTCTATTTTTATAAAATTTCGAAATTACACTGTGCTACAAAAAAATAAAAAATAAGTAGATAGTTTGCCAAACAATAAAAATTTAATTTCTACAATAGCTAGGACCATAGTGCCTGTGCTTTAAGCAGTTTACAAAGATCTTGGAATAGCAAATCATGCTAACATGAGATTTAGAATGACCTCTACTTGCGAAATTCTTTTATATTTTAAAATGCTACATATATTATACAGCATTTTCCCGAATTTCGTATTATTTTCTTTTGCTTTACTTCAATTACATGTACTTTTTCCCGTCAAGCATGTGATTGATTGATTGATCAATCTACTGTAGATGATGCTATATATTTATATATCTTTTATATTTTAAAATTCTATACTATATACAGCATTTTCCCGAATTTCGTATTATTTTCTTTTCTTCTTTTACTTTAATTACATGCACTTTTTCCCGTCAAGCATGTGATTGATTGATTGATCAATCTACTGTAGAAGATGCTATATATTTATATATCTTTTATATTTTAAAATGCTACATATATTATACAGCATTTTCCCGAATTTCGTATTATTTTCTTTTGCTTTACTTCAATAACATGTACTTTTTCCCGTCAAGCATGTGATTAATTGATTGATCAATCTACTGTAGAAGATGCTATATATTTATATATCTTTTATATTTTAAAATGCTATACTATATACAGCATTTTCCCGAATTTCGTATTATTTTCTTTTCTTCTTTTACTTCAATTACATGCACTTTTTCCCGTCAAGCATGTGACTGATTGATTGATCAATCTACTGTAATCGTGGCAAAATATTTTGTATATTTTTTTATTTTTGTGATTTTGAATTTTTAATTTTATTTGTTTATCCCCAAAAATTCCTTACAGCAGGTTCAACTAGTAAACATTACCTTGAAAGTATTCATTCGTTTGGCAGGCGAATTTTTCCTTTTTGGGGTTTTCTGTTAAGTTTTGTGTTGTAATTATTTTCACTAAAAATGTAAAAAATTTATTTACAAATTAAAAAACAAAATTGTATTGTCAGCTAAAAAATAATTTTCTTTGCATTATAGCTCTGCATAATTTCTCATTGTAGCACAGTGTTAATATTAAAATAGGTTTGTCACTTTCAAAAATGGTTATTGGACTCTTAAGGCTCTTTGCTGTAACCTGGACTTATAGATATAAATACGTAGTATATGCTTACCTAAGTAATCATTGCAAATTTTCACACATCAACTACTTGTTTCTGTTCAAAATTTCGTCATTCTATCAAAGTTCCCGGTCAAATAAAAGTTTTTAGAAATTCTGAGGGAGTTGTGCTTCTACCTTAAATACAGGTAATTAACAACAGTATATTCGTAAGCAAGACAGAGGGGCTCAACAGAAGAGGTGCCTTCAAGTTGTGCTGGAAGTAAGCTGTCTTTCGTGCATCCCTTGCGCTGACCAACTTCTTTCCTAGTTTGTTGGATTTCGGTCAGTACAGGGAGTGGGCTTACTTGTGGCGCCTCTACAGAAAGATATGCGTGCTCAAGTGAGCTTTGGTAATCAAAGCTACTACTTCGATATAATCTATCATAAGCCGTCTGAAAGTCAGCTGTTATGGATATGAACATCAAGAGGAAGTTGTTATTCCAGCCAGCGTTTGTTAAAAAGGTTAGCCAGTTAAGTATGTCGGTTTATATTTCCATTCTAGGGGCCTAGAAATAGTAAGTATTTCGATCCACAATAAAACATTTTTGCTGAAATGTTTGAAATTTCTTTTCTATTTTCTAAATCAGGCCATCTTTTTCTGCATTAAATTTCGATCTCCTAAATATCAAGACTGTGCCTTTTACAGAGTAGCATGATTGATGATATAAAAATTGCTTCAAATACGATCTGTCATGTCCACTTGACTTATTCGAATTTTGTTAATTGTAAAGAATTGAAATGTTACATTAAATGTCTTTAAATACTATTTTACTTTCCAGCCAGGCTGATAATAATCCAAGGTATACCCACTTGATGAATATTCTCGCTTATCTTTTGAAATTATAGTTCTGTTAAGCATCACAATCACAAACTATTTAAGCTGTACCAAGATTGCTACTAAGTTTCAAAATCCTTCAAATACTACAGTTTATTCCTTGTAGTATTCCATTTATTTCGTAGCTTAAAGTAGCTTAAATATTTGTTAAGGATAACGGCCCAAGTAGGTGGCCAGTAGACCGATTTAGTTTCCTTGGATCTCAAAAGATCTGCTGTATCAGTTAGGGTACAAAAATGTTGGGGTTACTTCTCATTGCCTAATAGAGGCCTATTTGGATATTACATGTAAAATATTTTGCAAAAGCTTCTTTGCTTATTTAATATACTATTAAACGTCCGTTTGCTATTTTAGATACAGGTTCATATACTACTATACAACTATTCCAAATTAACTGCATAAATTCACCATAACTTCTGATTAAATTCCGATTGATTAAGCCGTCTTTTTCAATTCGTGTTTCGTTTGCATCCGTTCTGTCTCACACAGTGTTATTGATTTCTGAGAATTTGGATTTAGTTCTGGTGCCAGTCACCCTCATCATTTATTACCGACGGACTAAAGGACTCCTATTCTTATTGAAATTAAATATGTTTTCTTTCGAAAATTTTAGCAATTTTAAACTACAGAAGGCATACATATCTCTCTAAATAGACATATTTTTCAAGCTACAAAATTGTAATTCCCTACGCTTTTAACATAGTAAAGATATCGTTGGAAAACTTATTTATATTTTTAATTTACTTGTACTTTTTTATCGTTATAGGTTTTGAAGAGCCTCCTGGAATGCAATGATCCGAGGTACAGAAAAACATCCTGAACTGCCTTCCTGTAGGCATCCCTCTTCAGCTGTAATGTGACGTTAATGATTATCACGACTTCCTCCTCATAGATGTCATACCGGTTTGTTAACTAAGGTTATAAAGTTTGAAGTCGAAACCCATTTGTTAAGAACGACTCAAATTATAAGATAAGTGGCCATGATAATTGGAATGCATTATCAGAAAGGATAACACCTTGGAAGTTACTACATACGAAATAAAGTGCCGTTTGCTGGAAACAATACAACATAATGTTCGTCGTAAATCAAACTATTTGGAGACATTATTTTAAACTTTTTAAATTATGTATACGATGTGTTAGAAATTCTTTAAATACTTGTTTAAAAAAAATTATAAAAAATGTATGTTTTTTTACGCAAATTTTATTATAAATTTGTAATAAAAATGTAAATAATTCTTTAAAATATAGATTTAATTGAGAAAATGTAATTCTATTCCGATCTAACGGCATTATACTCAATAAAATGTAAATTTTTTTCAAGGAAAATAGGAAAAATTCGTAGTCAAGCCCAAAAAGTCCAGAGTTTAACAGAATAAACGCTTATAACTCTGGACCCATCCGACCTATTGAAATGAAAGTGGTGCCATTGAAAAGATCGGAAGTCGTACTTTAAGTTCCATGTCCAAGTCCAAGTGCAAGTCCAGCCAGGACCCGAAAATTTCAAATATCTTTTCGACCTTTTTTTTGTCAAATACCAGGCCAAGTCCAAAAAGTCCAGAGTTTAATAGAAATTTTTAAACGCTTATAACTCTGGACCCATCCGACCTATTGAAATGAAAGGGGTGCCATTGGATAGGTCTGAGGTCATACTTTCAGATCGTGCCAAAATAAAAACGACCAAGTCCAAGGCCAAGCCCAAAAGTCCAGAGTTTAATAGAAAGTTTTAAACGCTTATAACTCTGGACCCATCCGACCTATTGAAATGAAAGTGGTGCCATTGAAAAGATCGGGAGTCGTACTTTAAGTTCCATTTCCAAGTCCAAGTCCTAGGCCATCTAGGACCCGAAAATTTAGCTTTGAAAGTGTTAGAGCTTTTATTCACACATACACACACACACACAAACGGTTTTTCGATTTGAATTTCTTGTCGACCTTTTTTTTGTCAAATACCAGGCCAACAGAATCATGCAGCAAGCAAATGTCGGTAAATAAAAATGTTTAAACGCTTATAACTCTAGGTCCATCAGACCTATTGAAATGAAAGGGGTGCCATTGGAAAGGTCTGAGGTCATACTTTCAGATCGTGCCAAAATAAAAACGACCAAGTCCAAGGCCAAGCCCAAAAAGTCCAGAGTTTAATAGAAAGTTTTAAACGCTTATAACTCTGGACCCATCCGACCTATTGAAATGAAAGTGGTGCCATTGAAAAGATCGGAAGTCGTACTTTAAGTTCCATGTCCAAGTCCAAGTGCAAGTCCATCCAGGACCCGAAAGTTTCAAATATCTTTTCGACCTTTTTTTGTCAAATACCAGGCCAAGTCCAAAAAGTCCAGAGTTTAATAGAAATTTTTAAACGCTTATAACTCTGGACCCATCCGACCTATTGAAATGAAAGGGGTGCCATTGGATAGGTCTGAGGTCATACTTTCAGATCGTGCCAAAATAAAAACGACCAAGTCCAAGGCCAAGCCCAAAAGTCCAGAGTTTAATAGAAAGTTTTAAACGCTTATAACTCTGGACCCATCCGACCTATTGAAATGAAAGTGGTGCCATTGAAAAGATCGGAAGTCGTACTTTAAGTTCCATTTCCAAGTCCAAGTCCTAGGCCATCTAGGACCCGAAAATTTAGCTTTGAAAGTGTTAGAGCTTTTATTCACACATACACACACACACACAAACGGTTTTTCGATTTGAATTTCTTGTCGACCTTTTTTTTTGTCAAATACCAGGCCAACAGAATCATGCAGCAAGCAAATGTCGGTAAATAAAAATGTTTAAACGCTTATAACTCTAGGTCCATCAGACCTATTGAAATGAAAGGGGTGCCATTGGAAAGGTCTGAGGTCATACTTTCAGATCGTGCCAAAATAAAAACGACCAAGTCCAAGGCCAAGCCCAAAAAGTCCAGAGTTTAATAGAAATCTTTAAACGCTTATAACTCTGGACCCATCCGACCTATTGAAATGAAAGTGGTGCCATTGAAAAGATCGGAAGTCGTACTTTAAGTTCCATGTCCAAGTCCAAGTGCAAGTCCATCCAGGACCCGAAAATTTCAAATATCTTTTCGACCTTTTTTTGTCAAATACCAAGCCAAGTCCAAAAAGTCCAGAGTTTAATAGAAATTTTTAAACGCTTATAACTCTGGACCCATCCGACCTATTGAAATGAAAGGGGTGCCATTGGATAGGTCTGAGGTCATACTTTCAGATCGTGCCAAAATAAAAACGACCAAGTCCAAGGCCAAGCCCAAAAGTCCAGAGTTTAATAGAAAGTTTTAAACGCTTATAACTCTGGACCCATCCGACCTATTGAAATGAAAGTGGTGCCATTGAAAAGATCGGAAGTCGTACTTTAAGTTCCATTTCCAAGTCCAAGTCCTAGGCCATCTAGGACCCGAAAATTTAGCTTTGAAAGTGTTAGAGCTTTTATTCACACATACACACACACACACAAACGGTTTTTCGATTTGAATTTCTTGTCGACCTTTTTTTTGTCAAATACCAGGCCAACAGAATCATGCAGCAAGCAAATGTCGGTAAATAAAAATGTTTAAACGCTTATAACTCTGGACCCATCCGACCTATTGAAATGAAAGGGGTGCCATTGGATAGGTCTGAGGTCATACTTTCAGATCGTGCCAAAATAAAAACGACCAAGTCCAAGGCCAAGCCCAAAAGTCCAGAGTTTAATAGAAAGTTTTAAACGCTTATAACTCTGGACCCATCCGACCTATTGAAATGAAAGTGGTGCCATTGAAAAGATCGGAAGTCGTACTTTAAGTTCCATTTCCAAGTCCAAGTGCAAGTCCATCCAGGACCCGAAAATTTCAAATATCTTTTCGACCTTTTTTTGTCAAATACCAGGCCAAGTCCAAAAAGTCCAGAGTTTAATAGAAATTTTTAAACGCTTATAACTCTGGACCCATCCGACCTATTGAAATGAAAGGGGTGCCATTGGATAGGTCTGAGGTCATACTTTCAGATCGTGCCGAAATAAAAACGACCAAGTCCAAGGCCAAGCCCAAAAGTCCAGAGTTTAATAGAAAGTTTTAAACGCTTATAACTCTGGACCCATCCGACCTATTGAAATGAAAGTGGTGCCATTGAAAAGATCGGAAGTCGTACTTTAAGTTCCATTTCCAAGTCCAAGTCCTAGGCCATCTAGGACCCGAAAATTTAGCTTTGAAAGTGTTAGAGCTTTTATTCACACATACACACACACACACAAACGGTTTTTCGATTTGAATTTCTTGTCGACCTTTTTTTTGTCAAATACCAGGCCAACAGAATCATGCAGCAAGCAAATGTCGGTAAATAAAAATGTTTAAACGCTTATAACTCTGGACCCATCCGACCTATTGAAATGAAAGGGGTGCCATTGGATAGGTCTGAGGTCATACTTTCAGATCGTGCCAAAATAAAAACGACCAAGTCCAAGGCCAAGCCCAAAAGTCCAGAGTTTAATAGAAAGTTTTAAACGCTTATAACTCTGGACCCATCCGACCTATTGAAATGAAAGTGGTGCCATTGAAAAGATCGGAAGTCGTACTTTAAGTTCCATGTCCAAGTCCAAGTGCAAGTCCATCCAGGACCCGAAAATTTCAAATATCTTTTCGACCTTTTTTTGTCAAATACCAGGCCAAGTCCAAAAAGTCCAGAGTTTAATAGAAATTTTTAAACGCTTATAACTCTGGACCCATCCGACCTATTGAAATGAAAGGGGTGCCATTGGATAGGTCTGAGGTCATACTTTCAGATCGTGCCAAAATAAAAACGACCAAGTCCAAGGCCAAGCCCAAAAGTCCAGAGTTTAATAGAAAGTTTTAAACGCTTATAACTCTGGACCCATCCGACCTATTGAAATGAAAGTGGTGCCATTGAAAAGATCGGAAGTCGTACTTTAAGTTCCATTTCCAAGTCCAAGTCCTAGGCCATCTAGGACCCGAAAATTTAGCTTTGAAAATGTTAGAGCTTTTATTCACACATACACACACACACACACAAACGGTTTTTCGATTTGAATTTCTTGTCGACCTTTTTTTTTGTCAAATACCAGGCCAACAGAATCATGCAGCAAGCAAATGTCGGTAAATAAAAATGTTTAAACGCTTATAACTCTAGGTCCATCAGACCTATTGAAATGAAAGGGGTGCCATTGGAAAGGTCTGAGGTCATACTTTCAGATCGTGCCAAAATAAAAACGACCAAGTCCAAGGCCAGGCCCAAAAAGTCCAGAGTTTAATAGAAATCTTTAAACGCTTATAACTCTGGACCCATCCGACCTATTGAAATGAAAGTGGTGCCATTGAAAAGATCGGAAGTCGTACTTTAAGTTCCATGTCCAAGTCCAAGTGCAAGTCCATCCAGGACCCGAAAATTTCAAATATCTTTTCGACCTTTTTTTGTCAAATACCAGGCCAAGTCCAAAAAGTCCAGAGTTTAATAGAAATTTTTAAACGCTTATAACTCTGGACCCATCCGACCTATTGAAATGAAAGGGGTGCCATTGGATAGGTCTGAGGTCATACTTTCAGATCGTGCCAAAATAAAAACGACCAAGTCCAAGGCCAGGCCCAAAAAGTCCAGAGTTTAATAGAAATTTTTAAACGCTTATAACTCTGGACCCATCCGACCTATTGAAATGAAAGGGGTGCCATTGGATAGGTCTGAGGTCATACTTTCAGATCGTGCCAAAATAAAAACGACCAAGTCCAAGGCCAAGCCCAAAAGTCCAGAGTTTAATAGAAATTTTTAAACGCTTATAACTCTGGACCCATCCGACCTATTGAAATGAAAGTGGTGCCATTGAAAAGATCGGAAGTCGTACTTTAAGTTCCATTTCCAAGTCCAAGTCCTAGGCCATCTAGGACCCGAAAATTTAGCTTTGAAAGTGTTAGAGCTTTTATTCACACATACACACACACACACAAACGGTTTTTCGATTTGAATTTCTTGTCGACCTTTTTTTTTGTCAAATACCAGGCCAACAGAATCATGCAGCAAGCAAATGTCGGTAAATAAAAATGTTTAAACGCTTATAACTCTAGGTCCATCAGACCTATTGAAATCAAAGGGGTGCCATTGGAAAGGTCTGAGGTCATACTTTCAGATCGTGCCAAAATAAAAACGACCAAGTCCAAGGCCAAGCCCAAAAAGTCCAGAGTTTAATAGAAATCTTTAAACGCTTATAACTCTGGACCCATCCGACCTATTGAAATGAAAGTGGTGCCATTGAAAAGATCGGAAGTCGTACTTTAAGTTCCATGTCCAAGTCCAAGTGCAAGTCCATCCAGGACCCGAAAGTTTCAAATATCTTTTCGACCTTTTTTTGTCAAATACCAGGCCAAGTCCAAAAAGTCCAGAGTTTAATAGAAATTTTTAAACGCTTATAACTCTGGACCCATCCGACCTATTGAAATGAAAGGGGTGCCATTGGATAGGTCTGAGGTCATACTTTCAGATCGTGCCAAAATAAAAACGACCAAGTCCAAGGCCAAGCCCAAAAGTCCAGAGTTTAATAGAAAGTTTTAAACGCTTATAACTCTGGACCCATCCGACCTATTGAAATGAAAGTGGTGCCATTGAAAAGATCGGAAGTCGTACTTTAAGTTCCATGTCCAAGTCCAAGTGCAAGTCCATCCAGGACCCGAAAATTTCAAATATCTTTTCGACCTTTTTTTGTCAAATACCAGGCCAAGTCCAAAAAGTCCAGAGTTTAATAGAAATTTTTAAACGCTTATAACTCTGGACCCATCCGACCTATTGAAATGAAAGGGGTGCCATTGGAAAGGTCAGAGGTCATACTTTTAGATCGTGCCAAAATAAAAACGACCAAGTCCAAGGCCAAGCCCAAAAGTCCAGAGTTTAATAGAAAGTTTTAAACGCTTATAACTCTGGACCCATCCGACCTATTGAAATGAAAGTGGTGCCATTGAAAAGATCGGAAGTCGTACTTTAAGTTCCATTTCCAAGTCCAAGTCCTAGGCCATCTAGGACCCGAAAATTTAGCTTTGAAAATGTTAGAGCTTTTATTCACACATACACACACACACACAAACGGTTTTTCGATTTGAATTTCTTGTCGACCTTTTTTTTTGTCAAATACCAGGCCAACAGAATCATGCAGCAAGCAAATGTCGGTAAATAAAAATGTTTAAACGCTTATAACTCTAGGTCCATCAGACCTATTGAAATGAAAGGGGTGCCATTGGAAAGGTCTGAGGTCATACTTTCAGATCGTGCCAAAATAAAAACGACCAAGTCCAAGGCCAGGCCCAAAAAGTCCAGAGTTTAATAGAAATCTTTAAACGCTTATAACTCTGGACCCATCCGACCTATTGAAATGAAAGTGGTGCCATTGAAAAGATCGGAAGTCGTACTTTAAGTTCCATGTCCAAGTCCAAGTGCAAGTCCATCCAGGACCCGAAAATTTCAAATATCTTTTCGACCTTTTTTTGTCAAATACCAGGCCAAGTCCAAAAAGTCCAGAGTTTAATAGAAATTTTTAAACGCTTATAACTCTGGACCCATCCGACCTATTGAAATGAAAGGGGTGCCATTGGATAGGTCTGAGGTCATACTTTCAGATCGTGCCAAAATAAAAACGACCAAGTCCAAGGCCAGGCCCAAAAAGTCCAGAGTTTAATAGAAATTTTTAAACGCTTATAACTCTGGACCCATCCGACCTATTGAAATGAAAGGGGTGCCATTGGATAGGTCTGAGGTCATACTTTCAGATCGTGCCAAAATAAAAACGACCAAGTCCAAGGCCAAGCCCAAAAGTCCAGAGTTTAATAGAAATTTTTAAACGCTTATAACTCTGGACCCATCCGACCTATTGAAATGAAAGTGGTGCCATTGAAAAGATCGGAAGTCGTACTTTAAGTTCCATTTCCAAGTCCAAGTCCTAGGCCATCTAGGACCCGAAAATTTAGCTTTGAAAGTGTTAGAGCTTTTATTCACACATACACACACACACACAAACGGTTTTTCGATTTGAATTTCTTGTCGACCTTTTTTTTTGTCAAATACCAGGCCAACAGAATCATGCAGCAAGCAAATGTCGGTAAATAAAAATGTTTAAACGCTTATAACTCTAGGTCCATCAGACCTATTGAAATCAAAGGGGTGCCATTGGAAAGGTCTGAGGTCATACTTTCAGATCGTGCCAAAATAAAAACGACCAAGTCCAAGGCCAAGCCCAAAAAGTCCAGAGTTTAATAGAAATCTTTAAACGCTTATAACTCTGGACCCATCCGACCTATTGAAATGAAAGTGGTGCCATTGAAAAGATCGGAAGTCGTACTTTAAGTTCCATGTCCAAGTCCAAGTGCAAGTCCATCCAGGACCCGAAAGTTTCAAATATCTTTTCGACCTTTTTTTGTCAAATACCAGGCCAAGTCCAAAAAGTCCAGAGTTTAATAGAAATTTTTAAACGCTTATAACTCTGGACCCATCCGACCTATTGAAATGAAAGGGGTGCCATTGGATAGGTCTGAGGTCATACTTTCAGATCGTGCCAAAATAAAAACGACCAAGTCCAAGGCCAAGCCCAAAAGTCCAGAGTTTAATAGAAAGTTTTAAACGCTTATAACTCTGGACCCATCCGACCTATTGAAATGAAAGTGGTGCCATTGAAAAGATCGGAAGTCGTACTTTAAGTTCCATTTCCAAGTCCAAGTCCTAGGCCATCTAGGACCCGAAAATTTCAAATATCTTTTCGACCTTTTTTTGTCAAATACCAGGCCAAGTCCAAAAAGTCCAGAGTTTAATAGAAATTTTTAAACGCTTATAACTCTGGACCCATCCGACCTATTGAAATGAAAGGGGTGCCATTGGATAGGTCTGAGGTCATACTTTCAGATCGTGCCAAAATAAAAACGACCAAGTCCAAGGCCAAGCCCAAAAGTCCAGAGTTTAATAGAAAGTTTTAAACGCTTATAACTCTGGACCCATCCGACCTATTGAAATGAAAGTGGTGCCATTGAAAAGATCGGAAGTCGTACTTTAAGTTCCATTTCCAAGTCCAAGTCCTAGGCCATCTAGGACCCGAAAATTTAGCTTTGAAAATGTTAGAGCTTTTATTCACACATACACACACACACACAAACGGTTTTTCGATTTGAATTTCTTGTCGACCTTTTTTTTTGTCAAATACCAGGCCAACAGAATCATGCAGCAAGCAAATGTCGGTAAATAAAAATGTTTAAACGCTTATAACTCTAGGTCCATCAGACCTATTGAAATCAAAGGGGTGCCATTGGAAAGGTCTGAGGTCATACTTTCAGATCGTGCCAAAATAAAAACGACCAAGTCCAAGGCCAAGCCCAAAAAGTCCAGAGTTTAATAGAAATCTTTAAACGCTTATAACTCTGGACCCATCCGACCTATTGAAATGAAAGTGGTGCCATTGAAAAGATCGGAAGTCGTACTTTAAGTTCCATGTCCAAGTCCAAGTGCAAGTCCATCCAGGACCCGAAAGTTTCAAATATCTTTTCGACCTTTTTTTGTCAAATACCAGGCCAAGTCCAAAAAGTCCAGAGTTTAATAGAAATTTTTAAACGCTTATAACTCTGGACCCATCCGACCTATTGAAATGAAAGGGGTGCCATTGGAAAGGTCAGAGGTCATACTTTCAGATCGTGCCAAAATAAAAACGACCAAGTCCAAGGCCAAGCCCAAAAGTCCAGAGTTTAATAGAAAGTTTTAAACGCTTATAACTCTGGACCCATCCGACCTATTGAAATGAAAGTGGTGCCATTGAAAAGATCGGAAGTCGTACTTTAAGTTCCATTTCCAAGTCCAAGTCCTAGGCCATCTAGGACCCGAAAATTTAGCTTTGAAAGTGTTAGAGCTTTTATTCACACATACACACACACACACAAACGGTTTTTCGATTTGAATTTCTTGTCGACCTTTTTTTTGTCAAATACCAGGCCAACAGAATCATGCAGCAAGCAAATGTCGGTAAATAAAAATGTTTAAACGCTTATAACTCTAGGCCCATCAGACCTATTGAAATGAAAGGGGTGCCATTGGAAAGGTCTGAGGTCATACTTTCAGATCGTGCCAAAATAAAAACGACCAAGTCCAAGGCCAAGCCCAAAAAGTCCAGAGTTTAATAGAAATCTTTAAACGCTTATAACTCTGGACCCATCCGACCTATTGAAATGAAAGTGGTGCCATTGAAAAGATCGGAAGTCGTACTTTAAGTTCCATGTCCAAGTCCAAGTGCAAGTCCATCCAGGACCCGAAAATTTCAAATATCTTTTCGACCTTTTTTTGTCAAATACCAGGCCAAGTCCAAAAAGTCCAGAGTTTAATAGAAATTTTTAAAGGCTTATAACTCTGGACCCATCCGACCTATTGAAATGAAAGGGGTGCCATTGGATAGGTCTGAGGTCATACTTTCAGATCGGGCCAAAATAAAAACGACCAAGTCCAAGGTCAAGTCCAAAAAGACCAGAGTTTAATAGAAATCTTTAAACGCGTCGTGCTTTAAGTTCATAGGTCTGAGGTCATACTTTCAGATCAAGTCCAGAAAGTCCAGAGTTTAATAGAAATTTTTAAACGCTTATAAAAGCAGCATTACAACTTCATATTGCTTGCTATATAATTGTTAATTTTGTTAAGAGCAATAACCATTTGATCAATACGACATGACATATTTTAATAAAAAAGAAAATTAAATTAAAAAAATACTTAATTTTAAATAATTATTTAAACTTAAAATTCTTTTCGAAAACCACGGGTTTTTCTATTGCATAACATGTTTTAGTTGGTTTTGAATTAATATTTAAATTAAATACACGAACTGTGTGGTTAACAAAAAGAATTTTAAGCTTGGAAATGAAATTTTTAAATATTAAAATATAAAATAGTTTAAAAAAAAACTATCTTTAATTAAATAAAAAAAAAAATTAAGGAATAATTTTGTTTTCCAAATTAAACTTGTAATATTAAATGTACATTTATTTATTTGTTTGTTTTAATATTTATTTATAATTATTTTAGTTTTTCTTTTATTTTATATTGTTTTAATATATGAAATCAGTCTGTGTGTTAAAACGAAACTCTTTATTATATAAAAAGAAATTAATAATTAATTAGTATTGAATTAAATTAATTAATTAGTCATTAATAATAATAGAATATTATAAGTAATAATATTATATTATAATTATAATTATTAATATTATAGTAAATAGTTTTTATATGTATTGTTAAATGTAAAAAAAAAGAAAAAATCATTATATTTATATTATTAATTAATTATATCTGAATTATATACGTTAATATTGTATATGATAATGTAATTAATTTGTTTATTAGTTAGTAAACTTTACGACATTCATTGTTATAAATGTATGTATGTATAACTGTATTGTTATGTGTTGTAAGTAGCATGTTCTTAATTAATTATGTGTAATTAAATAAAAGAACAAAAAGATTTAATTAAACATAATTATTATAAAACTAATATTAACATTGTAGCAGCAGTATATTGTTATCTTGTGTTGTTTTTGTTTTGTTTTTTTATAATTATTATTATTAAATACTTAATAAAAAAAGCCAAAATTCTTAAAATACTTTGCTAATAATTTAATAAAGAAATAAATGTTTATGTGTATGTGTTATATTGTAGATGTTATTGTTGTATTGTGTTTTGTTTAAAATAAAACAGGTATAATTTTTGTTTTTGTTAATGAATGAAATTATTTTTTTTAAAAAAAATTTAATTCATTTTGTAGTTGTAATTAAATAACATTTACATCATTTGTTTTGAATTTATATTAAAAAAAATAGAGACAAGCTTTTAAAAATTGTTAAAATTAAAATAAAATAAAAAATAATTGTATATATATACTAAAATTAAGCTAAAATGTGTTGTGTATTTTGGAAGGATTTGTATAAGAATTATTTAATTTTATAAATATTATTTTATAATATAAACTTATATTAGTTTTTTCTTTCTTTCTTTCTTTTTTTCTTTTGTTTTAATAAAAGCAAGCAAAAACACAACACTTACAAAAAGCGCTTAATAAATGTTTGTATTGTTTACTTTTTTTTCTTCTTTAATTAATTAATTAATTATTATTATTATTATTATTTTTTTTTTTTTTTTGAAGAAAAGAAAATCTACTTAAGCAATTTATTTTGTTTTTTTTTTTTGTTTTTAAGTTAAGTTACGTTAATTAAACAATACAGAATTTGTAAAAAATATATATATTTTTTGCAATATAAATTGTTACTAAATGTTTGTGTGTTTATAGTTTAGTTTAGTTTAGTTTTAATCATCCAATTCAACTTAATTTTTTTTCTTGCTTCACTATTTTACATTCATCAAGTTCTTATTTATCAATTTGTTGTTAAGTTTTATTTGTATATCAAGTGTTTAACGTATATAAATACGTTTTGTTTTTTATTAAATTAATATAATTATTATATTATATTTTCTTTTTTTGTGTTAATGGTACATATTTAATTTATTTTAAATTTTATTTTTTATTTATTTTGTTAAAGAATTTGAGGTAAATTTGGCAAATTATTATTAAAAAAAATTATATTTTTTTAATTCTTAAAGCACAAAACAAAAAAGCTTAAGTCTCCTCTAAATAGTAAGTAAAGTAATGTTTTTATTTTGAATTTAAAATTAATAAAGTTTTGTTTTGTTTTCCTTCTAATAGTAGTACATAAATAAGCAAATAATTTAAGATTTTCATTTACATAGTATAACGTAACGACATGTTAAACTTTTTTGTTTTGTGATCTTTGTTTTCTTATTTTTTTAAATATAAAATTCAAATGTTTTTTATATTGTAAGCTAATAATGGCATGAATAATATTATATTCTATAAGATTTTATAAAAATTTCGATTTAGGAGAATTAATTATTCAAGAAATAACATAAGTATTCGAGTCATATTTAAAGTTATATTTCATAATTGAAATTACTAGTTAAAATAAAAAATGTTTTTTAATGCCTTTAATGAAAGAATGCAATACAATATTTAAATTATTTAAGAATGTTGTTTTCTTTTGTTATTATTTTGTTTAAATATTTGCAAATTCAATCGTAAATGTTCTTTATACTGAAGGCATTTCATTGCATTTAGAGAGTGTACATTGGTGAAAGTGTAACCAACTTTCTAAGATATAAAACAAGTGTAGCAAATTAATTGCCATCATTAGTTTTTTCAAAGGCTTTTAATTTCTTATTGTGACATTTTGTTATATTGTTAGTCACATGAATGCAAATATTTATAGTTTCATACTTAATTAAGCAAATCAAGCTGTTTTTGAAAGTGAATGATGTCCTCAATGTATACTTCCTGGTTATTTAAAAAAAAAATTAAAAAAAACGGTGTAATAAGCCAAGCAAGGTATATTGTAGATTTGGGGAAATTTATAAGGCCTTATCCATTAAAAACTCAATAGAAAATTTCATTTACTTTATCCATTCTCTAGAAAACTTTTTGTATTTTTAGTGTTTTTTTTGTTGACATTTGCAAAGCAAATTGAAATGTTTTAATATTTTTAAGCCACATAGACAGAATTAAATATGAATGCCTTTCCTTCCTTCATATTATTATTATTAATAATTTGTTATGCTTTTTGTAAAAGAAAGAAATTTAAAGATTTTGATATTAATTCAAAAAGTGGGTTTTAAATACATAATTAATATGTAATTAACTTTGGCCTGAAAATCATAATTATAATCTAAATTTTGTATTAAGTTTTTAAGCTATTTATAAAATAAAGTTTTCTATTTGAAAAAGAATTTTCTTTCTTGCATTTCAATTACGATTACATTTCTCACAGGTTGTTTATAACATTTAGTATAATTTTAAAGCTTAAATTTAGTGTTTAAAGGGGTTTATGAATTTAATGATTATATTCTATAATTACTCATGCCAAATTGCTAACTTTTTAAATTAAAAATATGTATAAGAATTGTACATACACACAGTTACTAAAGTATACATACGGTTAAAAAATTTCTGAAATTTTTTCCGTTTTCGTTGAAAATCTTTATAGTTTCCTTGATGTTAAGACGGTCTTTTGCATTGGTTAAAAAATTTCTGAAATTGAACTGGTTTGTGGCCCTGCACAGGCCCACAAAGGTATGCATCCGCTTTACAAATTTCACAAATTTCTGAACCAAAGCAAAAGACCGTCTTAAAATCGAAGAAAGATGTCAGACAATTATAAATATATTCAACGAAAACGGATTGGTTAAAAAGTTTCTGAAATTTGTTAACTTTTGTGGCCCTGCACAGGCCCACAAAGGTATGCATCCGCTTTACAAATTTCACAAATTTCTGAACCAAAGCAAAAGACCGTCTTAAAATCGAGGAAAGTTGTCAGACAATTACAAATATTTTCAAGGAAAACGGATTAGTTAAAAAATTTTTGAAATTTGTTATCCGTATGTATACTTTTGTGGCTGAGTGTACATTCAATTAAATTAATTACATTGTATTGATTGTAATCCTTATGTTATGTGTGTTATTAATTGCATTAAGAAATGTATTGGATTTCTAATGTGATGTTTAGATTTTCTTTTTTTTTTCGAATTTCGAAAATTTGAATTTTATATTTAAAGTATTAATGATTGATGGAAAAAACAAAACATTTGTTTTTATACATACACAATATATAAATGTTTTAAATATTATTAATTATAATAATAATAATAAAAAAAAAATAAAATATTTTTAAAAAATAAAATACTTTCATCTTATGTACGTACATAAGAGCATAAGATAGAGACAGGGAGAGCGTATATATGTATATAGTATATATATACATATGTATGTAAGTGTTTTTGTTCTTTTTTTTTAAGTAAAATATATATGTATACGTTGTAATTTATATAAATCTATAGTAGTATGTATCTATTTTATAATGCATATTAAAATGTATTATTATTTTTAATTTTTATAATATTTTGTTTTTAAATTTTTTACATTAATTGTTATTATTATTATTATTTGTTGTTGTTATAGTATATATATAATTTTCTTTAGAATTATAATTTAAGAAAATTCTTCTTTAAATGTTTGTGTATGTTTTTGTTTTTGTTGTTTATTGTGTTTGTTAAAAACAATAATAAATACGCTCTTATTTATTAAGCGTATTCCTCCAATATACCAATTTAAACTCTGGTAAACAGTTTCAAATTTCAAATGTTTGCGTCTCTTTTTATTAAAAAAATTTTCTTTTTTCTTTTAAACGTTCGTTTGTTTTTCTCCCAAAATAATGTTGCTGGAATTGTTGTTTTTCATTTTCTTTCTTTTGTTTTCTTTTAATGATGTTTGTGAATGAGTTTCTCCTTGATGTTATTTATATAAGACTAGTTGCTGTTTGTTGTTATTGTTAAAGAGTTGTTGTATAATAAAAAAAAAGAAAAAATTAAACAATTTTTTTCTAAATGGTTTCTGGTTGTTGTATCGATTATTTTAAATTATATTAGTATGTAGGCAGACGTTAGAGGCAGGATACAATCCATTATTTGACTGTATGATAATGCTTTCCTTTAATATTTATAATCTTTGTTCTTGTTTCTTTCTCTTCATTGTTGTTTTTATTTTTTAATGGCTTTTATAAAGTATAAATAATCGGTGGTGGAATGATTTTGTTTTCTCTCTGCATATTTCTTGTTATGTTGAATAATTAAATTCGCTTTATTTATCCTTTAATTATCCTTTTCATTAAGAGGATTGAATTGAATTCCTTTATTTTGTTCTTAACGAATATCCCTCCTTCCTTTCTTGCTTTTGGTTGAAAATATTTTTTCATTTTTTTTCTTTTTTTGTTAAAAAGTTAAACTTAAAAATAAATCGTTGCATTTTAATAGATTTTACTTTAAGAGAATACTTTGTTGTTGGCTGATTTGTTTGTCGATTGTTGTTGCTGCTGTAGGAGACCATTATTTTTATATCAAAACATTTTTAAGTAGTTGTTCTCATCAATATTTGTTGTTTTTTGTATTGCTGTTGCTATGACTTGTGCTGTTGTTGCTGCTGCTATTGTTGCCATTATTGCTGCTATTGTTGTTGTTATTATTTTAGGCGGCTATGGCCTCATTTTGCCGTCATTCCCATTGATGGGGTGATGGTGGCAATTCGGAAGGATGTGCTACCGTTGAACTATACACATTGAATCATAATGCCGAAGACGGAGACGGAGAGAGAGAGAATGAGAGAGGGAGAGAAAAAAAAGAAGGAAACAAAGTAGAATATTTTAGTATTTTTTTTTGTTTAAAATTGTTTTTTTTTTGTTGCTTAAATTATGTACACATAAAAGAAATATTTACTGTTTTAAAACAACAACAACAACAATGTATAAGTAAGAAAAGAACTAATAAGCGAAAATCAATTAAAAAGAAAAAGAAAATAACAACACATTTTCAGTGGAACGAATAATGGAATACTAAGAAAACTTTTGTTAATATTTAAAAAGCAAATTAAATAAGAAAGGAAAACTTTCTTTTATTAAATAAAATAAATAAATAAATAAAAACGTTAAAGTGAAGTAAATTTATTAAATAACTGTAAAGTTATTTGCTACTACCCTATTACTCGCCTATCAAATCGAATATTAATCTTCGTTTTGTTTTTAGGAAAATAGTTAAGGAAGGAATAAAAAGAACAATTGATTTGTGTAAGACGTTTCATTACAATTTCATAAAATATTTTGTTTTAATTACATACCACACATACTATATTTACTATATGTATTGTTCAATTGAACTCCCAAACATCCCACAGACGAGCGAGCTAGTACATTAGTTGATAGCTAGTTTTCTGGCATTCCTGTTTATTTATTTATTACATTGAGATCCTAATCCTATAATCCCTAAGACCATCACCTGATAATGCTTTAAAAGTTAGAAAAATCTAAGACTAAACTTTCAGGGGCTAACTTACCAAACTCTAAACTGTTCGCCTTAATCTAATTTATCAGTAGTGCTTAAATGCCCCTCTATATTATAGACGATCTATAGTGATTCTTTAAAAATTAAAAACAAAACTATAAATAAAATACGCAGTAATTGCAATTGTTTCAACACTAGTCGTCTTCTTAGCATTTCAAAATGCTATCTCTGACAACATTGTGTGGCACTTTATATCCTATAAAAATATCGGCATGCATAGTCACATTGCCATTACAACCCTTCAGTTAGGATTACGACCTAGCTTCTCAGACCACTTATGTTTTGTATGTGTTAATTTTCTACATGAAAGTGGCGGGAAGACCTACAGTTTAAAATCGGCTCCGGACGACAGAGTTTTGAGAAACTTTTTCATGGCAATTTTATTTTACTCTCCGAGTTTTTGCCAGAAATCTGCTGTGAGCTGTGAGGCAGTCGCCGAAGAAATATTTTTTTCATATTTCGCGTTTAGTTGAAGACCTCTGAGCTGGGGTTTGAACCACGGCCTCTTGTCTAAAAAGCCAACACACTGCCTACTACACTACGATGACTACACAATAGTGTCGTATACAAATCGACAGTGTATTGTCCAAAAACTACACAACGACTCTTAAACGCCGTTTATGTTCCATTTTCCAGGAGAAAATTTTGAGTAAATTCCAGCATACAATCTGAATTACAGGAAGCACTAGAATTCGTATAAAGCTTCATTTTAAATAGTTTTTATTTGATTTAAAACCTTTGCATAGAACAATTGTGTTTCAAATTTAAAGAAATCTCGCATATGCTGTACGAAAGAGCATACATTCTAGCCGAAGAACAACTTTCAGAGCATTGTTGCAGGCCAATGTAGCAAAGAAACAAAGATGAGAAGTTTTTTTGGAAAAAAAATTGAAGCGAAACCTGTAGGAAAATCTAATCTGTTTCCACTGAATTGGTTTACACGTTACAGTTACAGTGAAATCTTTGATTTAAGATTTTTTCTTAATCGCTATTTAAAAGATAAATGAAGGAAGAGCCTCTATTGACTGCTACATAAATATCGTCCTTGATGTTGGCCATAGGTTATGCTTATTGAGCGAAAACTTTTACGTTAGAAATGAACATAACAATGTATTTTAAACTAATCGCCAACATGCAAGTGTTTTACATCGTTGCTCGTATTTTTTTTTAGATTAAAATTTAATGTCTTACACCATAACTCTCACACTTTAGAACTATTTTCGGCAAAAGGAGTTGTTTTCCTTTAGTAATGTTATCATTGTTTAAAACTAAATATTGAAATTCAATGGCTGAGATTGTCATTATAACACTGCTTGAAGTCTGTCCCGATATTCTTTTTTTACCGTGACGTATAGTGAAATGCCTCGTAACTTTGTAAATAACAAAAAACAGACTAAAACTTCTAAAACAATGAGAAAGAACGATGCTATTAGCTCTGACACCTACAGTCAAAGAAAAAAGTCTACATACACCGTTGTATGTGGTTTTTTTCCTTCTATATTTTATGATTTTTTTCCCAACAATATCTAGGTTATATTTTTTTAATTTGCTTCTTTAAATATTCTTAAACAATGCTACATCTTTTTCAATTTGATAAAAATCACCGCTGTATGCAGACCTTTTTCTTTGACTGTATAATATAAAATAAAAACGTTTTCTGCGGTAGTCTAACAGGTAGCATGCTAATCTGTTAATGTGTTAATCCACCATGCATACAAACAGTCAAAGAAAAAAGTCTACATACAATGCTGTATGTAGCCTTGCCTCTTTTAAGGCAGTTACAATTAAAAATGTTTGAAAACAAAAAAGGAATATAAAAAAATATAACCTAGAAATTCTTAGAATACAACACCGTTAAATGTAGACTTTTTTCAGTGACTGTATCTATATAGTTAATCTTATTTAAAATGATAATGGTTTGTAATAAATATACTCAGTTTGCCTTAAGCTATGCTA
Organism: Sarcophaga variegata; assembly: GCA_932273835.1. NCBI lineage: Eukaryota > Metazoa > Arthropoda > Insecta > Diptera > Sarcophagidae > Sarcophaga > Sarcophaga variegata. The sequence continues at coordinate 19,712,292 of OW026362.1, read as the reverse complement.
TAATTATTTACAAATAAAAATTTTTAACAATTCATAAACTTTTTGCAATAATTTTTTCTGTTTGATTTTTCTTTAAAAAAGTTCTGGTATTACAAATTAGCATTACGAATAATACCGACTATATTGAAAGCACAAAAACAATAAGGAAGAGTTTTACAATTGTAAAGTAAGTAAAGTCTCTGTAGATTTGTTGTTGTATGTATGTAAGTTCACAGTAATTGTGTATCATCTCCTTTTGGAATATTTTAAAAGAGAAAAAAAGTAATGGTATGGTGGGGTATGGTATGATTATTATTAAATCTTTAATATGCTAATAACAATTTGCTAATAATGATGATGATCTCTATTGTAAGCTTTACGTTTTGTTGCCTGTTAACAATTATTGTTATGAGCGTGTTTTGTATATCGAATTTAAATTTGTTAAAGTTTGCTAATTTTGAAATGGTAAATCCGAAAAAATAAAAAACCGAATTTATTATTGAAATCTATTGAAATGAAACCGGTTAATATTGATATAAACTAAATAAAGAGATAAATAATGTAAAATGTTAACTCTTGTTATTGAAATTATTATTACGTTTAATAGCCAATTATGGTATGAAATAATTGTTAATAAAAATACATTATTAGGTATACATTTTAAATGCCAAAAAACGTTAATAAACTACCAAATAGAACTACAAATTGTATAAAATACACACACACATATAGAAATATAAATACTAATACAAAAGAAAAACGAGACAAAAAGTTAGTTAGGTGGTGGTGCACTTAAAAATAAAAGAAAATTTGCCAAAAAAAAAAATTATGAAAATGAAAGACAGAAAATTAAATCATAAATTAGAAGTAAAGAAATACAAAAAAAATAAAAAATAAATAAAAGAAAGATTTATTGTTAAATTTGTAATTGTTAAGAGAATTTTAAATTTAAAAAAAATTTCCAATCAATTTTTAATTGTTTTTAGTGTGAAGAGTTACAAGAGATAAAATTCTACACAATCATCACTGCTGCTATGCCGAGTTTGTAGTTGTTAAAGAAGGATGGATGTTTTTGGTCGTTTTTGATTGTTTGGTGGTGGTTGGTTGGTGGGTTGGTAGTAGTGGTTGGATGTCTTTTTTTTTTGCTTATTTCTTGTTTTTATAAATTTAGGGTTCTTAATTAATTAATTAATAAAAAAAATTAGTTACTATAGTTAATAAAACAAAAGGACTTTCTTTCACTACCTGCATGTAAATTGCTTTTAAACCAATTTTGTTTTTTTTTGCTAATTTTTTTATTGGTACAAAAATAAATTATTAATTTAAATTTAAATTTGCAAATAAAAATGAATTAAATTAACATTTTACACAAACGAATAGAAATATGATTTATTTTCAAAGAAAGAAAGAAAAAAACATGAATAAAAAATAAAGCAAAATATGAAAACAGTCTAAAAAAAAACAAAGTAATTTTATGAATATTTTCAATGTTAAAACGTAATGACATTCAGATAATAATGATAAAAAAAATTTTTAATTATTAATAATTATTTAGGAATTATTTACATTAAGAAAAATAATTTACATAAACAATGTTCTTTTCTTTTTATTTATATGATGAATGAATAATTAATGAAATAAAAGAAAAAACAAACAAAATTAGTAAAAAAAAATTTAATATTCAATAAATAGAATTTCAAAAAGTATGGATTTACATTTGAGTTATTAATTACAAAAAAGGAAGGCAACATTAGAAAAACGATTTTCGTAAAAAAAATAATAACAAAAAATGTATGTACAGTTTGCAAAACTTTGGAAAATTAATTTCGAATGAAAAAAAGAGGCCATAAAATTACAATGTTTAGAACTTGACAGAACCCTAATTTTTTTTAACTATGTATGCAGATAAAAATCTCTAGTTTTAAAGGAATATAAATCAAAATGTGGATTTTGATCTGTATTGAGAACAACATACAGTGGTGGCCACGAATTTAAGACACGACATATGACTGACTTATTTGTAATAATTTTTACAACCCTGTAATATCAAATTAGATATTCTTTATTTTTCTATGTACCCTGTAATGTTAAGAAAAAGTACCGTTATTTTCTTTTGTCTCTTTTTACATTTTGTTGCTTTTTGATCATATTATTGTAAAAACGTTCATTTGAAATTGGCCACGAATTTAAGACATTTCAGAAATATCTGGATTTTAAGTGATTTTTGGTGTTTTATGAAGCTAAACGTTGAGCAACGAATGTTTTATTTTATTTTATGTTGGAATACATAGAAATATTTAATTATAAATGGCCAGAGGTACTTGGAATACCGAAACCGAGCGAAAACTGATCCAACAACTAAATTTGATGGAAAAATAATAATGGAGATATCCATGCTGCTTAAATGTTTTAAATGCAAGATTTGCAACGTGCTGGAACACATCAAGCAACATGGTACCACCAAAAATGTCAAACAGCAACCTAGAGCCCGAAAAACTACACCCTAAAGGGGAGCTGCTAATAATCCTTTCACGAGCTCAAGTAAAATAAAAAATAAAATTGTATTGGATTTTGGTATTGATATTTCGTCTAGAGCAATAAGAAGATGTCTAAATGAGAAAAACTTGCGTGGGTCTATTGCACAACGTAAACCACTTGTGTCAAAAAAAATATCAAATCCCGACTAGCATTTTGTCTTGATCTATATAATGTGTAAATAAAAATTCTTAACTAAATATAGGTAGCAATATATTATTAATTTTTCTTCCTAATATTACTAATATATTAAGAAAAATATCATGGACCTAAAATATTTTTGATAAGATGTAAAAATTATCACAAATGTATACTAAGTAAAATTGCGTGTCTTAAATTCGTGGCCACCACTGTACATATGTATGTACATATATGCATATTATATATTAAAGCATATGTGTGCTCTGCTTGATTTAGCAACTATGGCTCTTCTTTCATAAGAAGTATCAAAAATTAGTAACATTTTGAAACCATGCTTATAGCACGTTCTAAGGAAAGTGAAATTTTATAATCTTCTTATTAAAGAGAGTTAAATTTGTTAAAATTTTTAATAAAAATCCATGTTCATGTTTAAAATACATACATGAATACCCCGCATATCAAAAGAACACATTGGTAATGACTAGTTTAAACATTACATATGTATGTATTTGCTATAATAGAAAACGCATTGAAGAAAAAAAACCTTAACGATTGGCAGTATAGTCCGGCTATACAATAAGAAACAGATTAATAAAAGAGATGTCTTTATGGAAGAAGGATATTCTAAAGTGCACTTTGTTGACACAATGGCCAAATGGTCAAATGGTCATTTCGATTCACGAGTGAAGTATTTATCATTAATATATGCCACCTTAGTGGAATAAAAATATCCTGACTGTTTTTTTCCCAACTTCTGTTTTGTTAGGTTAGGTTAGAGGACGTGTACCTGTCAGTCAAGACAGGTACAGTACCCGGAGATCAGATTGACCCATTGTACAACATCCTAAAGGAGGGAAGGATAGTATAGGGGGTAGGATGAAAGAAGGGTATATGGGAAAAGGGGGAGTGGGAAGCGGAGGAATCACACAGACCAGACACAACAAAAGGATGGGAGAGCGCGACTACACCGATGAATTCCTAGCCTCTCAACCAGCCTAAGCCACTAATGAATCTGTCTTGTTAACTTCTTAATAATTAAACCAATAAGACAGAGTATGAGAAGTAGCCATAGTCTAGTAGGCAGCGTGTTGGCTTATTAAACATGAGCCCTCGGTTGAAACAAACCTCAGGTCAGACATCTCCAAAAAACGCAATATGAAGGAATATTTCTTCGGCAATTTCCTCTCAGCAGATTTCTGGTAAAAACTATGACAGTAAATAGAAAAATGTCATGAAAAGTTTCTCAAAAAATCTGTCGTTCTGAGTTGATTTTAAACTGTAGATCCGGCCCGTCATGTACAAAATTAACACATACAACATAAATGGTGTGAGAAACTAGGTCGAAACCAACCAACCATGAAGAGTTGTAATGACCAATTATGTATGTGTGTATGCATGTATGAAAGGGCATAGTTACAAAGAGGTTTTACTAGCCAATGCTTATGAACATCGGTCCTTCAAGTCCTTAAATAAGCTATTAAGCGACCACATCTCAAGCACCTCTAACACGCAGAAGCAGAAAGCTCAAACGTGCTTCAAGTGGTTAACAATCTTTTTAAAGCTAACTTATGGTCATGGCATTAATTTTCAGACTACCACATCTTTGAAAATGAATAGAGGTTTTTTGATGAAAATTTTCTTAGTGATCTCCTACAAATAGAACTTTCTTTTGTTTATGGCTCGTTTAAGGAGTTCCCACAATCTTTTGAGCAATGTTTGGTTAACCATAGCATTACTACGAACTAATCTTCCAGAAAGTGATGCACTTTTAACTTAAAACAGTCCAAAGGAAATAAATAAATACAATAATATACAAAACTATTTACATTTACAACCGACCGGCTTGAGTTTTCGTCTTCAACGAAGAAAAATTGCCCGATGTAAAGTATTTTTACTTTGCTGGTATCAATATTTAATACGTTCTCAAAGTCAGGAGGTTACAAGGGAGTTTTTTATTTTTATTAAACAATCTAATCTTTTCAGAGCCACTAGGTGATTAATTAAAAACGTTAGGCAACATTAACTAGCACTGACTGTATTGAATCTGTGAGCATCTTGTTCATAAAATGTTAATTTTTTTGCAAATAATGGCTTACGAAGAAAAACAAACTTTATTTGAGTAAGTATTTTATAAGCCTTTTATAAATTCAAAATATTTTGTTTAAACAAGGCATTAAGTGTGTTAATATTGGACTTTTGGCTTATTGGTGCGCTTCTATATAAAGAACAGAAGAGCATATGCTTTCGCATGATAAGATAATAATTTTTATAAAACAGCTACAAAATATTAAAAAAACATTTGAATTATATTGCTATATAGCACATAATAGATAAACTATGTATGTATTTAATAAATACTAAAGCGTCGTTTAAATGAGATTAAAAGCTTTGCCTACTTTTAGGGTTTAAATTTTTTTTGAATAATTGAAAAATAAAAACAAATTAAAAAACTATACACATTGTAATGAAAACATTGTTGCTGCATTAAAACAATAAATATTTAACAATTATAAGAGAAAGAAATGTGAAAAAATAATGTATAAAATAAATACAAGTACTTTTGAATTTTCTTTTTTTGTTTAAATAATATTTGTAACAGACCTATGTATGTATGTTTAAGGGGAAACAAGAGTATACTGATGAAAACGGCAGGTCAGGTCAGTAGTAGTTGGAGCAAAAGACAAAAAGTAAATATTTGCACTTTTTTCACATTTTGTACAGTGATAATAACAATAAAAAAAAAACAAGCAAACAAACATACACATATAAATACTTAATCGTAGTAGTGGGCGGTCGTGTATGTGTATGTATTTGTTATACGTTTGGGTTGACTTGGTTGGTTGATTTGCTGATTCATTGTTTTCGTTGTTGCTGCAGTTTTGTATAGTTCTGGGCGATGCGTAGACTCTTTTGCATGCATAACAGTTACAATTACAGTTACAAGTCACAATAACAAATATTATCACTGTTATTCTTTTCAATTTATGTATTTTTTCTTTTTTGTCTCTCTCTTTTCATTGTAAAACATTTATTTGCGATTTTAATTTAAATTTTTATTTTCAGTTTTTTTTTGCTGTTGGTTTGTTTTCGTTGCATATTTTTCAGTGCTGAACAGTTTTCAATTATTATTGCATACTTTAAGGCTTTGATAAATTATTTCAATATTTACTCCACAGTTCACTTTTTTAATATATTTTTTTTTATTAAAACAGAAAAACATGTCTATTATTGTTGTTTACTTGAAAAAAAAAAAAAAAACTTTTTTCTTTTCTATTTGATAAATGCGTATACCAAATAAATCTTTTGTCTCTTTCATTTCTCTCTCCCTTCTATTTTTTTATTATTATTTTTATTTTTTGTTTTTATTCTCTTTATTTAAAACTTTGTTGTAGTTTGTAGTTTTGACTCTTTTGTTGAATTTTATTTTCAAAAATTGTAAAAAGAGGAGGGCGTTTTAGCAGCAGTGTTTGTTGTAGTAGAAATTCGTGGTTTTGTTTTTTTTATCTCATTTTAGTTTTTACTGGCTTTATTAGATTTTGTTTATAAAATGGAAAAAAAAATGAAAAAAAACAAGAAGTGAAATTTAATTAAAACAAAATTAACAACTAATTGGGTACTTCTTATTCATTAGAATTTTTTAATCTCTTTTTTTTATCATTTTTGGTTAAATAAAGTTTGGTTTAAAAAGCTTTAATTTAAGTTTTAGTATTTTCTTTTTTTTTAAGTCAAATGTTAGAAAGGAAAACTTAAAAAAAATTTTATTTTTGTTATAAAAAGAAAGAAATATAAACGAAAAAATTGTTAAGTAGTAAAGAAAATATACGAAAGTAGTAGAAGAAGAAAGAAGGAAAGAACAAAGAAACACAAAGTAGTTGAAAACATCAATACTTACCTCGCAAAACTTTTGAATGCTGCACTTTGGGGATTTATGCACAGAGGCACGCGACCAGTTTGTAATTGTTCGGCAATAAATTTATGCATTTCCTCTAAAACAATTTTGTAACACAAAGAGAAAAAAGGAATTAGAAAAATAAAAGTATATTTTTTAGGTAACTCAGTCAGTTGTTAAACTTAAAAACAATGTTAAAATGACAAAATTTAAATTCTTATTGCAAAAACTTCACTTCTAATCGTATAAAACACCACGTGCATCTATAAATTTATGAAAAATATGAAAATAATGGAAGAATTTAATAAAAACGCGATTTATTTATTCACCATTAACAATTTATCCACTCTCTGATAAAAGAAAATAAAAGAAGAACTAACAAGAGAAAACATATGTTGCAGTGTTGCAAAATTGCAATTTTGAAATAGTACTATGACCTATAACTGTAAGAGTACTTTTTTGTAAAAAAAAAAAACATTTTTTTTTACTTAATACACATACGGAATGGTATAGAAAAACAAATGGCTTATACATGATTCTCATATACAAAACAACAAACAGCTGATTTGGAACGTAACAAAATGTAAAAGCCCCGTTTAATAAAATATTGACGGAAAATAACGCCATGTACGTTGATTTTATCATATGAAGAGCAAATTAATTAACTTACCGAAACTACAGTACGGTTCGGCAAGCATTGTCATTGCTTTTAGTATTCTAAAAACGAACGTACGCTGCGTGGACGTTGGGCTAAAGACTAATTCTAACTTTAGCTTAACGTTGAACATGTTGCTATAGCTGATCCATTAAGAGTGGAAAAGCGCAAACCATAAAATATGTAATCATAAAAAGCACTGAAGATGTAACGGGTATTTCGAATACAATTTTGAAATTGCTTCACCTGTGCTATAAAACACTTTCTAATTGAATATCTGTATGTATGTGCTGTAGAACAATAGGTTTACACTGAGTGGTATTTTTGAAATGGAAAAGTACTGAAAAAAGTACTGAATTTTTCAACACTGATATGTGGTGAAAGACTTTTTTATAGAAACTCTGCAATCTTATACAACCGTGTCTAATCTAGTAACGAAAATTGTAACAGGGACTACAAATATTTTTCTAACTTTTCTCTTTACCTCACCTCAAGGCTAAAGCGCCAGTAGAATCGCCCATAGAAGCTAAATAAATAAAATATAGTTACAGCATTGAACTAAAGTCGGTCAAAGTTAAATCGAAGTGGTAGTTTTGATTACCAAAAGCCACTTGAGTAAGCATAGCGGCCCGTTGTGACGCCACAGACAAAAGCAACCGCAGTCCCGAATTCCACCAAACTAGCGAAGAAGTTGGTTCTCCCCAGGGCTGCACATCGTTTATGCAAGCTGCGTAAAAAAATTAAGCTGACTTCAATTGTTAACCTTGTTGTAGCTTAGGTTGGCATACTCATTTCAATTATATCTTCACAGATTACCCTGTATAAGTTCTATTTGCTTGGGGAAATGCTGGAAATGTAAGGGTAGTGAAGATAATATGATGAGGATTCGCTGAATTGCCATCAGACATCTCAGTTAGATAGAAAAGTGATTTCTTAGTCAAGTATATTCTGCATACATGACATACATAATTGGTCATTACAACCCTTCTGTCAGGGTTACAACCTAGCTTCTCACACCACTCATGTTGTGTGTGTTAATTTTATACATGAGTGCATGAAGTTGTGTTTTTGCGAAAGACCAAGTCAGAATCATGATTCAGCCTTTATTATCACCATTTTTAATCGCAAGCCTAGGAAGACTTGAATCAAAATGGATTCAGAAATATCGAATAAGTTTGACTTCAGCAACTCCTTTTTAAAAGTTTGACTACAGGAAGGCGAACTTAAAACAGAATCAAAATTAAGTATTGTATTTACAACTGAACTGTGTATTTCCATTTGGACTGGTCTACACAGTGACTAGTGAATAATACTGTGTACGATGTTAACAACGCGATCCAAAAATTCAAACTAAAATCGAATACAATTTTGAAATAGCTTCGCCTGTGCTAAAAAACAATTTAATACTCTATTGCCTTGACCAGTTAATTCTAATTGAAAATCTGTATGTATGTGCTGTAGAACAATAGGTTTAAAAAGAAAGTCTTTTACTCACCTTTCACCTGCTGTACGGATGTTAATTTACGCTCCCATAAATCATCAAATGCTTGTCCAGCTGATGGTTCAAAATCATTTGTATATTGACGCATGCCACCCGGTGTGGTAAAACAACATTTGCACATGCACGAATGATAACGTAATCGTCCCTCGTCCAGGTATGGATGAGCTAAAGCATCTGTTACTGAAATGCGTTTATCCTACGCAATACAAATGAAAGAAAATGAAAATCAAAACAAAGAAATTGAATTTAAGAGAAGAAATTCAGAATGAAATTCGAATTTTCTTTACTTACCGGATCAAATACCAACATTTGACACAGTAAATGCACTGCTTCATGTGTGGCATGTGAACTTAACGTATAGAGAGCTGAAAATGATGGTAGTTTCGGTGCACGCCTTAACATATGCGAACGTGCCCCACCGCAAGCATGACGCATATCCTCCATGGATGGTGTGCCCAATAAGTCTGTTATGAGATCCAATTGTTGTACAGGATTTTGCGCTTGAAATAGTATACGACGGCCCAGCAGTTCACCAAATATACAGCCCACCGACCAAACATCAACTGCCGACGAATAGTGTCGTGCACCCATTAGAATTTCTGGGGCCCGATAGTATTGTGTGACAACCTCTTGGGTCATGTGTTTTGTTTGATCGGGCTCTTCGACACGGGCCAAACCGAAGTCACATATTTTCAGCACACAATTCGAGTTCACCAGCAAATTGCCGGGCTTTATGTCACGATGTAGTATACGAGCCGAATGTAAATATTTGAGACCACGCAGTATTTGATAGAGGAACACTTTTATGTGATCGGCAGATAGATGTTGTGGTGAAACGATTATTTTATGGAGATCTGATTGAAGAAGTTCTGTTATCACATATCTATTTCAGCGATAAAAGATTAAGTAAAAGGGAATAATAAGGAAAGAAAGTTAAGGGAAAACCATGATTTTGTAATAAACTAAACGAATATAATAACGGAAGCTAAATAAAAAACAGATTTTTACTGTTAAAAAGCCTTGAAAACAAAAAAAAAAGAGACGAAAAAAAATTGTTTTCAGTTTATCTTGTGAAAAAGGATACATTTCTTGGAAGAAATCCAAATGAGGTGGCTGTAGAATATCTAACGCTGATAGCACCTGCAAATAAATAAAAAAAGAGAAAGAGAAAGAAATATTAGATGAGCCTTTAAAGTAACTTTTAAGATAATTTTTTATTTTTTGTTAATTCAGCAATAAAAAGAAAAACTTTCTCTTTAGATTTCTCGTAGATTTCTTTTGAATACATTCGTAATTAAAATGATTAGCAAGCATAGTTTTATGCTATTTTAAAGAAGTTTGTTTGGAAATGTTAGCAAAATATTATACAGAATTTTAATGAAAGTAAAATTACATTTAAAAGATTCAACATAAGATTAGAAAATATTTATTTGAACGCTTTAGGGGCATACTAAGAGGAGCTCTTCCTTTAAGGGGGTATGCCATCTTACCTAATCAAAACGTTCAGTATTTCCTGAATATAATAATTCCCCACTTAGCACTTAGCACAACAAAGGCAATCTTGATTTTGCTTCAAAATGTTCTGAAACTAATTCGATATACATGTGCACCCCGCTTATAAATACGAAAAATTGTACTTCATACTCTAAATTTACTTAAAAATAATTGTTTATCCGCTTTATAATAACTTTCTTTACGAAATTGGTCCTGTTCACTAGCACCCCCATTCGTGCGATTAAACGTTTCTGGGGTTATTTTTATGATATGTTAAGTCATGGGGTTATGCTGATAAAATAGCAATTCTTGAGCCATCGGAAACTAATATACCCCATTAACGCCATACGGATTTATTGGAAAAAGTAGTAGGAAGTTGAACAATGCAATGCAATACCATAGAATGTTACTTATGGTTTCATTCTTTTCCCATCCAGAAGATGTAGCCAACGGAGGAAACGTAATCTCATATAATTGATTCCTACAATTCACCAATTTTCGCCTTTCGTAACCTGTAAAGCCCATCTTCTACTAATCTGACAGGGTGCAGGTCTCGGGCGAATCAACGATCTGATTCTCTGCTAGTTAATGCCATAATATGACTCTTGCCTATGTCTATAAAGTCCATTTCCTTCAGCAATTTCTTTGCAGTGATCCCAAAGTGACACGGGGTCCCAGCATATTACAACTTTGTACACCACACCGAGTTGTAGAAGATGATCAAGCCGGCATTCCATCGAATTTGAAGCCACACATACATACATAATCGGTAATTACAACCCTTTAGTCAGGATTACGACCTAGTTTCTCACACCACTTATGTTATGTGCGTTAATTTTTATACATGAATGGTGAGACCTACAGTTTAAAGTCGGCTCCGAACGACAGATTTTTTTTGAGACACTTTCCATGGCAATTTTATTTACCCTCAGAGTTTTTGCCAGAAAGCTGCTGAGAGGAAGTCGCCGAAAATTTTTCTTTGTCATTTTCGTTTAGTTGGAGATGCCTGATCTGGGGAATTTGAAGCAACTGCTTCAATAAGTGCTTATAAGCACTATCCTACAAGCAGTTTTGAAAGTACATATACATCCGGGAATACTACCTAGTAGATTGTGTGTTGGCTTGTTAGACGAGAGGTCTCAGTTCAAACCCCCTAGTCAGACAACTACAACAATAGGAAATATGAAAAAATATTTCTTAGGCGGCTTCCTCTCAGCAGATTTCTGGCAAAAACACTGGAGAGTAAATAAAATTGCCATGAAAGAGTTTCTGAAAAAATCTCTCGTTCGGAATCGAGTTTAAACTGTAGGTCCCGCCACACTCATATGTATATAAAAATTAAGAGAAGCTAGTTCGTAATCCTGACTGAAGGGTTTTAATGACCAATTATGTATGTATGTATGTATGGATATGAAATCGTTTGCATTCATACACAATAGTGCTGTTGAGAATTTTTGATTGTGATTCATTCTCATATTTCGCTTATTGAAATGCAACGCCGCCATTAGAACATGAATCCATGAAACTAAAGGTGGCTGTTGCAAAACTTAATGTAAACTTAAACTCTTCATCAAATGCAGAACAAAAAAGCTTCATTTCAGTTCTTAAAACGCATACAACAGCAAAAAAAAATTGCTACTCTTTCATCTTTTTCTATTTTTTTTCTGTGTTCTGTTCCTTTCATTACTCAGCGACATATGACGACATCAAACAAAAAAAAAGGAATAATGAAAGAAAGAGAGAACAAAGAGAACAAAAATAAAAATTTTATATGAAATATACCCGTAGTATTCGTTCATTGTAGTATTTATAAAATGCATATTACAAAATTAACAACAGCAACAACAACAATAAAACCAAACTTAAAAGAAACAAAAAGTGCCGACAATGTAAACATTTTAAAAATTGCAGCTGTGAACAGAGTGCAAAGCAAGCAACACCATCAGTTAGTCTGTACGTAGCACAGCACAGCTCAACTTAGTCCAGCACAATACAGAAGCAGCAACATAAGCAGCAGCAGCAGCAGCTCTTCATTCACTTCAATACTCCGGCAAAGTAAACAAAACGAAAAAAAGAAAGAAATAAACCTACAACTACAACAAACAATTTCATATAAAATTATTCTGAAATAATACTAAAAACAACAACAACAACGACAAAGAAAACATTACAAAAGGGGGAGCTTTTAATGTAATTTGTTGCTGGTCGGCTGGCTGTTTGCTTGACTGGTTGGTCTCTGTCGGTTGTTTGTTTTTATTTGAGAGGCATTTGTGGTTGCTGTTGCCTCTATTACAGAGCCTTTGTTGCATTGCATGTCCGATAGTGTATGTCTTTTAGGGGTTTTTTCCCCGTTCTTTTTTTTTTTTGCTACGGACTGTTGAAATTTGAAATTAACAATTTGGGCCCCTTTGTTTTCCTTTCTTTTTCTTTTTTGTTGCCGTTTTACTTTGTAGTTTTCGCTGCTTTTTTTTCGTTTTTGCTTGTTTCTGTTTTATTACATGAGATTTAGCGCATGCGCAACCCAAGCCTTTGACAGTAATTTGCGAATACAAAGGAGAAAAAAGAAAAAGAAAAAACTCCAGCAATTTTATTTGCTAATTTAACAAGTTTAAGTTTTATAGAGGTTACTAATAACAACAACTAACTAAATTTAACAACAACAACAAAAATAATAAAAATAAAAGAAGATGGGGGTTAAACGCCCTTTTGCTTGATTGAAGAGATTCACTGAGTTCCTTGGCACTGTTTGGTTTGGCGGCAGTTGAAATGAAGCAACCAAACAAAGACTTTGACTGCGTAAATCTTTATTGTCGTGTTGTTGCTGCTGCTGCTGCTGCTGCTGTCAGTCAGTGATCGTTCTTTATCGTTGTCTTTGTCGTTGCTTCTTAATGGGCATTCTTACAGTTTCATTTAATGACTTTAAAACACAGATTAAAATGTCACTTATAATTATAGGGGAATTGACTGACTGACTGACTCACTCCATACGTAAAAATAAAAATAAAAAACAAAAATTGTCTGCCATAACAAATCGCACAAGACTTTTTGAATTCAATGACATTAAATGTTTTTTAAAATAATATTCAAGAATTTGTATTACTTGGTATATTATTGGTGATTATCGGCTACGACCGACTAGACGATACTCTACAGCGGCACACGTTTATTAAAAATTGCAGAGAGAGAGATGGGGAGAACAAAGACAATGTCGAATAGATAGTAAGGCTCAGAGCTAACTAGCTAGGCATTTAGATATCGCAAAGCTGGTCAAGATGTATACGAGTCAGTAAATCGATGTTTAGTGATTGGCAGCAGCTTATAACGAATGACGTCGCCGTGGTCTAGTAGGAAGTGTGTTCGCTTATTAGACGTGAGGCCTCGGTTCAAACCCCAGGTCAGGCATCTCCAACTGAACGAAATTAGAAAAAATATTTTTTCGGTGACTGCCTCACAGCAGATTTCTGGCAAAAACTCGGAGAGTAAAATAAAATTGCCATGAAAAAGTATCTCAAAACTCTGTCGTCCGACGTCGACTTTAAATTGTATGTAGGTCCCGCCACACTCATATATAAAAATTAACGTACACAACATAAGTGGTGTGGAGAAACTAGGTCGTAATCCTGACTAAAGGGTTGTAATGACCAATTATGTATGTATGTATGTATGTATGTATGTATGTATGTATGTATGTATGTTATAACGAATTCAGTTCATATAAGTGTCCCATTGTAGTAATAAATCCTAAGGCCCAGTATCAAAATCGGAAAACTGCTCTTTCTTATTGAAATGGTAATGAAAATACTATTTCCACATAGGAAAGCAGATACATACATACATACATAAATAATTGGTTATTATAACTCTTCAGTCAGGATTACGACCTAGCTTCTTTCACCACTTATGTTGTGTGTGTGTGTTAATTTTTTAGATGAGTTGCGGGACCAACAGTTTAAAGTCGACTCTGAACGACAGATTTTTGAGAAACTTTTCATGGCAATTTTATTTACCGTGAGAGTGATTGCCAGAAATCTGCTGAGAGGAAGTCACCAAATAAAGTTAGAACCGTGGGCTCACCTTTAATAAGTCAACACATTACCTCCTAACTACGGCGACTAGTGTGGCTAGTGTTTGCTTTTGCAAAAGATTGATTGATTCATTTGATTACACGAGTTTTAGGTGTCACAACAGGACCACTAACCACCAATCGTGAGTATGGGCCGATTTAGCCAACTTTTTTGGCAATGACTAGGTAGGTAGGTAGGTAGAGGTGGCTGCCCATTCAAGAAAATTGGATGAACACACTTAAGCGGCATTGGGCCCATTGTGTTACAACAGTTATGCGCTGTCCCCTAGTCTCGAAACCTCTCGGAGCTCCCGATGAAGCGATTTAAGCTGCCAATGTCAATCCCTGACAGATTCCTCCAGATCATCCATGTAGTAATCACCAAAGTACTTCTTTCTCCTTTGGCAAAGATCCGGGCATATACCCAGTAGGTGAGGGACAGTCGCCTCCTCCTCTTCCTCATCTCTGTAGCTTCTGCAGAAATCGTTCACGAGGTGTCCAAGACCAATGCGCCTCGCCTGTGTACCCATAATGCAATGCCCCGTAGTGACACCGACAAGCACACTGAGCGCGCCTCTTTGGAGTTTAGGTAGACTCATTGTACGCCCCTAATCCAGCCTTAGTCAGATTTTACGAGCCATTCTACCAGTGCCCAAGGCCGCCAACCTGTCCTTGACGGAGTCGACGATCGCATTATCAATTATGAGCTTGCAGGTCTTCATAGGGATGCCCAGATTCGAGAATTCACAGGAGAGTTCGTTGGTCATGCCCCGCCTGCCAAGTTCATCAGCTCTGCTTTTGCCCGAAATATCATTGTGCCCCGGTAACTCATACGATATGGATATCATATCGTTCCACTATCTCATTGAGATATCTGCGACAGCCGTACACCGTCTTGTAGTTCATTACGTTGGAACTTAGAGCCCTGATAGCCGCCTGGCTATCAGAAAGTATGGTGACGTTTCGCCGCAGCCTGTATTGCCACTATTTCCGCCGGCAATGTCTAACTCATGTGCTAATAATACTTATTAGGGTAGGTGGTGTAATATTTTATCGTATATCTGTTGTTAAGCCCCTTAATATGTATCATCACCCTCATGTACATCATGTACAAACGTACTTTGCAATCAAATAAAATGCTGCATAAATTATATCCTGTGACGTTGTATGTCGCATGTTGCACGTTCCTTCATTTCTTTTCCTTTTGTTTGTTTAATTATCAAATTACATTTTTGGCAAGATTTAAACAACACAACACTTGCAATTTGAAGGTAAAATTTATGACTCCAATATTCATTCGCTCTTTCTTTCTTTCGCTTCTCGCTTTCCTTCTGCACCCTTAATATTTAACACGACAAAATGAATTTTCTTTCCTTTTCGCGTTTTTGCAACTATTTGTTCTATTCTAGTCTTTCTAGTTCTTTTCTTTCTTGGCTTTTAAGCGAATATAAATCAGCAACAACGGCCAGCAACAGCCAGTTTTTTTTTTGTCCACTAGCCCTGGCACAGGCAGACAGTTTAATTGTTTGAAACAAAAAAAGAGGAACAACAAAAACAACAAACAAAACAAAAACGTTGTACTTCCTATAGTCAGTCATAATGTTTTATAAACTTGCAACAAACGACTGACTAACTGAGCACCCATGTGTACTCCACCCTCATGAGGCTCCATAAAATATTGAAAAAAAACATTTTTTTTCTGTTGCATGTCATAGAGGAGTTTATTACTATTATTACGGTTGCTGTTGCTGTTGTTGCATAGAAGTGCCAGACAAAACAAACATTCACACAAACATACGCATATAAAACATATGTACATAAACAGACGGACAGAGAAAGACAGACTGTTTGGCAGACATAAGCGGATATAAAAGGGCGGAGATTTTTAAATTTATTTTCTAAGAAAAATAAAGGGCGAGCGAACAGCAAAAAAAGTAAAAAAAATGAATTAAAATCAACAAAAATAAGACATTGTATCACGTACTTTAATGAACAACAACAATACGACAACAACAACAACAACAAGCAATAACTAACTACACCACTGAGAATATTTATATTCAACGATCTATCGATCGATCGAAGGAAGACAGACAGACAGACAGGCAGACAGACAAGAAGCACAAGTTAATCGCTGATTGCATTGTCACAGTCAATAAAATTTTTGGGTGTGTGTGAACCCTCGTATAAATTTTGACAGACAGTTTTTATCTCTTCAGCCATTAAGTGCCATTTTCAATTAAAAATAATAAAAATTTACAAATTTACTCAACTCCAATACCCCCTTCCATCCCACCATCTCTCTCTCTTCCTCCCTGTACGTTCCATGAAATCCATGGATTTTTGAAAAGTTCAATAGACACTCAGTGTATGCTTAAAGAATAAAACATGGAAGATTAAAATATTGGGGACCACGTACAAATGATATATTCGTAACTCGTAGCCGTATTTTGTTTTTCTTGAAATTTTAATTGCGTTTCTCAATCACCAGCCATCAGTCAATATCTCAAGTGAATAATCAGGAACTGTATTACGAGTCCCACAGTCCTCAGCAGATTTCTGGCAAAAAAACTCTGGGAGTAGAATAAAACTGCCATGAAAAGTTTCTCAAAAATCTGTCGTTCAGAATCGACTTTAAACTGTAGGTCCCCTGCCACTCATGTATAAAACTAACGCACACTACATAAGTAGTGTGAGAAGCTTGGTTATAATCCTGACTAACAACCCTTCAGTCAGGCCAATCAATCAATCAATCAATGGCCAATTATGTATGTATGTACATATGTACGTATGTATTACGAGTTCGACAATGACAGGCGTTGTCAGAGATTCAGTAGGGAATTATGTACCGTAGTCTAGTAGGTAATGTGTTGGCTTATTAGGCGTGAGGACACGGTTCAAAGCCCAGATCAGAAATCTACAACAAAACGAAATGTGAATATAAATATTTCTACGGCGACTTCCTCTCAGCAGACTTTTGGTGAAAATCTGAGAGTAAATAGAAAATTACCTTGAAAAGTTTCTCAAAAATCTGTCGTTCAGAATCGACTTTAAACTGTAGGTCCCCTGCCACTCATGTACAAAACTAACGCACACAACATTAGTGGTGTGAGAAGCTTGGTCATAATCCTGACTGTCACCCCTTCAGTCAGGCCAATCAATCAATCAATCAATGGCCAAATATGTATGTATGTATGTATGTATTACGAGTCCGACAATCATAGGAGTTGTCAGAGATTCAGTAGGGAATTAAGTACTGTAGTCGTCGTAGTCTCGTAGGTAATGTGTTGGCTTATTAGGCGTGAGGACACGGTTCAATCCCCACGCCACACATCTCGAACAAAACGAAATATGAATACAAATATTTCTACGGCGACTTCCCCTCAGCAGATTTGTGGCGAAAATCTGAGAGTAAATAGAAAATTGCCAATTTGGGGGCTTCCTCTCAGTAGATTTCTGGCAATCACTCTCAGGGTAAATAAAATTGCCATGAAGAGTTTCTCAAAAATCTGTCGTTCAGAGCAGACTTTAGATTGTAGGTCCTGTCACTCATATATAAAACTAACGCACACAACATAAGTGGTGTGAGAAGCTTGGTCATAATCCTGACTGACACCCCATCAGTCAGGCCAATCAATCAATCAATCAATGGCCAATTATGTATGTATGTATGTATGTATGTATTACGAGTCCGACAATCATAGGAGTTGTCAGAGATTCAGTAGGGAATTATGTACCGTAGTCGCCGTAGTCTCGTAGGTAATGTGTTGGCTTATTAGGCGTGAGGACACAGTTCAAAGCCCAGATCAGGAATCTCGAACAAGACGAAATACGAATACAAATATTTCTTCGGCGACTTCCTCTCAGCAGATTTCTGTTAAAAACTCTGAGAGTAAAATAAAACTGCCATGAAAAGTTTCCCAAAAATCTGTCGTTCGGAATCGTCTTTAAACTGTAGGGCCCGCCACACTCATGTTTAAAATTAATGCGAACAACAATAGTGGTGTAAGAAGCTAGGTCGTAATCCTGACTAAAGGGTCGTAATCACAAATTACGTATGTATTCATGTATTATGTACCGTAATCGTGAACTGAAGTAGCCGTAGTCTAACAGGTAGCATGTTGGCTTATTGGACGATAGCTCGTGGTTCAAGACCCGGCTTAGAAAAAATATTTTTTTATCGTTGACTTCTTTTCAGCAGTCTTCTGGGAAAAACTTTTTAAAATCGCCGTGAAAAGTTTCTCAAAAATCTGTATCTCCCGCAACTCATGGATAAAATTAAGTGGAGTGATTAGAAGTTAGGTTTTAATCCTGACTAAAGGGTTGTAGTGACCTATTATGTAAGTAAGTTATATTGAAAATGAGCTATTATCCCGCAAAAGGGATTGATTAGACTCTAGTTAGGGTTTAGAACTAGTTCGGGCAAAATAAATTACAGAAAGTGTTCTTATATAACGATAACAAAAGAAAGAATAGTTAAGATTCGAGAGAAGTGGAAGTGATATACCTTCTTCGAATGATTTACGGTTGCCTAGCATTTAAGACTATGCTTCAAAGTTGAAGAAAGTTCCGAAAGCTATGTCCAAGCTGATGTCAACTATAGGAAGATCTAGCGATGTTAAAGGTAATGAAATTAGAAGTACTGTGGGAGTCGCCGGTATGGTAGGAAATGTTGACTGATGTTTGGGTATGAAAATTCATTTATGGTGCCACTAAAACGTTCTTTCGCATTATATTTCATACATCGCGTTTTTAGAACCTCTATTTCATACTTGTTATTGTATTGACAACATTAATCCTCGTATTGCCAGCATTAATCCTCGCATTGCCAGCACAAATAATCTCACTGTGAGCATTGATTATTTCATTGCTGCGAATAGAAATAGAAATTAGCCCGTATGCAAAGCAGCAGAATCTTTGCTTCTTATCGCGCTGCCTTTAAAATAATCACTCCCATATACAACCACGTATACTACTTTTTTTTGGAGATTGCTGCGTTGCGTTTATTGTGTTTATAGCACATTGGTTGTGTTCTGTTGGTTACACTTTATAAAGATAATTAGTGCCGCAGCATTCCTATGTGGAACATTCCTTGCAACACTGCAAGATCGTATAAAAACTGAGTAACTTGATGATTAAAAAAGGCAACTGGAATTGAATAGTTGAAATCATAACGAATGAATAATCCTTTTCACGAATTGTACAAATGTTCGTCACCTTATTCTAAGAATAGATTAACGAGACATTTGCTTCATTTCGGCTGAAGGCTATTGCATGATTTAAGGGAGAAAATTGAAAAAATCCAAGACTTTAGGCTACGAATTGATGTAGCATTCACTCTATTATACGGATTGAGTCCCGAAAGAAATTACTCAAAGAAAAAGCGTCAAAAATAGTATGTGTTTTAAGGGATAAAAAATTTAGGGGTACGTTGGACAAAGTCTACAGAACTCAATGGAGTTCTTTATGTAAAAACCTGTTTTCATCGTAGTCAAGTAGGTAGTGTGTTATCTTATTAGACCTGAGACCTCGGTTCAAGCCCCAGGTCAGACATCTGCAACAAAACGGAATACGAAAAAATATTTCTTCGGCGGTTTCCTCTCAGCAGATTTGTGGCAATCACTCTCAGGGTAAATAAAATTGCCATGAAAAGTTTCTCAAAAAAACTGTCGTTCGGAATCGACTTTAAACTGTAGGTCCCGCCTCACTCATGTATAAAAACAACATAAGTGGTGAGAGAAACTAGGTTGTAATCCTGACTGAAAGGTTGTAATGACCAATTATATACATACAGTGAGTCAAAAAAGTTTACGTACACCCATGTTTTACGGTTGGAATCAAATTTTGTTCTAGCATCTCCTCGTTAGCCTTTCGCCAAACTTTTTTGGCACCATCGGGTCCAAAGATATTATATTTTGACTCGTCACTGAATATGACGTTGTCCCAAAACGAATCCGGTTTATTTAAATGCTCCTTAGCAAATGCTAGCCTCTTCCTTTTATTTACTTTAGATATTAGTGGCTTTCTTCGAGGAGTTCGGCCGTTATACCCAGCTCTGTGAAGCACATTTCTTACAGTTTGCGAGTGTACACTTTTGCTAGAGCATTGGAATAGTTCTTCACATAATTCTGGAGCCGATTTTCTTGGGTTGGCTTTAACAGTATTCAAAATAAGTCGCTCGTCTCTTTGTGAAAGCTTTTATGGTCGTCCAGATCGTGCTTTTACATTCAAATTTCCATTTCTTAAGTTGGAATTTATTATTGTCTGTACACTAGAATTAGACTTTCCTATAATTTTTCCTATTTCCCGCAGTGATTTATCTTCCAAATAGAATTTTATTATTACTTCACGCAATGTACGTAAACTTTTTTGGCGTTTATTTTGGCACCTTTTGGTATTTTTCGTGTACGTAAACTTTTTTTGCTCACTGTATGTCATGTACTTATGTGTATGTAAAAACCTATATTTCTTACAAAAGGTCACGACCTTATTGAGCTACTTTATAGTGTCTATACGCGCAGGGGAGTAAAACATTAGAAAAAACGACGCTGTGCCTACTTTAAGAAAATGTCTCTACCATCTCTACCTCTAAAAACTGAGGTACAATTGAGGCACAACTGAGGCACGTAACTACAGACTACAGACCTTCTCTGAATTCTCCAACACTTGTTCGTTGTGCTCTTGAGTTTCTTTCAAACACTTCAATCCAGCAGTGCTCAATAATTGTGTGCGTGTATTGAAGAATATTGGATTTATGATGTGTTGTTCCCTATTTTGCCCGAAGATTAATAAGAATAAATAAATAAACGACGATAAAATTTAAAACAACAAAAAAAACCAATAACATCTAACCACCCCGCCCGCACATTAAAGCTTGACGATAACACGGTACAATACATTCTTACATTTCATAGCTGTGTGTGTGTGTAATGTGTATGTAAAAAAAAGCCATGGGAGCTAGGCAGTGAGTAAATACTTCGAATGACTCGGCTGACTATTTTATGTCGGACGTTGTGTCATTTTATTACAGCCAAAACGAACATGTTGTCAACAATTTAGACACAACAATTACACACTCGTTACACAGCAACGATTTATAACTACAACTACAACAACAATAAAAACGAGAAACAAACAATCGCAGCTTAACAAAAACATATTACCGGTGTGTGTATGCATGTGTATGCGTGTGTTTTTATTTTATGACCCGTTATTATAAAAATTTCTTTGTCAGTCTCTCTACTACATTACCAAGCTTCGGCAGGCTGGCTGTAGTTAAAGTTAATGAATGAATTTTTTTGTTGTTATTTTTATTACTGACAATAATTGCACGTGTGTGTTACCGTTATATACGGGTGTCATATATTTGTAACAAATATTTTTTTTTGCCTTGTTGTTGTTGGTTTTTATTGTTTTACAACACCGTATAAAACTAACTAACTGGCTGACTGACACTTTGTAAATTATTTCGTATTTTTTTTTTCATTAAAATATAGGCACTGTCACACATACAGTGTGTGCCAGCTACAGTTTCGATTTCAGTTTTTTGTTATCGATTGCTGTTCTAAGAGTATGTCATTTGAAGATTATAACTGAACGGCTTAGCTTAGCTGTCATACTATATAGTAGATTAGCGATTAGAGAACGATTAAAAAACGAATTTTTTATTTTGAAAGAAAATTTCATTTAAATTTCTGTATTTAAACTGCAGTATGCTGCTTATGCCTTAAAATTTCCCAAACAGTGGTAAAATTTGTATTTTTATTTGTAAAGGTTGTTTTTTATAGAGGTATAGAACTTTAAGTTGGCATTACTTTTCAAGATGGCGACCGATTTAACAGCTGTCAAGTGATTTATTCTCAGTTTGGTTTGGCAATTCATCATGAATAGACTCACGCCTGAACAACGCTTGCAAAAAGTGCAATTTTATTTCGAAAATAATGGTTCTGTGCGGAAAACGTATCGCGCACTACGTCCATTTTATCGTCGACAAAATCGTCCATCAGAGCAGTTAATTCGATTAACCATGGAACATTTTCGCACCACGTTTACTCTTATTGATAACTCGCATCCCCAGAGACGCTGTACGGTGCGTACAGAAGAAGCTATTGCTGCTGTAGAGCGTAGCATTGAGGAAGACCCGAATGAGTCCATCCGCCCCATCGAGCACAGGAATTGGATCTGTGTCCATCCACTTTATGGAAGATTTTGCGGAAGGATCTTGGTTTGCGTGCTTACAAAATCCAACTCGTGCAAGATTTGAAGCCAAACGATCATCAAGTAAGGCGTAGATTCGTCGAAACGAGAATACCGTTGCCGCATTTGGAGTGAAGGTAATCCTCAAGTGTATGTGGAAACACCGTTACATCCAGAAAAACTGACTGTTTGGTGCGCTTTATGGGCTGGTGGAATCATTGGTCCGTACTTTTTCAAAAACGATGGTGGCCAGAATGTTACAGTCAATGGTGATCGGTATAGAGCCAGGATTACTAACTTTTTCATTCCTGAATTGAATAACCATGATGTCCAGGAGATGTGGTTTCAACAAGAGGGCGCAACATGTCACACAGCTCGTGCCACAATAGATTCATTGGAAGACACGTTTGGTGACCGCCTAATTTCACGTTTTGGACCTGTCAATTGGCCTCCAAGATCTTGTGATTTAACACCACTAAGACTACTTCCTGTGGGGCTATGTAAAGTCATTGGTCTATGCGGTAAAGCCACAAACGCTTGACCATTTGGAAGACAACATTCGCCGTATAATTGCCGATATACGGCCACAAATGTTGGAAAAAGTCATCGAAAATTGGACGTCCAGATTGGATTACATCCGCGCCAGCCGTGGCGGTCATATGCCAGAAATCATATTGAAAATGTAATGCCACAAGATTATCTTTCGGATAAATAAAATTCATGTCAATCGAATAATTCATCGTTGTTTTATTGCAACTTAAAGTTCTACTATACCTCTATAAAAAACACCCTTTTATTTGCTTTATGCCGACAGGAAATAATATTTATCGATTACACTGTGCTACACCAAAAAAAATACAAATCGAAATGATTAAGACAAACCCTTTGAAATGATTCCATAGGCCATGGTTTACAACAGAAAACATATTTGCCATGTGAGAGAACTCCTGCTTAGCACTGCTTTTAATGAATTGTTTGAGATCTGCAGGGAGTCTTCAATCACAATTAAAATTTGTTTAACATTAAAACAACAGAAAATAGAAAAATTTATGCCCAGCTGGCCGGCCATCAAAGTGTTCTAAAATCAAATTCATTAGGAATGCTCAGTGAAACACAAACTAATTTCTTTCATTAAAAAAAAAAAAAGAAAAAGATCACTTTGCTGACTGTTGTACCGTAAATGCTTAATTGGGGCAGCTGTTCCTATCTTTTTTTTTTATCGAAATTCATTGAATTTCATTCATTAATGCATTGGATTCGAATTAAAATTTGTTGATATGTACGAAAAATAGGTCAACAGGTGCCAATAACATTACTGAGAAAGACAATTCGAAGATAAGAATTTGAGGGTACGCGATAAAAGACGTGAGTTATCGTCTAAAGTGGGTGTTTATAGTCTTTTAAGCAGAACAAGTAGGCGGAGAAGCTTCAGATTGAATTATTTTATTTGATCATTTAATATACAAAGTGGCACTATACGAACAGTGGCGGCTAAATGTGGTATTTTTTTAATTTCAATTTTAATCAAGAAAATATGACATATCGCGCTAGGCTCGTTCAAATGATTTCAGAGGTTGTTTAGCCTAATTTTTTGGCAGATATCATACAGTATCAAGCATTTCTTCACAAGTGTATTAAATTTTTGTAAGTCGCCGTAGTCTAGTAGGCAGTGTGTTGGCTTATTACACGTAAAGCCAGGGTTCGAGCCCCAGGCCAGACATCAAAACAAAATACAAAAAGTATTTCTGCGGCGACTTCCTCTCAGCAGATTTCTGGCAAAAACTCTGGAGAGTAAATAAATATTGTCATGAAAAGTTTGTCAAAATTATGTCGTTCGGAGTCGACTTTAAACTGTAGGTCCCCTCCACTTGTGTATAAAATTAACACACACAACAGAAGTGGTGTGAGAAACTAGGTCGTAATCCTGACTGAAGGGTTGTAATGACCAATTATGAATGTATGTATGTATTAAATTTTTATCTGAGCACCAAAAAAATATGTGCAGCTCGACATAGTTATGATGGTACACAGCACATTTTCTTCAATCACTCATGACACAACCAGGATTACGACCTAGCTTCTCACACCATTTATGTTGTGTATGTTAAATTTTTAACATGAGTGGCGGGGGACCTACCGCTTAAAGTTGACTCCGAACGACAGATTTTTTGAGGAACTTTTTATGGCAATTTTATTTATTCTCAGAGAGTTTTTGCCAGAAATCTACTGAAAAGCAGTCGCCAAAGAAATATTTTTTCAACCGTGGTCTCATGTCTAATAAGCCAATATACTATCTACTAGACTACGGCCACTACACGAAGGCAGTATGGTGTAGCAGCTGAGAATCTCAAATAATTTTGGAATATTACCTCGTCTTTATCCTTAAGGAGGCCTTTTCGTTTACGGTCCCAAATAAGAAAGCCTGCTTCGTAATATTCTTATATCGTAAAACATTTCCTTAGTTTTAGAAGTCGAATACGCGTACCTTAGAAAAGTTGCATATTTTTCACGTTCTCTGTGATACTGATACTGATTCAGGTTACATACATACGTACATAATTGGTCATTACAACCCTTTAGTCAGGATTACTTCCTAGTTTCTCACACCACTTATGTTGCGTGTGTTAATTTTTATACATGAGTGGCAGGACCGACAGTTTAAAGTCGACTCCGAACGACCGATTTTTGAGAAACTTTTCATGGCAATTTTATTTATTCTCAGAGATTTTTTGCCAGAAATCTGCTGAGAAGAAGTCGCCGAAGAAATATTTTTTCATATTTCGTAGAGTTGGAGATGCCTGACCTGGGCTTTGAACCGAGGCATCACGTCTAATAAGCCAAAACACTATCTACTAGACCACGAAGACTTATTCAGGTAACATATTCAGGTTTTAAAGTGCTAAGCCTTCAAAGAATTTTCGTGAAGGGTGTGTTATGTCACCAGCAAACACCAAAATTTTCAGACTCATTGTTTCGATGAAAAAAAAAACACCGTTCTTAATAAACACCAGAGGTCAGC
This sequence comes from Sarcophaga variegata, assembly GCA_932273835.1. Lineage (NCBI taxonomy): Eukaryota > Metazoa > Arthropoda > Insecta > Diptera > Sarcophagidae > Sarcophaga > Sarcophaga variegata. The sequence continues at coordinate 19,686,820 of OW026362.1, read as the reverse complement.
AATGAGTATTCAAAAAGATGAGTAGAATCGAATCGTACTCATAATTTCTGATACTTATACGCATTCATACTTATTTGAATAGCATGGAACCCCGTACTCATATTCAAAGTTTGAAGTACTCATCATACTCATACTTAACAACACGTATGATGATGTTGTTGATTTCGGATCTCCATAACTCAACATATACATGAAGCACAAAATGAGGCTGCCTTCCAAAATGTGTTTGTGTTTGAACAAAGTATCGTGTTTCACAATGCCGCTGTACAAAACATATACAATGTATTCTATTTCAAAACGTCGTCAATGAGTATTTTTAACGCAGTCAAAAAGCAATCAGGCATCGGATTTATAGTTGAGTTGAGAGTTTCGTAACTTTGCATGTCTACATAGTTTATATACAGTAGTAGGACTGCATACAAACTTTGTATTGATACATTTTGGAAGGCAGCCTAAATATGATTCGCATATGAACACTAAAATACTTTCTAGAAGGTTGTGTGTTTGCTTTGCTTGCTGCTCTCTCTATTTTTCTTTTTTTTTGTTAATGCAACAACAACTAAGACTGTAAATTGTGATGAATGATTTGAGTTACTCGAATCTTTTATGAATATTATAAGTATTCTTCTAAAGTTCTGAATCTAAATGAGTAGGCTTATGAATCAAACATATTTCGAATGGCATGAGTTTGATGTCAACATTGTACTCATACTCATTGCAACCTGTACTTATAAATCAAAGTTGTAGTGAGTACATATGAATCAGAATAGTAAAATTTCAATATTGTTGACTCACTTACAGTCACACAGATAATTATACGTACCCCCTTCCCCTCCCCCTAAAAATCATTTTTTTTTTAAAAGTACTGAACTTCTAATCTAAAATTTCTTTACATTAGCGTCTGTAACGACCCATTTACTTAAATAAAGAAAAAAAGATTCCAAAAATCTATGAATTTGTGACTACAGTTTGCTTAAAACCAATATGGCACCACAGAAAATTATACGTACGACGTATATTTCGTATAAAATTTCTCCAAGGGTAGCCCGGTATATAAAAGGTATTGTGAATAAAAATCCTAAGACTACAGCCCTAGAAATACGAAATAAATCGGAAAGTGATTACAATGTTATTGTGCAATCCGAAACAGTTCCAAGTGTTTTGAGAAAGAACGGTTTCCGCGGGCCGAGTGCCGAGAAAAAAAGCCACGATTGGAATTCGGCCAATAATATATGGACAAGTCAACTGATTTTTGGGCGAATGTAATATTTAGTGATGAGAACAAATATAATTTGTTCGGCTGTGATGGGAAAAAGAAAATTTGGTGCAAAAATCAGTTGAATTGTTCATATATTATCATTTAAAAAAAAATGATTTTTAAGGGGGGTACGTGTAATTATCTGTGTGACTGTATATTAAAAATTTCATGAGTGCCTATGAATAGTCAAAAAACGATTCACTGCTGACATTTGATAAACACCCTTTCATATTTTTCCATATTTTTAATAAAAAAATAAAAAATTTTCCCACTTAGCTTTTCTTCTACATCGATTTACAAGAAATGGAAAATTTTCCAATGAGTTATTCAGCTTAATTGAGGTGGCAAATACAAACAAATTACAAACAAACAGAAAAAAAAACGAATGAAAAACATTTTAAGGCGACACCATTTCCTGTTTAAATAAACAAGAAAATCCATAACATAACGTAGAATAGAATTTTCTATTGCAATGCAATTTATTTGGAATTCTAATGATGTTTTTTCACAAATACATACACAACGAAAATGAGTGAGTTCAGCTGTGCGTGTGTAAGTGTATAATGTATTTACGTATGCCAGAAGTGTCCAGTTAAAACTGCTCTCTCTCTCTCTGTTGCTCTCTCCCTCTCTGTTTGTCTATTAAGCATTTAACTTTACGTTCAATAAAATTTACAACACAAATGAATGAAAATGAATGAAAAAAAAACGAAAATACAATAAATAACGAACACACCTATTTATTACACACGTGTACATGTACATGTACATTTGCGAGTAACTTTATTACAAGTGCGTGTGTAACGAGTGTCCCTTTTTTGTATAAGAGAGAAAATTTATTTATTAATACACCTACACACCTTCCTACCTCCCTACTCCACTTTATGATAAATAGGGAGTGTTTTTAAAGTAGGGGGGGGGGGGAGGGGACTCTTGTTTCCCATCCATCTACACCCAATAATTGCCATTCGAAATAATTCATGCATTCCTGAATGAGTATGTGTGTTGTGGTGTATTGGTGGGTGCATTTGTAAAATATTTAAAATTTATAACACGATACTACCAACCGACAGACTATTATACCGCAACTATTATATTGATTAAATGCACATGCACTCGCGCACACAAGCATGTATGTATGTCTATCCATACATGCATATGCATAAGCTTTGTTGTTGCATTTTATTTTAATTAATTGAAAAATATGATGATGATGATACACCACTTGCCGTACGTATTTTATTTTTCCCATACAATTGTGAAAAATCAAACGAAAAAAATGTGAAATAATTACAAAGTAACTGAATTAATAGAAAAAAAACGTAATGAAACGAAAGGAGGCATTATAATGTAAAATATTCATGTTAATAATCATACATAATAATATATTGTAAAATGTGTAAAAATAAAAAATAAAATTTTTATAAAATATGTATGAAATATTCCGTAAATGAATGTCAAAACAGGATTAAACTTTTCAACTTTCATTCTTTGTTCTTTTTTTTTTGTAAGCCTAAAAGTAGGCTTGTTTTATATTTCCTGTGATTGGCTTTTCATTTAATTGTATAAATTCCATTATGAAGGATAAAATATAAAATAAAAATGAAATTTTATAAACAAAAAAAATTTACTTCATAAGTATAAAAGGCCAGTAAAACATATAAAATTCTTCATTCTTGTTTTGCTGTAAAGTTTAAAGAAGATTTTCAACTTCATCCCATGAATGCTCTAGTTTGATGCCCAAAACAAAACCCAAAAACAACTGTTTTTGTTCGAGGGCATGGTTTTGACCAACATATCTTCCACTCTCTTTATATTGTCCATATAAGATTTGTCGAGATCAACGACAACGTGGCTTATACGGTGTTCAGATATGCACCTTTATTGAGTAAATCTCAATAAACGCCATTATTGTAGTCAATATTTCATATAAAGTTTCAATTAATTATTGCGCAATAAATACGCAAATTGTTATAATATGGAGTAAAACTTAAAATGCAGCACTGTCATAAATATGTTCAGTGAGCATCAACAAAAAAAAAAAAAAAAAAAAAAAAAAAAAAAAAAAAAAAATGTTGAAACAACCAGCTGATTTGTTTACCAGCTGTCAAATGAATATTGAATAAGCAGCTGAACTGCGTATATTATTACGTCTGAACACTTAAAATATTGTACTCAATAAACCGAATATTGACTCAATAAAAGTGCATATCTGAACATAGTATTAATAGACGTGAGGCCCCAGGTCAGACATCTCCAACAAAAGGAAATATGAAAAAATATTTCTACGGCGACTGCCTCTCAGCAGATTTCTGACAAAAACCCTGAGCGTGAAATAAAATTGCCATGAAAGGCTTCTGCAAAATCTATCTTTCGGAATCGACTTTAAACTGTAGGTCCCTCCACTCATGCATAAAATTAACACACATAACATAAGCGGTGTGAGAAGCTAGGTCGTAATCCTAACTGAAGGGTTGTAATAACCGATTATGTATGTACATATGTGTGTATGAAGAGATGCCATATCAATTATGTGATATACTGCATTCGACCCCAAATATGGCATCCCTATAAAGTCTACTCCAGGCCTATCGCCTGACCAACTGTCAGGCCTGGTACTGCTCGATGTCAAAAAGCACCTTGCTTAGCTCCTAAGATGCACTCAGACGTGTCCTACCAGTATGCATTAATGTCTCAAAGATTCCATTCTGTGTTCTGATGATCCAATCTCATCATCATAATCTACAGGTTAAGCTCGAGATGGTTCTCACTCCGAACAAATAAATTATGAGCTTACAGTGGCTAACTAAGCTCAGGATATTCCTGGATAGTCTGATGCATAACTCAAATCTCCTCCAATTGTAAAGACTCAATACATCTTATGATTGCTTTAAATTCATTTGGTTTGATAAAGTATTCCACTCTTTTCACCTTCCTTTATGTTGAGAATATCTTTCCATAGATCGCTTTCCACTCCACAGGCCTGATCAGTGGCATTTAAGCTACCACCTTGCGCTCTCATCTGCCTGGTGAATATTGCGGATTCCAATGTAAACTGAAACCCCTATGAATTATTGCTTCATTCACAATGTCTAAAAGAATTTATTCAGGAAGTTCTTTCTATATCTCTCTCTCTCTCTAATCCTATCAGAGAGAACAATATTTACAATAAATATAACAGGCAGGTCAAATGCTTTACCTAATGGGAGAATGTGGAACTCAATTCAAGAAGAAGACGATGTTTCAACGAAATAATCGCCATCAATCTGGCCTCTTAAGCCTATTTGCTACGACCCCGAGTGTTGTGTGTGTTAATTTTAACAATGAGTGGCCTTGAGATCAACAGTTTAACGTCGATTCTTAAAAAGAAGACAGAATTGAAAGGCGCGAAGATTTCTGAGAGTGGTTTTTCAAAAGAAATATTTTCTTTTGAGCTAAGATTTAAACTCGCAGCTCTCCTCTAGTAAGCCATCACACAGTCCTCTAAACTTTGCCAACCACTGTTGACTACACGTTCACAGACCATGACAGTATCGGAATAGAAAAAAAATGATGTTTAAATAGTAGCAGCTATCATGAATCGATCAGGTATAAAAATCTGTGTTAGTTTTCAGACATTTAGAAAAAATTTCAAGTAAATCTAATGCTATGCTGGTCAGGACTCATTCATGTCACTACTACCAGATCCTTGCAGATTCGATTTCCTTATGATGTTCTTCTCTTTCCAAAACAGAGAATGTAGAGAATTGTCTGCGGGAATTAAAAACTCATTGCGTGGAAGGATAATTAGGAATATTGACGAACAAATAATTAAAAAAAAGTGGCAATAAATTCTAAGATTTATTTTATTAAAGGCAACAAAATTATGCACCATGAACAGAAACAGGTGGTTATAAAGGGTGTTTTTTATAGAGGTATAGAACTTTAAGTTGCAATAAAACAACGATGGATTATTCGATTGACATGAATTTTATTTATCCGAAAGATAATCTTGTGGCATTACATTTTAAATATGATTTCTGGCATATGACCGCCACGGCTGGCGCGGATGTAGTCCAATCTGGACGTCCATTTTTCGATGACTTTTTCCAACATTTGTGGCCGTATATCGGCAATAATACGAGGAATGTTGTCTTCCAAATGGTCAAGCGTTTGTGGCTTTACCGCATAGACCAATGACTTTACATAGCCCCACAGAAAGTAGTCTAGCGGTGTTAAATCACAAGATCTTGGAGGCCAATTTACAGATCCAAAACGTGAAATTAGGCCGTCTCCAAACGTGTCTTTCAATAAATCTATTGTGGCACGAGCTGTGTGACATGTTGCGCCGTCTTGTTGAAACCACATCTCCTGGACATCATGGTTATTCAATCAAAATCTTCCATAAAGTGGATGGACACAGATCCAATTCCTGTGCTCGATGGGGCGGATAGACTCATTCGGGTCTTCCTCAATGCTACGCTCTACAGCAGCAATAGCTTCTTCTGTACGCACCGTACAGCGTCTCTGGGAATGCCAGTTATCAATAAGAGTAAACGTGGTGCGAAAGCGTTCCATGGTTAATCGAATTAACTGCTCTGATGGACGATTTTGTCGACGATAAAATGGACGTAGTGCGCGATACGTTTTCCGCACAGAACCATTATTTTCGAAATAAAATTGCACTATTTGCAAGCGTTGTTCAGGCGTGAGTCTATTCATGATGAATTGCCAAACCAAACTGAGAATAAATCACTTGACAGCTGTTAAATCGGTCGCCATCTTGAAAAGTAATGCCAACTTAAAGTTCTATACCTCTATAAAAAACACCCTTTATAACAAGGTTTCTGTGAATAAATCTTCGACATCAAAATTTACGAAATAAAATTTCAATTTTGTTATTTTAATGGCTGGCACAGTACCAAGTCCACAAGCTCAGCTGTAAGTTTTAACTTTATCGCATATTGTTGCTTTCTAACACCACCTTGGGTGATCTAACCTCACTTAATAAAGTTAAAAATTTTATATTTCTGTTTACTACACCTCTTAAAAGACATTTTCTATGTAGGAAAACATGTATACAGTCAAAGAAAAAAGTCTACATACACCGTTGTACGTAAACTCTTTTCCTGAAATTTTTTTTTTTTGTAATAATTTCTAGGTTATATTTTTTATATTCGTTTTGTCTTCAAACGTTCTTATTTGAAACTGCCTTTAACAACGCTAGAACACCTTTTAAAATTTGATAAAAATCACCAGGAAAATGGTGTACGTATAAAGGTGTTTGTATACTTTTTTCTTTGACTGTATTATTTTCCCTCCTTGACTTTAGTAATATGCAGTAAATTTTTTTTATTTTATTTTCTTTTAATTCTCTAAAGAAATAAAATAAATTCCTTTGAAAAACTTTTATTTTTCAGAGAAAATTCTGTGTTGTTGGTAAATGCGAAATGAAGAACAGAAAAGTTAAATGAATGAATAAATGAATGAATAAATGAATGAATGAATGAATAAATGAATGAATGAATGATTATTCTACTTACGTTTTCATGTTTGAAAAAGCACAACATTTTCAATTCACGGAAAACACGTTTTGATGAAACCAATGATTGAAAGACATTTGGAAGTTTTTTAAGTGCGACACGGCGGCCATCACGTGGATCTGTTACAGCCCTATAAAAGCAAAAGAAAAACAGAAAAGAGAAAAGTTAAGAAAGTTGTTAAAAACATATACAAATACTTATAAACAATATCACAGGTTTTTTCTTTTTTTTTTTGTTTAAATTTTAAAACATTTTTCCATAAAATCATTTTAAACAATGAACTTATTAAACAAACTATTGTAGTAAATTTAAATTTATTGAATTAAAACTAAGGAATTAAAAAAACTTAAATGCTTAAACATAGGCTTTAAAAGTAATGCTTACATAACAGCCCAAAAGTATGCCAAGATTATTTACACTTCTTTTAATTAAAAACGTACGTACATACGTACACAGAGTAGATTTATTTTTTTTTACAATTTCTTTAATTTAATTTCGAAAAGTGGGTAATAAAATAGATGCTCGTTGTTTTTTTTTTCTTTCATTCTCATTTTCTCAAATCAAGCAAAAAAAGTTTTCAAATTAGCAGTAAAATCCTAGAAACTCTATATTTTTATTAACCCCTCCCCTTCTTTCTACAAACACAAAACGAAAGTCATAAATTCCATTCAGTTTTCAAGAAAAATAAAATTTTTATATGCTTTCTACGCTTATCGGCAGGGGGATGGGTTCATTGAACTCGTCTACATAAAGCAACTCTAAAGCACGCTGTGTGAGTTAGAAAACAAATACGAAAAACACTTCAACAAACAACATGGCAAAGGGGAGGAATTGGAGAATTGTAGAGGGGGGGGGGGGTGGGGTAGATAGTTAGATAAAAATTTAACTGTAAAATACAAAAATTTACAAATAAAAATGGAGGCCCAAAAGAGAAACACATAAATGTAGTGCGAAAAGGGGCACACAGCCTAAAAGTCTACACCAAGAAAGAAAGAATGAAAGCGATAATAAATAAATAAATAAATAAATGAGTGTGTATGTGTGTTTACAGTTTTGTTCAGTGGCCTCCATTTAAACAGACAAAGACTTAATGGCGTCCTTAGCATAGCTTTAATAAAAATTGATTTTAAAGGACTTACAGCAAAAAAAAAGAAATGATTTTTAATAGGAGCCTATAAACCACCAAGAGGGTCATAGTTTTTTTTTTTTGTAATACAAAAAACAGGGTATTTCACGTAAGAATTTATTTTCACGCAAGTTTTTTCTGTTGAAAAACCCTGAGGGTTTACGATTGAAGAAGGACTGTTTTACTACACTGATGAGCATCGGCGGAGTGTTCTGTAACTTGGATAAATGCTGTGGATAATAATGAATGCTGGATATGCAAAATTTTTTATGTCATTATCCAGTTGTTTGTTATCTTGAGATGCCAATATTCTTTTAGGGAAGATACTATACTAGACATAAATCATGTTAGAGCACTGTTCTAAAACAAGTTGAGATAGTGTGTACAAGATACAGAATTTCTGTAGAAGTAGAGTTGATATATTGGTAATGCTGAGCGCACAAGAAGCCTACAACCAAAGAATATGGATATAAAGAATACGCATCATGTAGAAGTAAAATTTCTTATGGCGGGTCGTAACATTACGACCCGCTCTCACCAAATTTTTTTTAAAAATCATTCCTGGGTGAGGGGAGAGGAAGACAGAAGGAATATGAACACAAACAAAGAGCGTAACAATGTGTTGCTTTACATATGTATGTTGATGAAATGAAAATAAAAATAGAGTATATTACTAACGCTTTTATATGGCTGTAAATAAATAAATTCTCTCAACTTATTTTCTCTCTCTCACTCACTAATCCATAACCATTGGCATGTGTTAACCTAGAGGAAAATTGTTAGTGATAATTTCAAGTCTACTTATTAACCCAATGATATGTATATGTGATCGGAGAATATAGAAGAATTGTACTGCACTAAGACACTAAGACACCGTATTTAACTTGGCAAGTATTCTTCCAAAAATCGAAATCATTTCTCATTGATATTAGTGAATACTACTGTGATATTTCTTTGGGCGTATAATTGAAGTCTGAAAAAAGCGACATGAACCTTCTTCTTTAAAAGCTGATAAAATTTTTACGCTCTTTTTAACGAACATTCTTGATGTTCGTGTCCTATGGGTGTAAAAAGCCGAAGATGTTCTTCCCCTGAGGGACATTGGTGCCGACGTCTGTTTTTAACACCACAAAAATAAATAAAAAAGTCGTAAAACAACAAAAACGCACGATGAGAACAACGCATTGTTACGCTCTTGGTTTCGGTATCATTCCCTTCTATCTTTCCCCCCGCGTCATGAAATATTTTTGAAAAATATTCCAAAATATGTTAAAATGCACATTCTTTATACATACTTTATTTTCTTTGCTACAACCTACTCTTGGTAGGTGGTCTCCTGTTCTAAATGTTAGTGTTGCTCTGTAAGGAATCATTCCCTTAGAATTTTTACTAGTATCATAGCATAAACTCATTTCTGACTGACTGAATTTGTCTTTTGACGTTGGAACATTTGAGTGAATATGAAAAGAGACTTTTCGTTCGTATTTCGATTTGTTTTACACAACATCCTTCCTGTCATTGACCGGTACTTGAGTGCTATTCGAGGCGAAGAATTCTTGGCACCAGAATTTCTTGACAGAATGTGTCTAGCAAAAGGTCCTCACTTGGCTGAAGAATACTGTTCGGGAGTTATTATCGAATGATAGAATAAGTACTATCCGTAACAAAACAGGGCCTTAGAGGATTAAGAAAGCTATGCCTTGTGAGCTGCTTGCCACCTCAACCTTGAGTTTAGTTCTGTTTTTTCTATTAAATGAGTTTATATTTAATGGAAATAATATTTACTATGTACTGAAGGGTATTTTGAATAAATCAGCAACTATTTCAGGCTTAAAAGGCATTTACAGCTGTGTTCAAAATAATAGGAGTGCTACCATGTAATATTTTCAAAGTTAAAATTTTTTATTCTACCAATTTGCAAAACATGATATATTTTAATGGTAGTTACAACGATATGTAAGAAATAAAATACAAAAACAGAATCTCGTAATAACTTTAATATTTACGATGAAATTGATTCATTTCTGTGTTTGCCCCTGAATTCAGTTGATCAAAAAAATAGGAGTGTGAGTGTTCTTTTAAAAATAAAAATATAGCAGCACATAATTTAAAGAAAAAAGTGAAAAATAATTATGGAAAAATGTAGTTAAAACTTTTTCTACAGTGATTCACATAAATTGGTGTAATAGTGGGACGAGGAAAGCACTGTACTGAAGAAAAGAGAAAACTAATTAAAAATCTTCGAAACAAAGGCAAAACTTACAAAGAAATTGAGGAAACCTTAAGTTGCTCCAATCAAATGATCGCAAATGCATTTAAATATAAAAAATGACTGCAGAATTATGCGATACAGCAAAATAAATCCTTCAGCGTCTTCAAATAAAATTCAAAAGGATCTTAATCTTGCCGTAAGTGTTCCCACTATTCGTAGGCGTCTGATGGACAACAATTTATTCGCAAGAAGTTCACAAAAGGTGCCATTGTTGACATACAAAACATGCAGCAGCACGCTTAAAGTTTGCCCAAGAACATATCAAATATCCGAAAGAAAAATGGAGAACTTATTGTGGACCGACGAAAGCAAAATTGTTTTATTTGGTGGTACTGGGTCTAGACAGTATGTTAGATGTCCGCCCAACACCAAATATAAAGCTCAGTATACACAAAAGACAGTTAAACATGGTGGTGCAAAACTAATGATATGGGGAAGCTTTTCATATAATGGTTTAGGCCCAATACATCCACTTAGAGACATAATGGATAGGAACGTCTATGTTGGCATTTTGAGAGAAGTGATGTTACCATACTCCACGCCTCTAAAATGGATCTTCCAACAAGACAATGACCCGAAACACATCAGTGAATTGGCAAATGAGTGGTTTCGGATTAATGGGGTAAAGGTTATGGCGTGGCCAGTTCAGTCTCCTGACCTTAATCCCATAGAACATCTATGGGGAGATGTTAAAAAGTATGTTGCAGAGAAAAAGGCCTTCAATTGCAGAAGAACTATGGATCACAGTGCGCGATGCGTGGCATCAAATTCCTTTAAAGAGATGCCAAGATCTTATTGACTCAATGCCTCGTAGATGGGCTGAATTCATTAAAAACAGTGGTTATTCAACCAAATACTATAATAACTTTACTATTTTAAGATAATATCAAACATTTGTGCATTTTGTTTAAACATTATTAGGTTGCGTGCTAACACTCCTATTATTTTGAACAATTAATTTTGAGAGTAAGCTTTATTTACATGAAATATTTTTTGTTTTCGTAGTTTTAATTAAATAATTAAGTCTTAAAAAATTAGAAAATGAATTAAAAATAAATTTTAAGTTAAAAAAATTTGATATTTTCTTTTTTATTTTTCTTAATTTTAAACTTTTTAAATGAAGGGCGCTCCTATTATTTTGAACACAACTGTAAATTTCCATTCAAATAGGTGTTAAATATTAACTACGAACTTGAAAGTCCCTGCTTTTCAATGAAACAAAAATTCAATAATTGCCCATGTAAACGATTTGTAGCCCGTTTCTCTAATAAAAATTAAAAAACATTCGAGTTTTAAATCTCAAGCAGTGTTCATATAATTTTGAAAAAAAAAAACGAAAAAAATAGTTTTATGGCGTCGTCCTTGCACCCTTTAGAGTTAAGGCCAACCCCTCAAATTTAAACACAAATTTAAACACAAACAAGTTCAAAAAAAAAAAAAGAATTCCAATATTTTCTACAAACTTGTTTACAAAATTAAAAACAAATTTTCATGGAGCCAACAAGTCTAGGTTAAAGAAAAACAAGCTGAAAATATAAAAACAAATCAATGTAAAGCATACTTTGAGGCAGCAAATGAATCTGCATAAATCTTTCTCTCATTTCAAAAGATTCGTACCTTAAAAACAAAACAATTTTGGTTTTCTAAACCGAAAAACAAGAAAGAAAAAAAAATTAATCAAAGTATACTTTTAGGAACACACACACAATACTAATAATGAAGTATATTTTTAGGCTAGTTTAACATACAACTTTGTCATTACCTTTCTCCAAACATACTCACATGCTGTGTGTGTATCTATTGTTATACATTTTCCATACAATTGTAATAAATTGTTTTTAATTAAACACACACAGAGTTATTAAGATTTATTTTCCAGGATATTATACTGGCTTGTAATACAATATTTGCCATAAGTTATGAAATGGTATTGTGTGTGCTCATGGAATTACAAATAAATGACTCATTTAAACGGTAATACATTATTTATGAACATTTTTCTCGTATACATTATTGAAGCATAATTTAAATTTGGTCAGAACAGTAGACAGACAAAGCATAATTTATAAAGTATACTTTTAGGTATTTCATTATTATTTCAAATGGCCACAAACACACACAGTCAGTATACTGTAGAGTGTATGAAATTAAAACTCAAAAGTTTTGAGATTAAATACAATGCAACATAAAAATAGAAAAAATAAAATTTAAAGCATACTTTTAGGTATTAGTTTTAATGAATTCGAAAGCATTCAAATAGGCATGTGTGACACACACTCGAACAAACTGCAAAATTTCGAAATGTGGTCATATATAGTCAAAGAAAAAAGTCTACACACACCGTTGAATGTAATTTTTATTTTTTCCCCAATAATTTTTATGTTATATTTCTTAATAATCGGTTTTGTTCTTCCAACATTCTTGATTGTAAATGCCTTAAACAATGCTACAACATCTTTTTCAATTTGATAGAAGTCATTGGTGTATATAGACTTCTTTCTTTGATTGTGCATCGAAAACTTCTAAGAGTACTTTTGTGAAAAGTAGCAAAGAAATATAAAATACATTTTACGTGAAGTGAAAAGTATACAAAAAAATTTTGTTTGCAAACAAAAGTTTGGAATGTTACCTCGATTATCGGTATTGGTACTATCCACGAAGTATTCTTCGCATCTTAGCGATCGAGTATTTCACCAATAGATAGAGCTATGGTATCTTAGGGTTCGTATATTTATTTTGCCGCTATATCTATTGGGATAATTCTTGCTTTCACCCATACAACGCCATAGTTAGTCCTCACCTTCATAGAGTTCTTTCTAAACACTAATAACATGTCGTTCTCTTCTGTGGTTTATGTCGCTCCTTATCATACTGTAATGAAGCATACAGTAATGCTGACTTCGACAATAGTTGCTTATTAGTTAGTCTCTCTGTTTAGGTTCTCTTACGTTCGGGACAATGCTAACATGAAAGCTTAGTCCATGTGATTCTTGAAGGAACGGTGATGGGTCAAGCATTACTCAAGAGTTTATATCGCCAGCCTTTCATTCATCCGACTTATGAAAACATAACTTCCAAGTGTGCTGGTTTCATGACTAGCGCTACAATAGATGTCCCTTTTTTCTTGGCTTGCCAATATTGACTGGTCGGGTCTGTACATTTCACGATGAAGGCGCAGGTGGGAAGTATTAGAAAGGCTACTCAGTAAAGTGTAATTTGAGGAATGCACACAAAACAAAAGTTATTTGAGTTTAGATTACGTAAAGGACGCGCATATTCAAAATACCTGAACTATTAGTCGAAACATTAAAACTGTTATCGCATACACATGTAGTGCTCTAATAAAATCGGTTAATCTGCCTCCGAAAGTCGCTGTAGTCCAGTAGTTAGTGTGTTGGCTTTTTAGACGCGAGGCCACGACTCAAACCCCAGGTCAGACAATTTACAACTTACTCTCAGGCTCTCAGCAGTTTCTGACAAAAACTCTGAGAAAATAAAAAATCGCCATGAAAAGTTTCTCAAAAAATCTATCGTTCGGAATCGACTTTAAATTGTAGGTCCCGACGCCACTCATGTATAATACTAACGCACACAACATAAGTGGTGTGAGAAGCTAGGCCGTAATCCTGACTTAAGGGTTGTAATGGCCAATTATATACATACACTGAATCAATTAAGTCTCCGTACAGATGGTTTGTTATTGGTTGAGTTAAAATTTTTACCATTTAAACTAAAATCTCTGTTAAGTGATCTTTTTAATTTACTCTTAGGATAATACTGAAATACAATTTTGCATGTATAATAATGTAATAATGGCCTTTAAATTGCAACACTGTATTTTTACATCAAAAAAGTCTCCGTACAATATTTGTTTTTGTATTATAACGGTGTTTCAAGATCTTTTTATGGGCTAAAGACCATTCATTGCCACAAAAAAGTGTTTTATTCAAAATAAAGTGTTAATATAATAAACTTAAAAAATATGGAGTATAGAAATAAGCAAATTTCAATAGATACTAAAAATATTATAATTGACCTTAAAAGTTCTGGAAAAAGTCTATCCGAAATAAGCAAAATTGTCAAAAGACCACATTCATCTATTCAGTACGTCATTCAACAATTTAATAAAACAGGAACAATGGCAAACAAACCAAGAACAGGCCGCCCAAGGAAAATAGACCAATACCTGGAGAGGAGAATTATACGAACAGTGAGAAATGATCCCAAGATAAGTGCTCCTGTTATTGCAGGAAACATAAAAGCTAGTGATGGAATAACTGTAGACCCTCAGACGGTTATGTTTTTAATGAATTCTGTTTAATTTGTTTTATGTTATTTCCTAAATTACAAGATTTCTTATAAAATAAAATTTAAAAAATCAATCATATCTTGTTTTAATCGATGTTAACTTATCAATATATAAAATGAAGTAGTCTGTACGGAGACTTATTTAATTCAGTGTATGTATGTAATCTGTCTAAATTAAAAACTGTTTATTCTCAGGCACAAAGTAGGCTTTTAACAACGAAAAAAAAAAACAATTGTAACAAGGCTTGTGAATAAAAATGATCAAAAAAAACTAAGTTTGAATGAAAAGAATAACTATGGCTCTGGGAGAAAAAAAAAACAAAAAACGAACATGAATGAATTAAAAATTAATTTTTTATTAAATTAATGAAGAAAAACGGCGAAAGCTTTTGTTTTGTTTGATACATTGTTTTTTTTTGGAAAATAATTTCATAAATTCATAAATCATAAGCAGTTTTCAATAGATCGATCGATCGATTGGGTGTCATTGATTGAACTTATATTCAAAAATTTTAGGAAATTTTCCCACTATTCTGTGGCCTTCTTTCAATATCACTCACTCACTGAGTCATCAATTATTGTTCGTTCATGCACATCACCTAACAAAACATTGACTCTTTAATATGTACTTAATATTGTGCTCATAAAAGAGAACAGAACAGAACAGAACAGAACAAGCGTATCCAATATTGTTGTATGTACGTATTGGTATTGCCCACAAGTGTATAATTTATTAATTTTCCAAATGAAATATACGCAGTTGTTGTACATACACACACACACACACACCAGACTCTATTCGTGTATACGAAGCAACGAACGAGTAGAAAACCATAAAAAAGCCGTCAAGTCAAGAAAATAATTGAACTTTTAAGAATAAAAAAGGAATTTTACGCTGTCATTGAAATTGTTTAAACCATAAAAAAAATGTGTTTTTTTATTTTCCAATAGGCTCCTCTCCTCTCTCTTCTCTATCCCTCTTCACACTACCATTACTCGGAACAGAGGAATCTAGAGAAACAATAAACAAAGAAAACGTAGGACTGTGTCAGTCAAATGTATTTACAAATTAGAAACGCTCATAAAATGGGATTAACAATGTATGCACAACAGAGAGAGGACGGGTTGTGTTTTTCTTATTAAAGTATACTACAAGCAATTCGAAAATGGTTAATGATGTTCACAGGAAATTGTAAACATCATGAATATAAGTCAAGGATGTTAATGATAATTTTGGTTTATTTTTGGGGTTTTATTATACAAGGGCGTGGCAACAAATGTAAACAGGCATCAACTGGCTTTGTTCGTGCCACTTAGTATATGTTTTATAGCAGACTATCGCGGTATTTGAATAGAAAAGTTGCGGAAAACCTCTACAGGGTTAAGTTTGATAATCTGGTAATTGGTCACTACAACCCTTCGGTCAGGATTACGACCTAACGGCTGATTTTTTATAGCTATTATCTTTTTGGCAACACTGGTTTAAACAGCTGACGCACGTTTCGTGTTTTGTTTCACTGTCAAACATCTTCAATTTGGTCTATAATTTAACCATGAATCGTCTTACAAACGAACAACGCTTGCAAATCATTGAATTTTATTATCAAAATGGGTGCTCTGTTAAGAAAGTTCATCGCGCGCTTCGTCCATTTTATGATCAGTTTAATCGACCCACTGAAGCGGCTATTCGGGCCATTGTGACTAATTTTCGCACCAAATTTACATTGTTGGACATTAGACCACCAACACGCTTACGTAGAGTGCGAACTGAAGAAAATATCGCAGCTGTATCGGAATTATCGATTCGTCTCCGTTCGCAGCAATTGGGCCTCTGTTACTCAACAACGTGGAAAATTTTGCAGAAGGATTTAGGTGTGAAGCCTTTCAAAATACAGCTGGTGCAAGAATTGAAGCCGAACGACCTACCGCAACGCAGAATTTTTGGTGAGTGGGCTCTTGGAAAGTTGGCCGAAGATCCAGTTCTTTATCGAAAAATTGTGTTCAGCGACGAAGCTCATTTTTGGCTCAATGGATACGTAAATAAGCAGAATTGTGGATTTTGGAGCGAAGATCAGCCAGAAGCATTACAAAAGCTACCAATGCACCCAGAAAAAGTCACAGTTTGGTGCTGTTTATGGGCTGGTGGCATCATTACTACTGTACTTCTTCAACTTTTTTTTCTGCCCAAAATGCAAGAGCTTGACTTGCATGACATGTGGTTTCAACAAGACGGTGCCACATGCCACACAGCACGTGTAACAATGGACTTATTGAGAGGCGAGTTCGGTGAACATTTTATTTCACGTTCGGGACCGGTCAATTGGTTAGGCGGCGATCGTGCGATTTAACGCCTTTAGACTATTTTTTGTGGGGCTATGTTAAAGCTCATGTCTATACAGACAAGCCCGCTTCAATTGACGCATTGTAAGACAACATTGCAGCATTTATTCGTGAGATACCCGACGAAATGTTGGAAAGAGTATGCCAAAATTGGACTAAGCGGATGGACCATTTGAGGCGCAGTCGCGCCTCAACATTTGCATGAAATAATCTTCAAACATTAAATTATATGGACCGTACTATCGATTCAAATAAAGATTTCATGCATTTTTCTGAATTTTATTTGCTTTTTTTAAAAAAATTTCCTATAGCTCTTAAAAAATCACCCATTACATATTATTAGGTTACATACATACATACATACATAACATAATTGGTCATTACAACCCTACGGTCAGGATTACGACCTAGTTTCTCACACTACTTATGTTGTGTGTGTTAATTTTATACATGAGTGTGGCGGGACCTATAGTTTAAAGTCGACTCCGAACGACAGATTTTTGAGAAACTTTTCATGGTAATTTTTATTTACTCTCAGAAAGTATTTGCCAGAAATCTGCAGAGAGGAAGTCGCCAAAGAAATACTTTTTGTATTTTGTTTTGACCTGGGGTTCGAACACTGGCTTTACGTCTAATAAGCCAACACTCTACCTACTAGACTACGGCGAAGTGTCGCTTTACCGAACATAATTTAAGACGTAAGAAGTATAGAAAATAATAAACATTCTCTGGGTGTCAAGGTATCGACACCAGAACCCAATGGAAAACTTTACAATCGAAAAAAAAATCGAAAAGTTGGCCAATGGGAGATTGAAAGTGTAAGATTGTGGAAGCCATACGCATCATACAGAATGCAGTGGGTTCAATTTTAAATGAACATTTGAATACGAGAACGATTTCAACGTTGCTTACAATGAACCTTAAAAGCCATCGCGTAATAACATTTCAAGATTGTTTGGCGTTGTTCTACTGCAATGTGGACGAGTTTTTACGCCCCTTAATATTCGTAAATATTCGTAAAACATTCCCTCAGTTATAGAAGTCGAACTTTTTTAAACACTTTCGTTTTCTTTTTTAATACGTTTACCTCAGAAAAGACTGTCGTTGAAGTCCCCGTAGTCTAGTGGGTAATGAGTCAGCTTATTACACGTGAAACCACGGTTCAAGCCCCAAGTATATATCGACGCCTCCATTCTATAACGTTCTAAGTGTACTTAGAACGTTTTTAATGTTCTTGCATTTTTAAATTCTGCCGAAATTCGCCGATCCGTTCCGAAGTTATAGGGAAAAATCTTCTTAGAATACACATATAGTCGTATGGTCGTATGTCGCGTGAAAACTTTGAGAGCTCATAACTCAAAACACACTTTTTCGATTTAGAATGTTATAGAACGGAGGCGTCGATATATAAATATAAAAAAATATTTCTTCGGCGACAACCTCTCAGTAGATTTTTTACAAAAACTCTCTGAGAGTAAATAAAACTTACCATGAAAAGTTTCTTAAAAATCTGTTGCTCGGAGTCGGCGTTAAACTGTAGGTCCCGCCCCATATGGATACAATCAACGCAAATAACATAAATGGTGCGTGAAGCTAGGTCGTTATCCTAACTGAAGGGTTTGTAATGGCTAGTTATGTATGTATGTATGTATTAACAGATGGGAGATAGAAAGTGTGAGATTATGAATGCAATAAGCAACGCAAGTGACTAACTGATTCCAATTTCCGATGATCATTTGGGTATGAGAACACTTTCCTTCACATTTGTTTACACAATCGTCAGCAAACAGAATTGTACGACTACTTTACAGTAGTGATTGGCATTGTTTAACAGCAAAAAATACAAGTTTTTATCGGCCACAAAGCAAACAGCAACCAAAATCTGGAATGTCGGTGCGAATTGGCACCAAAAGCTGCAAAGTTGGATTTGAGGCCGTTTTTTGGAATATACGTGGTACAAAGCTCATTTCCAAGTATAACACGATCAATATGCCAACTGATTGGGTCGGTTGAAAAGGGATTTGGAGGAAAAACTGACGGCTATTTGCCAAGAAAAAAAATTTGTTTTGTAACCAAACAATGCGAATCGATATGATGTTTGTATCATATGGGCATTGGGACATTCCGAGACTTTCGGGCTAACTGCAGAGCGAATGAACTGGCCGGGAGGGACAGCACGACCATCGAAATTTCTGATGAATTCTCGACATTGGGGATGCCTTTGGGTACCTGCAAGCTTATAATTGACAATGCAATCGTGGACCTTGTCAACAGTAGATAGGCAGCTTCGGACACGCGCAGAATGCCGCAGAAAATATGACCAAAGCTGAATAGAAGGCGCGCGGCAGCTCTGCTTAAAATCCAGAGAGATGTAGGCTCAGCGCTGTTGTCGGGTTTATTACCAGGCATTGCAATATAGGAACGCATGCGTGGCGTATTGGTCTTGGACTGCTTGCAAATGATTTCTGTAGATAGCTGTGGAGATGAGAAGGAGAATGAGACTGTTCTTCACCTACTGGTCGGAGAAGAAAGGGTGCCTACTATACTATATCGAGGATCTGGATGAACTGTCATCCATAATGGCAGGGTAAGTTGCTTCATTGGAAGCTCCGAGTGGTTCCTGGACTAAATGTGAAAATGTGGTATCACAATGGGCGCTGTGTGTGTGTATGCCCGAAGTGTGTCCGCTCAAAACTTCATTGAGAGGACAGCCACCTCTACCTACCTACCTAAAGCAACAATGTTTAGAGTGTACATATGTCAAAAATCTACGTATTATACTAAAAATTTTTTCTCACCAACTCTATTTTACGGAACTGCACAGCCTAGTCTAGTCACTTGGCAGTCTGCTGTCAATGGCTGTCAAATCCAAACTAAATAACGCAGATTTTTTTTGTTGCTTTTTAATTATGACTGCAAAATGAATCGCATTAAAATGTTGCTCTATTCAAATCGATTGCAGTATAACACACTGTATAACATGTGTCTCAGGGATGTAAAATTGAAGTCTTAAAATCAAATTGAGTCTCTTACTTAATAAAAAAAATAGAAATTTTTTTGTTGTTGTTTCTTTTTAATTTAAAAAAAGCAAAACCCATTCATTTGTCATTACGAAAGATATGTATGTACATATGTACATGACAACACTACCTACTAGACCACGGCGACTTTCATACATATATACATGACAACCAGAGTTGGAATGATATTCATTTGTATTGTATGAGCAAAGTTTTTAACTATCATTCGGTGTGTAATTTGTATTTGCCATCGCTGGGCTGGTATGTAACATACCATACAAAGCAAAGTATCTGTAAGTCTGTACATATGGATGATGTATGTAAAGGGTGTTTTTTATAGAGGTATAGAACTTTAAGTTGGCATTACTTTTCAAGATGGCGACCGATTTAACAGCTGTCAAGTGATTTATTCTCAGTTTGGTTTGGCAATTCATCATGAATAGACTCACGCCTGAACAACGCTTGCAAATAGTGCAATTTTATTCCGAAAATGATGGTTCTGTGCGGAAAACGTATCGCGCACTACGTCCATTTTATCATCGACAAAATCGTCCATCAGAGTAGTTAGTTCGATTAACCATGGAACGTTTTCGCAACACGTTTACTCTTATTGATAACTCGCATCCCCAGAGACGCTGTACGGTGCGTACAGAAGAAGCTATTGCTGCTGTAGAGCGTAGCATTGAGGAAGACCCGAATGAGTCCATCCGCCCCATCGAGCACAGGAACTGGATCCGTGTCCACCCACTTTATGGAAGATTTTGCGGAAGGATCTTGGTTTGCGTGCTTACAAAATCCAACTCGTGCAAGATTTAAAGCCAAACGATCATCAAGTAAGGCGTAGATTCGTCGAATGGGCCCAGAACGAGATTACCGTTGTTCTCGATTTTCATAAGCGAATTTTGTTTAGCGATGAAGCGCACTTCCGGTTGAATGGCTACGTCAACAAACAAAACTGCCGCATTTGGAGTGAAGGTAATCCTCAAGTGTATGTGGAAACACCGTTACATCCAGAAAAACTGACTGTTTGGTGCGCGCTTTATGGGCTGGTGGAATCATTGGTCCGTACTTTTTCAAAAACTATGGTGGCCAGAACTATGATGTCCAGGAGATGTGGTTTCAACAAGACGGCGCAACGTGTCACACAGCTCGTGCCACAATAGATTTATTGAAAGACACGTTTGGTGACCGCCTAATTTCACGTTTTGGACCTGTGAATTGGCCTCCAAGATCTTGTGATTTAACACCGCTAGACTACTTTCTGTGGGGCTATGTAAAGTCATTCGTCTATGCGGTAAAGCCACAAACGCTTGACCATTTGGAAGACAACATTCGCCGTATTATTGCCGATATACGGCCACAATTGTTGGAAAAAGTCATCGAAAATTGTACGTCCAGATTGGACTACATCCGCGCCAGCCGATGTCAGCGGGTCATATGCCAGAAATCATATTTAAAATGTAATGCCACAAGATTATCTTTCGGATAAATAAAATTCATGTCAATCGAATAATCCATCGTTGTTTTATTGCAACTTAAAGTTCTATACCTCTATAAAAAAAACACCCTTTACATGACAGCCAGAGTTGGGATGATATTCATTTGTATTGTACGAACAAAGTTTTTAACTGTCATTCGATGTGTATTTTGTATTTGCCATCGCTGGGCTGGTATGTAATATACCATACAAAGCAAAGTATCTGTAAGTCTGTACATATGGATGTACGTATGTATGTATAGAGTACAAGGAGTGTATGAATATGGTTTCAACATTAACAATTATTGATTGGCTGCGGTCCATTAAAAATGTTTCGTTGTAACCTTTTCTTCCTTTACTATACGTTTGTTTTTTTTCATACAGAATTTGTTGTTTTTTCTTTTGGATCGTTTTTTATTGATTTATTTGCTACACCCCTTTGCCCCCCTCCGGCCCTTTCTGTTCTGAATTTGTAACAAAAATGATGGAAGAAAATTTTTTTAAAAAATTGGACAAAAAAATCTTACAAAAGCCAATAAAAACAATGAATGACTGAATGAATGAATGAATGAAGAACGCATTTAAGAAATCCATTGTCATTTTCATTTTCAGTTTTTCACACACGAAAAGAAAATCAAGACAAAACAAAAGAGACTTTTTTTGATGACGTTAACAACGATAATAAAGACGTAGACGTTTTTTCTTTTTCATTTTAAGCCAAATATTGAAAATAATTTTTTTGGTATCAAAAAAAGAAAAAATTCCGATTTTTAAGTGAATTAATATCAATGTGACCTAAAGACCCACATAAATAAACAAACTAACACGGGAATGAAATTAATTGCCACTTTGCGGAATTTTGAATGAAAAATTAATTCGTATACCAAAGACAAAAAGACAAATAAAAGACAAAAGAAACGAAAAGACAAAAAAGTAAGATTAACGGGAAGCAAACTTGAATAATAACAGAGGCAGACACAGAAAATTATAATCCATGTTCCCCTGTAGCTTGACTTCATTTCCTTGTGTTATGGTAAATATTTTGCAAAAGAAGGTTAAAATTACAGGAAAAAAAACCAAGAGATTGTATTCTTTCTGTCATTTTTCAGTTCTTTCATAAAAAATTAAGCTTCTCAGCATTTTTATCGGTGGTGGCACCAAAACGCCACAATGACGACCACGGAAATTATTCATAAGTTTTGAAAAACATTGCGAAACACAAGACAGTTTTTGTTTTAAGTTGAACAGAAATCTTATTTTTTTTTTTTTTTTTTAATAAATTTGTCCCCGATTGATTCACCAATTCGCCAATGCATAGCCTAAACTCATAAAGCTCTTAAGTTCATAGTGAATGGTAGAGATAAGGAAAGATTTTTTGAAAATGTCACATTAACTGAGAGGTACAAAGGGCATAAACTATGGAACTGTACATATAGGCTGTGTGTGTGTCTTTGGTGAACAAGAATTTTTTCTTTGGCCAGATGCAGGCAGTTTTTGCAAAGCCTTATTAAATCGATCCAATGAGTTAACACGTTGACTGCCGCGGCAATTTTCAGAAAACTTGCCAAAAAAACGACAATTTGAATTTTTCACATTAGTGAGTACGAGATAACTCGTAGTCTTTTTTTTCACGCCGAGGAGGTGTAAATGTACCTAACCGCACCATAGAGGAAGTCGTCACGTCCTCCGTGTGTGGGGCCCTTACCCACTAAATCCCCCCTCGTCTCGTGGACTTGTTGTGCCCACTCCGGAACTACGGTGGTATTACTTCGTAGTGGAGTCCCATTGGCCCCTGCGTGTTCACATCCGCGTCCGGACTGCGTGTCGAAAGTTGAAGAAACATCTAAGTGTCTCCACTATTCCCCTCGTCCAGGTCTCTGCCTCGAATTCCGCCCGGCACGTGTGCCAGTTTCATCTATTCCGGCGTGCTCACATGTTCCGCAGCCTCAAGATCCCTCTTCTTCAGTCTTAGAATGCTCTCCACGTAATTCGCCACTAAGGTCCAATTTTCTCTGCTCGCGGTCATAATCCCGACAATGTTACCGGTCGTGATCGTCCCAACTATCTACGTCAGTACAGAGCGATAGCGCACTCGAAAACGGTGTGCTCTGCGTCATCAATTATCTCCCCTTCCTCGTAAAGACAGTAAGGGGAGGTGGTCTTGCCCATTCTGTGCAGATATTTCCTAAAATATCCGTGGCCCGATAGCATCTGTGTAACGTAGTAATTTACCTCTCCAAATTTCCGACCAATCCATGG
The DNA here is from genome assembly GCA_932273835.1 of Sarcophaga variegata. Taxonomy (NCBI): domain Eukaryota; kingdom Metazoa; phylum Arthropoda; class Insecta; order Diptera; family Sarcophagidae; genus Sarcophaga; species Sarcophaga variegata. The sequence goes on along the minus strand of OW026362.1, from coordinate 19,663,238 downwards.
CCTTATGTCCGGAATAAGTCTCGCCGTCCATCTTCCTCTATCTTCCTCGTTCCATCGGTGTTGCCATTTTGAAATGGTGTTTTCCCTGAAATGAGCGGTTATGTGACTTCCAGCCGTTTTTGCCCTATAAATCTTTTTTTTTTGCCAAAATCGGCATCTTCTGTAAGTCGATCACAGGCCCACTTAGCGAAGCGAAAAGGCATTGGATGGTCCATATTCGTTCAGCGGAAGGACAAAATTAATTATCTGTTAAATCAGACATGAGCTAAGTGTTACCATTCACGAAATAAGCACTAGTTGAAAAAAAAAAACGCTAAATGGCGGACCCGATTCATATTATAAGTATTTTTCTAAAGTTATGAATCTAAATGAGTAGGCTTTTATGAATCAAACATATTTCGAATGATATGAGTTTAATGTCAACGTTGTACGCATACTCATTGCAACCTGTAGTTATAAATCAACGTTGTAGTGAGTACGAATGAATCAGAATACATAGTTAAATTTCAATATTGTTGACTCACTTATATTCAAAATTTCATGAGTGCTTATGAGTGGCGAAAAAACGATTCATTACTGATCTCTGTTAAGGACACGAAAGTAACTGTCTTCCTTGAACAACTGACAAATATCTGCTAACAGAACTAATTAAGGTCTGGTAGAATAGAATAAAATGGAATAGAAAAATTCAGAATAAAACAACAAAGTCAATAAATTCTGATTTTCAAGTCTTAAAATCGAATTCTTGTTTACAGTTCAAATTTCTACTTTTTTGCTGAGTACTCTTTATGGATAGACGTGGGGAATCGATCTTTTTTTTAAGGACAAATCCAAGAACACCAGAAAATTTTTTCAATTGAATTTTATTTGCAAAAACACTGTTAAACACACAACAGAGTTGCTTTTTAAGGGCCAATAAAGTTTTTATTGCAAGAGTGTTTAAATTGATGCATAAAACAACATTATGGGCCAATAAAACCAATGACAGCAGGCGGCCTAGCCTACGCTGTAAATGACAGGAGAAGAAAATATTCTGAAAACAAAACTATTTTCTTTTCGGATCATGAGACCGGACAAAAAACAAACCTGATGACTATGTTTTTTGCTTTTATTTAAATTTGTGGGTTCTACGAAATGATTTTCATTTATTTTATTCCATAATTTTTTTTAACAAAAAGAAAATGATAACAAAACCATAAATTCAACGAAATGTTAATGATACAAAGCCTATAACATGCATGTATGTACGTGTGTATTGCCTACATTAAGGGATACATCTAGCTTGTGTGTGTGTAAAGCCTACATTAGGGGATATAGTACATACGTATTGTATTTCGCTGACTAATGGCATTTATGACAAACCGAAATGTTTTCTTTTCTTTTTTCTTTTTTTTGGCTGTTTGTGTCATTCATTTATTATACATTTGCGTTATTCAAACCCAGTGTTTATTTAATAAACACACTGAAATAATCTACTTGAATAATTGCCAAAAAGTATGCAACATATTTTGTAAAGCTTTAAGTTGAATGAAAAGAATGCTTGTTTAGTGTAGTTTGATATGGTACAGTGAACAAAAATTTAATTAATTTAATTAACAATGTTATACTGTCAATAATTGGAAGCCTAGTAACTAAGAGAACTTATCATAGAAAATTTTAGAAACCCCGAGATTAGCCTGCATTGCTATAATAACTGCCAGTCCGTTTGGAGGCCTATATTAAATCTATACGTAACAGCGAAGTTCCTGGTATCGGACGGAGCTATCATCTATTGATGTCAAAGATATAGGTTCGTTTATAAAACTTTCAGGCTGGGTTCCACCTTGGGGTGTCGTGCTTTTAGTGTGCAGCTCTTGCGCTGACCAACTTCATCATTGAGTTTGGTGGAAGTTCCTGCTTTAGAATCAGAGAAGCCGCTAATCTATTATCTTCTAGAAAAAGATGGTTGTAGCCAGGAAGTTGGAGGACAGGACCGCCGATTTGAAAAAAGGACTGAAATATTATCGAACAATCTTTGATTTGCTGTATTATTACAGATTTCTGAATTTGATTCATAAACCGTACCTTAAACAGAGTTTTACGCTATGGGTGGAGCTGTGGCGTACAAATGACAACGCATACCATTGGAGTGTTCGGTTGCAGTTCGGTGGCGCTCAGTGTAAGTAGAACAATTTTTTTTTTAACACAAAATATGATTAGATTGGGCACCATACCCGCTCTATCAAAGACAAAGATTTCTTCAAAAAAGGCAGTTAAAATTAAAGAACACTCGTAATGGTCGACTAATACTGTGAATAGATTGATATATGAATTGGAATCAGAAAGAAACTCCAATTTCTAATACAAGATATATAAATACACTCAGACACAAAAGTATATATACCAATCCGTTTTCGTTGAAAATCTTTATAATTGTCTGACAACTTTCCTCGATTTTAAGACGGTATTGGTTAAAAAATGTCTGAAATTTGTTAACAAACAGGCATGCACAGGCCCACAAAAGTATACATACGGTTAACAAATTTCAGAAATTCCGTTTTCGTTGAAAATCTTTATAATTGTCTGCCAACTTTCCTCCATTTTAAGACGGTCTTTTGCATTGGTTTAGAAATTTGTGAAATTTGTTAATCGGATGTATACTTTTGTGGGCCTGTGCAGGGCCACAATTCAGTTCAATTTCTGAAATTTTTTAACCAATGCAAAAGATCGTCTTAAAATCAAGGAAATTATCAAGATTTTCAACGAAAACGGTTTGTTTAAAAATTTTCTGAAATTTGTTAACCGTATGTATACTTTAGTAACTGGGTGTACATAGTCGTTGCAGCAGTTACCATTAGCATTTTTAACATGATAGCCCATCAAGGTGTTTCCATGTTAAAAAAAAATTTGCAACTGAGGAGTTCGGAAACGTTCTGCTCAAAACTATTGCTTTTTGGAAAATGAAAAGGCACTGGAAACAATAGAAAAAAAATCTGCAACGTATAATGGTAACGCAGCTGACATAGGAAACACACTTGCATACATAATTCGTGATTACAACCCTTCCAGCCAGAATTACGACCTAGCTTCTCATACCACTTATCTTGTGTGTGTTAATTTTTATACATGAGTGGCGGGACCAACAGTTCAAAGTCGACACCGAATGACAGATTTTTTGAGAAACTTTTCATGTCAATTTTTTTTATTTACTTTCAGAGTTTATGCCTGAAATCTGCTGAACGACGCCGAAGAAATATTTTTTCGAGTTTTGTTGGAGATATCTGACTTGGGCTTTGAACCGTGTTTTCACGTCTAATAAGCTAGTTTTGTGTCAGTTCTGTGAAGTGTAGTAATATTAGCTCGGTTGGCGATTTTAGCCTGAACATCATTGCAATGAAATGACTAATGGATGACCTGGAGCTGGAGCAACTTATGAAAATTTCCTGCGAATTGAGTCTCAAGTACGATGATGAACAGACCATGAAAATTCTTCCAATTCTAACGATATCGTTAGAACTAATGCGTTGCTAGGATTTCTTAGGCAAGATACATCTCTGCCGTATATATGACACATTCGAGAATTCTCTGGACAATAGGACATTACAAATGGGAAGTAGAAAAGTCCTATGGGTGATAATTCACTCACGTGATTACTCACACTTACTTTAATGCGTGTAGTAGTCGCCGTAGTCTACTAGGTAGTGTGTTGGCTTATTAGACGTAGGGACTCGGTTCAAAACCCCAGGTCAGACATCTCCAATAAAACGAAATATGAAGAAATATTTCGTAGGTGACTTCCTCTCAGCAGAATTCTGGCACAAAATTCTGAGTGTAAATAAAATTGCCATGAAAAGTTTCTCGAAAATTTGTCGTTCGGAAACGACTTTAAAGTGTAGGTCCCGACAATCAGGTATAAAATTAACGCACACAACATAATTTAGTAAAGGGTCCGCCAAATAACTTTTTTTCTTTGAAAATGCTTTAAAACAAAAACTACTGAATATTTTCTGAAATTTCTTTTTTTATTTAAAAGTACAATTCTTCCGGTTAATAATGGAAAATAATTTCATTCAAATGGCTGCCTCGGCTGGCCATCCAGTAGCCTACACCAGAAGATGCCGATTTTGGCAAAAAAAAATCATCTTTTCAAATGAAGCTCATTTTGATCTTGGCGGCTATGTAAACAAGCAACATTGTCGCATTTGGGGCACAGAAAACCCGCCCGCATACATTGAAAAGCCCATGCACTCAAAACCAGTCACTGTTTGGTGCGGATTTTGGTCCAGAGGCATAATTGGGCAATTTTTCTTCGAAAATGTGCAAGGAGTGGCCGTTACAGTCAATGGCAATCGTTATCGGGCCATGTTGAACGAATTTTTGTTCACAAAAATTGAAGAGGAGGATATTGGCAACATTTGGTTTCAACAGGACGGCGCTACGTGCCACACAGTCGAAGCTGCACTCGATGTTTTGCGCCCTGTTTTTGAAGATCGCATTATCAGCCGCAAAGCTGATGTCGTTTGGCCACCTTGGAGCTGCGATTTGACACCGTTGGACTATTATTTGTGGGCTGTCGTCAAAGATAAGTGTAATGCCGACAAGCCAGAGACAATTGACGCTTTAAAGGACAATATTCGTGAAGCCATTGGTGAAATACAGCTGCGCACAATCGATAATGTGCTTAAAAATTGGACCAATCGTGTAGGCTACTGCTGCATGGCCAGCCGAGTCAGCCATTTGAATGAAATTATTTTCCATTATTAACCGGAAGGATTGTACTTTCAAATAAAAAAAAGAAATTTCAGAAAATATTCGGTAGTTTTTTTTTTAAGCATTTTCAAAAAAGAAAAAGTTATTTGGCGGACCCTTTACTTGTATTGAACTTTTTCAACTGAACTGAGTGAGTGGTTTTACTCGTATTATGCCTGCCTTTGAAGGCAATATTCGCAATGGGGCTGACCTAACTTGTCTTTCTCATTTAAAATTGTCCTAATCTCACTTATCTTATGGCTTTCTGATTAACTTTAAAACTGAATTATTTGTTTATTTTTTTGTCCTCTTTTTCTCCATTTTTTCATTACTTCCTTATTAAGGCAACACAAAATGCAAGAAGACCAACAGAAAATGGCACAATAATTACGAAACTTAGAGAAAAGGAAGGAAATAAATATTGAAATGAGAATTTTTTTTCTGTTTTGCTAGTTAAACGATTAAATTATAAAAAAAAAATATTTTCAGTTGTCCTCGTACTATTTGAGATGCCTAGGCGGCTGGGCAGTTTGTTTATAATGCTGCTCGTATGTCCTTTTCCCATAAGACCAAAGACCTCAAGTATAGTGTAGAATAGTATTGAAGCCACCACTCTGTCTGTGTCTGTGTCAACCAACCAACAACAACAATTTACATGTTAATGTAGTTTGTGTAACCATTTCCTTCATTCATAATCAATTTGTTATGTTCTGCCTTCAGCTGCTCAGAGCAGTAAGGCAAAGATATGCTGCTGCTGTTGCTGTGTTATGCTTTATTAAACATTTCAAGTACGAATGTACGAATGTATGCACTCGTATGTATGTATACATGTTTTAACAATTTAGTTACGAAACTTTCATTTCGTTTTGTGCTTGCTTGGTCTTGCACAGGACTATAAGAGTTGCCATATAGACGCGATAAATTCATGTTACACTTTGGAATGAGTTTTTGAAAAGTGGTAGAAACTTTTATACGTGGCAGCATTTTATTAAAGTTTTTTGATACTTTTTTTCCTATAAAACTTATTGTGTAGCAGAGATCAGCAGTGAATCGTTATTTCGCTACTCGTAACAGTGTTGCAAAACTGAAATTTTGAAATGGTACTGAATTATAAATGAAAAAGTACTTTTTTGCATCAAATAGTACTTTTGTAAAAGATACATACATACATACACACATATTTGGTCATTATAACTCTTCAGTCAGGATTACGACCTAACTTCTCACACCACTCATGTTGTGTGTGTTAATTTTATACATGAGTGGCGGGACCTACAATTTAAAGTCGACTCCGAACGAAAGATTTTTGAGAAACTTTATCGTGACAATTTTACTTTGTCTCAGAGTCTTTGATAGCAGGAAGCCGCCGGAGAAATATTTTTTCATTTTTCGTTTTGATGGAGATATCTGCCATTGGGTTTGAATCGTGGGCTCACGTCTACTAAGCCAGCACATATGTACCTACTAGACTATTTGTTTATAAATGGTGTTTTTTATAGAGGTATAGAACTTTAAGTTGGCATTACTTTTCAAGATGGCGACCGATTTAACAGCTGTCAAGTGATTTATTCTCAGTTTGGTTTGGCAATTCATCATGAATAGACTCACGTCTGAACAACGCTTGCAAATAGTGCAATTTTATTCCGAAAATAATGGTTCTATGCGGAAAACGTATCGCGCACTACGTCCATTTCATCGTCGACAAAATCATCCATCAGAACAGTTAATTCGATTAACCATGGAACGTTTTCGCACCACGTTTACTCTTATATTGATAACTCGCATCCCCAGAGACGCTGTACGGTGCGTACAGAAGAAGCTATTGCTGCTGTAGAGCGTAGCATTGAGGAAGACCCGAATGAGTCCATCCGCCTATTCATTCGCCGTATTATTGCCGATATACGGCCACAAATGTTGGAAAAAGTCATCGAAAAATGGACGTCCGCGCCAGCCGTGGCGGTCATATGCCAGAAATCATATTTAAAATGTAATGCCACCACAAGATTATCTCTCGGATTAATAAAATTCATGTCAATCGAATAATCCATCGTTGTTTTATTGCAACTTAAAGTTCTATACCTCTATAAAAAACACCCTTTATTAAAAACACATACAGAACAAAAACAGCTGATTCGGAACGTAACAAAACGTAAAAGTCCCGTTTAGTCACGTCGCGGGAACGTAAAGTAAAATACGTTCGTTTGAAGAGCAACGAAAATGCTTACCGAAATTACATTACGGTTCGGCAAGCGTTTTCATTGATTTTCGTATTCTAAAAACGAACGTATGTACGTTCCGTGGACGTTTGGCTAACCGGGGCTTAAAGCCTAATTCTACTTTAGCATTGCGTTGAATGTGTTGCTAATGCAATAATAGTTGAAAAGCGCAAGACATAAAATATGTACTAATAAAAAAGTACTGAAAGCGTTGCAGGGGCGCTGAGGTATTTTTGAAATGAAAAAGTACCAAAAAAAAAATACAAAAGTACTGAATTTTTCAACACTGACTCATAAGCACTCATGAAATTTTGTATGTAAGTGAGTCAACAATATTGAAATTTAACTATGTACTCTGATTCATTCCTACTCACTGCGACGTTGATTTATAAGTGACGGTTGCAATGAGTATGCGTGCAACGTTGACATCAAACTCATACCATTCGAAATGTGCTTGATTCAGAAGCCTACTCCTTCAGATTCATCACTTTAGAAAAATACTTATAATACTGTTACGCAAATCGAAACAACCTAATATTAACAACAACGAATACACACTAACACTAAGAATACAATGAACGTGTGGATTATCTAAAGCTGCACACACACATGTACAACGAACCTGGTTGCACCTGGTACCAACAACAACATGTATGTGACAAAAAGGGATGGACAACGTAAGCGAGAAGGCAAGAGCGAGAACCTTCCACTTCAAGAATGTTCGTTAGACTGGTTGTGTCGGACTATAAAAAGGGCAAGACAAAGCAGGCAGCAGTCAGTGATAATTCAGTCAGTCTTGTGTGATGACGCATTGCTTGCAAAAACGAACAGTTGTTAGTGTTAACGCGGACAGAAGTGTGAAATAGAATAGTGTACAAGCAAATTATTGTTGTATCGTTAAGTTGTATACGGTGGCACACAAAAGTAGTGTAAAGAATGAAGAGAGTTTAAGAGAAAATAAACACATATTTGTTTTTACTGGGTTTGCAATTAACGAACTCATATTTAAACGTTTTTAAAAGAGTAAAAACGTAACAATACTTATAAATGGTTCGAGTGACACGAATCATTCATCAAAATTTACAGTCTTAGTTGTTGTTGCATTTACAAAAAAAGAAAAAAGACAAAGACAGAGCAGCAAGCAGAGCAAACAGACAACCTTTTAGTGAGAATTTTAGTGTTCGTACGCGAATCATACTTATTTTGTGATTCCGTGTATATGTTGATGGTATGGAGAGTCGAAATCAACAACATCATACGTGTCGTCAAGTATGAGTATGATAGTACTTCAAACTTTGAATATGAGTAAAGGTTCCATGATATTAAAATAACTATGAATGCGTATAAGTATCAGAAATTATGAGTATGAATCGATTCTACTCATCTTTTTGAATACTCATTGCTGATCTCTGGTCTCTAACAAGTATCGTCATTTTTCTGAACATAACCGGGAGCATTTGGCTGTCACAGGATTGATGAATTCATTTATAAAGAAATTTAAAGGGGCTGGAGGCATTACAGGCGTAGTAATTGCCTGTGTAATGTACACACACTGCTAAAAAATACCACTTCTGTGAGAGACAAGGCGGCATATAAACCGAATGTATCGACTTCACAGCGTTCTCAGCAATTGGGCCTTTCTTACGGCGGATATTTGATTTGTATTTGTACTCCACTTCATTAAGCAATTAAAACTAGTTGATGATTGAATGCAAAGGCAATCGGCTTTCAATGTTGATTTTTCAAAATAAAAATTTGGTGTTCAGCGAACATTTTCAATTAAAATGTAAAATTGTTGCGTATAGAGAGCTTGAAGAACCAACAAGTATTGGTGCAAAAGTGATTGCATTCGAAAAAAGTGACTGTTTAATGGGCATTCCTGTCTGTAATTTTTTTTTTTCGAAAATTGAACTGTAAGAACCGTTGTATTACTTCAGAGTGTTATGCACTTATGATAACCCGGAACTTTTTTCGTTTGCAATCACTTTTGCACCAATACTTGTTGGTTCTTCAAGCTCTCTAGGTTCTTCAAGAATCGAATCAGCTCATCTTTTTAAATATTCATTGCTGAACTCTGTTTTGGACAGTACGTTGAAGGTACTTTGGTACTTTTTTCTCTCAAAAACCTAACTATGCGATGGAGGATTACATTTAAAAATGAATAAAAATTTGCAAACACTGTTTAGGGATTGTATGGCTAAGCACATGTAGGGGAATACTGGCTATAAACGAACAGTAAATAGAAGAGAATTTTTATGCTATTTTTCAATATTTACAAGTAAAATTATTTTTGCTATTGCTATTGTTGTTGTTGTTGTGATTCTATTGCTACTATAAAAAAAAAAATACCAGCTGATGCTTAGACTGATGATGATGATGCTGGTGATGCTGGTGTTGCTCTAGTGCTGTTGTCGAAGTTACTGATAAAATGAAGATTGTCTGGCTGGCCTGGCTGGCATACTGATTGTCTGACTGCTTGACTGCCTGGCTTTGAAATGATAAAAATTTTGTTGTTGTTGTTAAAGCAAATGGTATTAATAAATCCAGTTAGAATTTTGTGTAAATTGAGGAAATAAAATGCATTTGAAATTTATTTTTCAATTTTTCTCTTTCACTCTCTCTCTATCTCTTTACTTCTTTTCAATTTTTCAAATAATATTATGATTACATTTGAATTTATGTATGTATGGTATGTATGTGTGTATGCATGCATGTATACATGTCTGTAGGTAAGTGAGAAAACATAATTTTTCACTCTACTGATTGATTTAAAAATGATAAGATTTTTAAAAATGAATTTTCCTAAACACAGGCCGACGGACATACAGACAGGCAGTTAAAATTATTGTATGCCAGTTCATTTTGTATTGAAGTTAAAGGGCTTCAAATATTTGAATTAAATTAAAAAAAATGAAAAATATTTCATGTACAAAACATAGTTAACATGCGTACCATAAGTATACATACTGAAATATTCGATTTTACAAAAGTGTTATCCACATCTAGGGTTTCGCAAAGTTAAATAAAACGCGCATAAAGCATTGATTTCGTTAAAAGACACTTTAGCGTCTCCATTATCCGCGAAATACAATGATTGGCTCCTAGACTGATTGCCGCAGTCGATATTTTTGAGATACACACAGTTACTAAAGTATACGTACGGTTAAAAAATTGCCGACATTTTTTAACCAAACCGTTTTCGTTGAAAATCTTTATAGTTTCCTTGATGTTAAGACGGTCTTTTGCATTGTTTAAAAAATTTCTGAAATTGAACTGGATTGTGGCCCTGCACAGGCCCACAAATGTATACATCCGGTTAACAAACTTCACAAATTTCTGAACCAATGCAAAAGACCGTCTTAAAATCGAAGAAAGTTGTCAGACAATTACAAAGATTTTCAACGAAAACGGATTAGTAAAAAATTTCTGAAATTTGTTATCCGTATGTATACTTTTGTGGCTGAGTGTAGTTTTCAACCACTTTTTCGCAGGTTTCGGGCGGTATCTTAGCGAACACACGGTCTTTCACTTAACCACACAAAAAGTCCAACGGAGCCAAATCAATTGATCTTGATCTTGATCTTGAATTGACATTTTCAAAACGTGAACGTCGTTACTATTTCTGGAAACTTCTCATTTAATAAAACCGAAATCGTTAGTTTTCTTTGCCCAGTGGCACCACACTGTCCACTTCGTAATCATCTCACACCACTTATGTTGTGCATGTTAATTTTATACATGAGTGGCGGGCGGGACCTACAGTTTAAAGTCGACTCCGAACGACAGATTTTTTGAGACACTTTTCATGGCAATTTTATTTAGTCACAGCGTTTTTGCTAGACATCTGCTGAGAGGAAGTCTCCGAAGAAACACTTTTTGTATTTTGTTTTGATGTCTGGCCTGGGGTACTAACCCTGGCTTTTCGTCTAATAAGCCAACACACTACCTACTAGACCACGGCGACTACAATTGAGAACAAACAAGCACTTTTTCCGCGAGCAACGGCCTTTCGGGGTATTGAAGTAACCGCCAGGTGAGAAGTTAGCTTAATTGCTGATCAAAAAATCAGCATTAAAATCCGTGTCGCTTTAGTTTACAATCACAATATCTACGGCATTGTGCATAGTCAGTCGGCATTAATTATTGGGCGTGTTGGACTTTATATGAATGGGGGTGAAAATACAAGTTTAACAGAAGCCATGATGAGCTTCAAGATATGCCCAATTGCTAAGAAAGCCGAGTACTTGACAAATTCGAATTTTGCGTCACACTTTCTGTAACAGAAACGATATTTTCGGCAGTTCTTACATTGCGTTGATGTACCAGTCTGACTACAACTGCTTCAGATTTCTTTAAAATCTTGTTCCAATAAAATCAACTTAACCACCACTCCCTAACGATCAAAGAAAATCCTCGAAAGATTCAACACTTTCAGAGGCACTTTTAAGTATTTGTAAGCGTTATTCGGTTGTTAGCCATAATTGTTAATGGCAAGTGTGGCCTCAGATGGAAGTTAACTAACAAGTGATATCCGGTTTGGAACCACTAAATGTTTAACCCAGTAAAACTCATTTAAATTTATTAAAAAAGAAGGAAACCATCTAAATGAAGCTGAAATAAATAATTTCCTTGTAATTAAATACTACACAGCATTTGTGTATATATGCGTAGCAGTATAAGTGGTTGATTAATTCATTCTACTACTCCTACTCCCACTCGCACTCTCTCTCTCTTTCTCTCACTCTTACGTTCTCGGTCTGTCATATACAAATAAATACATCCGTTTAGACGCCTAATATGTAATTACATTAAATATGCTTCATAAAGTAGGCAATGAATTAATACTTATAAATGATTATAATTATAACAGTATTTTCGACCACATTCTCCAAGCCAAGAGACAAGAGACAAGAGAATAACACCAAAACACTTTTAAAAGCAAACAAAACAACAATAAAAATTAACACAAACCACCACCACCACACCACACCACACAGCACAGCACAGCACAGCACAGAGAGGGTTTCTTCCCGAAGGATATAAAGACAAGACATAAGGGAAAATATCGTATTTTTTTTTCGTTAAAGATTTAAAGCAAAAGAAAATTCGAATACCCCAAGAGATAAGGCAAAATAAAGAGAGAAGAGAGAGAGAGAAAGGGAAAGAGAATAAAAGAATATACACACAGATGAGATGAGATGAGATGAGATGAAAGAGGGAGACAGAGAGAGAGAGAGCGAACAAATGATTAATTTGCTCATGGTTAATGGCTTCCGTAGAAACGCACAAAGAAAACGAAAAAAAAATTAGATACACATGCAGCCGACTGTTTTAGTTGCCTTTGCTAAATCTTTTATTAATTTTGTTTCAGTTTTCCCCCCAAAAAAAATCGAATATTTCATGTAGATTTGTGCAAAACAGGAGGTGAGAGAAAATTGGTAGGATTACGACAATATTTTCAATAACTTTGCAACAATAACTGCTCCATGGAATGAATCCCAAGCAATGACTCTTTGCTAGTGGCAGGAATAACTTACTAATGTACACTCACAGCGCGGTCAGTATGCAAACCTAACTCTCCACATTAACCCATTAGTGCCCAGTGGCAACTTAAGTTGCCAGCAGAGGTTGCCTTAGTTTTTATGCTCTGAGAGAAAATTGAGTGTAAAAAACAAAACGGTAACAGTTAGTAAAAAAAGTAATTCGGGCATTAATGGGTTAATTCTCGTTTTACATTAAAATGATAAACAAATGTTACAAAAACAAAAACAATGAACTTGTCTACATGATAAACAAGTAAACAAAAATGCAACAACAAAAAAAGTAAACAAAATACACAAACAACAATGAAACAACGATGTTCACATTTATGGAGATCTCGAGAAGGCGAAGCCACGAACATTCGACTTCAAGATCATTCATCAGACTATTTACGTTGGCATATAAAAGGCAAGACAAATCAGGCAACGGGGTCAGTAAAAAGTTAGTCAGTCTTGTGTGAAGACGCGTTAGGTGTGAAGAGAATAATTGTGGTTTGAAGGTCTCGGTTATAAACATCTACCGAACAATTATTAGTGTTTCCGCAAATGAGTGTAAATAATAATAAATAAAAAACAAACCAATTGTTGTTGTTTACATCAAGTTGTGAACAGTGGCACATAGAATTGGGTGAACAATAAATAATTTATCAAAAACTAAACACAAATTTCATTTCAAATATCATCTATTGATATCGAGGATATAGCTTCGTTCATCAAACTTTCTGGCTGGTTTTCCGACTACCCTGTGCTTTTGATGTGCAGCCCTTGCGCTGACCAACTTCTTCCTCTTCCCTGATTTTGATGGAACTTGGTCAGTACAGGGATTGCGTTCACCCAACGGCCCGCTATGAGTGATCACATAGCTTTGTGAAATCAGAACTACCACTCAGACCTAACCAGACCTAACCTAAACACAAATTTATTTTTATTTTATTTGCAATCTACGTACTCATATTTTAAACGGTTTTTAAAAGGGTAAAACCTAACAATATAATGTAAAGGAATTATCTTTCAAGTGAGCGCTTCTGCTAACAGCACATATGTACATAATTGGCCACTACAACCCTTTAGTCAGGATTACGACCTAGTTTCTCACACCAATTATGCTGCTTGTGTTGCAGTTTAAAGTCGATTCCGAACGACAATAGATTTTTGAGAGGCTCTTCATGGCAATTTTATTTCACACTCAGAGTTTTAGGCAGAACTGACTGCTGAAAGGAAGTCGCCGTAGAAATATTTCTTAAAATTTCGTTTTGTTGGAGATATTTGACATGGGATTTGAACCGAGCCCTCACGTCTAATAAGCCAACACACTACCTACTAGACTGAGGCTGGCTCGCCTGATATATGAAAAGGAAAAACCATGGTCAATGTAATCTAGTTAATCCGTAGATCTTAACGGGTGATTTTTTTTGCTATTGTCTTTTTGGCAACACTGGTTTAAACAGTTCACGCACGTTTCGTCTTTTGTTTCACTGTCAAACATCTTCAGTTTGGTCTATAATTTGACCATGAATCGTCTTACAAACGAACAACGCTTGCAAATCATTGAATTTTATTAACAAAATGCGTGCTCTGTTAAGAAAGTTCATCGCGCGCTTCTTCCATTTAATGGTCAGTTTAATCGATCCACTGAAGCGGCTATTCGGACTATTGTGACTAAATTTCGAACCAAATTTACATTGTTGGACATTAAACCACCAACACCGCTTACGTAGAGTGCGAACTGAAGAAAATATCGCAGCTGTATCGCGGCCGGTGTTAATGATGACCATCAATTATCGATTCGTCGCCGTTCGCAGCAATCGGGCCTCTGTTACTCAATAACGTGGAAAATTTTGCGGAAGGATTTAGGTGTGAAGCCTTTCAAAATACAGCTGGTGCAAGAATTGAAGCCGAACGACCTACCGCAACGCAGAATTTTTGGTGAGTGGGCTCTTGGAAAGTTGACCGAAGATCCATTTCTTTATCGAAAAATTGTGTTCAGCGACGAAGCTCATTTTTGGCTCAATGGATACTTAAATAAGCAGAATTGTCGATTTTGGAATGAATATCAGCCAGAAGCATTGCAAAAGCTACCAATGCATCCAGAAAAAGTCAAAAAGTTTGATGCGGTTTATGGGCTGGTGGCATCATTGGACCGTACTTCTTCAAAGATGCTGCGAATCGTAACGTAACTGTGAATGGTGAGCTCTACCGTAAGATGATATCCAACATTTGTTTGCCCAAAATGCAAGAGCTTGACTTGCATGACATGTGGTTTCAACAAGACGGTGCCACATGCCACACAGCACGTGTAACAATGGACTTATTGAGAAGCGAGTTCGGTGAACATTTTATTTCACGTTCGGGACCGTCAATTGGCCGCCTAGATCGTGCAATTTAACGCCTTTAGACTATTTTTTGTGGGGCTATGTTAAAGCTCATGTCTATACACGTCAATTGACGCATTGGAAGACAACATTGAAGCATTTATTCGTGCGATACCGGCCGAAATGTTGGAAAGAGTATGCCAGAATTGGACTAAGCGGATGGACCATTTGAGGCGCAGTGGCGGTCTACATTTGCATGAAATAATCTTCAAACATTAAATTATATGGACCGCACTATCGATTCAAATAAAGATTTCATGCATTTTTCTGAATTTTATTTGCTTTTTTTGAAAAATTTTCCAATAGCTCTTAAAAAATCACCCATTATAACCTTAAGTTGTCATTGAAAGAACATATATTTTGTGCTACAACTCCTTGACTTTCTACCAGGACAGGAAAAGAGATATGGCGACACTAACTAGTCTGGAGTGGTTAAAATCAAAGGCGTGTGTAATCTCAATAACACAGTTGTTGCCACTTAATACCAGTACCAGTCAGTTGTGGTGTATTCACCCTCCTTCGTTCTTCTTCTATAGAAACATTTAAATTTGTGAATTTCTTCGTTTGCCAAAGTGTAGGTGGTGAATAAATATTTTAGTTCAACTCTCCTCTCTCTCTCTCTCTCTCGCTCCCTTATACATATGTTTACATTTTATAAGATTTACTTGGTTTTTTTTGCTCTTCTATTCCCATGACAAATGATATCTTGGGTATATACAAACATATGTATGTATGTGTGTTTGTAGGTTTGTGTGTGTATATTTATTTTGTCTATTTTCATTGTATTTTATTTTGTTTTTGTTTTTATTTTATGTTTATTTTTTTGAGGTTATATTTCTTTCAGGCTTAAAATCTTATTTCTGTATCCCAAAGAGCGTGTTCTATTTTTTGTTCTTTTGAATTTCAAGGACATTTTATTTGTCCTTTGTGTGTATGTCACAGAGACTGAGAGTTTTTCTTCTTGTTTTGCCATGAATGGACGGGGATTTGAAATGTTGTCAGAAGCAATTGTTATGTTTCGAACTCTTGTGTTTTTGTTTTTCATAAAAAATCTAGGAAATTTAATAATTCATACCGTAACGGTTTATTTAAGAAAATTGATTGATTGACAATATATTTGGAAAAAACAAAGAAGAAACTTAAAATGAAATAACAGTTATTAGAAGCAAATAAAAAGATGGTGTCTGTAGGAGATTACCTTGCCAGGCCAATGTATTTCAGGCTGAGATTTTTGCTATTGAACAAGCTGCCCATACGATTAAAAGGCTAGGGATTTGGCTAATTCGATTTTGATCATACAGAAGGTGGCCTTATAATTAGAAACGATGTTTCTCGAACAGAGTTCTCTGGAGTGACGAATCTAAGTTTAATTTGTCCCAGTCTGATGGAAAAACGTTTGTAAGACGTCCTCCAAACAAAGCCTTTGAACCCAGGTACACAGTGAAAACTGTAAAACAAATTAACAAACATACATACATACATGTTGCTAAGTCGTTTCTAATTATAAAAGGCCATCACTGAATGTATGGACAGTCAAGCGCTGGGATGCTATCACATCAAGTCAAAGGGCGTCTGGAGTTGCATGGACTCTACAGATGCAGGATGGAAAGTGTGTGATCCAATATAGCTGGTTGCCGAATTTCAAAACTAATGTGTCCAACAGTGGACAGCAGTAAGACATAGGTAGGTAGGTAGGTAGAAATGGCTGTCCCATCGATGGAGTAGGCCGCACACAGGGCCCATTGTGATACCACAAAGACATAAGAGCTACTTGAGTTTCGACAAGAGAACGGTTTGCACTTTAACAGGAATTCTTATGGGACAGTGCGTTATTAGCAATTTAGCTGACAAGCTCGGTCTGCTCACCAGGATTACTGCAGAATCGGCAATGATGTGTAGGAGACGGAATCGGTGCAATACCTTTTATGCGAACGTTTGAAGATCTGGGCCGGTTTCATCCGATATTATTCTGAATTATTATAAATTAATTGCGTAGTGAACTCGCCATAGTGTAGTAGGTAGTGTGTTGGCTTATTAGACGTAAAGCCAGGGTTCGAGCCCCAGGCCAGACATCAAGACAAAATACAAAAAGTATTTTTTCGGCGACTTTCTCTCAGCAGATTTCTGGCAAAAACTCTGAGAGTGAAATAAAATTGCCATGAAAAAGTTTCTCAAAAATCGGTCGTTCGGAGTCGACTTTAAACTGTAGGTCCCACCACTCATGTATAAAATTAAAACACACACAATATATGTGCTGTGAGAAACTAGGACGTTGTACAATGGTTCAATTCGACCTCCTGGTAGTGTACTTGTCTTAATTGACAACTACACGTCCTCTAACCTAACCTAACCTAACCTATGGACAATCAAGCGTTGGAATCCTTTCACATCAAGTCAAAGGGCGTCTGGAGTTGCATGGACTCTCAACACATGTAGCCTGCAATTCAACAAACCGTGTGATTCAACGTACCCAGTTGCCAAATTTCAAAACTAATGTGTCCAGCAGTGGACAGCAGTAAGACATAAGAAATAATTGAGGAATTCTTACTGGACACTGCGCTATTGGCAATTTCACTGACATGCTCGGTCTGGCCACCACGATTACTGCAGAAGCTGCAATGATGTGAAGGAACCTTAATCACATTTAATGCAACTACCCTGTGCTTCAGGACAGACGTCATCGGTTTTTGGGTGGTAGAATGTTTGAATATCTGGGAATGATGCTGCCCAAGGATGTGGCTGGTTTCATCCGAAGCCCGGGGTGATTCAAACCTCACACTGGGTAATATAATATGGCCACCGTGAACCGCTAGCAACCCACTAATCTAACCTAACCTAACATTCTCTATTGAATTGTAAGAAAAACAATTCTAGTTCTCCACAAACATTAGTAAACATTATAAAGAAACAAAGTTTAAAAGGAATAACAGACAGATTTAAAGTATAAAAATGAAAGCAATCTTTCTGGCATGATTACTACAATTTTCATTACTACTCTGGTCAAAATTTTCAAGACAAATATAGGGAGAGATATGAACGTTCACATGTGATGATGACACATAGTCCAAATATATTCTCCAAGATTTAATTCCGGATTGCTACCGACTGTTTAACAAATACAAGGTGATTCATGATAAAGGGTGTTTTTTATAGAGGTATAGAACTTTAAGTTGGCATTACTTTTCAAGATGGCGACCGATTTAACAGCTGTCAAGTGATTTATTCTCAGTTTGGTTTGGCAATTCATCATGAATAGACTCACGCCTGAACAACGCTTGCAAATAGTGGAATTTTATTTCGAAAATAATGGTTCTGTGCGGAAAACGTATCGCGCACTACGTCCATTTTATCGTCGACAAAATCGTCCATCAGAGCAGTTAATTCGATTAACCATGGAACGTTTTCGCACCACGTTTACGTCTTATTGATAACTCGCATCCCCAGAGACGCTGTACGGTGCGTACAGAAGAAGCTACTGCTGCTGTAGAGCGTAGCATTGAGGAAGACCCGAATGAGTCCATCCGCCATCGAGCACAGGAATTGGATCTGTGTCCATCCACTTTATGGAAGATTTTGCGGAAGGATCTTGGTTTGCGTGCTTACAAAATCCAACTCGTGCAAGATTTGAAGCCAAACGATCATCAAGTAAGGCGTAGATTCGTCGAATGGGCCCAAAACGAGATTACCGTTGTTCCCGATTTTCATAAGCGAATTTTGTTTAGCGATGAAGCGCACTTCTGGTTGAATGGCTACGTCAACAAACAAAACTGCCGCATTTCGAGTGAAGGTAATCCTCAAGTGTATGTGGAAACACCGTTACATCCAGAAAAACTGACTGTTTGGTGCGCTTTATGGGCTGACGGAATCATTGGTCCGTACTTTTTCAAAAACGATGGTGGCCAGAACGTTACAGTCAATGGTGATCGGTATAGAGCCATGATTACAAACTTTTTCATTCCTGAATTGAATAACCATGATGTCCAGGACATGTGGTTTCAACAAGAGGGCGCAACATGTCACACAGCTCGTGCCACAATAGATTTATTGAAAGGACACGTTTGGTGACCGCCTAATGTCACGTTTTGGACCTGTTAATTGGCCTCCAAGTTCTTGTGATTTAACACCGCTAAACTACTTTCTGTGGCGCTAGGTAAAGTCATTGGTCTATGCGGTAAAGCCACAAACGCTTGACCATTTGGAAGACAACATTCGCCGTATTATTGCCGATATACTGCCACAAATATTGGAAAAAGTCATCGAAAATTGGACGTCCAGATTGGACTACATCCGCGCCAGCCGTGACGGTCATATGCCAGAAATCATATTTAAAATGTAATGCCACCACAAGATTATCTTTCGGATAAATAAAATTCATGTCAATCGAATAATCCATCGTTGTTTTATTGCAACTTAAAGTTCTATACCTCTATAAAAAACACCCACAACATAAGTGGTGTGAGAAACTAGGACGTTGTACAATGGGTCAATTCGACCTCCGGGTACTGTACTTGTCTTAATTGACAAGTACACGTCCTCTAACCTAACCTAACCGCATAGACCAATGACTTTACATAGCCCCACATCATTGCCAAACCAAACTGAGAATAAATCACTTGACAGCTGTTAAATCGGTCGCCATCTTGAAAAGTAATGCCAACTTAAAGTTCTATACCTCTATAAAAAACACCCTTTATATATTTATTTTATTTTATATTGTGGCGGGACAAAGAGTTTAAAGTCGACTCCGAACGACTGATTTTTGAGAAACTTTTTCATGGCAATTTTATTTCACGCTCGGAGTTTTTGCCAGAAATCTGCTGAGAGGAAGTCGCCGCATCAATACTTTTTGTATTTTGTCTTTGATGTCTGCCCTGGGGCTCGAACCCTGGCTTTACGTCTAATAAGCCAACACACTACCTACTAGACTACGGCGACTTCAAGAGAAAGATGTTACGCTGGCTAGACAGAACTGCTCTTAAATCAAATAAATCACTATGTAGTGATAGAATTAATGGCGCTATGCTGTGCTTATAGAAATATCGTGTTTCTTGTCACCGGATGTTTTTTGGTACCTACAGATCCATGCGATACTAATGAAATGGTGGTGTTTCAAGTTTCATAATCTTTTATTTCCTTTAATTTATTGCACATGTAGACAGCAGTTATATGGGGTTTGAAAATGAGTGAAATATCCTGGTTTAGAGCATATGGTTCTTCTTTACCACAGTGAAATAGAAAATTCCTGGAAAACCATGTCGATGAGAAATGAAAAAGTAAGGTTAGGTTTGTTTGAATATATACAGCAAAATTTAATGCGAAACAAGCACTTCAGCAGTAAACAATGTGAATTACATTCCAAGACTTCGGAATCAAAACGACCACGACGACGAAGGCTGCCAGAGGAAGATAATGGAGACACACTAACTTAATCACAAGACAGCATGGAATTCAATTTCTTATGCATTTCTCTCTCTCTCTCTCTTTCTCTCTACTGAAGAGAATTACCTTAATTGACAAGTCCTATCCGCATACATATGTACAACACACACGTTCGTTCATTCATAATCTATTTGCTGTGCAATCTTGTGTCGCGTTTAATTTTTGATAAAGATTTCAACGTTTAAACCAACGTTTAATATTTTTTTTCTTTTTTGTTGTTTATTATTGATGCCTAAGGGGCACAGTAACAAAAACAAAAACAATTCCTTTACAAAAATAAAAAAAAAACATATGAGAACACGCATACTCTGTGTGTAAATGCTTATGTACATATGTATGCATGTGTGTGTGTGTATGAGAATTTATTAAAAGACAATCACAGGCTTTAGCAAACGAATACGGCGGCCAAAAACATTTGCCGGCGGATTCGTTCGATTTACATTAAGAGTCAGAAGCTGGAAAAAGATAAACAGGCCAAAAGCCATAAAACGAGATAAAAAATGGCAAGAAGGAAAATGAAACGAAACGAAACAAAAAAAAAAAAACACTAAAAAAAACATCATGGCAACCAGGTGTGAAATATAAATTGCCTTTTTTGCCATGGCTGTGGCGTTTGTTTTACAGAAATATAAACGTATGAAAAAAACGAAAAAAAGAAAAATAAATGCCTCAGGCATAAATAACATGTTTTAACAAAAAAAAAAAAAAAAAAAAAAAAAAAAAAAAAAAAAAAAAAAAAAAAAAACATTTCAGTTGAACCAACATAACCTTGTTTTTTTATGTGTCAGCATCATTTGGATTTCGTTTTAACTTACACATGCTGAGAAGTATTCAAGAGAAGAACGCAGACTTAAACTATTACCTCCTACTCAAGGGCTACTCACACCCTCAATAACTGACACACTGTCCGTCAGGGAGGCACAAAATGCCCTTCATAATACCATCGTCGCGACGGCCAGAGACGAGCTCAGCCATACTAGGGTCATTAACCGGCACCCACCACCCATAGCCGATTCGGAAAGGCAGCTTCGAAGAGTCACGAGAAATATCCTGGCCCAGCTCAGATCAGGATGGTCGAACTGCCTGAATAACTACAGGGCTAGGATCATCCCGGGAACCCAGAATAGCTGCCCATTGTGCAACCAGACACCACACGATACGGTGCACATTTTTAGCTGTCCAGCGAAACCGACAGCCCTACGACCAGTAGACCTATGGACTACCTACCACATGACGTTGACAACACACACATACAACCAACAACAACAACAATCCCATCTCCAATTCATCCCATCCCCACCGAATTACACGGCACACAACCAACAGAACATATAAACTAAAATTATAATCCATATTTATCTTACATACAGGGGAAAAGCTTCCGGAGACACCAGCCGAACTGTTACAACAACAACTCAAGGACTAACAAGGATAATCACACAGGCAAATAAAGGCCTCTTGATATTGCACAGATATAGGGAGGGCTTGCTACCAGAATATAACTTGTCAGGCTCCTTCATTATGAGACTTTCTTGCCAGAAATCGCAGAAATTTGTTTTAAAAAACCAGATTTTAGAAACTATTTTCAGGGATCGATCTTGCTCAGCGAGGTCTTTGGCTACAGTTTTTTTTGTTCACACGTATATTTATGTGTTTGTGTAAGAACGACAACGTACGTTCATGTGATTGCAATAGAATTTTAATCAAAAACATTTTCGAGTACAACTTCTCATATATTGAAGTGTTTACCATCATTACTGGGCCATCAATTGCAAAGTACTGCATATGTAACTAAAAACTTTTGAAAACTCCTCGCATCTTCTAACAAAAAGAAGCAAGTTAGCCTAGAGGTTGATGGCTATCTCAACTGCTTACGTAGTTGCTAATAGCGGCATTGATTTCAATCCAATCTTATCTTATCTCAGGGATTCAAGTTTAAACTCATAGCCTTCTTAAGAAATTCAATGCATATTTTGTGTCAGCTTAGTCAGCTTCGCCTCTTGAGAAAAACTGGCACAAAACCTTCTACACCTAAGGAATATTCATAGAGACACATGTTGTTCCTAGACAAATACAAGTGAACCTGCTATCATTCTAGGAATTGGTGCAGCAAGTGTTAAGACCTTTATACGCTCAAAGACGATTTTACATCCCGAAATGCTGCTTAAACGCCCTAAATAGGTTACAATCGATGAAAAAATGGATCTATTAAGACAAATTGATGCATAAGAAATTGTATAAAAAACATGGTTACAAATATCATAGCGTCAAGGTAATTTTGTGAATTATGAGCAGCCACAATCGGGCTAGACCTATAAAAACTTTCAGAATACGTGACCTAAAGTGGAGGCATGATATTCTATTATAACCACGTTCGACCATTGGTTCGAAGCCAAGACTTTTAGAACATGTGATCTAACGTGAAGGCATGATATTCTATCATAATAAACATCTTAATTGCTATTTATTCGATACATCCAGCGTGCTGCCAAAGATACCTTTTCCGAAATTGTCTTAAATCTTTCTCGTACTCGATCCCAGTTCAGACATGAAAACGAAAATATTAAAAAAATATTTCTTCGTCGACTTCATCTCAGCAGATTTCTGGCAAAAAACCTGAGAGAGTAAATAAAATTGCCATGAAAAAATTTCTCAAAAATATGTCGTTTGGTGTCGACATTACACTGTAGGTCCCGCCACACTCATATATAAAAATTAACACACACAACATGAGTGGTGTGAGAAGCTAGGCCGTAATCCTGACTGAAGGTTTGCAATGACCAATTATGTATGTAAGATGGGCAGGCCAATACCAATCTTGCGCAAAAATTTAAAAATAAGCGTTGAAATTGAAAAGTTTCTCAAGAATCTGTCGTTCGTAGGTCACGCCATTCTTTTAAAAGAAAATTAACACGCTCAACATAAGTGGTGTGAGAAGATAGGTCGTAACCCAGACTGAAGGGTTGTAGTGACCAATTATTAAACATGCTGCAAGCTTTTATTGATTCTCGCAGTACCAGAGTGTAATCAAATTTAAAAAAAAATTGATCTTTAAATTTCCTCGATTTTCTTGAAATACAAAAACAAAAATTGTTTCAATATTAACAACAACAAATACAATACAATTGCCAAAACAAAACATAAGCTAGTGATATAACATTAACGCTATTCAAGGCATAATACACAAATACTACTACTAAGTATTTTCCCTCTATTTGTTTCTCTCATTCCGTTCTACTCATTTGAAAAAAAAAACAACAACAAATCATATACAATTTATATCAATCATACGTCGTGGTGTCAGTTGTTTGTAATTTAATAATGATGCTCATACGTAATGGAGCACCCAACCAACAATTATTAAACCAAGGAAAACAAACAATTAATTTCTGTAAATCAACACAACACAACACAACAGACATCCATATTTATTTAAATACAGTATAAAGACAAGAGAGACGGAGAGAGAGAGAGTGGTCAAAGAGAGAGAAATGCCTTCCTTCTAGGCATTGTTTACAATTGTTGTTCTCTACAATATTTACCCATGTCTTGTTTATATGCTTAAAACTACAACTACTCTCGTACAACACTTTCTCAAGGCGTGTGTGTATATGTGTGTGCAATGGTTTGTTTACATTTAAAGAGAATTGCCCATAAGAAATCTGTCAACATTGTGTGTGTGTGTTAATCATCATAACCAAGTTCCGTCTTGTGTACTTTATGAAAAGAGATTCCCTTTAATTAACACACAGAGAAAAAGTTTTTCGTTTAAATTTAAGTTTATTGTTTCAAAAGAAAACAGAAATTATTTTCTTATGTAAGTGAATGTGTGTGTGTGTGTTACGCGTGTTTTTAATTTTTATTTTTAAAAACTTTCTCTCGTCAGTTCTTTACTTTCTTTTTTTTTTTGCTTTCGTTTTAAGTAATATTACAACTACACAGTGATAGATTAACACATACTTATCACATGCACGAACCTATCTATCTACCTACATAGGCAAACAAGTTGCTTGCTGTGTATCCTTGAAAATATTTTTCATTTTTCTTGTTCTGTTTTTTTTTCTTCTTCTCTCACTCACTCACATATTATTACGTTTTTATACGCAAAACTTTCGCTTGAATGATGCTGTCATGTAAGGACTCAAATACACGAGAGTATGAAAAACAGAAAGCAATAAATATAATGCGTCAGTTAGTTGTTGGGTGATATATTGTATTGTAGCACAGTGTATGAGCATGCCTGCCATATGTGTGAGTTGAGTTTTCAGTTCTTAAATCAAGTACAACAGCATCTTAAGAGTGTCTTACACATGTTTAATTCACATGTGTATGTACATATGTGTGAAAATTTGTGCTAAATTTATAAAATTTTATTTATTTTATGTAAACGTATGTGTGCTCATGCTTTCTAAAGTCTTACTTTTTCCCGTTAAATTTTTTGTTTCAAAGCGATATTTTTTTTGCATTTCTCAGTAAGGAAACAAGCGAGTAATTTTTAGTTACGTTTATAACCTAAAAAGGTGCTTAACGCGTAAATACTTCTTTGGTTTTATTTTTCCTTGAAAAGCAATCATCATCTGTTACTATTGAAGGATATTTTAGGAATTTGATAATGTAAACTAAAGCAATATTTTTGCATGATAACAGGGGCTTAAATGTTCTTTCACACAATTCTTTAATGGTAAGATATTTCGCGATTTGCCGCATCAAAAGCATTTAAACAAATTTTTGCATGATCTCGCATATATGTATGTATGTACATACGTATGTACATAATTGATCATTACAACCCTTCAGTTAAGATTACGAGGCCCAGCTTTTCACACCTTTTATGTTGTGTGTGTTAATTTTATAAATGAGTGACGAGACCTTTAGTTTAAAGTCGATTCCGAATGATAGATTTTTGAGGAATTTTTCATGGCAATGTTATTTCACGCTCAGAATTTTTGCCAGAACTCTGCTGAGAGGAAGCCGCCGAAGAAATATTTTTTCATATTTCACACGTCTAATAACACACACTACCTACTACCAACTAGACTACGGCGATGTTTTGTTGGAGATGTTTGCCCTGGGGTTTGAATCGAGGCCTTGCGTCTAAAAAGCCAACATACTACCTACTAGACTACGGCGACTTTCAATCTTTCTTATACGGCTCCGAATTGTGCACAGTCACGGAAAAAATCAGAAGGAAAATGGAAATATTTTTATTAAAAAATGTCTTCGCAGAGCTTTATGAATATTTTGTGGCCTAATTTAGTATCAAATGTGAAGAATACAATTTGACTGCAGAAGAGGTGTATTTTTTATTGCTCCCACAAGCTTCCAGTGCATGACTGCATCGAGGGGACAGCCACTTCTATCTACCTACCTATCTACCTAAGCTTCCAGTGGTCGTAAAAGACCCAAATAACTTCTGTAGACATTACACCTTGAATGAAATCAACAATTTGCCAAATAATTCAGCCAGAGAGAGAGAGAGAGAGATTAGAAGGAAATCTGTTCCTTCGACTTAAATGAGATTACAGAAAACGTTCGAGATGCAGAAATTATATTGAGAGTCTTTGACCACCATGAGGTAGCCTAAAGGCAATTTTGTGTTGCAAAAAACTGACATTGTAAACCCAACAAAATTCCTACAGAATTCATATAGTCAAGAAAAAAGTTTACATACAGCGGTGATTTTTTCAAATTAAAAAAACGTGTTATGGCGTTATTTAAGGCATTTACAATTAAAAATGTTGGAAGACAAAATCAAATATAAAAAAATATAACCTAGAAATTATTAGAAAAAAAAAAATATAGGTGTATGTAGACTTTTTACTGTGACTGTATTTATTTTAATATAAAATTGAAATTTAATTTTTTTAATAATTTTTTAAAGCATAAATTTTTTCGGAATGATATCCAATAAGAATTACTTTTAAGTACCAAGGTTTACTTGTAAATTATAGAAACTGTTTAATACATATCGAAGTACACTCAGCCACAAAAGTATACATATGGTTAAAAAATTTCTGAAATTTCTGAAACTTCCGTTTTCGTTGAAAATCTTTATAATTGTCTGACAACTTTCCTCCATTTTAAGACGATCTTTTGCATTGATTCAGAAATTTGTGAAATTTGTTAATCGGATGTATATTTTTGTGGGCCTGTGCAGGGCCACAATTCAGTTCAATTTCAGAAATTTTTTAACCAATGCAAAAGACCGTCTTAATATCGAGGAAACTATAAAGATTGGTTAAAAAATTTCTGAAATTTGTTAACCGTATATATACTTTAGTAACTGTGTGTATATTTCATAGATTTTTTTGGACATCTGTTGTCCAAAATTGCACTTATGACGCGCTCTGTTTGGACATACAAATACAAAAATGTCTTCCAATAATTTTATAAATAAATTTTTATATATTTTATAATAAATAAATACTTCAGGAACAAAATAATTTGTTTTCTTTGACTAGAATAAAATTAATTTTAATACAATTAAAACAAAAGTAAACAAATTTAAAAAAAAAATTTAAAAAAAACCTGGATTAATTTCGAAATATTTCCAATTTTTTTCTTTCCATTGTTTACCTCCCTCTTACATTGTTTTAAGCTATCGCCGCCGTTACTCTGGCATACTATTTAGTAAACACGGAGAACGTGTTTTGAATATTTTATACTCTTCCACCAAAAAAAAAAAAAAAAAAAAAAAAACAAAACAAAAATATTGAAAAAATTACGTTTTATGCAAATGAACTTCTTCTTCCCTTTAATTCTTTCTCTTGATGTTTTTGTTTTTGTTTTGGTTTTTCACTTGTATTTCTCCTTGCTCCTTGTGCTTACCACTGTTAGACAACAGAGTCTCTAATACTCTCATTTAATATTTTTGCTCAGGATAATACCGTAACACCGTAAAACACAACACAACAGTGGAATCTGTTTTAACACTACATGCTCGTAGACATTTGTATCACGTGTATATAAGAAATTTGTACCGTTATTTCATTTTTTTATTTAGCAAGAGTTGTAGTGATGCGGTGTTACTGTATTTGCCTGGGTTTGCTTTGGTTTTTTTATTTTTACTTGTAAGTGCATATGTAGAAGAGACAAAGAGCGAGAGACAGAAAGAGAGAGAAAGAGAGTGAGTTCGTTTGAAAACATTTTAACAAAATCTCCTGAGGTTTTCCTGCTTCCATTTCTCTCTTTCTTTTTTGGGGGTTTTGTGGCATTTCATCAGAAGATTTTGTTGGGATTTATTAAACAGAATTTGGTTTGTCTTCGTTTTGGTTTCTCTGTATTTATCTGCAGGCAAATACGGTTTTAATGAAACAGATTCTGGTGTTTTAAATAATTCCATGCATACATACATATGTAAGCATTTCTTTAAATTGATTAATTTAAACAAAACAAAAAGCTGCTAGTTTAAGTTGCCATAGGGCAACGGTGGAAGTACCAGCGTGGAATTATGAAAAATAAAGGAAAATCAAGTGCTACTATCTCTCACTGAATAATAAATAATGAGCCCTGGGTGGAATTCAATACATATCGTAATTTTCAAATCCAATGAAGTATGAGTTTTGCTTTAAGGATGAGCAACTTGGTATGCAAAATCCTGCGACCAGAACTCTACTCAGAGGAGTACTTTTGGTCAACTTAATTTCCAATAGAAATCCATAGACAGGAAAACCCTGGACAAAACTATGCCCCCCCCCCCCTCTGGCAACTAAAATCCATAGGCAAACAAAAGAAAACCAGTGCTTAACTGGAAGACGCAAGGAAGTCTGAAAAATAAAGCTACTTGACCTTAAAATTTCCCCGAAGGCCTCGACTTGTTACGTTATTTTGCTCATATTGAACCAACGATATGTAGTAAATACATACAAATGCACACATACATACAAATCACTTAGATGATCTATTTAAGGGGCTTTCAGGCTTGTCAGCGTTTCAACATCTTTCAACTGAAGTGTCATTTATTTAGTGAAACGTTTGTTTCGAACAAGAGATCAGCAATGAATTATTTTTTCGCTACTCATAAGCACTCATAAAATTTTGAATATAAATGAGTCATCAATATTGAAATTTAACTACGTACTCTGATTCATCAATACTCACTACAACGTTGATTTTATAAGTACAGGTTGCAATGAGTATGAGTACAACGTTGACATCCAACTCATACCATTCGAAATATATGTTTGATTCATAAGGCTACTCATTCAGATTCATAAATTTAAAAAAATACTTATAAATGATCCGAGTGTCTCGAAAAGGAAAAAAGACTCAGAAGCAAAAAAGGCAGAGCACCACGCAGAGCAAACACACAACCTTTTAGTGAGTATTTTAGTGTTCGTACGCGAATCATACATATTTTGTGATTCCGTGTTTATGTTGAGTTATGCAGAGTCGATGAGTATGATGAGTACTTCAAACTTTGAATATGAGTTAGTTAGGTTAGGTCGGAGTGGTAGCTCTGATATCACAAAGCTCACTTGAGCACGCATAGCGGCCCGTTGTGATGTCACGGGTGAATGCAGTCCCTGTACTAACCAAGTTCCACCAAAATCAAGGAAAAGGAAGAAGTTGGTCAGCGCAATGGCTGCACATTGAATATGAGTAGTATAAGTATGACATTAAAATAAGTATGAATGCTTATAGTATCAGAAATTATGAGTACGTTTCGATTGTACTCATCTTTTTGAATACTCATTGCTGATCTCTGGTCTCTAACAAGTATGGGTTATTTTTCTAAACAAAACCGAGTGCATACAAACTACTGTGCATAGGATTGATCAATTTATAAAGAAATTTAAAGGGGACTGGAGGCATTACAAGCACATTCAGGCCTGTGTAATGCACACAGTGCCGAAAATATCACTCCTGTGAGAGACAGGTTGGTATTTAATCTGAAAATATCGACTTCACAGTGTTCTCAGCAATTGGGCCTTTTTTACGGCGGATGTTTGATTTGCATTTGTCCACTTCATTAAACAATTAAAGCCTGTTGATGATTGGATGCAAAGGCAATAGGCTGTCAATTTTGATTTTTCAAAATAAAATATGGTGTTCAGCGAACATTTTCACTTAAAATGTAAAATTGTTGCGTATAGAGAGCTAGAAGAACCAACAAGTATTGGTGCAAAAGTGATTGTATACGAAAAAAGTGACTGTTTAATGGGCATTACATACATACATACATAATTGGATTGTTCATTACAACCCTTCAGTCAGGATTATGTCCTAGTTTCTCACACCACTTATGTTGTGTGCGTTAATTTTATACATGAGTGGCGGGACCTAAAGTTTAAGGTCGACTCCGAACGACAGATTTTTGAGAAACTTTTCATGGCAATTTTATTTACTCTCAGAGTTTTTGCCAGAAATCTCCTGAGAGGAAGTCGCCGAAGAAATATTTTTGTATTTTGACTTGATGTCTGGCCTGGGGCACGAACTCTGGCTTTTCGTCTAATAAGCCAACACACTACCTACTAGACTACGGCGACTTTTTGAATACGTAATGCTGATCTCTGGCCTCTATCACGTATGGGTCGTCTTTCTGAACAAAACCGGGTGCATAGGTTTGATAAATTTATAAAGAAATTTAAAGAAACTGGAAGCATTACAGCCGTAGTCAGACCTATGTAATGTACACACACTGCTAAAAATATCACTTCTGTGAGCGATAGGTCGGCATATAAACCGAATGTATCGACTTCACAGTGTTCTCAGCAATTGGGCCTTTTTTACGGCGGATGTTTGATTTGTATTTGTACTCCACTTCATTAAACAATTAAAACCAGTTGATGATTGAGTGCAAAGGCTTTCAATGTTTCAAAACAAAAATTTGGTGTTCAGCGAACATTTTCAAATAAAATGTAAAATTGTTGCGTATAGAGAGCTAGAAGAACCAACAAGTATTGGTGCAAAAGTGATTGTATACGAAAAAAGTGACTGTTTAATGGGCATTGCATACATACATAACATAATTGGTCATTACAATCCTTCAGTCAGGATTACGACCTAGTTTCTCACACCACTTATGTTGTGTGTGTTAATTTTATACATGAGTGGTGGGGCCTACAGTTTAAAGTCGACTCCGAACGACAGATTTTTGAGAAACTTTTCATGGCAATTTTATTTACCCTGAGAGTGATTGCCAGAAATCTGCTGAGAGGAAGTCGCCGAAGAAATACTTTTTTTATTTTGACTTGATGTCTGGCCTGGGGCTCGAACCCTGGCTTTTTGTCTAATAAGCCAACACACTACTTACTAGACTACGGTGAAATTAAAAAAGTAATGGGCATTACTGTCTGGATTTTTTTTTTTTTTTTAAAATTAAACTGTAAGAACCGTTGTATTACTTCAGAGTGTTATGAACTTATGATAACCATAACTTCGTTCGAAGATTTTTAAAAAATAACACGACCGATTTTGGCTTTACTGCATAAAAATTTCAAGATATGCGAATTACACATTTTGGGGACGTCAATTGCTTAGCAAGATCATGCGATTTAATGCCTTTAGAAAATTATCTTCCTTTGGAGAATTATTTATCCAACATGTGTCAAGTCATAGACAAGATGGCACCCAATATATGGGAAAAAGTGGTCGAAAACTACCACAAAAGAATCTACTGCTGCAACCAATTCTTAGGCGGACGTCATTATATTCGGTACATAAGGACAAGGCCCTAGCAAAACTTTTCTTGAAATCATTACTTTACACGTGCATTTATTTGAATTTTACTTTTGAAATTGAAAAATGCTTAAGAAGCCTTTACTTTATGCGATTAAAATGAACGAACGAATAAAATGAGTACCAAAACGACAAAGAAAAATACAAGAAAATAAAAATCAAATAGAAATGCCAACAATATTGTTACTTTTCATTGAGTACGACGAGAGTGAACATTTTTTGGCAAAAGTAACCCAAAATCTAATGCATGTCAATAATGAGTAGGAAACAAAAAAAAAAAAAGAAAAATATTCCAATAAATTTTCTGAAATATGATGCCCACATAAAACAGTTGTTAACAATAGCACTTGGATTCTTTCTATTCAATTATTTCTGGGGAAATTTCAATTTTAATTTTCCATCCCCACAACATTGGGAATCTTGAAAAGCCTCTTAACCATTACTGACGTTTATAAAAATTTTCTCCATTTTTCTCGAAAAAAAAGAACAAGTAACATTGTATTGTAATACAAGATGGAAAATAAAATGAAAAACGTAATAAAAAAAAGAAAATGTTGGCATATTTCCAAAAAAAAAAAAAAAAAAAAAAAAAAAAAAAAAAAAAAAAAAAAGTGGTAGAAAAGGGGTCCAGAATTTACTTACTTGGGCACAACACAACACAGAAAAGATAAAAATTGATTTTTTTTTGCTCTTCACTGGCATGAACTTTTCAAAGAGATTTTCAGAGACACCAACAATAAACAAGAAAAAGGATAATCCATGTGTCAGAAAATTTCAGTTTCAACTAGACGTGTGTGTGGGTGTAAGAGACAATACATGACTGTCATGTAGTAATAGAGGTCAGGTCATCTATAATCAATATTATGCTGGAGTTTTTCAAATGGAATACAATAAATTGTCAATTTCAATGATGACAACCACATTTTTTAGAACATCTGTTGTTCCATTACTTTTGTGCGAGAAAGATTTTCCTTAGGCTTGCCCCTCAGCCCTCTCATATTTCATCCACAGAGGTGGTAAATAAAGGGTGTTTTTTATAGAGGTATAGAACTTTAAGTTGGCATTACTTTTTCAAGATGGCGACCGATTTAACAGCTGTCAAGTGATTTATTCTCAGTTTGGTTTGGCAATTCATCATGAATAGACTCACGCCTGAACAACGCTTGCAATTTTATTTCGAAAACAAATGGTTCTGTGCGGAAAACGTATCGCGCACTACGTCCATTTTATCGTCGACAAAATCGTCCATCAGAGCAGTTAATTCGATTAACCATGGAACGTTTTCGCACCACGTTTACTCTTATTGATAACTCGCATCCCCAGAGATGCTGTACGGTGCGGTCCAGAAGAAGCTATTGCTGCTGTAGAGCGTAGCATTGAGGAAGAACCGAATGAGTCCATCCGCCATCGAGCACAGGATGAATAACCATGATGTCCAGGAGATGTGGTTTCAACAAGAACGGCGCAATATGTCACACAGCTCGTGCCACAATAGATTTATTGAAAGACACGTTTGGTGATCGCCTATTTTCACGTTTTGGACCTGTGAATTGGCCTCCAAGATCTTGTGATTTAACACCGCTAGACTACTTTCTGTGGGGCTATGTAAAGTCATTGGTCGATGCGGTAAAGCCACAAACGCTTGACCATTTCGAAGACAACATTCGCCGTATTATTGCCGATATACGGCCACAAATGTTGGAAAAAGTCATCGAAAATTGGACGTCCAGATTGGACTACATCCGCGCCAGCCGTGGCGGTCATATGCCAGAAATCATATTTAAAATGTAATGCCACAAGATTATCTTTCGGATAAATAAAATTCATGTCAATCGAATAATCCATCGTTGTTTTATTGCAACTTAAAGTTCTATACCTCTATAAAAAAACACCCTTTAGTTAGAAACGACTTCGCAACATGTATGTTTGTTAATTTGTTCTACAGTTTTCACTGTGTATCTGGGTTCAAAGGCTTTATTTGGAGGACGTCTTCCATACGTTTTTCCATCAGATTGGGGCAAATTAAACTTAGATTCGTCACTCCAGAGAACTCTGTTTCAGAAACAACGTTTCTAATTATAAGGCCACCACTGTGTATCAAAAATCATGCTGATTTAATGAAACAACACTACAAAGTAATTTTCTGTGTACAAAGAGCTAAAAAATTTTAATTTAAATTGTAACAAATAATTATTCTTCACGTTTTTCCCAAGCCTAGAGAACAGCTGCCTTGTAAGTATACAAGTAAACAATAAAAATTTCAATCATTTCAACATAACTATGGCTGGTACTCATGGGGTTAAACAACACGCCATCAATATCAATTACGTGTGCAATTAACATGACGTTATTGATGTCTATCAAAGAGACTCTGGCAGTCTTGCAAAGAACCTGATTATAAAAAAACACAAGCAAAACAATAACAACAACAAAATATGCAAAATAGTTGATTAAAAAGCAACAAAGACTCTCGATATTCATGAGTGACAACCAACACAGATAGAGAGAGAGCGAGCGAGAGGCAGCATAGTGTAATTATTGATGCCTGGGTCTTGATAAAAACAAATTGTTCAAAATGGGAATTAAAGCGATTTTTCAAACACACAAACACACAAACAGGGAGGCAACACTTCAACTAAAAAAGCACGTACAAATTGACCCAGTTATTACAAAAACAAGCAAAAAACAAAACAAAAATGAAAAAAAAAACAAAAATAATTTGTTAACAAGACATAAAAATATTATAAACGGCCATAAACAAACAGAGAAAAAATAACAAAAAAATTTAATTGAAAAAATATTCTCTTAGAGTACAATGGGAATTAATTGAGAGAGAGCAATTGATTGAAACACAGAGAGAGGGAGAACATAGATTGATAACAGCTACCGAATATGCTTTGTGTTGTGCAAATGTAAACAGAGAACATTAAATTTTTTTATTGAGGCTCTCTCTCTCTCTCTGTAGTAGAGTAAAAATGTTGTTGTGTTTTGGTTTAACGATTTGTTTTGTTTACAAACAAAACAAAACACATGATCGCAGGCATTTTTATGAGAAAGTGGGCTACAAATAACGGTCAATCAAATGGATACAAATATAACGCACATACATACATAATCGAACCCATACAAAATTCAAGAAAACTGAAGTATGTGTATATACGTTTAACTAAGCTTGATTAGTAGTTTGTCAATTTGATTGCCTTGTGATAATTTTATCTCTTCAAAAAGCAATAAAAATTTGAAAAGAAAAAATAG
The DNA here is from genome assembly GCA_932273835.1 of Sarcophaga variegata. NCBI lineage: Eukaryota > Metazoa > Arthropoda > Insecta > Diptera > Sarcophagidae > Sarcophaga > Sarcophaga variegata. Next base: position 19,629,008 of record OW026362.1, on the reverse strand, counting down.
CTACGGGCCAAAACAAAAACATGATTGAACGAGAAACATGTTTAGCCACTATTTGTTTAATTAAATTGGCAACTATTTAGAGAAAATATTGGGGATTTCTATTCAAATTTTTGTTAAAAACTACGTTTACCTTTGTTTGGATATTCCAAATGGGGGCATGGCTCACATGGGGGATGTAGCTCAGATGGTAGAGCGCTCGCTTAGCATGTGAGAGGTACGGGGATCGATGCCCCGCATCTCCAATTAATTTTTTTTTCTTCAAAAATATTTTTTTCTTATTTTTTAAAATTAATTTTTAAAAATTATAAAAAAAAAATTAAAACTTAAAGCTTAAAACACTACAATATGTTGCTGTTTTATATTAAACCGACCACCAGGGGGATGTAGCTCAGATGGTAGAGCGCTCGCTTAGCATGTGAGAGGTACGGGGATCGATGCCCCGCATCTCCAGGATTATTTTCTTCAAACTTTTTGTATAAATAAAGGAAATTATGACATCCTGTAAATTATAAAGGATATTATATCCTTCCAATCGATTTTTAAATTAGTAACATAACGGTATTTTATAGTTATAAACTAACAAATGGTAATGTTTGCCTCTTTACTACACAGGGGGATGTAGCTCAGATGGTAGAGCGCTCGCTTAGCATGTGAGAGGTACGGGGATCGATGCCCCGCATCTCCAATATTAAATTTTTAAAACTGATAACTTTTTAAAATTAAATATTTGCGTAATTTTGAAGGCCTTTAAATAAAAACTCAAGGCCCTAATATGCAATTTCTGCATATTATTTAAAATGCCTTTGATATACAAAATATGTATGCTTATTCATTAAACTGGCCTTTAATACCTTGTCTCTGGTAAATTATACAAGTTGAAGGAGTTTTAAACCCATAACTCTTGACCTTTAAGTCAAAAAGGTTTTAAAAACGTCAACATTCGGTTTTTAAAAGTACTGATCACTTAAGGTGAAAAATTACGCCACATGGGGATGTAGCTCAGATGGTAGAGCTCTCACTTAGCATGTGAGAGGTACGGGGAGCGATGCCCCGCATCTACAGTCTACCATTTTTTTAACTCTCTTTGTGGTAGAGTGTTGTTTGTAAAATGATGATTAGAAAAGTGATATTAAAAAACTTTAAATCGTTATAACGTTTTTCATTAAAAAAAATTACAAAATAAATTTACTGGAGATGCGGGGCATCGATCCCCGTACCTCTCACATGCTAAGCGAGCGCTCTACCATCTGAGCTACATCCCCCTATAAAAAAACAGAACACTAAAAAAGAACTTGTATACAAGGTTTATTTGAAAAGTCATGTGAGAATTTTATCATCAACGCCACAGCAAAAATTATGCTTAAACGATTCTATTCTATTCTTAGAACTTGAAATAGGCGCTGCAACAAACTTATTTTTGGCCATATTTTGCTTCATTGTTAAATAAAGGCAGCGTTTTTAATTTCTTTTTTTTATATTTTAAATCAGTTTTAACTTGGTTAAGTGGTTAAAATGTAAACCATTTAAAATCTTATTTACGTGCCTAACATTTTTAATTCAATTGAATTCGAAAGACATTTTTCTATTCGATTTGAAAACAAGTTTAATATTTTTTTAGCTGAGATTTATAGGGGGATGTAGCTCAGATGGTAGAGCGCTCGCTTAGCATGTGAGAGGTACGGGGATCGATGCCCCGCATCTCCAGTAAAAATTGATTTGAATTTTATTCTTTTTGATTCGATTTAATCGAAGAATTTAAAAATTTTAAGGCGGCATTTTTCAAATGATTTACACGAGAGTTTATTTGATTTATAATAGTTTTTCTAAAGCCAAAAGCCATTAATTTTATTGACATTATCTATACTGTATTGAAAACAATAAAATATTCCGCCTGATTTATATGCATTGAACCGGTACGGTTTACTAAAGTTTTTATTGCATACTGCAGCGTATTTTTGAAACGTGATTTGATAATTTCATTGAAATTTATTCAAAATATTTGAACTGATAATATAGTTTTCAGAGCGATTTTTACAAGGGGATGTAGCTCAGATGGTAGAGCGCTCGCTTAGCATGTGAGAGGTACGGGGATCGATGCCCCGCATCTCCAGTTCGACATTTTGTATTTTAATCACATGCGTATTAGTCGTGTACTACGAGGGGCACGAATGATTTTGTATTGCGAATATATTCTAAAGTAGGTCTAAGTAGACCTCAAGTGTGTCTACATGGACCTAAAGTGGATCTAAGTAGACCTCAAGTGTGACTAAGTGGACCTAAAGTGGACTTAAGTAGACCTCAAGTGTGTCTAAGTGGACCTAAGTAGACCTCAAGTGTGTCTAAGTGGTCCTCAAGTGGACCTAAGTAGACCTTAAGTGTGTCTAAGTGGACCTAAAGTGGATCTAATTGGACCTAAAGTGTATCTAAGTAGACTTCCAGTGGACCCACTTTATTATCGTAATATTGAAATAACACTTTTGACCGCGGCCATTGCAAGAAGTTTTACAGATTCAATACTAAAGGGTGTTTTTTATAGAGGTATAGAACTTTAAGTTGGCACCACTTTTCAAGATGGCGACCGATTTAACAGCTGTCAAGTGATTTATTCTCAGTTTGGTTTGGCAATTCCTCATGAATAGACTCACGCCTGAACAACGCTTGCAAAGAGTGCAATTTTATTTCGAAAATAATGGTTCTGTGCGGAAAACGTATCGCGCACTACGTCCATTTTATCGTCGACAAAATCGTCCGTCAGAGCGGTTAATTCGATTAACCATGGAACGTTTTCGCACCACGTTTACTCTTATATTGATAACTCGCATCCCCAGAGACGCTGTACGGTGCGTACAGAAGAAGCTATTGCTGCTGCTGTAGAGCGTAGCATTGAGGAAAACCCGAATGAGTCCATCCGCCCCATCGAGCACAGGAATTGGATCTGTGTCCATCCACTTTATGGAAGATTTTGCGGAAGGATCTTGGCTTGCGTGCTTACAAAATCCAACTCGTGCAAGATTTGAAGCCAAACGATCATCAAGTAAGGCGTAGATTCGTCGAATGGGCCCAAAACGAGATTACCGTTGTTCCCGATTTTCATACGCGAATTTTGTTTAGCGATGAAGCGCACTTCTGGTTGAATGGCTACGTCAACAAACAAAACTGCCGCATTTGGAGTGAAGGTAATCCTCAAGTGTATGTGGAACTGACTGTTTGGTGCGCCTTATGGGCTGGTGGAATCATTGGTCCGTACTTTTTCAAAAACGATGGTGGCCAGAACGTTACAGTCAATGGTGATCGGTATAGAGCCATGATTACTAACTTTTTCAGTCCTGAATTGAATAACCATGATGTCCAGGAGATGTGGTGGTTTCAACAAGACGGCGCAACATGTCACACAGCTCGTGCCACAATAGATTTATTGAAAGACACGTTTGGCGACCGCCTAATTTCACGTTTTGGACCTGTGAATTGGCCTCCAAGATCTTGTGATTTAACACCGCTAGACTACTTTCTGTGCGGCTATGTAAAGTCATTGGTCTATGCGGTAAAGCCACAAACGCTTGACCATTTGGAAGACAACATTCGCCGTATTATTGCTGATATACGGCCACAAATGTTGGAAAAAGTCATCGAAAATTGGACGTCCAGATTGGACTACATCCGCGCCAGCCGATGTCAGCCGGTCATATGCCAGAAATCATATTTAAAATGTAATGCCACCACAAGATTATCTTTCGGATAAATAAAATTCATGTCAATTGAATAATCCATCGTTGTTTTATTGCAACTTAAAGTTCTACTATACCTCTATAAAAAAACACCCTTTAGAAGAGCTAACTTTGCTTATGCAGCACTAGGGCATAGGCGATATGGGCAGTCAAAGGATATGTTAAGACGTTCAATGAAGAAAATTTTAGGATTTCTTAAAGCAATAAATGTATGATTCACAAGAGGAGGATGAATAATAGATTAACAGTGGTAATAAGATAATAAGGAAATACAATGAAATTGGACTTACTGTTATAATAACGGTATTACATGTCAAAGTAGTTTAAAAGCGTAGGACTTACCTGAAAATAAAAAAGAGAGAGAAAAATATGATTAGAAAACCAAGTAAAGTTTCAAAAAATAAAATTAAAATACAAACAAATGAATGGCAACAATTGCCACCCGAATAATCTCAAAAACAGATTAAAATTGGTAGGTATGTTGCAATAACATGACAAAAACTAAGGAATTTTCAAAATGATGGATTACTTTTACGAAAAATAGGAAAATCAAGCAGGGGAAATATGAAAAAGAAACCAAAAAAAAAAAAAAAATCTAAACCCTCAACATAATGCTCATAATGCCGAACGAAATGCAGTAGAAGAGTACTCTTCTGTAAATCCATTACAAATTGCCACACAATGCATGATGATGGAGATGATGATGCTGATGATGATGCGTACATTAGAAGAGACAACAACAAAGGGGGGGAAGGAAATTTTCAAAAGTGAAAAAAAAACAAAACAGGAAATGCCAAGACAAGATATAAATAAGAAGACTCTACGTTTTCTTGCCACAAAATCGAAATCGAAAAAACAAAATGCGAAAAGAAAATTGCAAATATTTTGCAGTAAAAATGTGTGAAGAAGACAGAGAGAAAAAAAGGAAGAAAAAATAAGGATTTGTCATGACATGAAATAAAACAGAAACAACAAATTACAGAATCTGCAATAGTAAATGACATTGATGCCACATTTTGTATTTGCCACATACTCGTAGTAAAATGTCTGCAGGCTGTTTTACACTCATGCATGCCCGCTCTCTGAATGCAACAATTTTTTTCTTATTCCGTGTTCTTCTTCTGCTGCTTCTTTTTGGTTTTTTTTTGGTTTTTGTTCAATCAGTTCTAAAAATATTGTATGAAACATGTGAACATTTTAAATCTTTAAACACACACAGCATATTATGAGCTTTTAGCTTTAATGGCTCTTGTTTTTCTGCATCGCTCTCTCCATTAATATTCAACAAAATGTTGCAAAAATAAGCAATTATTTCGAAAGACAGTGGTTGCCAATCGGTTTTTAATGGAAACCCCCCCAGTTAGGCCATTACTAGCAGTCTTACCCTGTAGCAATTTCATAAATTGTAGCACATTTAGAGGGCTGAAAGCTTTTGCCTATGTAAGCAAGACTTGAACAGTGTGAAGAAAGGCGGCGATACCACATTAACTGAGAAGGCCGTCCAAAGCATACATATTCCCTCTGAACCTTATAAAGTACCATGAAACAAGCTTTCTTAACAATTAAAATTGTTTTACTCAGTAGGTTTTCAAAACCAAACATTTTAATTGAAAAAAAAAAATTTTTTTTTTGTCACACCTTGGTCACGAATGATGGAAACTGTGATCACTACTGCATAATACTGCCAAACATTTTAATTTAAAAAAAAAAAAATTTTTTTGTCACACCTTGGTCACGAATGATGGAAACTGTGATCACTACTGCATAATACTGCCAAACATTTTAATTGAAAAAAAAAAAAAATTTTTATCACAACTTGGTCACGAATGACGGAAACTATGGTCACTACTGCATAATACTGCCAAACATTTTAATTGAAAAAAAAAAAATTTTTTTTTTTCGCAACTTGGTCACGAATGATGGAAACTATGATCACTACTGCATAATACTGCAAAACCCTGCAGCTGAGGTTACCCAGTAAATATCAATCACCAATTGCTAGCACTCTACTCAAATGTTTCTCTAATAGAACGAGGCATGTCGTTAACCATGTTCAAATAGGAATATGTCCGCTCTCTGATTACATGATCGATCTTTCCCGGTTTCAATTGACATCGATTGACAATGTAAAATATGGTCCTACTACTAAGAAAAAATAGGACCATGGATGCAGGTCCACTGAGGAAGAGGAGACTGTTACTCACTTTCTTTGCCCGAGCCCGTCTCTTGCTAGGTGTAGATATAGGTTATTTGGCTCCCCATTCCTTCGTTCATCAAACTTTCTGGCTGGTTTTCCAGTGCGGGGTAGTCGTGCTTTTGTCGTGCAGCCCTTGCGCTGACCAACTTCTTCCTTTTCCCTGATTTTGGTGGAACTTGGTTAGTACAGGGACTGCGTTCACCCGTGGCATCACAACGGGCCGCTATGCGTGCTCAAGTGAGCTTTGTGATATCAGAGCTACCACTCCGACCTAACCTAACCTAAGAAAAATATCTTTAATAAGTTCAACAAGAAGAAGATTCATACACCTCATATCGAAATTTATGGTTCTAATCGGGCTCTTATGATCATCTCTGTGCCATAAAAGGCTTAAAGATCTTACATGACTGCAACTCTTGGAAATATTGAACCTTATTATTCCTTTATCGTATTGAAAAGTTGACCAAATTATAAAAAACCTAGTCCAGTTATATAAGGACAGCAATGAACTGATCAAGTTCCAGATTTTTATCTTTTGAGGGTCGATATTATTGCTCGTACCTTTCAACCTATTAAGTAAGTTCATACGAACCAGAGATCAGCAATGAATCGTTTTTTCATTACTCATAAGCACTCATGAAATTTTGTATGTAAATGAGTCAACAATATTGAAATTTAACTATGTACTCTGATTCATTCCTACTCACTACAACGTTGTTTTATAAGTACAGGTTGCAATGAGTATGAGTACAACGTTGACATCAAACTCATACCATTCGAAATATGTTTGATTCAAAAGCCTACTCATTCAGATTCAAAACTTTAGAAGAATACTTATAATATGTACTTATAAATGATCCGAGTGACTCGAAAAAGAAACAGACAGAGCAGCAAGCAGAGCAAACACACAACCTTCTAGTGAGTATTTTAGTGCTCGTATGCGATTCATGCATATTTATGTGCTTCGTGTATATGTTGAGTTATGGAGAGTCGAAAGGGACAACATCATAAGTGTTGTTAAGAAGGAATATGATGAGTACTTCAAACTTTGAATATGAGTAGAGGGGTTCCATGATATTACAATAAGTATGAATGCGTATAAGTATCAGAAATTATGAGTATGATTCGAATCTACTCATCTTTTTGAACACTCATTGCTGATCTCTGATACAAACAAACTAGGTTGAATTAAATTGTGTCAAAAAGTTTGGCTTACCTGTGTCCTACAATACAGTACTCAATGCGTTATTCAACTATGACCCCTGCCTGGAAGTTCTAAACCATTTCGATGGTAAAGGTGCGGATTCTATTCAAATCATCTGTGGGTAGACAAGTTCTGTCAACGAATTCTGGGTGCCCAAGTTAGTTGCCAGAAGCCGCTTAAATAAATGGAAGATGTTCTGTGATACGAACAAACTAGAAAGTTTTGATATGTATGTGGACTTGGTATAGACTTTTCAAATTGCATGTCTATTGCAGGGAATTGAAAGGTGAAAGCAATGCAAGTAGGAATGCCACACCTTCTGGCCACATACGAACCAATTTCCCTATTTCACATTGGCCAAATCGAAGAGTTTCCAGACTATCAACAGCTCCGTAAATGACTTTGCTGTCTTGTCTGGTATTTTTTGCGACGAAAAATTTTGTTTATTGGAAGTAGAGTATTTTTTTTTATTGAAATCATTTAAAGAACATAAAGATAGAAACACAATGCCTGCCGAAAATTTAGAAGAACAAGCCTTGGTGAAGAATACAAATTTGGAATTATCGCAGTACAAGTTTTTGCTTACTTTACCGGAACACCAAAATGATGTTACAATCAGGAAGAAATTAATGGGGATAACGAACTCAATTGGACTGTTGATAAAGACTTACTTGATCGTATGAAGGAACAAAATCGATTAGATTTAGAAAAGCTGGATGAAGCGATTGAAGACGCCGAAAAGAATTTAGGCGCAATGGAGGTGAGAAAAAATCAGAATATTTGTGTCGTATTGGAGACAAAGCTGCTGCAGAGATTGCTTTTCGGAAGACTTACGAAAAAACTGTCTCCGTGGGTCATCGCTTGGGCATAGTTTTCCACTTAATACGCATGGGGCTGTTGTATTTAGACCATGCTTTAATAACGCCTAATATAGAAAAGGCAAAGTATTTAATTGAAGAGGGTGGAGATTGGGACAGACGTAATCGTTTAAAAGTCTATCAAGGAATATACTCGGTAGCTGTGCGTGATTTTAAAGCTGCGGCCACATTCTTTTTGGACACCCTTAGTACATTTACTTCATACGAGCTTATGGACTATCCTACTTTCGTTCGGTATACCGTTTATGTGGCGATGATTGCAGAAATTCAAGATATTTATATTTATTTTCATTATAAAGGATGTTTTTTATAGAGGTATAGAACTTTAAGTTGGCATTACTTTTCAAGATGGCGACCGATTTAACAGCTGTCAAGTGATTTATTCTCAGTTTGGTTTGGCAATTCATCATGAATAGACTCACGCCTGAACAACGCTTGCAAATAGTTCAATTTTATTTCGAAAATAATGGTTCTGTGCGGAAAACGTATCGCGCACTACGTCCATTTTATCGTCGACAAAATCCTCCATCAGAGCAGTTAATTCGATTAACCATGGAACGTTTTCGCAACACGTTTACTCTTATTGATAACTCGCATCCCCACAGACGCTGTACGGTGCGTACAGAAGAAGCTATTGCTGCTGTAGAGCGTAGCATTGAGGAAGACCCGAATGAGTCCATCCGCCCCATCGAGCACAGGAATTGGATCTGTGTCCATCCACTTTATGGAAGATTATGCGGAAGGATCTTGGTTGGTGCGTGCTTACAAAATCCAACTCGTGCAAGATTTGAAGCCAAACGATCATCAAGTAAGGCGTAGATTCGTCGAATGGGCCCAAAACGAGATTACCGTTGTTCCCGATTTTCATAAGCGAATTTTGTTTAGCGATGAAGCGCACTTCTAGTTGAATGGCTACGTCAACAAACAAAACTGCCGCATTTGGAGTGAAGGTAATCCTCAAGTGTATGTGGAAACACCGTTACATCCAGAAAAACTGACTGTTTGGTGCGCGCTTTATGGGCTGGTGGAATCATTGGTCCGTACTTTTTTAAAAACGATGGTGGCCAGAACGTTACAGTCAATGGTGATCTGTATATAGAGCCATGATTACAAACTTTTTCATTCCTGAATTGAATAACCATGATGTCCAGGAGATGTGGTTTCAACAAGACGGCGCAACATGTCACACAGCTCGTGCCACAATAGATTTATTGAAAGACACGTTTGGTGACCGCCTAATTTAACGTTTTGGACGTGTGAATTGGCCTCCAAGATTTTGTGATTTAACGCCGCTAGACTACTTTCTGTGGGGCTATGTAAAGTCATTGGTCTATGCGGTAAAGCCACAAGCGCTTGACCATTTGGAAGACAACATTCGCCGTATTATTGCCGATATACGGCCACAAATGTTGGAAAAAGTCATCGAAAATTGGATGTCCAGATTGGATTACATCCGCGCCAGCCGTGGCGGTCATATGCCAGAAATCATATTTAAAATGTAATGCCACCACAAGATTATCTTTCGGATAAATAAAATTCATGTCAATCGAATAATCCATCGTTGTTTTATTGCAACTTAAAGTTCTACTATACCTCTATAAAAAACGCCCTTTACAATTGTTAATATGCTGATTTTTTTTTTTTTTAAATTGGCTGAAGTTGAAGTAATTTTACGCAAGGATTACTTGGCACATCCCCATTATCGTTTTTATGTACGTGAAATGCGCATACTAGCTTATACCCAACTTTTGGAGTCATATCGTTCGTTGACGTTACAGTATATGGCGGAAGCATTTGGTGTTAATGTCGATTATATTAACCAGGAACTTTCACGTTTTATCGCGGCCGGCCGGTTACACGCTAAAGTAGATCGCGTAGGTGGCATTGTGGAAACCAATCGTCCCGACAATAAAAACTGGCAATATCAGGCGACTCTTAAGCAAGGAGATTTACTGCTAAATCGTATTAAAAAATTAAGTCGTATTATTAATATATAATTACTAGTTGTTTAAACATACCAGATTAATAGAGACCAGTTTATTCTATTTCACCAAGACCGTTTTACAAACCTATGTAGGATAACCTTACATAGAGAGAGAGAGAGAGAGAGAGAAAGAAAAAGAGAGTAAGAGGAAGAGGTTAAGATAATTTGCTCATGTGATACAAGTTTGTCACAAACTTCTTTACATAGAGCCTTAAAGGACAAGCTAAGATGATAAATCAAGTCTAAGAACAGCGCAATCAAGACTCATAACACAATTTTATTTAAGAACCACTGACTCATTTGCCAACATTTATGCCACTCTTTTACCCTAATGAGCAACAATACAATGAAAAACAAACAAAAACAAACAAAAAAAACTTCAACACCAGAGTGTTAATATTTTGCAATAAAAACAACAACAAAAAAAGCAAAATTACACTTCCAAATGACTTGTAAATGATGGACTCAGACGAATAATGATCGAATAGGAATGAAACTGCGGCGGCAAACAGGGTCTGGCTATGGATTATGGCTCATGGCCATAAGAATGTTTGACGGAAATATTACAAGAAGAGAGGGAGAGAAAGAGAGAGATTATAGAGATTTGCTTCTCTACTGTGCTACTAATTTCTTAAACATGAATTTCCCTATTTTTAAAAGAAGCACACACACGCGCGCATGAAATGAATGTGTGTAGGGAATAAAGGAATAAATAAACTGGCTTGGCTTGGCTTGGCTGGCTGACTGACTCACGGAATGGCAATTTTTAAGAAAATTGCTTAATGGCTACACACAACACAACACAACACAGCACAACCAATCCACTTGAGATCGTATGACTAAGCCTAACACAGTCAGCCAAGGATATACAAACATACAAACAACAACAACAATAAACCAACGAATTTATTCAACTCTAATTCTTGTTTTTGTTTTCTCCCTTCGCCTATTTTTTTAATGATTAACGATGATTTTCATTCAGTCACTCACTCACTCATACAAATACTCACACGCATGCATGCATGCATGCTCAAGAGAAACCATTTTAATGAAGATTACCAAAGACAATCGCCGTGAATGGATGGGTCCACCATACCATTTGTTTGTGGTGCTTGTGGTGTTTATATGTCCGGTCTTTAAATGCTTCAAATTGATGCTGAACGAATGAATATTGATGGTAGTGGTGCTGCTGCTGCTGTACGGTATTGCTATTGGCATGCAATGGTTGTTGAATACACTGCTGCTGCTGCTGCTGCTTGCGTTTTACCGAAAGAAAACGATTTGGAATTTAGTTTTACGGACAGGAAATGCCTTTAGGAAGGGAACAAAAGAAAAAAAACTCGAATTTCTTGTTCTTTTTTTTTCGTTGTTCTTTTTGATTTCTTTTAATTTCATTGTGATAATTTTCCAAAGTGATGAAATGATTTGTAAACATTTGTTGGTAATTTTATGACACAAATACGACAACAAAAAAAAAGAACGAATAAATCTTCCTTGCATGAATGCATTGTCGGTTATTCGTGTGATTGTTGTTTGCATATTACAAAGTTCTCAAATGAGCAAAATTTCTTCAGTATTCACCTCCCATATGAACTACCATTCGCCTAATTAAAAACGATATGATACAGCCAAAATGAATCGTAATAGGGATAAAGGAAGAGGTCCCGTCTTGTACAGAAAATATAAATTTTGTCGTTAATTTTTTTTAACTGAAACTAAGGATTCCAGGGATTAAATGAAAACCAATTTGCCATCCCTTTAAGGATTGCAAGGATTAAATGAAAACCAATTTGCAATAAATTATACAAAAATGTATACTCTGGAGATGCGGGGCATCGATCCCCATACCTCTCACATGCTAAGCGAGCGCTCTACCATCTGAGCTACATCCCCATGTGACGTAATTTGTCACCTTTAGTGTTCATTACTTTTAAAAATCGAATGTTGACGTTTTTTAAATCATTTTGACTTGAATGTCAAGAGTTGTGGGTTCAAAACTCCTTCAAATTGTATAACTTACTCAAAAGACAAGGTATTAAAAGGCCAGTTTGATTAACAAGTATCCATAGGGGTTTTAAATAATTTGCAGAAATTTTAAGCAATTTAGGGCCTTGAGTTTTTATTTAAAGGCCTTCGAAAATTATGCAAATATTTAATTTAAAAAACTTATCAGTTTTAAAAATTTAATATTGGAGATGCGGGGCATCGATCCCCGTACCTCTCACATGCTAAGCGAGCGCTCTACCATCTGAGCTACATCCCCATGTGTAATAAAGAGGCAAACATTACCATTTGTTTGCTAAAACTATAAAATACCGTTATGTTACTAATTTAAAACTAGATTGGAAGGATATAATATCCTTTATAATTTACAGGATGTCATAATTTCCTTTATTTATACAAAAAGTTTGAAGAAAATAATCCTGGAGATGCGGGGCATCGATCCCCGTACCTCTCACATGCTAAGCGAGCGCTGTACCATCTGAGCTACATCCCCCTGTGTAGTAAAAAGGCAAACATTACCATTTGTTTGTTAAAACTGTAAAATACCGTTATGTTACTAATTTAAAAATAGATTGGAGGAATATAATATCCTTTATAATTTACTATTATTTACAGATTTCCATTATGTCCTTTATTTACGCAAAAAAATATCCTGGAGATGCGGGGCATCGATCCCCGTACCTCTCACATGCTAAGCGAGCGCTCTACCATCTGAGCTACATCCCCTCATAAAAAACTGAACACTAAAAAAGAACTTGTAGTCAGGGTTTATTCGAAAAGTCATGTGAGAATTTTAATTTAAACGCCACAGCATAAATCATGCTTAAACGATTCTATTCTTAGAACTTGAAATTGCTGCTGCAGCAAACTTATTTTTGGACACATTATGCTTCATTGTTAAATAAAGCCAACGTTTTTAATTTCTTTTTTATATTTTAAATCAGTTTTAACTTGGTTAAGTGATTAAAATGTAAACCATTTAAGATTTTAAATACGTGCCTAACATTTTTAATTCAAATTAATTCAAAAGACATTTTTCTATTCGATTTGAAAACAAGTTTAATATTTTTTGAGTTCAGATTTATAAGGGGATGTAGCTCAGATGGTAGAGCGCTCGCTTAGCATGTGAGAGGTACGGGGATCGATGCCCCGCATCTCCAGGATTATTTTTTTCAATATTTTTCGTAATAAATAAAGGAAATAATGGTATCCTGTAAATAGCAGTAAATTATAAAGGATATTATATCCTTCCAATCTAGTTTTAAATTAGTAACATAACGGTATTTTAGAGTTTTAACAAACAAATGGTAATGTTTGCCTTTTTACTGCACAGGGGGATGTAGCTCAGATGGTAGAGCGCTCGCTTAGCATGTGAGAGGTACGGGGATCGATGCCCCGCATCTCCAGATCTGATATTTTTTGTGAATATTTTTCTTTTTAGTTTTTTTCTTCGTATTTATTTTTAAAAATAAAGGCAATAAAATTCAGTATAAAAGAAAAAGAATAAAGCAAGCTGGTGTGCCACGATTTCCTTCTACGTACAAGGGTGGCCTTATAATTAGAAAGGGCTTAGCAACATGTACATATGTTTGTTAATTTGTTTTACAGTTTTCACTGTGTACCTGGGATCAAAGGAGGACATTTGGAGGACGTCTTACATACGTTTTTCCATCAGATTGGGACAAATTAAACTTAGATTCGTCACTCCAGAGAACTCTGTTGTAGAAACATCGTTTCTAATTATAAGGCCACCACTGTACATGTTCTTTTCTTCTTATTGCTTTCCTCTAAATGTAGGAAAAGTTCAATAAACCCGTGTTATCGTTAACCAAAAAAAAAAAAAGAAACAAAAATATAAAGTGGCCATAAGAATAATTAAAAATTGGTCACGTACCTACCAAAAAAAATTGTAAATTGCATCGAGAAAATAGCGTTTTAATTGTAAAATCGCTAAAACGTGATTTTCATTTCAAAATATTCTTGAATAAAAAAAAAAATGCGAGAAAAAGGAATGAAAAAGAAAATCTTGATAAGAACAAAAGGAAAATCTCTTACATACATGGTAGGCATGTGTGTATGCATGTGTGTTTGTAAAATTATTTTTCGTGAAAAAAAAACAGAAACAAAACAAAGGAAATTATTAACAAAATTAACGAAACATTAACAAATAAATCAAAATCATTTAAAATTAAATTCAAGAAAAAAACAAAAAAATCTTAGAGCGCCATACCCACAAATCGACCTTCACTGTCAAAACAGTTCAGGAAAGGAAAAAAATTCGTTTTTGTTGTTGTTGTTGTTATTGTTTAATTTTCTTGGGCTATTTTTCCTGTTTTGCAGTATAATTTTGCGGTTTTTAGTTTTCGTATGCCATGTTACACGGCGTTAAATGCTTAACAAAAAAAAAAAAAAAAAAAAAAAAAAAAAAAAAAAAAAAAAAACCAACTGAACAACTGGCACAGTGAATGAATGAATGAACGAATAACTTTATTTAATTTTTTTTTGTTTTTTTATTTTCTTATATTTGCCATTATGTCTTGTGCCATAATGATTAACTGGATCTGTTTTGGGGAGGTGGCCGATTCAATTAAAATTGTATTCGAAGCAACATTTTTATTGGCACAATAATTTACCAGACAATTACAATAACAGCAGCAATAGCAATAGCAATAGCAATAGCAACAACAACAACAACTTTAAAACATGAATCATTTTAACTGATTGCCATTGTTATTGTTATTGTTAATCTTTGTTACAAAAAATAAATTTTTATTGTTTCTTTATGCTCAACATGCTCATACACAACATATTCCTGCAGAAATATTAGGGTGGCACATATTTTTTGTTTGTAAAACATTTCTGTAACTAGATTTTCAGTGTCCTGTAGTATTCAGCTTGTATCCTTCAATTTTACCTCATGAGATTCTCCACTCAATCTAGCCCTCATTTCCAATTCCCAAGTGGCTAGGCGCAAAAGTAATTGTTAATCGCCTCATCCTTACAATTTAAAACAGTATGCAAGACCTTGGTTTCCGTGCAATGCACGGCCATAATTGCACTCTAAACATCAGTAAAAATTTCTCATACAAACAAATTTGGTCGGCCCAAGCTTAAAAAAACTTCCTTAAACACAGGTACCTGTATGGCTGCCTTCCAAAATGTGTTAGTTGCTTTGTGTTTGAACAAAGTATCGTGTTTCATAATGCCGCTGTACAAAGTATATACAATGGACATATTCTATTTCAAAACGTCGTCCATGTGTATTTTTAACGCAGTCAAAAAGTAATCAGGCATCGGATTTATACTTGTGATGCATTGTTTGGTTACTCTGCATATCTACATAGTTTATATGCGGTAGTAGAACTGCATACAAACTTTGTATTGATACATTTTGGAAGTCAGCCATACATACATAATTGGTCATTACAACCCTTTAGTCAGGATTACGACCTAGTTTCTCACACTACTGATGTTGTGTGGGTTAATTTTTATACATTCATACAATTCCGAACGGCAGATTATTGAAAAACATTTCATTGGCAATTTTATTTACTCTGAGTTTTTGCCAGAAATCTGCTGACAAGAAGTCACCGAAAAAATATTTTTTCATTTTCGTTTTTGATATGTAATCTGAGGGTTTGGACCGTGACCACGGCAACTTCTGTGAGCTCAAGCTTTAGAGAATTGCATGCAATGCCAAAATAAACCAGTTATAGGGAAGACAGTCAACGATCTCTCAAGGCATATTCACGCATACATACATAATTGGTCCTTCAGTCAGGATTACGACCTAGCTTCTCACACTACTTATGTTGGGTGTGATAATTTTTATACAAGAGTGGCGAGACCTTCAGTTTAAAGTCGATTCCTAACGAAAGATTTCTTCAGAAACTTTTCTTGGCAATTCTATTCAATTTTTATCAGAATTCTGCTGAGAGGCAGTCACCTCCGTAGTCACTGCCACCTAAACTACGTCAAGGCAAAATAGAAATAAGAATATTCGTAAGGATCGCAATGTACGGACATTACATCAGGATCAATTGCGAGGCTTTAATGGCTAATGGCTGAACATAATTTTTCGATAGAAAACGCATTTCTCTCACAGCACGATAATAATATTCAATGATTTACGTTTGTTAGTCTATTCATAATGAAATGGCAAACTTTACTAAGCATTTTTGGCATTGTCACATGTCACGAATCTTTTTTTTTTCTTATACTGTAACACCACATAGCTATCAAAAAAAAAAACTCACGTTAGAAACTTTTATCCGCTTATGGTTGAAAAAATGTGTTTAAACATACATCCCACAACTTTAGGTTAGGTTAGGTTAGTTTAGAGGACGTGTACCTTGTCAGTCAAGACAAGTACAGTACCCGGAGGTCGGATTGACCCATTGTACAACGTCCTCAAGGAGGGAAGGATAGTATAGGGGATAGGATGAAAGGAGGGAATATGGGAAAGGGGGAAAACTTTTCCCACAACTTTAGGCCAAAAGAAATAAATTTAATAAACAGTACCGCCCTAATAGCCATACATTGGGAAACCATAGAATATCTTTTTTTATTGCTTTCAGCATAACAATTATTCAATATTTAAACGCCACAATCACCTTCCCCCCCCCCCTAATTTATTTTGTACTTCTTTTGTTTGTTGGTTTGTTTGATTCGATTTGATTTGATTAAACCAACCTTATGGTATGTAAAGTTTGTTTGTGAATAATAATAACGTATAATAGGGGGGGGGGGGGGACAATATTACTTACAAAATTTGGCTCTTAAGAGTTTTATTGTTGTTATTGAATATACAGTAAGATCTCGCTTAACGCGGAGCGCATGGCCGTTTCATTTACACACATATATTTACAACAAGTATCGACACAGTGTGCGCGATTTAGGGGAATCCCAATACTACCGCGTAATACTGAAACAGTGTTAAGCGGGGTATTACTGTATTTTTGATTCTATTGTTTGAGGGGGGGAGCGCGATTCAAATAAAAAGTATGATTAAGAAGCAGGTGTCTTAAGTAATTTTAACACATTTTTTTTTGTTTTTTTTTTAATTGTTAAGTGGGTGTGTTATGGGCCATATAATCGCTGGAAAATTGCTGAAATTTTTAAAATCTCAATTGCTTGAATCAATTCCATTGTTTAAACAATTGAATGCTAAAAAACAAACAAACAATTTGAATTGCACAAGAAAATTTTTTATAGATGAAAAAAACAACAACAAAACAAACGAATAAAAAATATTTAAAACCCTTAAATGCCCTACTTAAGCCTTAATAAATCGCTCACAATCGATCATATTCATTAAGAGTTTAAAAATTCGAAAACAAATTTCAATTTAAATACGTATTCTCGAAAACAACTCAGCTGGAGAGTAAAATTCTGGTTGCCAGCAGTAAACGTAAATACTGCGGTTGAACACAAAAAATCCTCAGTGTTTTCACAAGAGACTAAATTTGTTATTTTGATCAAACAAATTTTTTAAAAAATAATATTTATAAAATCCCTACGATATGAGCAAACTATATATAAGCCTTCTCCGTATCGCATATAACTTTCCAACGGGCGTATTATGTAAACGACTTAAGCGACACTCTTCAAAACACTGATTGGATCTTATCAGTGCGACTTCAGACCTTGCAAGTCCACCACTCACGCTATATCAAATCCTGTAGAAGACCCATGAAAAACAAATCGACACACACTATCTTTTTGTCGACTATGAGGCAGCCTCCGTGTTTTTGCCGCAATGTCCAAGCTTGATGCACCTGCGATGCTGATAAGGCTATGCAGAATGACGTTCAGCAATTCCTGCAGCTGCCTCTCCGATCGATATGCGCAAACTACATAATAAGTATGTATGCGAGTAAGCCTTCTCCATATCGCATATAAGGTTCTTACGGGCGTATTACGTGAGCGACTGAAGCGACACTCTTCAAAACACTGATTGGATCTTATCAGTGCGACTTCAGACCTTGCAAGTCCACCACTCACGCTATATCAAATCCTGTAGAAGACCCATGATAAACAAGTCGACACACACCATCTTTTTGTCGACTATAAGGCAGCCTCCGTGTTTTTGCCGCAATGTCTGAGCTCGATATACCTACAAAGCCCTGATAAGGCTATGCAGAATGACTTTCAGCAATCCCTGCAGCTGCCTCAAGATAGGAATGAACCTCTCCGATCCTTTTGAATGGCTGAAGCCACTCGATATGCGCAAACTACATAATAAGTATGTATACGAGTAAGCCTTCTCCATATCGCATATGAGGTTCTTACGGGCGTATTACGTGAACGACTGAAGCGACACTCATCAAAACACTAATTGGACCCTATCAGTGAGACTTCAGACCTGACAAGCCCACCATTGATCAGATCTCCTCACTACATCAAATCCCGGAGAAGACCCATGAAAAACAAGGCGACCTACATCAACTTTTTGTCGACTATAAGGCAGCCATTGATAGCCCCATAATGAATCGTGTTTTTGTCGCAATGTCTCTCTATACCTGCGATGCTGATAAGGCTATGCAGAATAAAGTTCAGCAATTTCTACAGCTAAGTAAAGTTAGGAATGGACCCCTCTGAACCTTTTGATACCCTACGAGATTTCAGGCAAGGTGATCTCTTATCATGCGACCTCTTCAACTTCGTAATGGAGAGTTTGTTCTGCGGAAGACGGGAATGCATCGCAATGGCACTATTTTCCAAAACAGCATCCAATTGCTTGCGTACACTGACGATATTGACATCATACAGCGTACCAAGCGCGATATTAGGTTAGTTTACGTTGGGTTAGAGAACGTGTACTTGTCAATTAGGACAAGTACAGTACCCGGAGGTCGAATTGACCCATTGTACAACGTCCAAGCGTCTCACACCGCTTATGTTGTGTGTGTTAATTTTTATACATGAGTGGCGGGACCTACAGTTTGGAGTCGATTCCGACCGACAGATTTTTGAGAGACTTTTCATGACAATTTTATATGTATTTAGTCTCAGAGTTTTTGCCAGAAATCTGCTGAGAGGAAGTCGCCGAAGAAATACTTTTTGTATTTTATTTTGATGTCTGGCCTGGGGCTCGAACCCTGGCTTTACGTCTAATAAGCCAACACACTACCTACTAGACTACGGCGAGATGTTACTGCTGCTCTATTAAGATATAGGCGTATTGGTTCCCAGATTATGGCCGTTTACTATACTTTCGATATACTCAAGGAATTTATTTATATTGGCTCCTCCGTCATTACCAAAAATGATTTCAGCCTGGATATCACGCCCGCAAAATCACTTTTGAAGTCGCCGTGGTCTAGTAGGTAGTGTGTTGGCTTATTAGACGTGAGGCCTCGATTCAAACCCCAGGTCAGGCATCTCCAACTGAACGAAATATGAAAAAATATTTCTTCGGCGATTTCCTCTCGGCAGATTTCTGACAAAAACTCTCTGAGAGTTAATAAAATTGCCATGAAAAGTTTCTCAAAAATCTGTCGTTCGGCGTCGACTTTAAACTGCAGGTCCCACCACTCATGTATGAAAATTAACACACACAACATAAATGGTGTAAGAAGCTAGGTCGTAATCCTGACTGAAGGATTGTAGTGATCAATTATGTATGTATGTTGACTATCAACGAATGCAGAAAGGTAAGTTTCGAAATATTAAATGGTAGCCAAATGTATTGGTCATCTATCCGAATGGAAGCTCTTAAATATCCCAAGAAAACGTGTATTGAGAATGTTAAAAATCCCTGTAATTTCTCTGTTAAGTAATCCCGAATAAATGTAAACCGAGGTGATTGGCCAACGCCACTAGTGAGATAACAAAATTAATGAGGAATTCAACGAATTTTTGTTATGATTCTTCTTCTTTATCATTCCTTATTCGGTATTTAAGTTTTTTCGAAAATAAAACGCTACCAAACGATAGATAGATAGGCTGCCTTCCAAAATGTTATTTGCTTTGTGTTTGAACAAAGTATCGTGTTTCATAATGCCGCTGTACAAAGTATATACAATGGACATATTCTATTTCAAAACGTCGTCCATGTGTATTTTTAACGCAGTCAAAAAGTAATCAGGCATCGGATTTATAGTTGATGCATTGTTTGGTAACTTTGCATGTCTACATAGTTTATATTCAGTAGTAGAATTGCATACAAACTTTGTATTGATACAGGCAGCCATAGTCGTCTGGATGATGTAATCTAACGATGTGTTTCACCATTTTTTTTTCTTAAATTCTAAATTACCAAGAAATTGTGAAGACTTACAAAAAGCAAGCGTGGGAAATATATTTAAATGGTTCTATACTCGATCATCGTGTAAATCTTTACTACTCTAGTCTACTAAACTACAGATTGAAATGAAAAATAAATTCAAATATTTTCAGTCTTTTTTTGTAGGTTAAACTTGTTTTAAACATAAATTACGCATTCATTTTTTGTTTTTAATAAAATAAAATCCGTTTTTAATACGAGATTAAATTTATTTGTATCTTTTTAAGCCACGACGAATAAATTGAATTTCTTTTTAAAGTTCATTTGCTTTGTACCCTTAATTTATGTTCTGTTTTGTTTTGATTTCTGTTTTGTTTTGTTTTCTTGTAAAAATAAAACGTGATCACAATAAATAAAATGTAAAAAAACAACGAAAATAACAACAAAAACAAATCAAAATAATAAATAAAATGAAATGAAATACAAAAAAAAAAAAAAAAAAAACACGAATCACACAATAAAAATCAAGTAAAAACTGGTAATATTAGTTGACACTTGCTTCCTTCTTATCTTATCAAGTGTGACAAATCAAAACAAAAAAATAAAAACAAATAAAAAATTTATTTCATTTAAAAAAACTATTATCAGCGTAAACTTGAGTTAATTTTGATTGTGATTCAATAACAAATATATTGGAAAACTAAATCACAATATGGTCACGCAGACTTCCTGATGCTACGGAAATACGTTTTAAGTATACTGTCCCTGTATACTGTCTTCGCTAAAGTCTTACTGCGAATTGGGCAGGCTATCGTTCTATTGTGCTGTCTTTCAGGCAGAAATCTATGCCAGATAAAGTACGATGGATTAGCGACAGGCTCGAACAAGAGATCAGCAATGAATCGGTTTTCCGCTACTCATAAGCACTCATGAAATTTTAAATATACGTGAGTGAACAATATTGAAATTTAATTATGTATTCTGATTCATTCGTACTCACTACAACGTTATACAATGTTATAAATACAGGTTGCAATGAGTATGCGTACAACGTTGACATCAAACTCATACCATTTGAAATATGTTTGATTCATAAGCATACATACTCATTCAGATTCATAACTTTAGAAAAATGATACTTATAATAAAGGGTGTTTTTTATAGAGATATAGAACTTTAAGTTGGCATTACTTTTCAAGATGGCGACCGATTTAACAGCTGTCAAGTGATTTATTCTCAGTTTGGTTTGGCAATTCATCATGAATAGACTCACGCCTGAACAACGCTTGCAAATAGTGAAACTTTATTTCGAAAACAAATGGTTCTGTGCGGAAAACGTATCGCGCACTTCGTCCATTTTATCGTCGACAAAATCGTGCATCAGAGCAGTTAATTCGATTAACCACCACGTTTACTCTAATTGATAACGCATCCCCAGAGACGCTGTACGGTGCGTACAGAAGAAGCTATTGCTGCTGTAGAGCGTAGCATTGAGGAAGACCCGAATGAGTCCATCCGCCCCATCGAGCACAGGAATTGGATCTGTGTCCATCCACTTTATGTAAGATTTTGCGGAAGGATCTTGGTTGGTGCGTGCTTACAAAATCCAACTCGTGCAAGATTTGAAGCCAAACGATCATCAAGTAAGGCGTAGATTCGTCGAATGGGCCCAAAACGAGATTACCGTTGTTCCCGATTTTCATAAGCGAATTTTGTTAAGCGATGAAGCGCACTTCTGGTTAAATGGCTACGTCAACAAACAAAACTGCCGCATTTGGAGTGAAGGTAATCCTCAAGTGTATGTGGAAACACCGTTACATCCAGAAAAACTGACTGTTTGGTGCGCGCTTTATGGGCTGGTGGAATCATTGGTCCGTACTTTTTCAAAAACGATGGTGGCGCCAGAACGTTACAGTCAATGGTGATCGGTATAGAGCCATAATTACAAACTTTTTCATTCCTGAATTGAATAACCATGATGCCCAGGAGATGTGGTGGTTTCAACAAGACGGCGCAACATGTTACACAGCTCGTACCACAATAGATTTATTGAAAGACACATTTGGTGACCGCCTAATTTCACGTTTTGTACTCCAAGATCTTGTGATTTAACACCGCTAGACTACTTTCTGTGGGGCTATGTAAGGTCATTGGTCTATGCGGTAAAGCCACAAACGCTTGACCATTTGGAAGACAACATTCGCCGTATTATTGCCGATATACGGCCACAAATGTTGGAAAAAGTCATCGAAAATTTGACGTTCAGATTGGACTACATCCGCGCCAGCCGTGGCGGTCATATGCCAGAAAACATATTTAAAATGTAATGCCACCACAAGATTATCTTTCGGATAAATAAAATTCATTTCAATCGAATAATCCATCGTTGTTTTATTGCAACTTAAAGTTCTATACCTCTATAAAAAAACACCCTTTACTTAACAACACGTATGATGTTGTCCATTTCGTCTCTCCATAACTCAACATATACACGAAGCGCAAAATAAGTATGATTCGCATACAAACACAAATACTCACTAAAAGGTTGTGTGTTTGCTGTGCTTGCTGCTTTGTCTTTCTTTGCAAATGCAACAACAACTAAGACTGTAAATTTTGATGAATAATTTGAGTCACGCGAAGTATTTTTCTAAATTTGTGAATCTAAATGAGTAGGCTTGTGAATCAAACATATTTCGAATGGTATGAGTTTGATGTCAATGTTGTACGCATACTCATTGCCAACGTGTACTTTTAAATCAACATTGTAGTGAGTACGACTAAATCAAAGTACAGTTAAATTTCAATATTGCTGACTCACTTATATTCAACATTTCATGAGTGCTTATGAGTAATGAAAAAACGATTCATTGCTGATCTCTGCTTTCAGGCTGAAATCTATGCCAGATAAAGTAAAGTACAATGGATAGCGATAGGCCCGAATCGATTTATGTAAGGGTACTTCAAGTACAATTTGACCACAATTGTAGATTTTGTGGACGGACTTTGCCATAGTCTCAGTCCCGAAGGCGGTAAGAAAAATAGAGATACAATGGGCTACTTCGACTACAATTGCCAAAAGTGACCACAATCAGTCGCTAAGATGATAAGGGAAATAGAGAAGACGACGAACATAGCGGTTCAAAAAGGCTTGAAGAGGTTCGATTGCCACTTGCTGTTCACAAGACATCTAGATAAGTGGACGAAAAATAGTGGAAAAGATGAAGGTGACCATTTGGGACATTAAAATCGAACCAGAGAAGGCCTCCATTGGAAACGATTATCGAAGACAAATTGAATTTCAGCGAAAAGCTATCTGTAATCCAAGGATGGCTGTTGAGGATAATGCCATATATTGGAGGACCAAATCCATTGATGAGAAGGATAATAAAAGTATTAACGTCGATAATATTATTTGCTTGCCCAATACAGTTGGAGATACTCTCCGCAAGGAGGAAACTGTACTCGGGGTATTGCCTAAGTGCGATTTGACTAATAAGTGATTTCAGGACAATATTTGATGAAGCGGTATCTGGTATTGGCAAAAACAATGCCAATAGCTTGTTGAGATGGATACACGTTCGCCGTCTCGAGGACCCAGGGCAAACTGTAGCTATAAAAGCGAAGTAACAACAGTCTTGCATGTGCAAATGGAAGAGGTTTAACACTTTGCGACCGTATTAATTCTATATATGGATGTCATGCTGGTCGGAATTAATCGGTAATAAAGCTTTGATGGCTGAGAGCAGACATACGACTGGAATGGTAAAACAGCTTTGTTGGCTGAGAGCAGACATACGGTCGCAAAGGGTTAAATGGAAGATGGACATTTCACCTTATTCCTAATATAACCCCGTGGTTGGAGAACGAACATTGCGAGCTGAACTTCTGCGTGACCCAGATCCTAACTGGTCATGGATGCTTCAGGAAATACCTGCTCAGATTTGGTCATTATACTTCCCCAAAAATGTGTGGGTTAAAGATTGTCAACAAGTCTTACACGTGTGCTAGAGAAGATGAAAACTGGCTTCTGCACACACACAAATCGGGCGTTGAGAGTGATTATATAACAGTTGTCGTACGTTATCCACTTTTCAACACATGTGGTTATTTTGCTTCAGAAGTACTTCGAGTTCGTTGCGTTTTAGCAGTAAATCGCACCAAGCCTACAGCTTCTTTATGCATTCAGCTTTCCTCAAATGATTGATAACTGTTTGATGCTGCGTACCTAGTTCCATAGCTATTTCTATGCTACTCATGTGGCTGATCTTTCACAATTTTTTCCAAGACTTCGAAGATGTTTTTGGTAATTGGTCAAACGGAGGAGCATACGACTGGCATAACTTTTCACAGAATAATTCGATTTTAATAATACCTTCTAAGGAAGTAGAGTTTAATAAGTTTTTTCTTCAAATAGGCAGTGGGGCGCAATGGTGCCTAATACAATTAATCAACAATACAACCAAAGATATTATATTTTAAAGCCCTCTACCGACAATTTGTAACCGAAAGCCTTTAACCACCCAATATTTCCATTCCCGTAATTGTTAATAAAATCTTATAAAATTATTTTCTTTGTTAAATTAAAATGTTTCTTTTATTCATCTATTTAAATAAATTATGCAAACTTTATTTAAACAAAAAATTTAAGCATTAAAAAAATTTATTTTTGGTAAACTTTTTCCACGTCACTTTTTTTTTTTTTTTTTTTTTTTTTTTTTTTTTTTTGGTAATAATTTTAGGTCATACGTCATACGCTTGTGGTAGAACACTGTTGATAAGAGATTATCAAAAAAAAAAAAAAAAAAAAAAAAAAAAAAAAAAAAAAAAAAAAAAAATATTTTTTATGCCCTCATCTATTCAAAAGCTATAAAAATTATTTCAAAATAACCAAAACACACTAAAAATAGAATGTAAAAATCTACAGTGTAAGGCAAATGTATGCGTGATATCAATAGATACGCTCTAGAGTGGATAACGAAATAATACAACACAATGAATAAAATAACAGGTTGTCTCGTATAGTAAGCATTTATATTTTTTGTTAGAAACTATGGTGAACGATTTTTTTCGTCAATTTTCACATTTTTTTCTTAGTAAAACAAAAGTATTCGTGACATGTGGTGATGCCCAAAATACTAAGTAATGTTTGCCATTTCACTTTGAATAGACTCAAAAAAAAACCAAGCTTACAAAGCATTGGATTTCAATTGTTTTTTTTTTTTTCAAAATTCGTGACTCGTGTGAAATATTTTACACTCTTCAGCGACGAAATTAGTTTTTAACTCAAACTGAATTGCCAAAATTTGATGTAAAAATGTGCCAGATACAGCGGATACACTTTAAATATACCCTCGAACGAGCATTGTTTGGTGCAGTTTATGGGGGGGGGGGCTGAGTTATTGTTTCATACTTTTCGAATAACAATGACAATCACAACATTACAGTCAACGAAGCAACGAGCCGAACGATGATTAGTGACATATTTTTTAGCCAAATCAAAAGATTGAAATGGTATCTCAACAAAACAGTGCTACATGTCAAATTCAACATGAGATTTAAAGGCGATTTCGAGGAAAAATTAATCTGGCCGCCAAGATAATGCGATAGGCGACAGATCTTCACTTACAGTGCCACAAACACATTTTTTTTATTATCTTTTTTCAATTTTCAAAAACCCGAGCAGTTAAAAAAATCACTCTTTACTTCGGAATAACATTGTTTAGTTGTATTTTATTTCATGACACAACAAAACATAAAAATATTTGGTATTTAAATTTAATTACAATTCTTTGTAGCAAATTTTTTTGAAATAAAATTTAAGAAACGTTGTGTTTAGAAAATTTTCCATTAAATTAAAAACATTAAATGAACACCATTGACCTCCTCATCCTAAGCAATGTGTGATGCAATGCAAAGAGAGTAAAAAGAAGAATAACTCAGAACATAACATAAGCAACCTTAAAAGACACTCTCATTAATACACAAAACAATGTAACACAAAAAATTAAAGCCTGAAAAAACATACATAAAAAGAAGCACAAGAACAAATATACATACTTATGTACATACATATGTATGTACTCGTATGTGCTCATAATAACTGAGTAATTATTCTTAATGTGTAACGGCCATTAAAAGAACGAGTTGAAAAACACTTTTATAGGCACTAAAAAAGATTAGAGGTGTTTTTTTTTTTGTTTTTGTTTTGTTATTTGTTACAACAACGTAAATGAAGAATTTGTTCGGCTTTTTTACTCATCACTGTGTACACATGTACGGTATATGCTGTTGCTTATTGCTTTGTGAGTTGTGAGTGTAGAACTTAACAACAAAAAACTTTTGTGTCAAAGAAAAAAAAAACAAAAACACAAAACAAGAACAAAATGTAAGTACCATGATTTCGTCAAGGTTGTCATTGTTTTCGTTGCTACTCGTACTTGATTACTTATTACAACACATTTCTTTTTTTTTTTTTTTTTGAACCAAGCATGCATCATTTTGCTTGATTTGTGGTGTTATTATAGAACGACGACTCATTCTTATATTGTAATTGCTGTGTGGTAGTCATCGTCGTTTTTTTCTTGTTCTTCTTCATTATTGTGTGGCTCCCTGCATTAACATAAAACATATGGTTGGGGTAGCTCATTGTACTCGCAGCTATTTATGTGAATTCAAATATTTTCACGCATAGAAATGGATGCCAATATTGTTTTGGAATAGATTGTGTTCAGCCCATATGCTTACATATGTATGTACATATCTGCTGTATATGCGTATGTATACAAAACAATATCAAAAAGAATTGTAAAGACCTCTAGAAGCGAGTTTTGTTTACAAGCATTAGTATACACGACAACAATCTTGCGTTGTAACGGGTAACCAATCTCCCACCACTTTTGTTGTGTGTGTTAATTTTATATATGACTGTCGGGATCTTCAGTTTAAAGTCGATTCCGAACGAGAGATTTTTTTGAGAAAATTTTCATGGCAATTTTTTATTTAATCTCAGAGTTTTTGCCAAAAATCTGCTGAGATTTTCATGGATTACAGAGTGATTACGGTCTTCATAACCGAAAGACTGTGTAACACATTGGCAAGACTGTTAAAAACATTAAAGAGACTGAAACAGTTGATTGTGCGTCATCACCATGTACGCTTTGCAGAGTTATATCGTTCCTGTTAGAGACAGAGCGACAGGCAAATAACCCGAATATATTGCTTGCATGCGTTCTCAGCAATTATCTGCATTTTACGGCTGACGATGGCGATTTTCGATTTCGATTTTCTCCTCCATTCATATAATGTCAGATAACTTAACGCATAGCTTCTAATACCAGCCATGTTGAGTGTGTTAATTATATCCATGAGTGGCGGGAGCTACAGTTTTAATGTTAACTCCACATTAAAGGTTTGATAAACTTTTCAAGGCAATTTAATTTACTCTCAGAGTTTTTGTGAGAACTCTACTTGTTGAAAGAAAAATTTTTTCATATCGTTGGTCTCATGTAGAAAGGCCCTAACTCACACTTTTTTCGAGACTGCTTTTTTTGTGATTCCAATGTGTATTTGTGTTAAATGCATTGGAATCACAAAAAAAAATCAGTTTCGAAAAAATGGGAGTTAGGGCTCTTCTACATGAGACCAACGATATGTATTTCGTTTTTGGCTTTCGTCTAATAATCCCACACACTATCTTCAGAGAACCTAGGTCGTAATTCTGACCAATAAAGTAAGTAAGTAAGTAAGTAAGCAGATTGGACGCTAGAACAACAGGCAACGAATGCCGATTTTCCAAACAAAATTTCCTTCAACGACGAAACTCATTTCTCGCGAAATTGTCGGGGGACGTAGAGTCGATTGTATAAAGCCATTACATCCGGAAAAAGGCATACATACGGTGGGCATTGGACACTGCAAGAATCGCTTCCGTCAATTTAGTGCGCTGTGGTCTTATGACAATCGACATTTTTTGGCCTGTAATTGGAGATTAAAAAGTGGACGGTATGTGGCCTCAACAAAACATTGTCACACGCCATCAGACACAACCGATCTTGACATAATTGCATGAAATAATTTCAATAAAAATAATTGAATGTTTGGAGTCGTGAATAGATCACTCAAATTGCGTGATTTAACGTTGTTAGCCACTCTTTTTGTGGTACTATATAAAGGGTGTTTTTTTATAGAGGTATAGAACTTTAAGTTGCAATAAAACAACGATGGATTATTCGATTGACATGAATTTTATTTATCCGAAAGATAATCTTGTGGTGGCATTACATTTTAAATATGATTTCTGGCATATGACCGCCACGGCTGGCGCGGATCTAGTCCAATCTGGACGTCCAATTTTCGATGACTTTTTCCAACATTTGTGGCCGTATATCGGCAATAATACGGCGAATGTTGTCTTCCAAAATGGTCAAGCGTTTGTGGCTTTATCGCATAGACCAATGACTTTACATAGCCCCACAGAAAGTAGTCTTAGTGGTGTTAATACACAAGATCTTGGAGGCCAATTCACAGGTCCAAAACGTGAAATTAGGCGGTCACCAAACGTGTCTTTCAATAAATCTATTGTGGCACGAGCTGTGTGACATGTTGCGCCGTCTTGTTGAAACCACATCTCCTGGACATCATGGTTATTCAATTCAGGAATGAAAAAGTTAGTAAGCATGGCTCTATACCGATCACCATTGACTGTAACGTTCTGGCCACCATAGTTCTTGAAAAAATACGGACCAATGATTCCCACCAGCCCATAAAGCGCATCAAACAGTCAGTTTTTCTGGATGTAACGGTGTTTCCACATACACTTGAGGATTACCTCCTTCACTCCAAATGCGGCAGTTTTGTTTGTTGACGTAGCCATTCAACCAGAAGTGCGCTTCATCGCTAAACAAAATTCGCTTATGAAAATCGGGAACAACGGTAATCTCGTTTTGGGCGCCCATTCGACGAATCTACGCCTTACTTGATGATCGTTTGGCTTCAAATCTTGCACGAGTTGGATTTTGTAAGCACGCAAACCAAGATCCTTCCGCAAAATCTTCCATAAAGTGGATGAACACAGATCCAATTCCTGTGCTCGATGGGGCGGATGGACTCATTCGGGTCTTCCTCAATGCTACGCTCTACAGCAGCAATAGCTTCTTCTGTACGCACCGTACAGCGTCTCTGGGGATGCGAGTTATCAATAAGAGTAAACGTGGTGCGAAAACGTTCCATGGTTAATCGAATTAACTGCTCTGATGGACGATTTTGTCGACGATAAAATGGACGTAGTGCGCGATACGTTTTCCGCACAGAACCATTTGTTTTCGAAATAAAATTGCACTATTTTTGCAAGCGTTGTTCAGGCGTGAGTCTATTCATGATGAATTGCCAAACCAAACTAAGAATAAATCACTTGACAGCTGTTAAATCGGTCGCCATCTTGAAAAGTAATGCCAACTTAAAGTTCTATACCTCTCCATGTCCATGCATTTAATTATGCAAAGTTAGAGCATTAGAAAACCCAACATTTGTCAAATTATCTTCGAGATAACACCCAAAATGTGTAAAAATTAGTTGAAAAGGACCTGACTGCTGTAACCAAATCAGAAACTGTAATTTATGTAAATATCGATCGATGTATTTCGTACATAATGGTATTCTTTATTTCTTTTTTTTAATTTTGAATCCATTCTTTAACTTTGAAAAATTAATTCCTAGATTTTATTTCTTTATTAAACTCATTACGAAGTAATTGAATTGCCCTTTTTAAACTAAATTTTATACACAGGCATACAATACATATGTACAGTGGCGAGCAAAAAAAAAACTAGGCCATAAATAAAAATGTCAACGAGTGGACAGCCCGAAGAGCACTTCGCAGAATATGGTTGGTATCCGCCATTAAGCTAAAAAAGCCGGCTGTATTGCATAAAAAAGTCAAGGATCGTTTAGAATTTTGCAAAACTTATGGTAAATGGACACTTGACGAATAGAAATGCGTGATCTGGTCGAATGAAACATAAATTAAGCGATTTCAATCAGACGGAAAAGAGTATTATTGGCACTGGCCGCATGAAAAATTTCAAATGCATCAGATGAAACAGAAAACCAAACATGGAGGTGGAAATTTGATGGTTTGGGGATGTTTTATTTGGTGGAGTGTTGGTCCGAAAATAGGGGGTATAATGAGAAAGTATCCTTCAAACAAAATTGCCAGAATTTATTGAAGAAAGTGCGTGCCCTGAAGAAGAACTGTTTTTCCAGCAGGATGTCGATCCGAAACACACCGCCAAAATTGTTAAAAATTGGATGCCCCATCAACATTTTCAATTGATTAAATGGCCACCACAAAGCCCTGATATAAATCCAATAGAAAATTATTGGGCAATTATTAATAGAAGACTGACAGCATATGAAAGAGCTTCAACCAATTTAGACGAACTTTTGACTAGGATACAGGATGTATGGAGAAAAATACCAAAAAAAAAAAGCCATAGAAAATTTAGTGGAAAGTATACCCAAGCGCATTAAAAGCGTAAAAAAATAAAGGACTATGGACAAAATATTAAAAATTAATAAATATTTAAAAATTTGGAATACGTGCAAAAGTGGAATAATCGAATTGTTTAAGTTTTTGGCAAATAAATGAAGTACATTTAATTTTTTTTATATTTATTTTTATATCTTCAAAAAATATATCAAAAAATGTAATATATACCTGAAGCTTTATTTAATTTGCTTATTTCTTTAGGATTTTATAGTACTTTTATCAAGAATGTGGCAGGATGCATCCATTTTTGCTCGCCACTGTATGTACAAATTATTTTGCTCAGCTTTTCCTTCTTTAAAATTCTGTAGAGAATTTTTTGAAAAAAAAAAAAAATAACAACGAAACCTTTTTAATATTAAAAAAATTATAAATAAATTATTAATTAATCATTTTCATTTCTTTCAATTTCTAAGAATTTTAAAACAGCACAAAACACACAATGAATAGCAGGACTTTTCAAGTACAGTTACATTATACTCAAACCTTGAACTTTATGACTCTCTTGCTCTTGTTCTTTTTTTGTTTTTTGTTTTTGTTACACGCCTTACTGAGCGATACAATAAATTTACAAAGAAAAGTAAACAAAAAAACGAGTATTTTAAATTTTTATAACAAACAACGCTTTTTAATACAACGTTTTGTTTTATGGTTAATAAATATTTCTTTTAATTAAATAACGCATTTAATAATTAAAGAAAACAACAAACATTTTTACTAAGAAAAAAAAAACAACAACAATGTAAACGTTATTAATCAGATAACACAGTGGCAAGAACAGACGACTCAAGAGTAATGATTTATTAACAGGAAGAGAGAGAGAGAAAGAGAGAGAGAGAGAGAAGTAAATCAAACGAAATTTAAACAATAAGAAATTGAATTGACAAAATAATAGCATTGCGAGTGTATGTGTTTGAATGCAGCTTAAGGAACGTATGCGCGTGCACATATACAGTCAAGGAAAAAAGGAAAAATACACACTTTTTTTCAATTTAAATAGTGTTTTAGCGTTCTTTAAGGCAGTCACAGTTAAAAATGTTTGAAGACAAAAACGAACATAAAAAATATAACCTAGAAATTATTACAAAAATAAACAAAAAAAAAAAATTAGCAGGAAAAAGTCTACATACACAGGTGTATGTCAGATTTGCCAGTAATTTTGGGAAAAACAAACTTCTTTTTATAAAAAAAAAAAACTTCTTTTCAACAAAAGTATCAACATTTTGAAAAAAAAAAAACACCTGAGACCGGTGCCCTCTATTTGTGTTTCTTTGCTACTTTTGCCCGGAACTAATAAAATACAGAATATTTTATTTAAAAATGTAAATATTTCGTGTTATTGTGGAATTCATTGAGATTTTGAATTTTTTGAAAAAACTTGTTTTTTTTTTTAGAAAACAACTTCAATGGAAACCTTTTTGCATCTCAAAAAACTTGGAAAAAGGGAAAATTTGGCAATTGGCAACGCTGGTGTATGTACACTTTTTTCTTTGACTGTATGTACAAATACAAAATAACGACCATATGCAAGACTGTTATGAAATACGCCTTCCTTCTTAGAATAATTGATTTCCGTATTCTTTATTGACAATAAACCATACTTCTGCTGAAAAAGTGAATTTAAACACTTTTTTTTGACTACTTAATGGGAGAAATATCACGGCTGTATAGACCTATTGATGCTGCCTCCTTATGCACTTAATTGGTCGTTACAGTCCATCGTTCAGGATTACCTAACCAAGTTTCTCACATCACCCATGGTGTGTGTGCTAATTTTATCCCTGAGTGAACTTAGAGTTTAAAGTCGATTTTGAATGCCACATTTTTGGGGAGACTTTTCATTGCAATTTTATTTTACCCTCAGAGTTTTTTTCGCCGGAAATCTATGGAGAGGAAGTGTCGTCTAAGAAATATTTACTCATACTTCGTTTAGTTCGATAACTGAGAAGGGGTTTCACGTCCAATAAGCCACCACACTTCCTACTAGACTACGGCGACTACGGTTTTAAATACATGTTCCGTTTTATTCATGTTTACTTGAGGCAGGCGTCTGTTCATTACATTACGGCGACTGCTTTTCATAACTGCTTCAGGAAATCCACCATGTGATCTGCTCCTTTATGTTTCTGGAGAGGAAATTCACACTTTAAAAGCATGTAATATGAACTGACTAGAGAAGCCGCTACAGAACGACTACTCCAAGAGCTGAAATGACTGATAAGAGGACATTTTCTCCATCAGTATTCAGCAGTTGAGAACATAAATTGAAGGATGTTTGGACACCCAGAAATTATTGACAGGACCTGGCAAGCTAAAGCGGATATGAAACCGAAAAAGGATACCCCTGTCATCTTCCACAAAAAGTAAACACTACCGCTATACCCAAAGGCGTTCCAATTCCAATGCAATTGCTAGAGGTCAGATTGAGTTCAATATAAAGAGCTGAATCTAAAGAGTTCCGTAGGCGTAGGCTCCTTAAATTCTTTCTTTCTCTAGCGAAGGTTACTATTTTTCGTTGTCCATTAAACTAAAGACACTGATTCCACGTCAAACTAGTCTCATCTGGTGCTCGACTAATAGCTTTAACGCTTTTATTGCATTTTAAACAGACTTTTAAAGGAATTTAAAACACTGGCTTGCCTCGTTTGCCTTTAAAATATCAACGAAGGGATCAATCCACCCACCACCTTGTGTTCAAACATTTTTCCTTCAAGTGTAGAAGTCTTATTGATACACCCGCTGTTACCCACACCAGCATTAACAGAATATTCCTCGAAGTGCTTTGGTAGTGCAGGGCACAATAAATACGAAACAATTGGATTCTTTGCACGCTCTCGTTCTCTCTCTCTGAGTCAATTGGGTTCTTTGCACGCTCTCTCTCTCTCCTTCTCCCTCTACAGAAGTTCGCCAAACAAATTAGAATAAAATTAATAATGATTCGTGCACATACGAATACAAACTTATGTTTGAGTAGAATTGCGGTTTAATGACCTTGCAAAAGCTTGCATAATTCGTGTGTGTGCCTTGTTTTGTTGCTTTTTCTTCTTACGTATTGTTATTAGAGGTAGTTTTTGTAACATGTATGCCTTCACAGTACCGCGTGTAAAATGTAGTGTGTCTGGCAGAGATGGGCAAATGCTATTGTTAAAGTGTAGCCAGTACTCTAAAGACTTGTAATGAAGAAACTTTTTGGAAAAATAAAGTAAAATAAAGAAAAAAAAAACTTGGTAAAGAAATATGTAGGTTTGTAGTTGTTTTTCTTTTTCTTTTTACTTCACCTAATTAGCACTGTGTTTTGCAATTAACAGTTTCAAATTAAACGGATTTTTTTGTTTTGAAAAGGAATCCAAAATTCCATTGAAATTTAATTGAATTGAATGCCCAAAACAAAATACAAAAACAAAAGAGTTTCAATAGACAGTTAATGGAGAAGAATTGGCAGTCCTGACATTTTGTATTGAAATTGAACAACAACAACAACAACGTGAACACATACAAATGCAGAAACGAGCAAAAGTTAAATATAAACGAAGAATAAAATCCATGTCACAAAGCACACATATTCGGCTCTTAAACAAAAATGCCGGTTTACCATGAAATTAGAAAGAGAGCGAGGTAGAGAGCAGGGTACAGAGAGAGAATATGCGTATGCCTAATCAAAAATACACGCAAATTAGTTTGAGAAGAAAAAAAAAAAAGAAAAACAAAAAAAATCTAAAAATATGTTTAAAAACAAAACGTCAACCATGTGGTTGGTCTCACATTTTTAATTTTAAATGCACACCCTACGTTTAAAGAATTTCTTTTTTAAAGTATGGTCGCCTTCTCTCATTCATTCGCTCCTTGGGGGGGACTCTAGTCTTGTTTTTTTTTTACTAACAAATAATTAAAGTGCTTGAGCAAGGTATTGCAGGGCTATTATAATGCGAGCTTACTTAATAAGGTTAACGCAGGTAATTTTCTTTGGTTGAAGTTAAATTAAAAATTTTAAAGAAAAAAGAAAAATCCATACATATTAACCCTTATCCTGTACTTCAAAAATAAAACGCATATGACATTAGTGGGTCTAATTTGCCCAATACAAAAAATTATAATATTTATTCAGTTTTTACATTAATTACATACAATATTGGTCTCAGAATGCTTTTTAAAAATAAATTCTTGACATTAAGAACATTTATTTGCATATTTGGTGCTATTAGAACGATTTGGACACAAAAGTAGCAAAAAGTCCCATTTTTAAATTTTATGCTTGTGGAACTTTTGCAGAATCCTTTTGAAGGCTTTTTACGACTGCAGGACTACTTTGTGGCATGTTCGGTCTGCGAGATATTTCTCCACTTATAAGCTCCATGCCTAAGTCTGCCAAGAATATGCGTCGCTTATATTTATTATTTCCCTTCCACGGCGGATTAATTTGTAGAAAAATTACATAGGCGTTATAGGCGGATATATCCAACATATTGCAAAACAGTGCTTGAGGCAATCGATTAGTTCTCCTTTAACATGTGTAAGTTCTTATAAGTTGATCTAATGTATTGACCCCTGATTTCGTTTCATCATAGAAATGAATTATTTCTGACTTTTTGGAGCTTGCTCTTATTTTTTTCGTGCTAAGCAAAAACACTGATCGATTTTTTTTTAGGTACATATCCCATTTTTGTTTTGTTTTCATTGTCGAAGAGGAAGTGAGCACAGTTTTCAGGTTTGCCTTTTAGTTGCAATATTTTTTCTTGCAAAAAAAAAAACTTTTTCGGTGGCCCAATAGAGATTCTAAAACTTCATCATGAGATCTAAATACACCCGCCAACAAAAGTCGCCCGAAATATGCTTCAATTGTTATGTCGTCTACAGCAATTCAATTATTTCCATTATTACTGACCTAACTGAACCGATTACACAGCAGTTACTCTTATAAATATATTACCACTTCTATTCACCTTGTAAATTAGTCATATCAGCAACTAATTCCATATGATCACTGGGCATAAATAACAGAAGAAAAGACTTTATACTATCAGCTCTTGAATTAGCATAACGCGTTGGACCAGGAGTCAAATTTATTATGTCCTGTTTAGATACATTAAAACTTCATCCGTAGTTTGATCGAGAATTTCGGAAATGTCCATGCTAACGCCTGACGAGGAGTCAGGTTGCTAGTTATGATGTTGTCAAGGCCTACAAAATTGTTACGAAGCTCGTATCATATGCGTAAATTGATTTTGTTGCATTAATTCAAAAAAACAATTGCGTAAGTTCTTTTATATACGCTTTGTGAAACGATCTACAAAAATTAGATTTTAAATTTTAATAGTATTCACTAAAAAAATAATTGTACAAAAGTTTCAAAAAAAAAAATCCGATGAGTATTTAAAGAATAAATGAGCAATAAAAACTGTCTGGGCAATTTTGACCCATTAATACAGGATAAGGGTTAAAAGATGTTTGAAATTTTATGATTGTGTAGTTCATTCCAAAGTCGACCACCTGTTGCTTGAGGTATATGAGTAAATAAGTTTTCTAATGCGTTTTTCTTTTTTTTTTTGAAATTTATTTTTATAACAGCAGCATGATTTTTTTATTTAAGAATTAAATGAAAAAGGAAAAACTAAAAAGAAATGATGTCAAGTGTAGAATTTTTCTTTTTGTCTATTCTTTTAAAATGTGTCATCGGAGACAAAAAAATAATTGCTTTGAAAAGGTTTATTTCATGCTTTTAAAGCAATTTAATTTAAAAATAATAAAAAATAAAGCAGATACGATATTCGTCTGTTTTTTTTATTGTGTTTCATATTTTTAATTACGTTCAATTTGTTAATTATTTTAAAATTTTAAGAATTATTATTTTATACTAAGCACCCCCACTCCATCACATTTATCCGTTAGCAAACAGATATTGTTTATGTAATGATTGGGGAGCCTCTTGTCATTTACAGACAAGCTGCTTCAAAAGAAGTGTGAACAAATACTGTTTATCCACAGAATATGCATGTATACAGTCACAGAAAAAAGTCTACATACACCGTTGTATACATACACCGTTATATACATACACCGTTGTATACATACACCGTTGTATACATACACCGTTGTATGAAGACCCTTTTCATGCTAATTTTTATTTTTTTCCCCCAATTTCTATGGTAAATTATCTTTATATTCGGCTTTGTCTTCAAACATTTTTTATTATAACATGTGGCGCAATAAATCGATTGTGGCATGAGATGTGTGGCAAGTTGCACCATCTTGTTGAAACCAAACATCGTTCACATCAAAATACCATGAAGAGCGGATACAAAAAATCGGTTATCCATTGACCGTAATGTTTGCGCCGTCCCCATTTTTTAAAGAAATATGTTCCAATGATGCCTCCGTTCCACACGCCGCACCAAACAGTCACTCGTAATGACTGTATTGGCTTCTGTAAGGCCACATGTGGGCTTTCTGAGCCCCAAATGCCGCAATTTGATAAAACATCACCGGGAAAAAGTCTAAAAACAGCGGTGTATGTACACTTCTTTCTTTGACTGTATGTATACATCCTGTGCCTCCGTACTACAGAGTTGGTGGTCTGTCGACTCCTCTTCCTCTTTACGGATTCTACAGAAACTAGCATTGAATATGAACATTCTGTTCAGATGCTAATTACAGGCGTAGTAACCGTTTTTTGGATAAGTTTCACAGCAAAGTCTCTTGTGTTAGCATCAAAGCTGCGGAACTCTTTGGACACACAAAGTCATTCAATATTCTCATGTTGCCTTTGGAGGAGGCTTCTTTTGAAATCAAAAGATATAATGCCTCCAAAGCACGTTAAACATATTAAGCGCTGTGTTGGACGCTCCATACATATTTTTTTAAAATACGCCATAATAAGACCAAAGATTTTTAAAAGGTCAGACACTTAGGCGACTTCCTCTCAGCAGATTTCTGACAATATTACTCTGAAAGTAAATAAAATTATCGCGTTCAGAGTCGACTTTAAACTGTAGGTCCCGCCACACTCATTTATAAAAATATACACACACAACATAAGTGGTGTGAGAAGCTAGGTCGTAATCCTGACGCAAGGGTTGTAATGACCAATTATGTACGTATGTACGTATGTATGCTAAATTAGCTTTTCAAAACACAATATAACCTAAAAATAAAGTTCAGTTTAAGGTATCTTACTTGGATTCTCTCTCTGGTTGTAGTGCCATTATGCCCATTTTTACTGATGGTCCATAATTTTTGGTTGGCATTTATCAGCCACCTTGACATTCTTATGAAAATATGGATTTTATCCTAGAAAATCCAAGTTAAACAAGTTCTATCTATAAATTGTACAATCGACTAACAATTTTTCTTGAAGGGACTTCCCTTCGTCTTCTTCAGTACAGCTTTTGCAGAAGCCGTTGTACCGCTTTTTCAGTCTTTTTGAATTACTGCCAGAAATATGCTGAGAAGCACTCGCCGAAGAAATATTTTTTCTTATTTCGGTTTTGTTCGAGATGTTTGACCTGGAGTTTGAACTGTGGCCTCACGTCTAATAAGCCAACATACTGCCTACTAGACTACAGCGACCTACTAAGCTAGGATCGATTCTGGAAAAATTTATTGCAAATCGTGCCCTGAATAATGCGTATATCCATAATGGCCCAAATTGGCGTGGTCTACATATAGGTGTGACGTGTAGTTTTAACCACGTGTTTGCAGCGTAAGGGAAGTTTCAAGCTCAAGAATAGATACGTACTAAGTACTTATTGTACCAGCTTCCACAAGTCTATCAACCCATTTTCGAAATCCTTTCTTTTTTATTCCCGTGACCAAGAAACAACATGAACTAGGACCTGTGTTAGTCTACTTCCACCTCTCTTTGAAAATCGATTGCAAAATACGATTGCAAACGATTAAAAAAAAGAACGTATTAAACAAAGTGATTAAAACGCTGTATGAGAGAGAATTCCTGCTATTTTCATTTACTTTTGCATCACAATGATATTTATTCCTGATTGGCTGATGTGACCTCTTCGTAGAAGTGAGGTTAACATGAATACTAGCATAGAACTTGCGTGCATACATACATACATATTGCACACATTTCCTTTATTTCATCAGACAATACATTGTATGAAGCGTATGTACATTGTTGCACTGGGTTTTAAATTGTTTTCACTTCTTAAATGCATAAGAAGAGTTTTTTTTTTTGATTTTGATTTTCTCTATTGCAATAAATAAACGAATATAACGGTTTTATAAAGCAAGTTATGTACGTCGAATGTAACTGTTGTAGCTCTCTTTGCTGTTGCTTCTTTTGTTTTTCGTTTTTTGTTTCTTTTCATAGAAACTTAAGAAGTTGATGGAGATTACACAACCAGCATATGGAATTGATGTTGCCAACGTGCAGTTTAATGACTTTAGCAGGTGTGGGAGAGATTAAAATGACGCTCCCATTTAATTGTCAAAAGATATAGTGTGGCACCATTAATTATCGCCATTAAAATTTAAAAAAATTTAAATTAAAAGATTTCATCCCATAAGTGAACATTAATTAAGCAAATGTACATACAAGCATACATACATACGTACATAAATATGCAATTACATGCAAAAATTTTACAAGCAATTTAATAGCAATATTTTTTTTCACACACTCTCACTATCCATCACAATTCATTACAATTAAGGCTGTACATATTTGCAAAAACATATGCACGTATGTATGTGTATACAAATGTATGTATGTATGCACGATACATACATTTATAATTTATCACACTGCATAAATAAATAAAACTGAAAAATAAAAAACAAACACAAAAACAACCGAATAACTTCATTAGTTACACCGAAAATTTATGAATTTTTTCTATACTTCTACAGCTCCCCCTCTCCCACAACTTAAAAAAATTTTTTCTTACTTGCCTACTGTATGACAGCCGTGCACATGTTGTTTCTTTTTTGTTTTTGCCGTTATTTATGTTTTTCTGATTGTTACGGTTACACTGTTCATGTTCTTGTTGTTGTTGCAAATTTTAACAATGACAAGCATTTGATTTTTAGGCATTAAAAAAACAAATACATGAAAAAACTCTCTGACACACGCACACACACAAACACTTATGCAACCAAATAAAAAACGAAAAAACACTACAACAATAATAATAACAAGTGAGTAATAAATTTACAAGCGAAAACTCAATTAATTGTTCTCTTTATTATTCATATACAAGGCAAACATTCTTTTTTTTTTAAATTTAAGCTCACCAAGGCAATGAGAGAGAGTGTTACACTGTCGTGTCTTTATTATGCTGCACTGTGAACTGAGGGCAAGTAATAACAAGAAATGGATTACTTTATACAGTTAACGACAAAAACACTCTACATACACTCTCTTATTTCGATATTCGTTGAATATTTATCGCCACACAGTAGCACACTACCAACTAGACCGTCGAGTTACTCAAATTTTGTCTCAGTATGTCCTTAGGATAGTTTAAGATAAATTAACAGTGCACTTTAAAAGTAAAGCTGTATTATGATTGTATGAATTCTATACTATGCCTAGTGACGCTCTGTCAAAATATATGAGATGGGTCTTCTCAGTTTCCAAAGTGACATTACAGGGAAAATATTCTGTAATCTAATCTTTTTCCCCGTTGCTACCGCTATTTCCAGCCTCCAGGCGTATGTATCCAAGTTCAGTATCCTGTCGTAACTGCTATAATGTTCCTTAGATGGATTCTGATCAGATTTAGAGAGCCAGATTTTAGTAAAGTTGCTGGACTTCCTTGAGAATAATTGCTTGCCTCGCAGCAGATGAGAGCCAATTACAGGTATGAACTTTCATTTGAATTTTCAGTTTGTATCGACCTTTGCAAGCAGTGCATCAGCATCGTTGTTATCCTAACGTACCCTTGTCCAAAAATCTATAGAAGGGTTTCACTATCTTGATCAGAAACACATGGCATTCTTGCACAATCTTATACGTATGTATGTAGTATGTGACGTTTGGCCACACTCTATAGGGATCCAATGGTGGCATTATTAACAGTAAATAAGATGTTATTCCCGACTTAATATTACTATAGTAATATTCGACTTTATCGCGTGTTCTGGATCCATCAGCGAATACTTTAATGGCCTACCGCGGAAGGGCAAAGCATTATCACAATAGTATAGGTACGGTTCAAAACCCAGGTCAGACATCAAAAGGAAATATTAAAAAATAAATCTGCGGCAACCTCCTCTCAGCAAATTTCTAACAAAAACTCTCTGAGAGTAAATAAAATTGCCATGAAAAAGTTTTTTAAGAATCTCGTGTTCGGAGTCGAGTTTAAACTGTAGGTCCCAGTTGTAATCTTATCTGAATACGTACGTACGTATATATCCAGTATTTTCGTTACAAAACCGGTATCGAAAGCAGATTCTGGTATTATGAGAGAGAGAGAGTGAGAGAGAGAGAGAGAGAGAGAGAGAGAGAGTGAGAGAGAGAGTGAGAGAGAGAGTGAGAGAGAGTGAGAGAGTGAGAGAGAGAGTGAGAGAGAGAGTGAGAGAGAGAGTGAGACAGAGAGCGACAGATAAACTATCACCAAGACACACTATCCCTAGAGCATAGTTTCTATACTTTCATGCTTTTGCGGCGCTCCTGGTATTTTCATACACAAACAGTTGTTTCACCAACATGTCTAGCGGCAACCAGTTAATGCAATAGCAAACAAAGCTTCAGATTTTGTAGTTCGAAGAATAACTACATAATCCTCATGATGTTATTGATGGAGTTCCATATTATCCTCAACGAAATAGAGCGTCTTAGCCCAGCAGAAAGCAAATCTTGCCAAATTATAAAATTGCGTCCTCCACTGTGTTATACGTTCTTGACATAATGTGCTTAGGAAGAAGTTGTGTTTCAATTTCTTCAGATTTTAGTTTCAGCTCTTGTTCAATGGCTGCCTTAGCAAATTCAAGACAAAGTATTCCTTTTCTTTTCTTTAGTCTAATCTTTAAGATCTTGTGCTGTATGAAAACTTTTTTCCTGTACTGTGTTTTCTTTTTGTTTTTGCTTTGATTCAGTTTCAAGTAAATTTTTCAAATGCTATTTTTCCCCATAATTTTTCTTTTTCGTGCTGGTATTTGTTAAACTTTTTATTTAAAACGTAATTTTTCTTCTCTCAATTTTCTGTTGTGTTTTTCTTGTAAAATTTCTTTTAAATTCTTGGCAGTTTTAAATATTAATTTTTCAACGCAGTTTTCTTTTAAGTGCCGTTTTTTTTCAATTTCTCTTTTCCTCCTACTTCATCTAAAAACAAAAAAGTTTTAAAAACTTCTCAAACAAACAGTTTTTTTCTTCTATCTCTCTTGTGTACTTATTTTCTCTTGGATAAAGGATGTTTTCTCTTTCTCCCTCTCTCTTTAAGTAAAAGTTTCTTCTTTCTTTCTTGCTATGCTCTATTTGTTGGTTTTCTTTTGTTGTTTTTGTTTTGATATTCAGTTACTTTTGTTCTTACTAAGCAAGAAAACAAAGAAAAAAAAAACAAGAGAAGTTTTAAAGAAAAATAAAGTTTTACTCTCTTTTTCTTTTCTTTTCTTTTCTTTTCTTTAATTTACTTTTTTGCGTATTAGTTTTGAAACTATTATCTCCTTATGTTTGCTTATATTCATCTGAGGATGTGTAGTTGCAGTCTTGCTTTAAGTTCTATTATCTAAGTTGGCCTGTGTTGCCAACACAAAGCCACCATTACTACATTTGACGGAGTTAATCTAAATGGACGGCAGCATTTCCAAATTGTGTTCTCTTCTCTGTTTGTTTCCTTGTTTGAGTTCTTGCTCTCTTAAACTCAATTTTTCTTAAAGCACT
Source organism: Sarcophaga variegata (assembly GCA_932273835.1). Taxonomy (NCBI): domain Eukaryota; kingdom Metazoa; phylum Arthropoda; class Insecta; order Diptera; family Sarcophagidae; genus Sarcophaga; species Sarcophaga variegata. Next base: position 19,586,410 of record OW026362.1, on the reverse strand, counting down.
TTGTGTTCGTGTGTTTTATTTTTCATAATTTTTTTCTCATTTTTAATTTAAATTCTGTGTCTGCATTCGTATGATTGATGATTATGTGTGTCACTCATTGCATTTGAATATAAAAAAACAATAACAACAAATACAAGCTGTACAATGAGGGCAGAGTATAAAAATATTATTTTTTGTTGTTATAATCACATCTCCTGCACACAATAGCAACCATATTTAGTTTATATCTGTAGCAGAATACATTCACCCATATGCATATACATCTGTACATGCAATACACACATGTATGTATATGTAGAGATATGAACTACCGGACAACTTGAGTTGATAACCTTGAGAGCATTTTATGCAAAAGTTCAATGAATTGTTTACTTCCATGTTTGTTTTGTTTTGCTTTCCTTTTTGTTGTTGTTGGGCGAAATGAATTCTTGTTTGGTTGAAACATAAACAAACACATTCACGTTTATTTTTATTTCTTTTCTTTTTGATTACGTTTTATACCAAGAGTTTTAAAAACAGTGTTGTTAACTTAACACTAACTCTTGGCATTGTTTTTCGAGGTTCTTAAGGCTGTAGGGCCTTAGGTTTTGTATAATTGAAAGCTACATCAGGTGTAGGCAAAGTAAATATCTTGGCATGCATACTTATCACACAGCCAACGTACATGCCGTTAGAAAGTTTATAGCGAGCTTAGGCATTTTCGCCTTCTTTTAATTTTAACAAGTTAACAACACTGTCTATAAAAAATAAATAAAAACAAAGTGGAGTCTTTGTACTTTAAAACAAATCAAATCCAACAACAAAGTATTGATTTTACTTTGCTGTTTTGTTCCAAAAGGATGCTCCTCTTAAGAGACTAAAGAAACAAAAAGTGAAACAATTTCTTAAAACTCCACAACAACAACAACAATAATAATACAAATTAAAGCAAATAAAACGAAATTACAAACGTACATACACAAGCGATAGAGTTTTAAAGATGAGAGGAGAGAATAGAAGAGAGTTTTTTCTGGAACATTTGAAACGAATTTTAAATACCATTGCAGTGTTCACAAAGGGACCACCTCTTGGCACCACAAAATAAAACTGGAGATTGGGAATAAATTCCACTTTATTGGAACATCAACGAACTTATAAAAATAGATTGAACACATGCTCAGGAGGGCTTACCACTGAATCTGTTTTTCAATAACTTGGATAAAATCCTCAGGGCAGTTTGGGAATAAATTCCACTTCATTGCATACACTACGCTTGTGGAGCTGGGAACCTCAACGAACTTATAAAAATAGAATGAGCACACGCTCAGGAGAGACAACCACTGAATCTGTTTTTAGTAACTCGAATAAAACTCTCAGGGCAGTAAATAACATGGAAGATCACGAAACATCTGGTCGCGTATTACTTGCTTAATTGATCAATACAACCCTTTAGTTAGGATTACAACCTAGCTTCTCACACCATCCATTTTGAGTACGTTAATGAGTAGCGGGCCTACAGATTTTTAAGAAACTTTTCGTGACAATTTTATTTTTGTTTTCAGAGTTTTTGCCAGAAATCTACAGAGGAAATTGCCGAGGAAATATTTCTTCATATTTCGTTAGCACGACACGCCTTTTGTTGGAGTCTGAACTACGGCCTCACGTCTACATACTAGACTACACCGACTTCAATTCAACACAACAAAAACTGAACTCTCTGAGGATCCACATACCGGCAGAAAAAACTAGGATATGACAGGATTAAAGCAACTCGCCAATAAGACGGATACAGCTTACTGCCTTGCTTACTAGGAAGCTTTCATAACTTTTCCGCAGAAGTTGCGAGTTAAAAGAAGCCACTGTATTTCACTGTGCCCAGCTTAGATTACTGGCTACTCCGTGTAACTGTTCCAAATGAAGTTTAAGGATCCATGCCCGATAGTACGAAGCGATCAACCATTTCTAATGCGGTACATCCCTGCAATTCTTCCACAAAATGTGGTAACAAATTTAATTAAACATGCAGAAGGTAAACTGGATGGACCAAATTTAATATAATGCGCCAATCATGATCCTTTTTTGGACTAAAATAAGCTTAGACTTGAGAATTTTGGCAACAAGTCTCTTCTCCATGACTTCTGTGGACTATCTCAAGGAGAGTATTGTGGTTGAAACAATAAAAATCGAAAAATAGGTTGTAGTAGCCCATAAAAACAAGGATTATAAACAATTACCGGATCATTGCAATTAACAAACTCATCAAAGGCAATTAAAATGAAAAAAAAAATTTTTTTCGTTCGAAATCCTTTAAAAACACGATGCAGCTGTCATTGCCATCATGCTGATTATAAAACTGCAGACGTTACACACAATAGTGTGCGTGTGTGTATGTGTGTTTGTCACAAGTAGGGGTTTTTAAAAATCACTTCAGATCACTTAACAAAACAAAGTGCATGCCACTACAGCTGCTGCAATGCAACGCAGAATTGTATTGTGTTTCAAAGAGGACTAGAATTTCTAGAATGCCATCGCAGGCAGCAGCAATCGTCTGTCTGCCTTTTCCTTCATTTCCTTCAAACGTTGCCTTAAGCTGTTGTTGAGCGCGAGTGAAAACGATTTTCTACTCAATAGATTCTTGTTCTTCTTTTTCTTCGTATTATTCTTGTTGTTGTTGGTTGGTTGGTTGGTTGGTTTCTTTTAAGCCATTTAACGAGAACAAGGCAGGCATTTCATTTTCAAATTCTTTAATTTTACTCTTCTTTTTTGTGTGTTTTTTTTAATTCTCTCTATGCATTGTTGTATGTGTTTTCTTTGTATGGAAAAACTAACACAGGAAATCAATGGATGTGGTTTCGATTACACGCCATCATCATCATTATCATTATCGTCATCGTCATTTCGTTTAACACCGTAACAAAAACAAAAAAAAACGAACGAACGTCTGAAACAAAGTGGCCAAACAAACATGCATGCAGACATCATCAAAAGCAGACAGCAGATGGGACAGACAAGCAGACAGACATTAAGCCAAACGAAAATCTTTAAGTCTTTAAACCACGAAGTCAAACAAACGAACAACCACACCATTCTAGCCGAGTCTGATGACAAAACCATCATCATCATCATCATCAACATCAGTATCATCATGTGCATCGTCATCTCAATTATCATTATGTTGCTTGCTTGCTTGGTTGTTTGCTAGATTGTTTTTGTTGTTGTTGTTGTAGTCAGTCGTCGCCTTTATATTGTGCCTGTCGTTTTCTATAAAAGCCGATGTCTTGCTTAAAATATTTCTTCTTCTTCATCATCTTTTTCATTCTTATTGCTCATCTTCTGCTGTTTCTCTCTTTCTGTCCTCTGCATGCTGGAAAAAGTTTCCAAGTTTTTGTTTTCTTTACCTGTTTATCGAAATAAAAACCAACAACTACAACAAAATTATGTCTGATATTTGTTGTCTGATTTAAAAACAAACAACAATAACTACAATGAAATTGAAAAAGAATTACACATGCTGGCTGGTGGTGGCGTGTGGTGTGTGGTGAGAAACACATGGACGTTCTAAACTAAATTGTTTTGTCGTTCCAAATGCTTTATTATAACCAAACAAACAATTCATGGCGATCAAGTGAATAAAATACTAACAGGCATTATTTACAGGGGCAAATACAAAAAACAGAGAAAAAAATGCAACTGGAAAGAGGCATTTGCCTCAGTGCAGATAATTTTTAATTCGAAAACATAAAATCAGAGATCCTACCCTACTGCCTGGGTGCAAATTTGACGATCAAGATCGGTGTTGCTATGTGTTCTTAGGGCCAATGTCTCTGTAATAATTGTAGAACTACATCAGGGTTAGCGTTTACGATCCAAATTCCCTAACGTAGAAGCATCTAAAAACCAACATTTGTCAGGTTATTGCCGATAAATTGCCCGAAATGTGCGAAAAATTAATCGAAAACTGGTTCAAAATGATCGACAGATGGTACATTCAATTAATAGACAGTCAGGCGAAGCCCTTTGGACCTAAAAAGTTCTCTCGAGAGACCTTTGATCCTTTATGTCATGAACCCCATTTAAGGAACGTAATCAACTTCAATTCTGTAACGAATAGCGCTTCGCCTCACATAGAAAATCGCCTCCAAATAGCAAAACACCTTTGAAAATAAATCGCCGTAGTCTAGTAGGTAGTGTGTTGGCTAATTAGACGTAAGGCCTCGGTTCAAATGCTAGGTCAGACATCAAAACGAAATTATGAAAAATATTTCTTCGGCGACTTGCTCTCTCAGCAGATTTCTGACAAAAATTGCCAGGGAAAGTTTCTTAAAAACCTGCCATTCGGAATCGACTTTAAACTGTAGGTCCCCGCCACTCACGTATAAAATTAACACAGACAGCATCAGTGGTGTGAGATGGATACGTCGTAATCCTGACTAAAGAGTTGTAATGACCAATTATGTATGAATGTATGCCTTTAAAAATAAATTTTGCCATTTAACCCCTTTTTGACGCCATACCACAGACACTGTCAATTTAGTGAAATAAAGGGTGTTTTTTTATAGAGGTATAGAACTTTAAGTTGGCATTACTTTTCAAGATGGCGACCGATTTAACAGCTGTCAAGTGATTTATTCTCAGTTTGGTTTGGCAATTCATCATGAATAGACTCACGCCTGAACAACGCTTGCAAATAGTGCAATTTTATTTCGAAAATAATGGTTCTGTGCGGAAAACGTATCGCGCACTACGTCCATTTTATCGTCGACAAAATCGTCCATCAGAGCAGTTAATTCGATTAACCATGGAACGTTTTCGCACCACGTTTACTCTTATATTGATAACTCGCATCTCCAGAGACGCTGTACGGTGCGTACAGAAGAAGCTATTGCTGCTGTAGAGCGTATCATTGAGGAAGTCGGGTCTTCCTGAGTCCATCCGCCATCGAGCACAGGAATTGGATCTGTGTCCATCCACTTTATTGAATAACCATGATGTCCAGGAGATGTGGTTTCAACAAGACGGCGCAACATGTCACACAGCTCGTGCCACAATAGATTTATTGAAAGACACGTTTGGTGACCGCCTAATTTCACGTATTGGACCTGTGAATTGACCTCCAAGATCTTGTGATTTAACACCGCTAGACTACTTTCTGTGGTCTATGCGGTAAAGCCACAAACGCTTGACCATTTGGAAGACAACATGCGCCGTATTATTGCCGATATACGGCCACAAATGTTGGAAAAAGTCATCGAAAATTGGACGTCCAGATTGGACTACATCCGCGCCAGCCGTGGCGGTCATATGCCAGAAATCATATTTAAAATGTAATGCCACCACAAGATTATCTTTCGGATAAATAAAATTCATGTCAATCGAATAATCCATCGTTGTTTTATTGCAACTTAAAGTTCTATACCTCTATAAAAAAAACACCCTTTTTATTATCGCTGTAAAGTAAGACACACAAAGTGTGTGGAAATCATGAATGAACAGCAGCAGCAACAAGCAGGCTGATGATCATGATTTCTGTTCACAATTTCGTTGATAATTTAAACACGAATCTTCTCTGTGGGCATAAATTATTGTGCTACGCACACAACAAAAGTCAATCCATGTACCTAAAAAGGTTCACTAACCAAAACAAAAAAAAAAATGGGTTATCAAAGGAACAATAACAACAACAAAAAAACATAGAAGAAAAAAGAAATAGAAATGCAGACAGAAAAAATAGAACAAAGAAATGAAATAAAATTGATTCATTAATGTCTGGATTGGAAAGAAAACGATTATAGGCTCGTTATTAATGTGGATATCGTTTAAAGGCGATATACGAAAACGTGAACGATCTATGTATGTGTGTGAAGATAAATTCGAATTTGAAAACCCACGACGCAATCCATAAATTTTAGCAGCGCCACATTTAGCGATAACAGTGCAAAATTTGCAAAAATTGCTCTTAACAGAGCACTGTTAACTGTTCAACAGTATCTACCTGAACAAGGTCACTTGTTTAGAAGCTAATTTTATACTAATTTTATATATGGGTGTCATGCTGGTCGGAATTAATTTACGCTTCGTTCCCATTGCGACCGTGTTAATTTTATATATGGCTTATCGGCTGAGAGCAGACATACGACTGGAATGGTAAGAAAGCTTTGGTGGCTGAGAGCAGACTTACGACTGGAATGGTAAGAAAGCTTTGGTGGCTGAGAGCAAACATACAGTCGCAAAGGGTTAAAATCTGATTTATTCAGTGAAAGGCCATGCTATTTACGAATATGGATCGTTCGTTTAATAACTAAAAAATACGTAACAAAAATTGCGAGCATTACATACATACACGGTTACGACCAAGTTTTTCATACAACTCATGTTGTGTGTGTTAAATTTTGTACATGAATGGCGGGACTCCGAATGGCAGTTTTTTTTAAGAAACTTTTCATGGCAATATTCCAGCATTACAGGTCATAATAATCAACCCACTGTGTAAGGCAATTGTTAAGATTAGAAAGAAATTTGAAGTGACTTAAGGCCTGTGTGTCATTGCAATGCACAAATGCATTCCGCTGAACAAAATCTTACGGATAAGGGCGAATATATCGCTTTCTGCCTGTCCTGAAAATAAAGGGTGTTTTTTATAGAGGTATAGAACTTTAAGTTGCAATAAAACAACGATGGATTATTCGATTGACATGAATTTTATTTATCCGAAAGATAATCTTGTGGTGGCATTACATTTTAAATATGATTTCTGGCATATGACCGCCACGGCTGGCGCGGATGTAGTCCAATCTGGACGTACAATTTTCGATGACTTTTTCCAACATTTGTGGCCGTATATCGGCAATAATACGGAGAATGTTGTCTTCCAAATGGTCAAGCGTTTGTGGCTTTACCGCATAGACCAATGACTTTACATAGCCCCACAGAAAGTAGTCTAGCGGTGTTAAATCACAAGATCTTGGAGTCCAATACGTGAAATTAGGCGGTCACCAAACGTGTCTTTCAATAAATCTATTGTGGCACGAGCTGTGTGACATGTTGCGCCGTCTTGTTGAAACCACATCTCCTGGACATCATGGTTATTCAATAAAGTGGGTGGACACAGATTCAATTCCTGTGCTCGATGGGGCGGATGGACTCATTCGGGTCTTCCTCAATGCTACGCTCTACAGCAGCCATAGCTTCTTCTGTACGCACCGTACAGCGTCTCTGGGGATGCGAGTTATCAATAAGAGTAAACGTGGTGCGAAAACGTTCCATGGTTAATCGAATTAACTGCTCTGATGGACGATTTTGTCGACGATAAAATGGACGTAGTGCGCGATACGTTTTCCGCACAGAACCATTATATTCGAAATAAAATTCCACAATTTGCAAGCGTTGTTCGGGCGTGAGTCTATTCATGATGAATTGCCAAGCCAAACTGAGAATAAATCACTTGACAGCTGTTAAATCGGTCGCCATCTTGAAAAGTAATGCCAACTTAAAGTTCTATACCTCTATAAAAAAACACCCTTTATTTTGAAAAATAGATTTGCACATGTAAAGTTCAACTCACATCACAATTAAAGCCGGCTGCCTGGCCATTTACAATATCGTAATTACTCTGGATGGATGGATGGTAAAACAAAGTTTTTGAAAAAATTTCATTCCGAAACGAAGCTCATTTTACACTCGATGGTGATTACGTCGACAGGCCAACTTGTTACATGTGAGGCTTGAAGAGCTATTACAACCGAAATTTATTTATTTATTAAGAATACAATTACAAATTATATTTAAAATTATTATGCTTGGTGTAGTTTAATAGACATGCGTCTTTGGTGTGAATTGAACTCACGATCTTCACGATCGTCTAGTAGTCTAGCACACAACCCACTTGATTAGCTGTGCAGTGCACCCACATTCGGATGTGCATGAGAACTCAGAGAGGTGTTATGGGGCCGCTTATTTTAGAAAATGGCACTGGAAGAACCGTTACAGTCAATTCAGACCGTATAACAATTATGGCCGTATAATAACAGATGTTTTTGGTTTCGGAACTGTAGACAAAACGGTACGGTATGTGGCTTCAACAAGATTATACCACGAGCCACTCAATACGGTCGACTTTGGCTTAATTGCGTGAAAAGTTTCAAGAAAGACTATTTCTTGATTTAGCAACGTTAATTAGCCACCAAGTAGAAGAGGCCGTAGTCTAGTAGGTAGTGTGTTGGCTTATTAGACGTGAGGCCACGGTTTAAACCACAGGCCGGACATCGAAACGAAAATATGAAAAAAGTATTTCTTCGGCGACTTCCTCTCAGCAGATTTCTGGCAAAAACTCTCTGAGAGTAAATAAAATTGTCATGAAAAAGTTTCTCAAAAAAATTTGTTATTCGGAGTTGACTTTAAACTGTAGGTACCGCCACTTATGTATAAAAATTAATACACACAACATAAGTCGTGTACGAGAATCTAGGTTGTAATCTAGACTGAAGGGTTTAATGACCAATTACACATAGCCACAGAAGTATACATACGGATAACAAATTTCAGAAATTTTTTAACTAATCCGTTTTCGTTGAAAATCTTTGTAATTGTCTGACATCTTTCCTCGATTTTAAGACGGTCTTTTGCTTTGGTTCAGAAATTTGTGAAATTTGTAAATCGGATGCATACCTTTGTGGGCCTGTGCAGGGCCACAATTCAGTTCAATTTCAGAAAATGTTTAAACCAATGCAAAAGACCGTCTTAAAATCAAGGAAACTATCAAGATTTTTAACGAAAACGGTTTGGTTAAAAAATTTCTGAAATTTGTTAACCGTATGCATACTTTAGTAACTGGGTGTATGTTTGATCGTATTACAATTGACTTTTTTGGGTTTGAACCACTCAAGCCGGGCGATTTTGGCTTAATTGCGTGGGAAGTTTCAGGCAGATCATGTGATTTCATGCCGGTAACTCCACAAAAACTATATTTTCGCCGTTTATCCAATAACGTCGAATTTTTTTTAATTATTTTTTTTCACTTTTTCAAAGAAACAAACTTCTTGGAAACACTTCCGAAAAAACCGAACCCTTTGGCAAACCGCAAGCAATATAACGGATTAAAAAGCAACTTACCTACATACATATGTACATGCTTTACATTCTAATGAAATCGTCAAAAAAATGTACTTCTTAAGGACTTACCTAAAATGAGAAAAACAAATAAAAATTTAAATTAAAAAAACAGAAGAGAAAAGTTTAATTGAAAATAAAATCAAAAACAAAATAAGAAAATAATTTATTGCCTTAAAAATATCTTCTTTTTAGAATAGAATTCCATACATAATGTTAAGAAAGATGTGAACTTTGTTGGCTTGTAAAAGAAAATTCCAAAAGAAATTTGGTGTAAAACACGAGTATATTTTTGATCATATTTACAACCGATAGATATCTGACGTATGAAATTTACAAACAGGAAAAGTAATTGAATCGGCCATGTTTTTAGGAGATAATAGGGGAGGATCAAAGATCAGCAATGAGTATTCGAAAAGATAAGTAGAATCGTATCATACTCAGAATTTCTGATACTTATACGCATTTATACTTATTTTAATATCATGGAACCTCTACTCATATTCAAAGTGTGAAGTATACTCATCATATTCATACTTAACAACACGTATGATGTTGTTGTTGATTTCGGATCTCCATAACTCAACATATACACGAAGAACAAAATAAGTATGATTCGCGTACGAACACTAAAATACTCACTAAATGGTTGTGTGTTTGCTCTGCTTGCTGCCTTTGTCTTTTTTTCTTTTTCGAGTCACTCGAATCATTTATAAGTACATATTATGAGTATTTTTCTAAAGTTATGAATCTAAATGAGTAGGCTTACGAATCAAACATATTTCGAATGGTATGAGTTTGATGTCAACGTTGTACTCATACTCATTACAACCTGTACTTATGAATCAACGTTGTAGTGAGTATGAATGAATCAGAGTACATAGAGTACATAAGAGTACAAAGTTGAATGGACGTACTCGTACTATTTACTTCGAAAGTATGAGCTGATTCTCTTGTCTAGTCTTGGATTACTAAGATAGAATACCGAAGCTTTCAGAAAGAGCATAATAAGCTCACAGTGAAGCTGCAAATGAAGGGCAATCTATAGGTTCAAACGAAAGGCGACAACCGTGTAGCGTGCTTGTCTTATGCCCTCTAAACTAGCTTCCTTTTTTTTTAGCAAAGAATTGAACGAAATCCGAGCTTAAAACTTAAATAAGCTGCTGAAATCAATATTAAATTGATTTTAATACATTTTTTTCTTCTCCGCAAGGGTGAGCACCATTTCTTAGAAATTAAACAGAAAGACAGAACGTCGTTCGATTTTAAATCGCTGACTATATCGTTCAATCGACCGCACACTACCACGAAAAGCTGGCGTAGGGCATTATTGAAATCAAATCAGTTGAGGTTTGATGGCACTTGTACTTGGAGATGAAATAAATTTACAAAAACAGCAGACAGAAGAGAAAAGAACAAGAGAAATACACGCAAACATTCACACTCACGTGAGAAATAAATTATAAAACAAAAAGAACAACAAAAACAATCACAAAAAAGAATATTATTAAAGGGAGAGAGGGAAAAAATTACATCAAGATTGTGCTGCAATTCGTTTGCTACTTGAGAGACGCCACATATGCGCCTGATGTTGTATGTTTATGACTCTCTCTCTCTCTCTCTCTGTCTCTGTGTCTCTGTCTCGCCCTTGGTCTCTCTTTACACTTTAGGGTGCAAAGTTTACAAATCCAAACATTAACAAGCAGGTATGAAAACGATTGTCTATTGTGTGATGGCTCAGTTGCTTAAAGGAGTGAATTGATTGCGATTGAATTTATTCCACAATTTTTTCAAGTCTTCATTAAATTTTTGCAATAAGATGACTCACCTATTTGCCATTGAATGGTTTAAACTTTTGAATGACGCCATGTCGCTGCCAGACCAGCTCGTGACCGTTTTTTTTTGGCACCGACTTGACTCAAGAAAATTACTGTTTAGACTGCTGACCTTTCACCTTTCTTGTGTTTTGCTTAATCCACATTTCTTGCACTGTTACAAAACGATGCAACAACTCTTTCAGATTATAACAGAACATACCATCTTGTGAAAGGGTTTCTTAGTACCAAATGATCATTCTAAATTAAATCCACTGAGCCACATGAGATGCTTGTGGCTTCTCAAACTACTGTCTCTCTCTCTCTTTCAATCAGCCAATCGATCGGCCAATAGCATATTGCAATTCTTTTCAATTCTTGCAGCTTTAGAGGTCCCAGCTAGGCCTCTGGCATATTTTTTACTTGTACCTACCATGTATTTATCAAATTTATACTCGGTTTGCGTTATTTGGAAAAAATAAAAGGGGAAATACCCGTTTCTTATTAAATCATGCGAAGCTCTGCTGCCAAGATCTGTTACACACAAACTTATTTAAGCAACTTGACAGATGCGAGAAAGATAGGAGCAGTGCGGCCTTTTCAGTTTAAAGAACATTTGACTGGATAGCTTTGCACGCACTCACGTATCCTTGTAGTATTAATACTGCACAACCCACTTTGAGATGAAATACCATCGCCTGTACCCAGTAAAGAACCCTCAACCAGGAGTTTTTTTTTCGCCGAGGAGGGGTAAATGTACCTAACCGCACCATAGAGGAAGTCGTCACATCCTCCGTGTGTGGGGCCCTGACCCATTAAATCCCCCTCGTCTCCTGTGGACTTGTTTGTGCCCACTCCGGAACTACGGTGGTATCACTTCGGAATGGAGTCCTTTTGGCCCTTTGGCCCCTTCATGTTTATATCCGCGTCCGGATTGCGAATCGAAAGTTGAGGAGTCATCTAAGCGTCTCCACTATTCCTTTCGTCTAAATCATCATCTCGGTTACGTTTGGCACGTGTAACAGTATCACCTATGCCGACATGCTTACTCGTTCTACAGCCTCAAGATCTCTCTTCTTTCGTCTCAGAATGAGCTCCACGTAATTCACTACCGAGGTCCAATTTTTCTCGCAGTCATAACCCCGGCTGTGATCGTTCCAACTATTGACGTCAGTACAGAGCGATAGCTCTGCCAGCGTGCACACTCGAAAACAGTGTGCTCTGCGTCATCAATTACCTCCCCTTCCTCGTAAAGACAGTAGGGGGAGGCGGCCTTGCCCATTCTGTGCAGATATTTCCTAAAACATCCGTGACCCGATAGCATCTGTGTAACGTAGTAGTTTACCTCCCCAAATTTCCGGATCCCATCGCCTGTACACAGTAAAGAATCCTCAACCAGGAGTTTCAGACATCGAATTTCATGATAAGTGGCTTGATCAGATTGAAGTTTCATAACCAGAACATCAAAATCAGGTTAGCGGTGAATTATGAAGACGTTTAAAGCGATTTTCAATAATTTTTTAGGGCCCACAAACCATTCGTCAGCAATTTGCTAAATTTACATGGGTTCGAAATCATACGATTACTCACATACACTTGCTATTGCATAACAAGTCCAGTTTTCTAACGCTGTTGTCAAAAAATATTCCATTCCGGAATGAGAAGTATGAAATACGTAGAGACTTCATAACTCCGAATGGCGTTGGTAAGGCTTTTTGGATTTTACTTTGGCTTTGAGAGACTTTACACACATAATTGAGCAATACAACCCTTCCGACAGGATTACGATCTAGCTTCTCACATCATTTATGTTGCGAGTGTTAATTTTGTACATGAGTGGCGGAAACTACAGTTTAAAGTCGGCTTTGAACGACAGATTTTTTTGAGAAACTTTTCATGGCAAGTTTTTGCCAGAAATCTGCTGAGGGGAAGTCGCCGAAGAAATATTTTTCATAATTTCGTTTGATGTCTGACCTAGGGTTTGAACCGAGGCCTCACATCTTATAAGCCAACACACTCCTTACTAGACTACGGCGATTAATTTTCAAAGGCGCTATTTGCTATTTTGAGGCGATTTTCTATGTGAGGCGAAGCGCTATTCGTAATAGAATTGAAGTTGGTTACGTTCCTTAAATGGGGTTCATGACATAAAGGATCAAAGGTCTATCGAGAGAACTTTTTAGGTCCAAAGGACTTCGCCTGACTGTCTATTAATTGAATGCACCATCTGTCGATAATTTTGAACCAGTTTTCGATTAATTTTTCGCACATTTCGGGCAATTTATCGGCAATAATCTGACAAATGTTGGTCTTTAGATGCTTCTACGTTGGGGAATCTTGATCGTAAGCGCTAACAACTTGTTGTCTTCAACTCAACATAAATCGAGGATTGGGTGAAACTAAACATGAGTATTAACAGAAATGAAATGAGTATCGCAAACGAAAATAACCATCGAGAACTCTTTAATTGAATCTGCTGTAGGAAACCATTCAAGCAGACGCTGGCGCGATTTTCGATAACTAAAGAAAGAATGATACGACTGCACAACTCTCTCTGAATGATATTGACTGGAAGTACAATTTCGAACAATTTTCTTTTCAAGACATTTCCGGGTATTCAGTAGAATACAGAGGATATTAATATGACGTGTAGTAGGACTTTGGTTAGAATATTTTCTGTACTTTTGCACACGACACACGCATGACAACAAACAATGTTTACTTCTTCCCCAAAAGCATTGCAGATTTAATATGAATTTAAACACCCCTCCCTTTGGCTGGCCTGATTTGCTTCACCACTTGGATAATAGAATTTGGTCGCCAATATTCCCATTGCTGCAGTCATGCTTTTAATGTGCAGCCTCCCTTGCGCTGATCAACTTCATCCATAATTTGATGGAATTCGGTCAGTACAGGGACTGCGGTTACCTATGGCATAACAACGAACAGCTTTGCCTGCTTCGGCGGGCTTTGGAAATCAAAGCCACCACTTCGACCTAACCTAACCCATTGTTTGTTTCAAACCCTAATTAGCTGCCTGATAGAAAACATTCCTTTACATAAACACTCACATTACACACCACTCATCATAATTCTGTTATTGCTTTTGCATTAGTGTGTGTGTGTGCGCTCGTTTTTTATTTTCGGGTTCATTTTCTTTAATGGATGGATGGATGAGTTAATGTGCTGGAGACCAGAAGCATTAAAAGTCATTATCATACAAAATTCATGAATTTATTCATACAGACGACGTTCATAAACACACACATCCGAACACAAACACGGACACACATGAACATGCATATGAAGAATTTAATGTGTGGCATAAACGAGAATGATAATGCACAAGTAAAATGATATCCAAGTACACACACACACACTCATACCTGCAGTAAGTTGAGTAGCAATGCAGCAGCAATGTACTGCAAGCCAGGCAGTATATTGACGAGAGTGACCACAAGAAAATTATTGGCAGAGCAAATAAACAACCAACAACAAAAATAAAGGAAAAAAAATAAAGAAAAAACTAAAAATGGAAATCGAAAACTTATTATAGAATTTTAAGTAGCAACAACAACAATATCAACAACAAAGCACACATCAATGATGGTGGGCAAGTTAATGTGGATGTTTGTGGCAACGACGACAATAACACAACACATGTCATGTTTCAACACCTGCATTCTGCTTTAATTTTAAATTTAAATCAAGAAATTACAACAGCTGCTTGGATAAAGCAGTTGAATGCCTGAATGGCATAGGCTCGCTCTCTCACTCGTATGAAATTTGATGTCTTATTGCAATGAAATTGCTGATATGTAGTGATGGTAGGGTGAGAACCCTTTTCCTATAATCGATTATTTACCTTGAAATAAACGACAAAAAAAAAAGAAATGAAACAAATATATACATGTAGGGAGGGAGGATAAAGGAAATAAAGGAAAAACTATGGAAATTAATCAACACAATACAATGCGTATGTATGTATGTATGTCTGTATGTATGGATAAAATCAATACCGGGTCAGATATCGAGAGCAGCAGCATACTTCCTGCAGCTTGAAGAAGAGATGACAATAGAATAATTGCAAACAGAAGTGCATCAAGGAGGACATTGAACTGAGGACATGTAGTTACACCAAGAACGTGAATGAACGTTGATGGAAATGAAACTCAGGCAGACAGAGAACGAACATACGTGTTCACAAAGTTCATTGAAGGAATAGAAAATCCAGTTGCAGTGGTTTCACGACAAGCTACTATTTTAAGAGCGATAACTTCATGAAACCACATACGGGGTAGAGGCGATATTTACGATGCTTAAGTAAGTGTTTACCTTTGCAACAGCGTTCACGAAGCTTCATGACTTCATGAAACAATTTTCCGAATAGAGACGGTATTTACGATGGCTTCAGTAGGCGTTTACGACAATACCACCACTATAACAGCGTTTACGAAGCTTCACGACTTCATAAAACCATATTCCGGATAGAGACGATATTTACGATGGCTTCAGTAAGTGTTTACGACAATACCACCACAACAACAGCGTTTACGAAGCTTCATTACTTCATGAAACCAACAGTCCGGTCAGAGACGATGTTTACTATGGCTTCAGTAGGTGTTTACGACAATACCAACACTATAACAGCATTTACGAAGCTTCATGACTTCATGAAACCATTTTGCGAATAGAGACGGTATTTACGATGGCTTCAGTAAGCGTTTACCTTTGCAACAGCGCTCACGAAGCTTCATGACTTCATGAAACCATTTTCCGAATAGAGACGGTATTTACGATGGCTTCAGTAAGCGTTTACCTTTGCAACAGCGTTCACGAAGCTTCATGACTTCATGAAACAATTTTCCGAATAGAGACGGTATTTACGATGGCTTCAGTAAGTGCTTACGACAATATAAATACAACAGCGTTTACGAAGCTTAGTTGCCTCTACTGGTTGGCACAGAAAATTAAGATTTTCTCTAGGTTTTTGACAATCAATTGTTTCGTTCGTTTATGCTCTGCCAAGTTAATGCCTCTAGGCAGTAATACATTTATTTGAGAGAGACTCAGTCTTACTTCTACAAGAACTGTGGAATTCTAACGATGATATAAGAAAACATTTTTCTAAAGCCTAAGGGTCCATTTCTCAAGTCCAATGACAAGTTGTTAATATCCTCTTCACCGTAGGCTAGTAGGTAGCATGTTTGCTTATTAGATGTGAGGCTACGGTTCAAACTACAGGTCAGACATCTCCAACAAAACGAAATATGAAAATAAAGGGTGTTTTTTTATAGAGGTATAGAACTTTAAGTTGGCATTACTTTTCAAGATGGCGACCGATTTAACAGCTGTCAAGTGATTCATTCTCAGTTTGGTTTGGCAATTCATCATGAATAGACTCACGCCTGAACAACGCTTGCAAATAGTGCAATTTTATTTCGAAAATAATGGTTCTGTGCGGAAAACGTATCGCGCACTACGTCCATTTTATCGTCGACAAAATCGTCCATCAGAGCAGTTAATTCGATTAACCATGGAACGTTTTCGCACCACGTTTACTTCTTATTGATAACTCGCATCCCCACAGATGCTGTACGGTGCCGTACAGAAGAAGCTATTGCTGCTGTAGAGCGTAGCATTGAGCAAGACCCAAATGAGTCCATCCGCCAACGAGCACAGGAATTGGATCTGTGTCCATCCACTTTATGGAAGATTTTGCGAAAGGATCTTGGTTTGCGTGCTTACGAAATCCAACTCGTGCAAGATTTAAAGCCAAACGATCATCAAGTAAGGCGTAGATTCGTCGAATGGACCCAAAACGAGAT
Source organism: Sarcophaga variegata (assembly GCA_932273835.1). NCBI lineage: Eukaryota > Metazoa > Arthropoda > Insecta > Diptera > Sarcophagidae > Sarcophaga > Sarcophaga variegata. Next base: position 19,569,684 of record OW026362.1, on the reverse strand, counting down.
TACCGTTGTTCCCGATTTTCATAAGCGAATTTTGTTTAGCGATGAAGCGCACTTCTGGTTGAATGGCTACGTCAACAAACAAAACTGCCGCATTTCGAGTGAAGATAATCCTCAAGTGTATGTGGAAACACCGTTACATCCAGAAAAACTGACTGTTTGGTGCGCGCTTTATGGGCTGGTGGAATCATTGGTCCGTACTTTTTCAAAAACGATGGTGGCCAGAACGTTACAGTCAATGGTGATCGGTATAGAGCCATGATTACTAACTTTTTCATTCCTGAATTGAATAACCATGATGTCCAGGAGATGTGGTTTCAACAAGACGGCGCAACATGTCACGTGTTGTGGCTCGTGCCACAATAGATTTATTGAAAGACACGTTTGGTGACCGCCTAATTTCACGTTTTGGACCTGTGAATTGGCCTCCAAGATCTTGTGATTTAACACCGCTAGACTACTTTCTGTGGGGCTATGTAAAGTCATTGGTCTATGCGGTAAAGCCACAAACGCTTGACCATTTGGAAGACAACATTCGCCGTATTATTGCCGATATACGGCCACAAATGTTGGAAAAATTCATCGAAAATTGGACGTCCAGATTGGACTACATTCGCGCCAGCCGTGGCGGTCATATGCCACAAATCATATTTAAAATGTAATGCCACCACAAGATTATCTTTCGGATAAATAAAATTCATGTCAATCGAATAATCCATCGTTGTTTTATTGCAACTTAAAGTTCTATACCTCTATAAAAAAAACACCCTTCAAAAAATATTTTTTCGGCGACTTCGTCTCAGCAGATTTCTGGCAAACACTCTGAGAGTAAATAAAAACTGCCATGAAAAGATTTCACAAAAAAATCTGTCGTTCGGAATCGAATTTAAACTGTCGGTACCGCCACACTCATGTATAAAATTAACGCACACAACATAAATGGTGTGAGAAGCAAGGCCGTAATGCTAACTGAAGGGTTGTAATGACCAGTATGAATATCCTCTTCGCTATCGATAATCTGCACCGATAAGCAGTCCTTTGCTTTCAAGCCTGAGTTGATCACTCCGCTAAGTAATATGCAATGAGAGTTTCAACGAGTGGTGTGTTGACGATAGAAATGGTTTTTGATTGACAAAAATCTGACATACCACATGACAACCAGGATCAAAACAAAATTTCCTACTCAAGTAAAGAAAAAGGATTGATTACAACTCTTGTGTACGGTCCGCACCCTATTTTAAGTTTCAGCGATCGCCTACAATAATGTCTACCAACCTTATTGGTTCAGAAATGGCAATATGACCTAAGTTCCATTTCTTTCGATACATCAAGTAAATGTCCACTCTAATGAAATAAAAAACATACAGTCAAAGAAAATAGTCTACATACACTGTGGCATACATCACTGTACATAGATTTTTTTCTTTTACTGTACGTATCTTCGTTATACTTATCGTCGAGCACAACTCACACATCTAAAGGAGAAAAGAATTCGTTTTTCATCTTGACGAACATACACGTCATAGAAATGTTAAGGATTTCCTACACTGGGTTGCCATAAAATCTAAGATTTTTTTTTGAAGCTTAACGAATATTAAATTGAATAAAAGCTTTTAGGAGGAGTTCTTGCTTCTTTGAAATACTTTTCATAATGCCAAGTACGGGGTTTAGTGGTTTGCCTGCCAGCCAGCCAGCCAAACTAAATAAATATTTCATTAAAATCCTTAAAGTGTATCATAAGGACTGAGGACATTAGAACAACAACAAACAACAAGAATATTTTTAATACCACTCATCTTAAAGGAATAATCATTTCGGAATACTTACTAGTGAGCGAGCGAGCCATTTAAAGAGGGTATTTACGTCTGAGCTTTGTTTCTAATAAACCTAAGCAATGGCAACAAAGACAAAAGAAAAACAACAGCAACAACAACAACACTGAGGAAATAAAACAATTCAGTCTCTTGATGACATTCAAGTTCATATCATATCATAGAGAACATGACTCCTCTGGTACAATAATGAAAAAAAAAAACAACAAAATTTAGTGGCATTATCAAGCAGTCTATCAGGCTGGGTAGCTTTAGCAAGAAAAAAAAGAGTATCGCAACGAATGAGAAAATCTATGATGAAAATTAAAGAGAAAATCTCAAACAAAGAGAGAGAGAGAGAAAGAGAGAGCATTAAGAAAAAAAAAAAAAAATAGGGGGCACCAAAAATACAAATACAGAGTGTCTCAATAATATAAAGGCACTCACGACTCACAACCAAGCTCCTCACACCATTTGGGTTGTGTGTGTTAATTGTTATAAAGGGTGTTTTTTATAGAGGTATAGAACTTTAAGTTGGCATTACTTTTTCAAGATGGCGACCGATTTAACAGCTGTCAAGTGATTTATTCTCAGTTTGGTTTGGCAATTCATCATGAATAGACTCACGCCTGAACAACGCTTGCAAATAGTGCAATTTTATTTCGAAAATAATGGTTCTGTGCGGAAAACGTAACGCGCACTACGTCCATTTTATCGTCGACAAAATCGTCCATCAGAGCAGTTAATTCGATTAACCATGGAACGTTTTCGCACCACGTTTACTCTTATATTGATAACTCGCATCCCCAGAGACGCTGTACGGTGCGTACAGAAGAAGCTATTGCTGCTGTAGAGCGTAGCATTGAGGAAGACCCGAATGAGTCCATCCATGATCGGTATAGAGCCATGATTACAAACTTTTTCATTCCTGAATTGAATAACCATGATGTCCAGGAGATGTGGTTTCAACAAGACGGCGCAACATGTCACACAGCTCGTGCCACAATAGATTTATTGAAAGACACGTTTGGTGACCGCCTAATTTAACGTTTTGGACCTGTGAATAGGCCTCCAAGATCTTGTGATTTAACACCACTAAGACTACTTTCTGTGGGGCTATGTAAAGTCATTGGTCTATGCGGTAAAGCCACAAACGCTTGACCATTTGGAAGACAACATTCGCCGTATTATTGCCGATATACGGCCACAAATGTTGGAAAAAGTCATCGAAAATTGGACGTCCAGATTGGACTACATCCGCGCCAGCCGATGTCAGCGGGTCATATGCCAGAAATCATATTTAAAATGTAATGCCACAAGATTATCTTTCGGATAAATAAAATTCATGTCAATCGAATAATCCATCATCATCTGCATGGCCACCCGAGGCAGCCATTTGAATGAAATTATTTTCCATTATTAAACGGAAGGATTGTACTTTCAAATAAAAAAAAAGGAAATTTGATTTTCAAAAAAAAAAAAAAGTTATTTGGTGGACCCTTTATAAAGAATCACCAAAGCTGCAAGGAACGACCCGTAAAAGCATATCAAAAGTTGTATAAAAAAACCTTCAGAGAGTGTAAAAAGTACTAGAGTACTCCTTATTCCCGCAATGCTGGCATTATCTGTCTGTCAGTCTGCCAAACCAACCGGTTTCTCACGGTGCATAGCGATTTCTCGATTTGGAACCTGCAACGTGTTTATCGGTATTGGAACTTTATTCAAATAAGCTTGGAGTGTGGTGAAGAATTAGGATGGATTGTTAATCTATTCCAGTAAACCTAACGACAGTGATAATGAAACAAAACAAGGCTAAGCTTACTGAATACAATGAGGACTTTGAATCAACAGAGTATCAAAATCATTACGATCGTACAAGAAAGAAAATGCCGAGCGTTCTAGTTGAGTTTCCGACTCCCGAAACAATGGAACAAAATTACGAAATTGAAAACTTCCAGATTCGGGAGATTGGACCCAATTGAAAATCTCTGGGAACTCTTGGACAGAAAAATTAGGGAAAGGCAAATTGGGAACAAAAATGATTTAATACAGGCTTTGCAAGAAGAATGGGCAAATATATAATCGGAGGTAACCCAAAATTTGGTCAATTCTATTCCAAGAAGATTAGAACCCAAAATTAAAAATAAGGGAGGTCAAACAAAATATTGAAAATATTGTTTGAAGTGATTTTTTTAAATTAATCATGAAAATTAAGTTTTATATTTTTTTTTTTTTATAGAATAATATGATTTTTTTAAGTTTTTAAGTATTGAATATTAAACTATAATAAATGGTGAATATAAAAATAAATTTTGTTTTTAAAATACTTATTTTTTTTTTAATAAAAAAATGCGTTAACAAAATCAAAGTAGCTGTGAGCACTCAGTTTTTGGAGTGACTGCATATGCGACGAAGGTAAATTTTTGTGAAATTAGCTTAATCGAGTAAAATCGGATAAAACTGGACCTAGTGGGGGGAATGGACCTAGTTGGCTGAAGAGCCATAACCTCAAGTACTCCAAAGCAGGATTCCTTACAGTCTCGGGCGTTACTCAAGACCGGAGATATAGGCGACGAAGCTAATTGTTTTCTTCAAATAAGCAAAAAAAGTGCTTTGTATGCAAGATTGGATAAAAATGAACTTGTGGGGGAAGTGCATCTAGTGGTCTAGATAGTCATGGTTTCCAAAACAGGTTCCATTATGGACATTAACATTAACATTGCTCTGTTAACTTTAACATTAAGGGCCATTATTACAACTTGCCATTAAACTTGGATTTAGTTAAAGGTACCTTTAGCTAGAGGGAACTGTAAAGTTACCTTTAACTTATTTTCGTTATTACAACTTACAGATACAATTTTTCAAAAATATGGCAGTGCCGGAGCAATGTCGATAAAACTGATCAATTATACAATTTTTTTTTAACGCATTGACAACCGCGGCCTTCGTTTTTGTTGTATATGCTCATTTTATTTGAATTTGAAGTTGCCATAATGAGAATAATAATTTATATTTAAATGTTATCGGTAGGATGATCCTCCCTTTAGCTTAACGATCACTTCTATCTTATTGGGTATTCACAATAACGAAAAACAATTTATCTGCCCGTTAAAATCCTCCCTTTAGTTAACGGCAAGTTGTAATAATGGCCCTAACTCTGTTAAAAAAATTGGTTTGCGTCTTTGCTAATTAATTCGCACACATAAATTTTTTAATTTCTTTCATTTTTTTTAAGAAAATACTGAAAAACTGCTGGACAATTGGAAAAAAGTGTAAAAAGATCAAAGGAGAATATGTTGAGGAATAAAACGATTTTTGAACAAAACAAAAAGGTGGACTTATTGAACTGCTCTCGTAATATGTGTGTGTGTTTTTTTTTTGTCACAACAATTTAAATATCAAACGGTTGTACGAAATTCAATTATTCAATCATAAAAGCAAGGAGAAAACTCTTAAATAACTTCTGTTGAAATTATTGTTGTATTACGGCAACAGCCTCCTAAACATGTTGTCTGTGTTCGAAAATAATAAAAAAACTTCAAACTTCAAAATAAAAACTAAAAAATGAAATTAAATAGTAATTAATTGCGTGCCATTAATCACAAGCCATTTAACAGTAAAATTTTTTCTCTTTTGCAAAACAGTACGTACGAGTGAGTACGAAAAAAATTACACAAAAAAAATGTACAAGGAAAACGAAAATAAAAATTCACTTTTTTTGTTTGTTTTTGTTTTTTTGGTGGTAATTTTTCATAAATTTAATACGACCGCACACATGCAGACCCCGGCTGCACATACAATGCCACACGATTTAAAACTCGTATTCATTCGCATTCGCATATTTGCCATATGCAACATAATAATCTTGTTGTTGTAGCACAAAATATTTCATGTTCAAATGACTTGGAATGGAACACAACACAACACAACGTTTTAGCAGCACAGAACAACGCAGCTTCAGATTCGACAAACGCGATAAATGCTGGCTGGTGGCATATTAATATTGTTATTGGTATTGTTGTTTTTGCTGCTGGTGCTGCTGCAGCAGTTATTACAACATTTAATCGAATCATTTGTATTGTAAATATATTTTTGAATATTTAAAAATTCATTTCCAAAGAAAAACAAAAAAAAAGGAGAGAAAGAGAAGGAATTGTTGTGACAAGGAACGACTTTAGAACACTCTATGTGGGAAAAAGGCCAATAAGAAAAGTACTTTTGGAAATCCATTGCATGCTTTGGAAAATTAAGTATCAAAGTCATCATTACAGTTGCAAAAATTGTTTTCAGTGCATTTTAGAAACTGTGCTCTTGGTACTAAAAGGGTACTTATTTTGGTACTTTTTAGATTAAGTTTCGATACTTTTTTTTTTACAAAAAAACTTTAAAATTTTTTACAAAATAAAGAGTCCCCTTTCTTCATTAAATTCGATCTTTCGATGTTTTAACGATCCAAAAAGCTTGCCTTAAAGAAACTCTAGTAGGAATATAGGGGGTTCGGGTTTTGAGAACTTTTCTTGGGCCTGTTGACTGAGGCAGAATGGAGTGCTAGCTTTGATACCAAAATCTCACTTTAGTATGCCTAGCAGCCCGTTGCGAAGCCACATGTGAACGCAGTCTCTGTACGGACCAAGTTCCTCCAAGCCAGGGAAGAAGAAGTAGTTGGTCAGCTCAAGGGCTGCACAGTTGACCGGGACATGTGTAAAACATTAGCAGCAGTGTCAAAAAATCTACCAAGACAAGGACAGAAAACCAACTTTGCTGGTTGATTTCGGAACTCAGGGGTATGTGCCCTAGAATTAGGACACTGTGTGATTGAATGAGAAGTGAAATAAATACACGGCTTGCTTCAGTGAGCACAAACGCAGCATCAAGGAGACTATGAAAGTAGCATGAAAGAATTTCTGTGAATTTATTGGTTCTCCTCATTAAGGTTAAGGAGTTGAGTTACGAAACGCCGGATAACATTTGCTTGGTTGTAGTAACGGAAGATGAGCAGATGTTGGTCAGAGACGTCGTGATGCCATTGAATAACAGGGTCAAAACAATTGGTCCGTATTTGGTCCTGCACGAGAGGCACCCTAATGCTTCTGATGGATGTTTTGGGTACATGTTTAGTGTAGGCATGGAACAAATTTATAACGTTATGGTACGTATATATAAGTCGATCAGGTTAAGAAAGGTTTGCATTGCAAGCTTTAAACTTTTGCAGTTTTTCTGTCACAAATTAGAAAATTAAGAAGCTACAGATAGAATTTGGCATTCAAGATTTGTTGGTTGGCGGGACAGCTATGGGGATATAGGATAGGTTAGATATAGGATAGGATATGCTGAAAAGTAGGATTATCAAACTCAGAACTTAGAAGGGGGACTTGTCTAAGGAAATCTGTATGTCATACCGCTTTTGGTATGGAGAGACTCTGCAAGGTCGAGTGAAAAAACTTGTTTTCTAAATAGTAACCACGATAGTCTACGCTCCGGAAACTTTCTTTTTGAGTGTCTGGACGAGGTCGTGTTCCATAAAAAGGGAACCCGAGAGTTTCTAAAGAGGCTTAGTTTTGGCATTTCCTTAGACAACACATGGTCTTGGAAAAAGATTCTGTTAAACTCAGTAGCTTTTTCTGAGAGAGAAAACAATGGCGCAATGTTAGTGGTCATGTAATCTACACAGAATGTTGGTTGACAGCAGCATGCAAGTCTGTAGTATGAGTGGTAATACAAACCTAGCCTATAGATTCTCTTCTTAGGGCTGTGTCTTCCAGATTGCAGTGTCTGCAATAATTAAGGCAACTCTGCTGAACTGTGAACTGATCGCACTTGATGGTAAAGTGCCGTCTATGTAGATAGCCAAGCTGTTCTGGGGCAAGTCTTGGCATTTTCTTAGACAGCAAACATGGAAGAAAATTCTGTTAAACTCAGCAGCATTTCCTGAGAGGAAACAATCTACACGGACTACTCAAAAATGTTGGTTGGCAGCGGCATGGAAGTTTGTAGTATCAGTAGTAGTAATAAAGGGTGTTTTTTATAGAGGTATAGAACTTTAAGTTGTTATTACTTTTCAAGATGGCGACCGATTTAACAGCTGTCAAGTGATTTATTCTCAGTTTGGCTTGGCAATTCATCATGAATAGACTCACACCTGAACAACGCTTGCAAATCGTGCAATTTTATTTCGAAAATAATGGTTCTGTGCGGAAAACGTAACGCGCACTACGTCCATTTTAACGTCGACAAAATCGTCCATCAGAGCAGTTAATTCGATTAACCATGGAACGTTTACTCTTATTGATAACTCGCATCCCCAGAGACGCTGTACGGTGCGTACAGAAGAAGCTATTGCTGCTGTAGAGCGTAGCATTGAGGAAGACCCGAATGAGTCCATCCGCCCCATCGAGCACAGGAATTGGATCTGTGTCCATCCACTTTATGGAAGATTTTGCGGAAGGATCTTGGTTTGCGTGCTTACAAACTCCAACTCGTGCAAGATTTGAAGCCAAACGATCATCAAGTAAGGCGGAGATTCGTCGAATGGGCCCAAAACGAGATTACCGCTGTTCCCGATTTTCATAAGCGAATTTTGTTTAGCGATGAAGCGCACTTCTGGTTGAATGGCTACGTCAACAAACAAAACTGCCGCATTTGGAGTGAAGGTAATCCTCAATTGTATGTGGAAACACCGTTCCATCCAGAAAAACTGACTGTTTGGTGCGACTTTATGGGTACTTTTTCAAAAACGATGGTGGCCAGAACGTTACAGTCAATGGTGATCGGTATATAGCCATGATTACTAACTTTTTCATTCCTGAATTAAATAACCATGATGTCCAGGAGATGTGGTTTCAACAAGACGGCGCAACATGTCACACAGCTCGTGCCACAATAGATTTATTGAAAGACACGTTTGGTGACCGCCTAATTTAACGTTTTGGACCTGTGAATTGGCCTCCAAAATCTTGTGATTTAACACCACTAAGACTACTTTCTGTGGGGCTATGTAAAGTCATTGGTCTATGCGGTAAAGCCACAAACGCTTGACCATTTGGAAGACAACATTCGCCGTATTATTGCCGATATACGGCCACAAATGTTGGAAAAAGTCATCGAAAATTGGACGTCCAGATTGGACTACATACGCGCCAGCCGATGTCAGCCGGTCATATGCCAGAAATCATATTTAAAATGTAATGCCACCACAAGATTATCTTTCCGATAAATAAAATTCATGTCAATCGAATAATCCATCGTTGTTTTATTGCAACTTAAAAGTTCTATACCTCTATAAAAAAAAACACCCTTTACAAAGCTAGCCTATAGATTCTCTGCTTAGGGCTGTATCTTCCAGGTTGCAATGTTTGCAATCATTAAAGCAACTCTGCCGAAATGAAAATATAGCGCACTTGATGGGTCAAGCTGCTCTGGGTCAATCTTGGGATATTTGTAGGATTTTTGTGGATTGTTTTTAGAGTGAGGAAGGCTGATGCCTTGTAGAGCACAGATATCTTCTACACTTTTCTGAGGCGGCGGCCAAACACAACTTATACTTCTAGTCTGGAATTTAGAGGCACATATTCATGATACTAAATTAGGGTCTTAGGGGATTTAGTGTCTGTCAGGATTTCTAACCTGAATGGATTCATCGTGATCGTTTGGTTGATAATCAGATGAGTTTCTGTTCAAAAAGTATCACTTTTTCTGGTTTCTGCTCTAAGTTTTCTTGCTTGCCTTGCCCACTATAGGGCAACATACTGGCATCATATAAAAATTTACAAAAATTTTGGTTTTTTTCTCTCCTTTTTTCCTTTGTTTTTAAATGACAGCAGCAACAACAACAACAATAACAGCAGCACTTCAGTATGAAAATTAAATTAATATTTTTTGCATATCAAAGTGACAATTATAATTTATTTTTTTGTTGTTGTTGTTTGGTATTGTCGCAACCTTTTTGTTTGTTGTTGTCGTTTGTGTCATGTATTTTGTTCCTACAAAATATGACATCGCAGAGATGATGGTCTGACAGTATAAGCAACCAACCAACCAACCAACCAACAACACAAATGACAATAAAATATTTAAAAATGATACAAAAAAAACGAAAACGAAAACCTCTGGTTATTATAAATGCAAAACCCACTACACAATGGAATTGCTAGCTACTCCATACGGGTTGCATATTGTTTGGTGGCCACACACACAGTGTTACGTGTATCAATTCAATGACGTTAAAAAAACAAACAACCCACCACTAATTCTGACTTGTACACACACACACACACAAACACGCTCAGATTGGGACGCCACCCTGGCTGCACTTGATGAGAGGAGCGTACCTGGATATTTGATGGAACTCATAGTGGACTATTTTAAGGATAGGGTACTTTTGTATGATACAGACGAAGGCAGAAAGTCATACGCTATAACAGCAGGGGTACCACAGGGTTCGGTGCTGGGCCCAATACTATGGAACGCCATGTATGATGGTGTACTGAGGCTTAGGCTTCCTACGGGCGCACAAATATTCGGATTTGCGGACGATATAGCCCTCGTGGTGAGGGGTAAACACCTTGATAATTTGGAACGAACGTCCAATGCGGCAGTTAGCAGAGTTAGAAGCTGGATCGCGAGTATAGGTCTGAAACTTGCTGATCATAAAACGGATGTCGTATTAGTAAGCAGTAGAAAGAAAATGGAATACATCACCATAACTGTCGGCGAACAAAGGATAACATCGAAGCAGTCTATCAAGTACTTAGGAGTTATGATTGACAACAGACTCACATTCAAGGAGCACCTGACGTATATTAGTAGGAAGTGTGCGGCGGCAACGGGCGCACTCGCGCGGATAATGCCCAACTTGGGAGGTCCCAGACAGGAGAAGAGGCAATTGCTGATGAGAGTGGTTAGATCGATTGCTCTATATGCAGCCCCTATATGGGCCGAGGCCATGGATAAGAAGACATATAGAATAGGAGTTGATGGGGCCTACAGGAGATCTGCCCTCCGAGTAATTTCTGCCTTTCGCACAGTATCTACGGATGCAGCCTTGGTGATAGCGGGAATGATGCCGCTACGAATGTTGGTAGAGATAGAGAGGAGAAAACGTTTAATAAGTAGGAGAACGGGGCTAGTGCACCCTGACCAGGTGAATGATGATGTAATGAATAGGTGGCAGCACGAGTGGACTTCTTCCACAAAGGGAAGATGGACCTACAGATTGATACCGAATATAGAAGAATGGACTGGAAGGAAGCACGGCCAGGTGAATTTTTACCTTACTCAGTTCCTAACGGGCCACGGATGCTATAGGACATACCTTTACAAGTATGGGCATGACGTGGATGAAGCGTGTCCATCATGTCTGGATACAAGTGAAACAGCGGAGCATATATTCTTTACTTGCCCGCGCTACGAATTCCGACGAAATTTCCTTGAGAGGACGATCGGTTCCCAGGTGACGCCCGACAACGTGGTTAACCTGATGTTAACATCGCGCGAAAACTGGAACGCGGTATGTTTATTCGCGAAGGAAGTTCTAGTACAACAGAGAATAATAGAGAGAGCAAGAACAGCAGAAATGGATAGCAGCGCTCGCTGAATCTTTACCTCCCCCGATGTAATACTTGATTGTGGTCCCGGGGGGGCGACTTAATGGAAGTGTGACGAACTAGGTTGGGTTTAGTACGTATGCGTTTAGCAAGCCGAGAGTAAGTCTTGCGGCGAATCGTGCACATTGGTAGGCCGGGCTACCAATGTCTTTCGAAGATTCCCAACCTTTAGCTCGTAAAGCTATAAAAAAAAAAAAAAAAAAAACGCTCATACTCAGGCTCAGACTCACTGACGGACTGATGTTGCTTGCTGTTGATTGTGATGCTGATGCAAGCAAAGCAAAATAAAATGAAAAAAATTTTACATAAAAATGAAATGTGTTACGAAGAAAATGAATAAAAAAATATATTAAAATATAATAGGAAAAGAATAAGAAGAGGAAGAAGAAAAATAAAATAAATATTTTATTTTAAATATGGAAATGAATATAAAATCGGCAGCAGCAGCAGCAGCAGCCGTATCAACAATAATAACACTTTTGTCAGCTCAACGTGTAAGGTGCAGAACACCTACATAACAACACAGCCTTGCAGTCTCATAAATATTTAATGCATCGCATGAAATAAAATTAAACAAACTACCACCGGAGGTATGTGACGCAAAAGTACTCTACGCCACAGTACTTGACTTGTCTTGTTAATTGGTATGGTAGGTAGGTATCAGAGATCAGCAGTGAGTTTTCAAAAAGATGAGTAGAATCGAATCGTACTCATAATTTCTGATACTTATACGCATTCATATTTATTTTAATATCATGGAACCTCTACTCATATTAAAAGTTTTAAGTACTCATCATACTCATACTTAACAACACGTATGATGTTGTTGATTTCGACACGAAGCATAAAATAAGTATGATTCGCGTACGAACACTAAAATACTCACTAGAAGACTGTGTGTTTACTCTGATTGCTGCGCTGTGTTTTTGCTTATGTTCTGTGTTCTTTTGTTGTAAATACAACAACAACTAAGATTGTAAATTTTGATGAATGATTCGAGTCACTCAAATCATTTATAAGTATTATTTTCTAAAGTTATAAACCTAAATGAGTAGGCTTATGAATCAAACATATTTCGAATGGTACGAGTTTAATGTCAACGCTGTACGCATACTCATTGCAACCTGTACTTATAAATCAACGTTGTACTGAGTATGAATGAATAAGAGTACGTAGTTAAATTTCAATATTGTTGACTCACTTATATTCAAAATTTCATGAGTACTTATGAGTAGCGAAAAAACAATTCATTGCTGATCTCTATAGGTATCATACCCAAAAACTTATGGACTTTGTGGTTAAAATGTTTATGTCAAAATAAAATGGAAGAAAATGCAATTTTAGGAGCGAAAAATATCTTAAAGAGAAAGAAAATATCATTGCAAAGGCAGTAAAGTGCTTTAAGAATAGGAAAAAAAAAGTTCCAATGGAACAGAAAAAGAACCTTTGCAGAGGAAATAGTACCTTACATACATACATACATAAGTCGTCATTACAACCCTTCAGTCAGGATTGAAACCTAGCTTCTCACATCACTTATGTTGTGTGTGTTAATTGTATTCATAAGTGGCGAGACCTACAGTTTAAAATCGATTCCGAACGACAGATTTTTTTTGAGAAGCTTTTCATTGCAACTCTTTATACTCTCAGAGTTTTTGCAAGAAATCTGCTGAGAGGAAGTCACCGGAGATATATTTCTTCCTATTTCGTTTTGATCGAGATGTCTTTGCTGGAGTTTAAACCGTGACCTCATGTCTAACCAACACACAGCCTACTAGACTATGTCGTCTTCAGGAAATAGTACCCTAAGGGCCATTATTACAACTTGCCGTTAAACTTAGGTTTAGTTAAAGGTACCTTTAGCTAAAGGGAACTGTAAAGTTACCTTAACTTATTTTCGTTATTACAACTTACAGATAAAATTTTTCAAAAATATGGCAGTGCCGGAGCAATGTCGATAAAACTGCTCAATTAAACAATTATTTTTAACGCAGTGGCAACAGCAGGCTTTGTTTGTTTAAATTTGAAGTTGCCATAATGAAAATAAAATATAATATGGCAACTTAGTTAACGGCAAGTTGTAACAATGGCCCTAAGAGGGAAAATTGCTTTTTAATGTGAAATAAAATACATTCTCCCTTCAGCAGAGGACAAACAAATTATTACAAGAAAATAGAGATGAAAAAATACCTTTTAAATGGCGCAAAAGTAATATAGTACTATATGAGGCAAAAAAGTACCTTATAATAGGAAAAGTATTTTCAGAAAAAAATATTGCAGAACGAAAAAACGAACTTTAAGAGTGCAAAAAGTGTTTTACGAGTCAAACTAACTTTGCAATATGAAAATGTACACAGGTTAAGAGGGATTTAAGTACTGTGGAAAAGGAAAAACAGAATTTTAAGGGGAAAAAGTACTTAAGAAAATAAAAAAGGAGTAAAACTAAGGAGAAGTATTAAAAAATATACTTAAGAAGAAAAAATTGTCTGACAAGACAACGAAACAAAGAAAAACAGGAAATAGCTGTAGCAGAAAAATGGTTCCCAAATATGTTTACGTTTTAAACTGACTTTGAAAATGAAAAAAGTACGTTAGTAAGGTACAAAATAGGGCTAATATCCGCCCTAAGAGAAAAAAATTGACTAAGAATACGAATCATGTACGTAAGTAAAATTCCCTTTAAATAAAAGAAAAAACTACCTTACGAGGGAAAAAAGTACCTCAAGAGCAGTGAAAGTATTTTTTGAAAAGAAAAATGTGTCGTAATGGAACTCAAGTTTGTTTAAGTTTTTAACTCCTCTTAAGAAAAAAAATTAATAATGATAAAAGTACCTTATCAGAGGGACCAAAAAGTAATCGGTAAAGAGAGTTATGTGGCCTAATGAGGAAAAGAGTACCTTAAGAAGAAGGAAAACAATAAGTGAAAAGGAAAAAAAGAAGAAAAATGCCTCAAGAGGAAAGCAAGCCATTTAAAAAAGAAAAAAGTACCTTAGGAGGGAAATGTGCCTCAAGAGGGGCAGGTACCTTAACCCCTTGTTTCTGCAAGATGAAGGATTGCATATGGATACGTATGAGAGTACAAAACTACTTAATTACTCTTTTGTGATTGTTCGTTTTACAGAAACACATGCTAAGAGAAGAGAAAACAGTGTATTGAGGGCCAAGGTGTGTCCCATACGGTAAAAAAAGCTATCATTTAGAGGATAAAGTGTTTTGAGATAAGAAAAAATGCCAAAGAAAACGTAACTCAGAGCGAAAGATATAAAAATTAAAAAAAAAATCTTCAGTGGAAAAAAAGTATCTTAGGATTGAAAAAAGTACTTTTAAAGGAAAACGGAAAGAAAATATCTTTCAGAGGGAAAAGGTGGGCTTAGAAAAAAATAAAGGGTGTTTTTTATAGAGGTACAGAACTTTAAGTTGGCATTACTTTTCAAGATGGCGACCGATTTAACAGCTGTCAAGTGATTTATTCTCAGTTTGGTTTGGCAATTCATCACGAATAGACTCACGCCTGAACAACGCTTGCAAATAGTGCAATTTTATTTCGAAAATAATGGTTCTGTGCGGAAATGAAATGATGAAGCGCACTTCTGGTTAAATGGCTACGTCAACAAACAAAACTGCCGCATTTGGAGTGAAGATAATCCTCAAGTGTATGTGGAAACACCGTTACATCCAGAAAAACTGACTGTTTGGTGCGCTTTATGGGCTGGTGGAATCATTGGTGCGTACTTTTTCAAAAACGATGGTGGCCAGAACGTTACGGTCAATGGTGATCGGTATAGAGCCATGATTACTAACTTTTTCATTCCTGAATTGAATAACCATGATGTCCAGGAGATGTGGTTTCAACAAGACGGCGCAACATGTCACACAGCTCGTGCCACAATAGATTTATTGAAAGACACGTTTGGTGACCGCCTAATTTCACGTTTTGGACCTGTGAATTGGCCTCCAAAATCTTGTGATTTAACACCACTAAGACTACTTTCTGTGGGGCTATGTAAAGTCATTGGTCTATGCGGTAAAGCCACAAACGCTTCACCATTTGAAAGACAACATTCGCCGTATTATTGCCGATATACGGCTACAAATGTTGGAAAAATTCATCGAAAATTGGACGTCCAGATTGGACTACATTCGCGCCAGCCGTGGCGGTCATATGCCAGAAATCATATTTAAAATGTAATGCCACCACAAGATTATCTTTCGGATAAATAAAATTCATGTCAATCGAATAATCCATCGTTGTTTTATTGCAACTTAAAGTGCTATACCTCTATAAAAAAACACCCTTTATATCTTAAGGAAATCAAATGAAATCTCACAAGAGACGTTACTGCTAAGGGGCATCAAAGAATTTTAGGCTAATCTGACGGAAATATAGGACAGGAAACTGTCCTATATTCGTATAACAAAATACATGTAAACTACATTAAACTATCGGTTATATTGGATTTGGATTACGTAAGTACAATAAAAAGAAAAAAATAAGAATTAAAAGTACCTTAAGTACCTTTAGAGAGAAAAAGCTTTTTTTTAGGGGGAAAAGCAACATGGACGATAAGAACTAAAGAAAGTACTTTAAAATATAAAGAAATATACACCAATGTAAGGTGAAAAATGTACTCCAAAAAAAGGGCACCTTTAGTACCTCTTTTAACCCATTAATGCCCAGTGGCATCTTAAGTTGCCAGCAGAGGATGCCTTAGTTTTTAGGCTCTGAGAGCAAATAGAGTGTAAAAACCAAAACGATAACCGTTAGAAAAAAAAGTAATTTTGACATTAATGGGTTAATCTTCTAGTTGCTGAAAATGCAAAAAGTTTCTCAAAGAATACAGCCAATATTCCATACACATACATAATGTGGTACTTTTTTCGGCCGTTGTAAACAAAAATAATTTCATCATAAAATAAATTGAAATCTTTGCTTAAAAGGATGAGTACTTTTACGAAATTAACCTTTAAAACTACAGTAGAAGAAGTACTATAACAGATTTTAAATATTAAATCTAAAATTTTATTAAATTTAATAACATTATAGGGAAGTAGACCTCATTTAAAATTTTTACATATGAGGCCTATTTACTGAGACACTTAAATAAATTAAATTTCCTACGCAATTAAATAAAGAATCAACCTACAGACCAATTTAAAATCATTTTTTTTTCTTTTTTCGTTACGTGTGTGTTTGTAATGAACAATGACAACGGTGCACAGTGGGGTTTTTGATACCAAAAATGGGAATTAATTGCAAAATTAAATTTAGGAAAACCGAATAAATTTTTGTTGTCAATAAAAGTACACAACATTCCACATCACTTGTGCAAAAATGTTGTTTTTGAGAACTACCGTTATGTCACAATATAATTTTAAAGTTTGAATTATTTGTAGTTTTCCTCGCGTGAAATATAAATTTCAACTTTTGGTGTCCTAAAAATTACTTTTGGGTGTTTTCTAAAGTGAAAATTAAAAATAATTTAATGGAACCTTCAACCTCAGGTTAGTTAGATTAATTTATGTTTTTTGTTTTTGTTTTTATGTGCAATTTGTGTTATGATTTTTAATTAATTTTCACGCATAAGCCTATAAATTAGGGGATTTCGGGAAAATATGTCGATAAATAGTTGTGAATAAAGCCAAATTAAGAAAAATACTTTTGTTTTCTAAAAATATAAACGCTTTTGAAAATATTTATGAAAAATTTTTCTGCACGTTTTTTGCACATTTTGAAATAAAATTTAAATATATTGTGGCACCTACATATAAAAAAAAAAATAAAAAAAAAAAATAAAAAATTTAAAAAACCTTAAAGAGTGTCTTTTCTTATGGAGAAAAACGCTTGAAAGTCAATCATAAGTTGGTCCTATCATACACAAAAATGCTTTTTATATGGTGCTACTTCCAAAGAATTTAATAGTATTGACAAAATCCGGAGTTCGGTTTGCCGATTCTGAATGGATGGATCAGATTTTTTGAATGCCTGCTCCATTTGGCATATAAGCTTCCTATAAAGAAACGGCAAGCTAGATCGGATATCGAAAAACAAGTTGTTGCAAAATATAATGCACGTATTCAATAGGAGTTCAAAAATAAAACTGGTCTTATTATTGACCATCCGAAATCCTGCTTTGGAAATTCTAGTGACGGCATCACAGCTCGGCGCTTCTTAAAACAACTTAAGACAACTGCGTTCAATTATGGTTACCGTTATGGTTACCGAGATTTCGCTCTTGATACCGCAAGGTATTTTGTACAACTGTATCCTTGGTATTATATGTCCCCAACTATCCATAAATGTTTAATACATGGACCAGAAATAATTAATTATACTTTACTACGAATTGGACAGCTGACAGAAGAAGCACAAACAAAGATTTCAAAATGTTAGGGAGCATTTTTCGCGAAAATGTTCTGGAGAAAACTCAAATGAAGACATATTTAAAAGACTATTAGATACTTCAGATCCAGTAATATCAAATATGAGAAAATTGAAAGAAAAAAATCCCATAATTTTTCTATGGAAGCAATTCAATTGATCAGATTTGAATCACATGTCGATGGTGCAGAAGATGCCAATAATAATGATAATGATACCTATACTAATTATAGTGATAATGATGATAATAATAATTGATGATGATGATTATAAAGAATCGGATAAAGAATAGAAATGTGAGAATAAATATTATTCTTTTAATTTTTTTTTGGAAATATTGCAGTTTTTTTTTTTTTTAAATAGACTAATGGGAATTAAAATTTGTACTAAATAATATTAAAAAATTTATTAGTTTTACTTCTTAAAGTGAATTTAACTGAAAAAAGTTAAAATTAGAAACAGGAAAAGTTAACTTGAATTAATTCCCACTTTTGGTGTCAAAAACCCCACTGTGCGGTGGTTGCGAAGATGTTTAACACACATGTGGTGCAATATTATGATGAGCCATTTAAACAGTAGTTTTAGCAGGTTTTTTTTTACACTCATAAAAATAAAATCGATTACAGCGCAAGATGAAGATGTAATCAAAGAAAGAAAAACGAAATTAACCTTCAAATATTTTGTTAAGTGTGGGCATGAAATGAGTTCGAATTCATGTTTTTTTCTTCTGATGTTTTAATGTGTCGCATTATGAATAATTAGACTGTTTTTTATGGAATACATTTTACAATAAAGACGCGTAAATGAAGGCATACATACATACACAAATATGCCTCATAATAAGTACATATTCAAATAATAACCTTTAACCTTTAGATATTTTCTTAACAACTAATGAATAGTAAATATGAATAGAAATAGAAAAAAATCATAAGTCTACAAGGATTAAACTTTTCAAAAAAAAAAAAAAAAAAAAAAAAAAAAAAAAAAAAAAAAAAAAAAAAAAAAAGAAGGAAGGATTGTACTTTCATATAAAAACAGAAATTTGAAAAAATATTCAGTAGTTTTTTTTTTTAAAGCAGTTTCAAAAAAAAAGTCATTTAGCGGACCCTTTAGAAAGAAATATCATAAAAGTTTTCTTTTGCAGACACTCTCTTTAAAGCTCTGAGGTTCACTAATTGCGTTCAGAGTCGAAGTTAAAAATCAGGAACACAACATGGATCGTGCGTAGGCACCAGTATGTCAATCAGGGTCTAGAAAGGGCCTTGAAACTAAGCTTAGAAATATAATATGGAAGATAATATAAACAAAGAAAAGAAATAAAAAAAATTTTCAATAAATGTTGACAAGTTTAGGCCACAGAATCATGTCAAAAAGTCCCAAAAGGCATCTTAGGTTAATACCCGAGAATGACACTAAAAATCTACAGGCGTATACAATGCAACCATAAAAAATAATCCACACAAAAAATCCTCCAAAAATTCCCTGACCCTCCAGAGTAGTATATAAATAGTATTTGTAAGCAAAGGTAATGCTATTTTCAAAAGCCCCTCATTGGTGCTTGTATTACAACAATTTAATACAATTTCAAAGAAAAGTGGCAACCCTATCACTCTAGAAACACTTCATTCATAATCATAATTTGGTACTTTTTCTTAATCTCTATGGATGGATCTTTTAAAAATGGATCTTTGGAAAACCTGATTAACATACATACATAATGGGTCATTAAAACCCTTCAGTCAAGATCTAGTAGCTGTTACTCACATCACTTATGTTGGATATGTTCCTTTTATCCATACGTGGCGGTAATTACAGTTTAAAGTCGACTCCGAACGGCTGATTTAATTTACTTTCAGAGGTTTTTTAATTTCTGAACTCAAAACTCTATGGGTAAATAAAATTGTCATGAAAAAGTTTCTTACAACAGTTTCTCTCTCGTTCGGAGTCGACTTTAAACTGTACTTCCCGCCACTCATGTATAAAATTAACGCACACAACATAAGTGGTGTGAGAAGCTAGGTTGCAATTCTGACTGAAGGGTTGTAATGACCACTTATGGTATGTAAGGTACTATTTCCTCTGCAAGGATTAAATTTCTGTTCCATTGGGATTTTTTTTTCTATTCTTAAAGCACTTTACTGCCTATGTAATGCTATTTTCTTTCTCTTTAAGATATTTTTCTCTCCTAAAATTGCATTTTCTTCCATTTTATTTTGACATAAACATTTTAACCACAAAGCCCATAAGTTTTTGGGTATGATACCTATTAGAGATCAGCAATGAATCGTTTTTCCGCTACTCATAAGCACTCATGAAATTTTGAATATAAGTGAGTCAACAATATTGTAATTTAACTATGTACTCTGATTTAGTCGTACTCACTACGACATTGATTTATAAGTACAGGTTGCAATGAGTATGCGTACAACGTTGATATCAAACTCATAACATTCGAAATATGTTTGATTCATACGCCTACTCATTCAGATTCATAACTTTAGAAAAATACTTATAAATGATTCGAGTGACTCGAAAAAAACACATAAGCAAAAAAGACAGAGCAGCAAGCAGAGCAAACACGAGTATTTTAGTGTTCGTACGCGATTCATACTTATTTTATGCTACGTGTATAAGTTGAGTTATGGCGAGTCGAAATCAATAACATCATACGTGTTGTTGTTAAGTATGAATATGATGAGTACTTTACACTTTGAATATGAGTAGAGGTTCGATGATATTAAAATAAATATTTTTACGAAAATTAAAACATCGTTTAACATTAACGATAAACAAAAGCTACACGTATACACAAATACAACGAACTTGTTCCCAGTAAATCAATAACATCGGTATGAAAGAAAGCAACAACAAACAACGTAAGCAAAATACACAAACAACAATGAAGTAGCGATAGAGTTCCGGAGAAGGCGAAGACACGAATATTCTACATCAAGAACGTTCATCAGACTGAATACGCGAGCATATAAAAAGGCAATGCAAAGCAGGTTAGAGTCAGTACTAATTCAGTCAGTCTTTTGTGAAGACACGTTGCGTGCGAAGTAAACAGTCGTGGTTTGAAGATCGCTATTGTGAAGATCTACCGAACAGTTGTCAGTGCTTACGGAAAGGGTGTGAGCAGAGAGGAATAACGAAAAAAAAAAGCAGATTATTGTTACATACGACAAGTTGTATACAGTGGCACACAAAACTAGTGTGAACAATAAAGAGTTTAATTGAAATTGAACACAAATTTGTTTTTACTTTGTTTGCAATTAACGAACTCATATTCTAAACGTTTTTAAGAAGATAAGAACGTAACAATATGAATGCGTATAAGTATTAGAAATTAGGAGTATGATTCGAATCTACTCAACTTTTTAAATACTCATTACTGATCTGTGCTATGTATGTATGTGTTGAAATCAAAATTAATTCACGACCTTTGAACTTTACTTAAATTTACAATTTCACTTTAGATTTTGATTATAAAATGACATGAGTTTTGGAGATTTCTAAGTTTAAATTTATAAAAAAAAACGCAAAAACTTTTTTAATTCACAATAAAATGAAACTAAAAATTTAATTAAAAAAACACAGAAAAATACACAGATTTTAAGAATCTCTGGAGCTTAAAGGCAATTAAACATTATAAATTATGGTTTTCTGTGTAGTATTTTCTGTTTTTCTTTCATTAATTAGTTAGTCTTGCGAAAAGTTAGTTAACATGGCCAAAAGGGCTAATAAATGATGAAAAAAAATAAACCTGAATTCAAATGTTGTTAATAATTTTTGTTAATTGTTTTTTAAACTGAACGAACGATGGATGTTATGCTAAATACAACAATACTGTATAAATTTTAATTAAATTTAAATTTAAAATAGAAAAAAATCTAATAAAACTATAAAATGATGATAAATGATTACACGGAGTTGTTGGTTGTTGCGTATTCTTGTTATGGAGTAAAGCACACAAAATAAAACACAAAAAAACACGAATAACTCTTAAATACTCGCACTCTGGAAACGAGTCATAATTAAAATGGTAATAAAAATTAAATGAAAAGAAAAAAAATAGAAATATAAACGTAATATAAACTATACTAATAAATTATATAATAATAAAAATATTTAAAAGAGTGGTAGTAGTAAAGGGTGTTTTTTATAGAGGTAGAGAACTTTAAGTTGCAATAAAACAACGATGGATTATTCGATATTGATATGAATTTTATTTATCCGAAAGATAATCTTGTGGTGGCATTACATTTTAAATATGATTTCTGGCATATGACCGCCACGGCTGGCGCGGATGTAGTCCAATCTGGACGTCCAATTTTCGATGACTTTTTCCAACATTTGTGGCCGTATATCGGCAATAATACACGGCGAATGTTGTCTTCCAAATGGTCAAGCGTTTGTGGCTTTACCGCATAGACCAATGACTTTACATAGCCCCACAGAAAGTAGTCTAGCGGTGTTAAATCACAAGATCTTGGAGTCCAAAACGTGAAATTAGGCGGTCACCAAAAGTGTCTTTCAATAAATCTATTGTGGCACGAGCTGTGTGACATGTTGTGCCGTCTTGTTGAAACCACATCTCCTGGACATCATGGTCCAATTCAGGAATGAAAAATTTAGTAATCATGGCTCTATACCGATCACCATTGACTGTAACGTTCTGGCCACCATCATTTTTGAAAAAGTACGGACCAATGATTCCACCAGCCCATAAAGCGCGCACCAAACAGTCAGTTTTTCTGGACACTGTAACGGTGTTTCCACATACACTTGAGGATTACCTTCACTCCAAATGCGGCAGTTTTGTTTGTTGACGTAGCCATTCAACCAGAAGTGCGCTTCATCATTTCATTTCCGCACAGAACCATTATTTTCGAAATAAAATTGCACTATTTGGAAGCGTTGTTCAGGCGTGAGTCTATTCATGATGAATTGCCAAACCAAACTGAGAATAAATCACTTGACAGCTGTTAAATCGGTCGCCATCTTGAAAAGTAATGCCAACTTAAAGTTCTATACCTCTATAAAAAAACACCCTTTAGTAAAGTGAGCTTTGAAAATTAAATTCAATTGCAAAACTCTATGCCATCCAAGGTGAGACCATGCCACTCGCAATATTTGCAAAGCAAATTATAATTATTGTTTTGGTTATGACCTTTGAACCTTGAAGTAAATATTTAACTATTTGCCAAACACCTTTAACACATTTCAAACGCAGAGTTTTAAAGAGACTGTTAGACTCTTTAAATAATAACTACGGTAATTTTTGTCCGATTTGATCAAACGAAGTGTTAATTTAATCTCTTTACAAGAGAATGCCCTTTCAGAATGTCATCACTTATTTTATATTTTTAAATTGAAGTTTGCCACTATGAATGGAGAAACTTGAAAAATGTGAAAAAATGCGCATTTGCTAAGTTTAACTCGTCAAACCCCATAGCATATTAAGTTAAATAATATACATATATACAGTAGCGAGCAAAAAAAATGCAACATTAAGCCGATTGAGAAATTGAAAAAATATTCGGCGTAAACAAATCAACTGTGTGCCGAATTGGTCTACAAATTCGAACAACAAATAGCGTGGAAAGAAAGTCTGACAGCGGTTGCCCAAGAAAATCTACCCAGCGTGAAGATCGCCAAATGATTAGGCTTGTTAAAGCTGATCCAAGAATGGCAGCTGTGGACGTTACTAAATTTGCTAATGAGCAAATGAGTATTTCCATTTCTGTGCATACTGTTCGCAGCAGATTGAATGATGCCAATTTATTTGCCAGACGTCCCGCAAAGAAACCGCTAATAACTTAAGTCAAATGCAGTTAAATACCTAGGAATTACGTTACAAAACAACTTATCTTGGGATTATCACATTAATAGTGTTAAGAACCAAATAGCCCCAGCTATTGGTATCTTATACAAATTTAAAAATAAATTATCACAAAGATCTAAAAAAATGATTTATAATGCATTAATTGAATCGCACTTGAATTATTTAGTATGTATTTATGCTTTTAATAAAAACAATGTATTGTTAAAATCTTTACAACGTTGTCAAAATAAAGCCTTAAAAATTGTTTATAATTTACCAAGTACTTTTTCAACATTGTTGCTATATAAAGATATATGTGAAAATATATTGCCAATTAATGGCTTATATATATATCAGGTTCTATTGTTTGTTTTTAAAAGTCTCCACAACATAGGTGAACATACAATTCCATTTCTTCAAAACCAAACACATTTTTACACAAGAAATTCTTCAAACTTAAGAATCCCAAGGTGTAGATTAGAAAAAACTAAACAAAGAATTGATTATATGGGTGGCAATCTTTATAATAATTTACCTTCACAACTAAAAACTGCCGGGAGTATATCAATATTTAAAAGATTATGTAAAGAATTTTTGAATAATTCAATAGAAACGCATTTGTAAAACATTTTGTTTAGTAAATTTTATAAAGTTATATACTTATTATAATATTTAATATTAGATTATTACTATAATTGTACGTTAAGTTTAATAGTTGCCAACTTGCCTCTAAAATGCCTTTAGGGCGCAGAGGCCAAATGAATTCTATGTAAAATATTTATTATTGTACAATTAAATAAAATAAACAAAAAAAAAAAAAAAAAAACTAGTGCCAATAAAATCAAGTGCCTTGATTTTGCGAAGTGGTATAAAAATTGGTCAAGTGAACAGTGGGCAAAAGTACTGTGGAGTGATGATGAGAGTAAATTTAATTTTTTAGTTCTGATGGTATAAAATATATTCGAAGACCGCCTAAGCAGAGATATTCTCCCAGATATCAGCTACCAACAGTAAAACATGGCGGAGATCCACTAATAGCGTGGGGTAAAAGTTACTTTTGTTTTTCACCGAAATTCTTTATTTTATGTAATTTATTGGTAGGTGCGTTTTCTCATGACGGAATTGGTCCGCTGGTGAAAATCGATGGTATTATGAATGCCACTAAATACTGTGAGATCCTAGAAGAAAATATGCTACCACATCTTCTGGAAAAAATGCTCACAAACAGCATATTCCAACAAGACAATAACCCGAAGCACTTTAGTCGCTTGTATTAACCGACCTAAGCGACCATGATGTGCAAGTTTTGGAATGGCCGTCACTATCTCGCGATCTAAACCCCATAGAAAACCTATGGGAGATTTTAGATTGGAAAGTTAAGAAGAAAAATCCTTCAAATTTGGCGAAATTAAAAAAAAAAATTTTAAGTCAGAATGGGAAAAAAATACCCCTGTGGATTTTATGCCCTCCAGACTGCAAGCGGTAATAGAAAATAAAGGCTATGCAACCAAGAATTAGTTTTAAGTATATTTTTAACTAATATTTTGTAAGAGTTTACATTTAATTTAAATAAAGTTATTGAATATCATAGCGTTGCATTTATTTTTTTGCTCGCTGAAATTTATCACTTTTTTCTTAAATGTTAAAATAAAAATAAGTGGATAGAAAAATTCTGATATTGTGATCTGCATTTGTTAACTAAGTTTGTGGAGCATAAAAATAAAAAAAATATTTAATTTCTTTACTGTTTTTTCTTGAAAGAGGCGTACATAAAGATCAATCGGCTTAGCGTTGCATTTTTTTTTTTGCTCGCTACTGTATGTACAATATATGTATTTAAAGGCCCATTCTTCTCCTTTCTAATAAGGTTTAAATTTTGGATATCGGTCCAAAAATGTTTGTGAAATCAATAAATTTGTGCGCAGTCAAAAAAAACAGTTTTTGTCAAATAAAACAAGTTTGGAGGATTCGAGAAATATCAAAAAAAAAAAAATTTTTGAGTTCTACCAAAGAATATGGATATAAAGAATACGCATCATGTAGAAGTAAACTTTCTTATGGCGGGTCGTAACATTACGACCCGCTCTCACCAAAATCTTTTTAAAAATCATTTCCTGATGATGGGGGAGGAAGACAGAAGGAAAATTAACACAAACAAAGAGCGTAACAATGTGTTGCTCTCATCGCACGTATGTACATGTGTATGTATTCTTGTGTTTTTTGATTTAGTTGTCGATCAGACTGCGACAAGAATACATGTGCTGCGGATGTTTTATCATTTTATTTCAGAATAACACTCGAAGAATATTTTGTGTTAAAAATGTCATTAGCTCGGCGTATTTCATTCTTTTATTTTGTCTCATAGTATAATTTTTTGTACTGCACTAAATCCCTAGACACCGTATTTAACTTGGCAAGTATTCTTCCAAAAATCGAAATCATTTCTCATTGATATTAGTGAATACTAACTACTGTGATATTTCTTTGGGTGTATAATTAAAGGCTGAAAAAAGCGACATGAACCTTCTTCTTTAAAAACTGACAAGATTTTTACGCTCTTTTTAACGAACATTCTTGATGTTCGTGTCCTATGTGTGTAAAAAGCCGAAGATGTTCTTCCCCTGAGTGACATTGGTGCCGACGTCTGTTTTTAACATCAGAAAAATAAATAAAAAGTGGTCAAACAACAAAAACGCACGATGAGAATAACGCATTGTTATCATTCTCTTATATCTTTCCCCCCGCGTCCTGAAATATTTTTGAAAAATATTCCAAAATATGCTGAAATGCACATTCTTTATACTTTATTTTCTTTGGTTCTACTCAACAAAACTCACAACCTACACTATGTCATTAGCTGGGTGTACTTCATTTTTTTTTATTTTGTCGCATAGTGTTATCGATCTCAAAAGCCACTTAAAGGCATTATTTTCGAAGTTAAAAATTATTTTCTTAAAACTCACACATTATGAAGGAAATTTAACGGTGGTTTCGCTCATCTATTATTCACAACTCTTCGTTAAGTTTTCTTTTTTTTTTAATGCCTTTTCTTAGTTGATTTAATTTATAGTTTTAAGCTGAGGAGAAATTATTAAATTAATACGCGATATTTTTTATTTCTTGAATTTCAATATTTTATAACAGCAGCAGCAGCAATTTTAGCAATTTCAGCAATTTCCCTTTAATAAATTCCATGAAAATTATGTTCAATTTTTTTTTTTTGGAAATGAGCACTCTTTTCTGCACTTCAAGATGTTTTGGCAGAAAAATACGACGAGAAAATAAACTCTAAACGAACTCAAGAATCATCTTAAAAAGCAGCAACGTAAATAAGTGGCAGTGCAACTAATGGAATTAAGGGAGATGTAGAGAGGGAGAGAGAGAGAGAAAAATAAGAAAATATGGCAACTGTAACCAGAAGATAAAAAAAAAACATTTTTTTTAAATCCAAATAAGGCAACAACAAACAGTCATGAATGAACAGCTAAAAATAGTCGTAAATCTGCATAAGAAGTCAAATCATAAAATGCAAAAATCCCAGTAAAATTGTTGTTTTTTTTTGCTTGTTTTTCTATTCATTTTATTTTATTTACTTCGTCAGTTTTCTATGGAGTTTTCATTTAGAAACAGGAAAAAAAAACTATTTTTTTAATGTTTTTTGTTCTCTTTTTTTTTTATTCCAAATCCAAACGAATCCAAAACAATATTTGAATTGCTTAGATTTGACCCAGTTTTAGTAACGACAATAACAGCAACAGCAACAACAACAACAACTCACAATAAAAGAAAAAAATTATGATTGTTCTTATTACAGTTGTTGTTGTTGTTGTCGTTGTTGTCGTCGGTTTGATTATGGCAGGATTTTTCCAACTGTTATGCCATGATTTGATTTCCACAAAATAGTCACCGACGCCGCCGCCGCCGTTGTGCTGCAGCATTAAATCACAGGCGAGAGTGTCTAACGATGGTGGTAAGAACGTATAACTGCTGTGGCTGGTTGGGTTGCAGTGTTTTCGTTACTTTTGTTTGCATATTTTATTTTCACATGATTATTTGTCGATTTCTATACAAATTTTTATTTTTTTATTATTTTTTCCTTTCAGTCTTTTTCATTTTGATCGGTTGGTTGATTAATTTTTTTTTTTTTTTTGAATGGCCTTTTATTGTGAATTTTTAAATTTAATAACAGTTTTTAACACTTGCACAGAGTATTCAAAAAGACGAGTAGAATCGAACCATACACATAATTTCTAACACTTTTACGCCTGCATACTTATTTTAATATCATGGAACCCGTACTCGTATTCAAAGTTTGAAGTACTCATACTTAACAACACGTATGATGTTGTTGATTTCGAATCTCCATAACTCAACATATACATGAAGCACACAAAATATGTATGAATCGCATACGAACACTAAAATACTCACTAGAAGGTTGTGTTGTATGCTCTGCTTGCTGGTCTGTTTTTTTTTTGCTTGTGTCTGTTTTATTTTTTTGTAAATGCAGCAGCAACTAAGACTTGCAAATTTTGATGAATGATTCGAGTCAGTCGACTGTTCCGACAGATCTTTGTAACGAAGATCTTCAAACCACGATTACTCTCTTCAAAAACACCGCGTCTTCACAACACAAGACTGACTAAACTCTTACTAACTCGCACGCCTGCTTTGCCTTACCTTTTATATGGCAGAGTAAACAGTCTGATGAATGTTCTTCAAGATGAATGTTCGTGGCTTCGCCTTCTCGAAATCTCTATAAACGTAATTAACATCGTTGTTTCATTATTGTTGTTCGTATTTCAGTTAACATCCATGATAAATGCGGCCTTTTCTCAACGGAAGCAAACAGATGTAATTTTTACGGATTTTAGTAAGGCGTTCGATAAAGTGAATCACAAACTCCTGTTAACTAAATTGGATTTAATGGGTGTAAATCATAGGAGTTTAAGATGGCTAGAGTCGTATTTGACTGGTAGAAAGCAGACTGTATATTTATGTGCTATCTGGTGTTCCTCAAGGCAGCCATCTTGGTCCACTTCTTTTTTCGCTGTTTATAAACGATCATCCCAACATGATTAATTTTGCCAATATCTTGATGTATGCTGAGGATGTAAAAGTTTTTCTCTCCTTTAATAATTTCATCGAGCATATTTATCTTCAAAGTGATCTCAATAAGTTGTTTTTATGGTGCGAGTACAACATGATGGAGCTGAATATTAAAAAATGCAAATGTATGCGGTTCTCAAGAAATAATTTTATTGCGGTTAATTACTTGTTTGGAGGTGATCAACTGGAAATAGTGGACTCTTTTATTGATCTTGGGATCCTATTAGACACAAAATTAAACTTTAATGATCATATCACTTTGACTGTAAATAAGGCAAGAAGCACTCTTGGCTTCATAAAACGTTGGACAAAGGAATTTACTGATCCATTTATTACTAAACAGTTATACGTATCGCTTGTCAAATCAATTTTGGAGTATGGATCTATCGTATGGGATCCTCACTATAATGTTTACAGCGAACACATCGAATCTGTTCAGAAACAATTTCTACTCTTCTGCATGCGTGGCCTTGGATGGAATTACTTGGATATGCCTTCATATACTAGCAGACTGGCTTTAATTTAAAACTGCCTACCCTTAAGAGTCGTCGAACAATGTTAAATGTATTCTTCATGATTAATCTGATCAATGGTGGTAATATTTGCTGTGAATTTCTGTTAAGATCTGTGAAATTCAATGTTCCTCGTCGTAACTTCCGCTGTTATAATCGTATTTATATTCAATTCGTTAACTAGAGTTTGCCGTCAATTTAATTATTTGTCAGACTTTGTTGATTTTTCATTAAATTCTTGCGTTATAAAACGGAACACTATTGTTTTTCTCAATTCTTAACTTTTCATATTTTTATTGTAACTATTACTTGTATTTTTGAAGAAACGGATTGTAATCCTTTTTAATTTTATTCGATTTGTGTTATTAGTCAGTAAGGAATTTGTCCATTGACTTAAATAAATAAATATTTTGTAGTGTTTGTTGTTGTATTTTTGTTTACTTGTTTACCATGTTTTTATGCTGGTATTTCTTGCTACATTTTTGTTCACTTGTTTACCATTATTTTTATGCTGGTGTTTGTTGTTGTATTTTTGTTTATAATTTTAATGTTAAGCGTTATAAAAGAAACTAGGTCGTAATCCTAACTGAAGTGTTGTAATGACTTATTATGTATCGGGATCCGCCATCTAACGTTTTTTCTTTTCAACTAGTGCTTATTTCATGAATGGTAACACTTAGCTTATGTTTGATTTGACAGATAATTAGTTTTATCCTTCCGCTGAACGAATATGGACCATCCAATGCGTTTTCGCTTCGCTAAGTGGGCCTGCGATCGACTTACAGAAGATGCCGATTTAGGCACAAAAAAAAATCATCTTTTTAGATGAAGCTCATTTTGATCTTGGCGGGTATGTAAACAAGCAAAATTGTCGCATTTAGGGCACAGAAAATCCGCACGCATACATTGAAAAGCCGACGCACCCAAAACGAGTCAGTGTTTGGTGCGGATTTTGGTCCAGAGGCATAATTGGGGCATTTTTTTTTTTCGAAAATGAGCAAGGAGTGGCCGTTACAGTCAATGGCGATCGTTGTCGGGCCATGTTGAACGAATTTTTGTTCACAAAAATTGAAGAGGAGGATGTTGGCAACAATTGGTTTCAACAGGACGGCGCCACGTGCCACACAGCCGAAGCTACACTCGATGTTTTGCGCCCTGTTTTTGAAGATCACATTATCAGCCGCAAAGCTGATGTCGTTTGGCCACCTCGGAGCTGCGATTTGCCACCGTTGGACTATTATTTGTGAGGTGCCGTCAAAGATAAGTGTTACGCCGACAAGCCAGAGACAATTGATGCTTTAAAGGACAATATTCGTGAAGCCATTGGTGAAATACAGCTGCTCGCAATCGATAATGTGCTTAAAAATTGGACCGATCGTGTAGGGCTACTGCATGGCCAGCCGAGGCAGCCATTTGAATGAAATTATTTTCCATTATTAACCGGAAGGATTGTACTTTCAAATGAAAAAATAAATTTGAGAAAATATTCCGTAGTTTTTGTTTTAAAAAGCATTTTCAAAAAAAAAACGTTATTTGGCGGACCCATTATGTATGTATGTTACAAAAGCAAAACACCAGTATCTCGATTCTTCATTTTCGTAACAATATGGAATCATACGACTGCTAAGGAGAATTACTTTAAAGATAATTACTGTAGTAAAGATAATCAACTGCGAAAGAAAGCTCTTGGGGAAATTTTGGATTCACTGCAAAAGAATTCTGCACCATTAACTCCATTTTTTTTCATTGTTTTTATTGTAATTTCTCAAACTTCCCACTCACTTATCCATTACAATTGACCACAGGCATCCATCCATCATACAATAATTATCTGGTGGTGGTGGCGTATTTATGCTAATTTAAATGCTACTCTTGCTTGTTATTACAGCTGTTTGTTGTGCATTAAGTGGAGTGGAGTTGAGTTGAGTTGAGCAGAGTAGTGAGTGGATAATGTGACAATGACATGTATGTATGTACATATGTATGTATGTAAGCGACGAAATAAAATACAATAAAAATCAACAATTGTTGACGTAGTCAACAAAATCAGCGTCATTCAATAGTCAGTCAGTCATTTATATGTACATCCAGTGATATCGTTAAACATTCAAAAACGTCAGTCAATCTGTCACCAACAGCACGAGCACCAAGGCAGCAGCACCAGCAGCAACAATAACAATTGGAATTGCAAATTTGTTACAAGCCAGCTTAAGAAAAATTAATTTTTTTTTACTTGGTTTGTTTACAACAAATTACAATATTTTTCTCTCTTCTCTTTGTTTTTTGTTGTTGTTTATTGAAGAAAAAATAAATAAAAACATATTTAATGTTTTTAGAACAACAACAACAATAGTAATAACAACAACAGCGATTATTAACATTTGCACATGGACAAGACCGAACAATAAAACCGAACCGAAATGTTGAATGCAACAAACATTGGAGCATTCGGCTCCATCCTATCCAGTACACATACAGACAATGAAAGGCTGCCTAAACTACTCATTCACACACACGTTCACGTTCACATTCGCATTAAAGCTCAGATGAAAAGTTTCGCAAAAAAAAAAAAACAAAAAAAAAAAATCTTTACAAATACAACAAGAAATATTAACAATAAATGGCAATAGAAAAAAATTATTAAAAAAAAATAAAAAGAAAAATACAAAAACAAAACAAATCAAATAAAAAAAAAAATATTTTTTTCAAAAAAAATAAAAAATAAAAACGTAAACAAAAGCAGAAATAAAAACAACAATTTTGCACGTTTTTATGTCATGTGCTGATTTAAAAGGCAACAACAGCAACGCCAAGAAAAGAAAAAAATACACACGTTAACATCAGCAGCAATCAATAACAACAACAGATTCGTTAAAGCACAATATCTACTGCAGCTACAATGTAAATAAAAGCGTGTTTATATCACAACTCCCTACACTAAGAGGCTATAGACTTGTATAAAAGTATATTACATTCGAGCTAATGTTTGGAATAACAAACTATAAGAGGAACGGTATACTTAGGCATATATATATGTATTTATATTAAAAACAGTCTTGAGCAAAAGTGAGTACATGTTGGCCAATGTCAATGCATAAGAAAACATTTTTTTTTGCGATCAGGACAAACTTTAAGAGGAACGGTATACTAAGGCTTATACGCAGATATGTACATATATGTATTTATACTAAAAACAGTGTTGAGCACAAGTGAGTACATGCTTGCTGGTCAATGTCAATGCATAAGAAAACAATTTTTTTGCGATCAGGACAAACTTTAAGAGGAAGGGTATACTTAGGCATATGCGCAGATATATATATGTATTTATACTAAAAACAGTGTTGAGCACAAGTGAGTACATGCTGGCCAATGTTAATGAATAAGAAAACAATTTTTTCTTTCCGATCAGGACAAACTTTAAGAGGAACGGTGTACTCAGGCATATACGCAGATATGTACTTATATGTATTTATACTAAACACAGTGTTGGGCAAAAGTGAGTACATGCTGGTCAATGTCAATGCATAAGAAAACACATTTTTTTTTGAGATCAATTTACATTAAATTTTAAATAAATTGGTTAGTAAAACAAATAAAGAAACAAAAATATCAAAAGAATAGAAATTATCTCCAAGTACTCACTTTTGCTCCACAAGCAAACTTAATAGAATTGGGGCTTTATGCAGAATTTCATATATTTTGGCACACCTTACAGCAAATGTCGTAAAAATTACGTGTGCTTAGGATCGATATTCTCTTGAATTCTCTTGAAAGGCGTATTTATCTGTAAAATCGGTACGATTAGTCTGCAAAATGTGCAGTAATCCAACATGCTACCAATTGAAGTAGCCTTATAACTCACATACATACATAATTGGTCATTACAACCCTTCACTCAGGATTACGACCTAGTTTCTCACACCACTTATGTTGTGTGTGTTAATTTTATACATGAGTGACGGGACCTGCAGTTTAAAGTCGATTCCGAACGACAGATTTTTGAGAAACTTTTCATGGCAATTTTTATTTACTCTCAGAGGTTTTGCCAGAAATCTGCTAAGAGGAAGTCGCCGAAAATATATTTTTTGTATTTTGTCTTGATGTCTGGCCTGGGGCTCGAACCCTGGCTTTACGTCTAATAAGACAACACACTACCTACTAGACTACGGCGACTTCATAGGCACATAGGCACCTTTTTAAATAAATTTTAGGATGAAGGAGTCTGACCAAACTTGTCCATGGTGCGAAATTTTTCCCTTGGTACTTTCCCAAGTTCAGAGGCTTTCTGTGATCTTCACAAACTACAGGATCTATCATACATAATTGGTCATTACAACCCTTCACTCAGGATTACGACCTAGTTTCTCACACCACTTATATTGTGTGTGTTAATTTTATACATGAGTGGTGGGGCCTACAGTTTAAAGTCGACTCCGAACGACAGATTTTTGAGAAACTTTTCATGGCAATTTTATTTACCCTGAGAGTGATTGCCAGAAATCTGTTGTGAGGAAGTCGGCGAAGAAATATTTTTTCATGTTTCGTTTTGTTGGAGATGACTGAGCTGGAATTTGAACCACTCACACTACCTACTAGACTACCGCGATTACGGTACCGGTACTGTTCAGTTTTATTTACGTATACTTGAGGCGTGAATCTGTTCATTACATGTACTTCTTAGAGCAGCAGTTCGACTTCATTGGCTCTTTAAAAAAAAAACTTAACGACTACTCTGGTCGAGGCACAATAATCTGTTGTGATCAGAATATTGTACAGAGGGCCTGTAATAATTTCGTCATGATTTGGAAAATAAGGCGCCACCACTAAAAGAAATTTAGCGAAATCAGATCCGTTGCTGACATATACTAAGTTATTAAGTCAATAAATTTCCCAGCATTTCGATACTAAAGGGTGTTTTTATAGAGGTATATAACTTTAAGTTACAATAAAACAACGATGGATTATTCGATTGACATGAATTTTATTTATCCGAAAAATAGTCTTGTGGTGGCATTACATTTTAAATATGATTTCTGGCATATGACCGGCTGACATCGGCTGGCGTGGATGTAGTCCAATCTGGGCGTCCAATTTTCGATGACTTTTTCCAACATTTGTCGCCGTATATCGGCAATAATACGGCGAATGTTGTCTTCCAAATGGTCAAGCGATTGTGGCTTTACCACATAGACCAATGACTTTACATAGCCCCACAGAAAGTAGTCCAGCGGTGTTAAATCACAAGATCCAAGTTTTGGAGAGAGATCACTTATGAAAATCGGGAACAACGGTAATCTCGTTTTGGGCCCATTCGCCTCACTTGATGATCGTTTGGCTTCAAACACACAAACCAAGATCCTTCCGCAAAATCTTCCATAAAGTGAATGGACACAGATCCAATTCCTGTGCTCGATGGCGGATGGACTCATTCGGGTCTTCCTCAATGCTACACTTTACAGCAGCAATAGCTTCTTCTGTACGCGCACCGTACAGCGTCTCTGGGGATGCGAGTTATCAATAAGAGTACACGTGGTGCGAAAACGTTCCATGGTTAATCGAATTAACTGCTCTGATGGACGATTTTGTCGACGATAAAATGGACGTAGTGCGCGATACGTTTTCCGCACAGAACCATTTGTTTTCGAAATAAAATTCCACTATTTGCAAGCGTTGTTCACGCGTGAGTCTATTCATGATGAATTGCCAAACCAAACTGAGAATCAATCACTTGACAGCTGTTAAAGCGGTCGCCATCTCGAAAAGTAATGCCAACTTAAAGTTCTATACATCTACAAAAAACACCCTTTATAATAAAGTCGAATTAGACGAGTTTACAATACCGTTTTAGTACCGTGTTACATTCGATAGAATATTTACAATAAAATTTCTGGCAATAGAATTTTAAAACCTGTGCTCAATTCAATAAAAATTGGTGCAGCCATGGCTTGAGTTTTCGAAGAAGTCTCAAACTAAATCAGTCACGGTGAGTGACGGTGACTCAAATTATAAACTAGCATGGACAAGTTTTTTTGTAATCTAGACTATGAATCTAGTAAAAATCGATGTATACATCGATTTACTTTCTATGATGAGTTTCTGATAAGATCAGAAGCGGAAGATTAGAATTCGTTTCATTTTTAAAAATGAAACCCGGATTCAAACCAATATTACCATATCCTAGACAGCAATAATGACGCTGAATTTAGATAAACACGTATAACACAGTAGTTGCCATAGTCTAGTAAAGGGTGTTTTTTATAGAGGTATAGAACTTTAAGTTGGCATTACTTTTCAAGATGGCGACCGATTTAACAGCTGTCAAGTGATTTATTCTCAGTTTGGTTTGGCAATTCATCATGAATAGACTCACGCCTGAACAACGCTTGCAAATAGTGCAATTTTATTTCGAAAATAATGGTTCTGTGCGGAAAACGTATCGCGCACTACGTCCATTTTATCGTCGACAAAATCGCCCATCAGAGCAGTTAATTCGATTAACCATGGAACGTTTTCGCACCACGTTTACTCTTATATTGATAACTCGCATCCCCAGAGACGCTGTACGGTGCGTACAGAAGAAGCTATTGCTGCTGTAAAGTGTAGCATTGAGGAAGACCCGAATGAGTCCATCCGCCCCATCGAGCACAGGAATTGGATCTGTGTCCATCCACTTTATGGAAGATTTTGCGGAAGGATCTTGGTTGGTGCGTGCTTACAAAATCCAACTCGTGCAAGATAAGTAAGGCGTAGATTCGTCGAATAGGCCCAAAACGAGATTACCGTTGTTCCCGATTTTCATAAGCGAATTTTGTTTAGCGATGAAGCGCACTTCTGATTGAATGGCTACGTCAACAAACAAAACTGCCGCATTTGGAGTGAAGGTAATCCTCAAGTGTATGTGGAAACACCGTTACATCCAGAAAAACTGACTGTTTGGTGCGCGCTTTATGGGCTGGTGGATTCATTGGTCCGTACTTTTTCAAAAACGATGGTGGCCAGAACGTTACAGTCAATGGTGATCGGTATAGAGCCATGATTACAAACTTTTTCATTCCTGAATTGAATAACCATGATGTCCAGGAGATGTGGTTTCAACAAGACGGCGCAACATGTCACACAGCTCGTGCCACAATAGATTTATTGAAAGACACTTTTGGTGACCGCCGAATTTCACATTTTGGACCTGTGAATTGGCCTCCCAAGATCTTGTGATTTAACACCGCTAGACTACTTTCTGTGGGGCTATGTAAAGTCATTGGTCTATGCGGTAAAGCCACAAACGCTTGACCATTTGGGTAGACAACATTCGCCGTATTATTGCCGATATACGGCCACAAATGTTGGAAAAAGTCAACGAAAATTGTACGTCCAGATTGGACTACATCCGCGCCAGCCGTGGCGGTCATATGCCAGAAATCATATTTAAAATGTAATGCCACCACAAGATTATCTTTCGGATAAATAACATTCATGTCAATCGAATAATCCATCGTTGTTTTATTGCAACTTAAAGTTCTATACCTCTATAAAAACACCCTTTAGATAGTGTGGTGTTGGCTTATTAGACGTGAGGCTACAGTTCAAACCAAAGATCAGACATCTCCAGTATTACGAAAGACGAAAAAATATTTCTTCGGCAACTTCCTCACAGCAGATGACAAAAGCTTTGAGAGTGAAATAAAATTGCCGCCTGTCGTTCATAATCAACTTTAAACTGTAGGTCCCCCGCCACTTATGGATAAAATTAATACACTCTCAACATAAGTGGTGTGAGAAACTATGTCGTAATCCTGACTGAAGGCTTGTAATCAACAATTATTCATGTATGCAGAACACAATTAGCTTTCGGATTATAAGCTAGGGAAATGCAAAACTTGAAGAAAATATCTCGTAGTTTGGGGCAATACATCAATAAATTTGTTGGAAATCACTTTATTATTGAATGTAGGCACCGCCTAGATTTTTATTGAAATAACTGATGAGATAAACAATATAAAAGTGAATAAAACTAAAATATTGTATCTCCGATGATAGACCAAAGCTGGCATGGCTAGTGTGCCTTATTTGAAAAATATCCCCATAGTGTGCAGCAGATTGTCGGACTTGCTGGACTAGAACAATCTTAATTAGTATTTAAAAAATTGAGAAGATGTAGGCAAAATGGAAATGGGAAAAACTATTGATTTATCTACGGAACAAATTGAGAAAACAACAACAACCAGTATTTTTTTTTTTTAATATTTCATGAATACTTTTTTGAAATGTATCACACAGAAGTTTGTAAATTAACGCTTTAATTCAATAGAAAATCAAGCGTTTTATAACAAGAAATAAAATTTTGTTTTAAAATTTCTTCAATGATGCATTACTAGACACGATCTACATAAGTTTAGTTTAGTTTTACTTACAGTTCAAGAATTAAATTTTTTTTAAATTTTTATAATTTCATTTCCAGCACTTACCTGCAAATAGAAAGAAAGAAAGAAAAAAAATATATTAAATTATTATTACAAAAAATAATCCAAACAAATAATAAAAAAAAATTATAAGAAAAAATTTAATTTCAAGTTAATGAGATGAACATCCTCCCTGAGGCGTACCAAAATGATTTTCTTAGAAATTTTAAAATATTTTCTCTACACAATGTTTATAAATTCCCAAAGTATCGCTTAAAAAATGAGTTAAGCAAACCTGGAAATTTTTATAACGAAAAAGTACCAAATGAGTACTAAAGGGTCCGCCAAATAACGTTTTTTTTTGAAAATGCTTTAAAACAAAAACTACGGAATATTTTCTCAAATTTCTTTTTTTATTTGAAAGTACAATCCTTCCGTTTAATAATGGAAAATAATTTCATTCAAATGGCTGTCTCGGCTGGCCATGCAGTAGCCTACACGATCGGTCCAATTTTTAAGCACATTATCGATTGTGTGCAGCTGTATTTCACCAATGACTTCACGAATATTGTCCTTTAAAGCGTCAATTGTCTCTGGCTTGTCGGCGTAACACTTATCTTTGACGGCACCCCACAAATAATTGTCCAACGGTGTCAAATCGCAGCTCCGAGGTGGCCAAACGACATCAGCTCTGCGGCTGATAATGCGATCTTCAAAAACAGGGCACAAAACATCGAGTGTAGCTTTGGCTGTGCGGCACGTAGCGCCGTCCTGTTGAAACCAATTGTTACCAATGTCCTCCTTTTTAATTTTTGTGAACAAAAATTCGTTCAACATGGCCCGATAACGATCGCCATTGACTGTAACGGCCACTCCTTGCTCATTTTCGAAGAAAAAATGGCCCATTATGCCTCTGGACCAAAATCCGCACCAAACAGTGACTCGTTTTGAGTGCGTCGGCTTTTCAATGTATGCGTGCGGGTTTTCTGTGCCCCAAATGCGACAATTTTGCTTGTTTACCTAACCGCCAAGATCAAAATGAGCTTCATCTGAAAAGATGATTTTTTTTTGCCTAAATTGGCATCTTCTAGTGTAGGCTACTGCATGGCCAGCCGAGGCAGCCATTTGAATGAAATTATTTTCCATTATTAACCGGAAGGATTGTACTTTCAAATAAAAAAAGAAAATATTCAGTAGTTTTTTTTTTAAAGGTTTTAAAAAAAAAGTTATTTGGCGGACCCTTTAAAAAGTACCTTTTAGGGTGTACAAAATTTTATTTAAAACATTTCTGTTGTTTTATGTCTACAAAATAAAGAAGAAAAAAATTCTGATTTCATAAGAAGAAAATTCCCATCCCATCTATTCAAAAAGGTACCACTTTAAGTACTTTTTTTTACCAATACTACTCGGTAATAATGGTAGGTACCATTTTAAGTACTTTTTCCTTATCAAACCCAAAAAAGAATTTACTACTTTATGCTTTATTATTAAAATTTATTTTAAATTTGTGAAATCCCGTTTTTTGGCCTTTCAGAAAGTACCATATTAAGTACTTTTTATTAACAATAGTACTCGATACCTACGGGTACCATTTTAAGTACGTTTTTGTTATCAAACCCAAGCAAAATTCGGTAGTTTATGCTCTATTTTTAAAATTTATTTTAAATTTGTGAAATCCTTTTTTTTGGCCTTTCAGAAAGTACCATATTAAGTACTTTTTGGTAGAGGGTACCAAAAAGATTGTTTTCATATTGAATTGAAGGAATAACATGTCTGCAATAGAGCTACAAATTTCAATTTAGGTGAGGAAAAAAATAAAAAAATAGGAGCTGACAAAAGGCGCTTCTCAGGGAAATTTGTTAAAGAAATTCTATTCTGACTGAAGACGTTAAAGTAGGTATTAATGAGTTGGATAGCCCGCTCAAGTAATTGTCTATTGTATCAAGCAAATCGAGGAACACATTTCACCACATTACCCATGACATTACGTGGTTCTCTTTGCCATTAAGCACCGGCTTTGTTTATACTTTTCGTTTATTATTATCGACCTGTCAACTTCTAGAATTAACTGCTTGTGGGGTTTTTTCTGTGTAGTTTTGTTATGGTAAATTGATCTTTACTTAGCTCTGTTTTCGTAAATTCTTTGATGTTTTTGTTTTTCTAGTTCTTGTTCGTACTTTTCTAGGAGAATTTTAATCTGGAATTCTTGACATTACAGCCGAAGCTTTACATAACCTACTGGTGGTAATAGTAAACCTCCTAAAATTTCATGGCCACGGCGGCAGTTCGAATTCAGCAACAGAATAAACAAACAATATTTCATTACAGTTCTATTGAATTCGAATAAATTATGAGGCT
The DNA here is from genome assembly GCA_932273835.1 of Sarcophaga variegata. Classification (NCBI taxonomy): domain Eukaryota; kingdom Metazoa; phylum Arthropoda; class Insecta; order Diptera; family Sarcophagidae; genus Sarcophaga; species Sarcophaga variegata. The sequence continues at coordinate 19,529,693 of OW026362.1, read as the reverse complement.
TTATGCCCTCTACAAAGAATCGAACCGAAAGCTTCCTGTTTTCCCCGGAATTCAGCAACAGAAGGTAAACAATGCTTGGTTACGGCTCTATTGAATTGGAATACATTAAGGGGCTTTATGCCCCCTACAAAGAATCTCACCTGAAGCTTCCTGTTTTCCCCGAATAGGATATTTCCTTACTACTCCAGTATTAAGACGAATACGTTGTTATGGAAAGTTCGAAAGGGACAAAGTACAAAGACTGACTCAAGACGAATTGGAATCGCAGCTCATACTGAAGTTCCGACATATTGTTGAAATCTAATGCAAGGATTAGTCTAACAATGGCGCGGTATTGAATTGGACAAATATTAATATGTCTACGGATTACAGTTGACAGTTACGGCCTTCAATAAACAGTTCCGAGAGATGCAACTAGCCATCAGAATAACCATCTGAATAAAGTACTAATCTGGCTGCCTTCCAAAATGTTAGTTGTTTTGTCTTTGAACAAAGTATCGTGTTTCATAATGCCGCTGTACAAAATGTATATACGATGTATTCTATTTCAAAACGTCGTCAATGAGTATTTTTAACGCAGTCAAAAAGCAATCAGGCATCGGATTTATAGTTGATGCATTGTTTGGTTACTTTGCATGTCTACTTAATTTCTATACAGTAGTAGAACTGCATACAAACTTTGTATTGATACATTTTGGAAGGCAGCCTCTGTGTGTATTGGGATTGTAGATTGCAGTTCCTTGGGGGAACTCCTACCTGCCGCACTTAGTTAAATCCCTGGCTTATTAAAAGATATGGAAATAATGCGTTTCTTACTACATTCGGATTTTACAGTCACTCAAGCTAAGCGTCTATTGTTCTGTCATCAAAGCGAAAATTTACATCATCCGGCGAATATGGTGGATCTGAAGTCATATTACCATAACCCTGGACTTGTGGAAAATTGATATGTTTATGGATAGGCACTAGGGGACTAATGGGAAAGTGAAGCGTTCAAAAGACATGTTCTTTTTCACACAGCCACTCCTTTCCAAATGTCAACCTCACCCACTGTCCTTCAAGGGCTTGGTGACCCCCCTATCACGCTGACGAGGCTCTGACGACCGACCATAGGCGGTGTAACCTCAAAACTGGCACGGTTAAATCCCGGCAATTTGCATGCCTGGAGGCGATGTTGGCAGCCCCAACACCAGGATCGGACGCTATAGCCTAATAAGCTGTACGTCTAAAATAACTCTTATTACCGAAACCAAAAAAAAAGACGGCCCTATGCTCCCTAGAGGAGGAAGAGGAACATATATATATATGGATGGGGACGCAGAAATTAAGGCTTTAGGCTCACATTCTTTTTAACGATAAAGTCCATACACTGAGTTGTGGTTGTGGTTTCCATGGAGATCAAGAGACCGGAAAATATCACGAAGTTCATCAGCATTGGTTATTACTGACACACAAAATGACATTTCATTTCCCTGTAGTAGTAGAAATCGTGAAATTGCCGTAGTCTAGCCTTATTAAACGTGGGGCCATGGAAATTTAGTTGGTTTACTATTACCACCAGCAGATTATGTAAAAAAGCTTCGGCTGTAATGCCAAGTAATACAGATTAGGTTAGGTTAGGTTAGAGGACGTATAGTTGTCAATTAAGACAAGTACAGTACCAGGAGTTCGAATTGACTCATTGTACAACGTCCTAGTTTCTCACACCACTTATGTTGGGTGTGTTCATTTTATACATGAGTGGTGGGACCTATAGTTTAAAGTCGACTTCGAACCACAGATTTTTGAGAAACTTTCATGGCCGTTTTTATTTACTCTCAGAGTTTTTGCCAGAAATCTGCTGAGAGGAAGTCGCCGAAGAAACACTCTTTGTATTTTGTCTTGATGTCTGGCCTGGGGCTCGAACCCTGGCTTTACGTCTAAGCCAACACACTACCTACTAGACTACGGCGACTTCTAACGCGTTTCTTACTACCTTCGGATTTTACAGTCAATCAAGCTCAGCGTCTTCTGTTATCAAAGCGAAAATGTACATCATCCGGAGCATATGGTGGATCTGAAGTCATATTACCATTACCCTGGATATGTTGATATGTTTATGGATAGTAACGCAGAAATAAAGACTTTAGGCTCACATTCTTTTCAAACGTAAAGTCCATACACCGAGTTGTGGTTTCCATGGAGATGAATTGACCGAAAAATGTCACGTAGTTCATCAGCATTGGACATTTCATTTCCCTGTAGTAGAAAAATCGTGAAATTGCCGTAGTCTAGTAGGCAGCGTATTGGCTTATTGGACCTGAGGCCATGAAAGTTTAGTAGGTTTACTATTACCACCAGTAGATTATCTAAAGCTTCGACTACAATGCCCAGTAATTCAGATTAATATCCCCCAGAGAAGTAAAAACATATTGTTACGGACAAGAACTAGAAAAACAAAAACAGAATCACAGACTTTACGAAAAGAGAGCTAAGCAAAGACCAAATTACCATAACAAAACTACATAGAAAAAACCCCACAAACAGTTAATTCTAGAAGATGACAGGTCGATAATAATAACTGGAAAGTATAAACAAAGCCAGTACTTTGTGGCAAAGAGCATCACGTAATGTCATGGGTAATGTGGTGAAATGTGTCCTACGATTTTTATACCGCGTACCTTTAGGGTACTTTACTGTTCTCAATAACTGCGCAATTTTTCTCTTTCTCTGTTTTTTATTAAAGATTTTCTGTTTCTGATTTTATTCGTGTTGTTTTCTTGCCAATAAAAACAAATTAAGAACAAAAAAATAAAATGAAATTAATTTGCGATCGTCACTAGTAGTAGTTGAGCTCTGTGCTGTTGGCTCAAGGTGTTGCTGAAACTGTTTGAGAGACTGTATGAGACTGTTTGGTAATGCAACAATTGTGCCTGGCACTCGAAAACGAAAAACCACCACCACCACCACCAAACCAACCAAATCAGATTAAAAAAATTTTTTCGTGTGGTTCTTAATTTTTTGAAATTTTGTTTTTATTGTTGGGTTTCTGTTTCTGTTTCTGTTTTCCGTTCTTTTTTTTTAGCGCCATGACATGTAATTTGAGCTGCAAAAAAAAACAAAAACAAAAACGATATGCTTTTCATTTTTTTCTGTTCTTTTATTTTTTTATTTATTTCGATATCTTGACATTGTCAATAATCACTCATAAAATAATGACTGGCAGTATTTGTTGTTGTAAATAACCAATAAATTCAGGCCATGGTTAAAAGAAAAAATAATAAAAACAAAAAAAAACAAAACATTTTCAATGAAAATTTGGAAAATTGCTTAAAAACCCGAAACCAAATTCTGATGATAATGCCGTGCTACAAAATGGGTATCTTGTTCACATTTTTAAGAACAAATTTTAAAGTTTCAGAATATGATGATGATAATGCCGTGCTACAAAATGGGTATCTTGTTCACATTTTTAAGAACAGAATTTAAAGTTTCAGAAAAACAATTTCTGATAGCAAAAAATCACTGACAGTATTTACTTGAAATACTGCCTAGAATTTTAAAATCAAGGCCAAATTATTTTTATTTTGAATGCAAAATCTAGTTAAGTAGCGTTGCATTTCCAATCGATGACCAGACTACAGAAATGATTCCCACGCAGGCTTTTACGTAAGCAGATAGTTAAGTAGGTTTAAGGACGTGTATAGCCTCGGTAGGCAATGCAAAACATTTTGGAAGAGGAAGAATATGAAAATAAATAAGAAAAACAGAAAGATTACACAGCCCTGAAAATTAGGACTCTTTTTTGTGCAAATAAGATGGCTCCAGGTGTTTCCGAAGGCATTTTGCGCGCTGAACACGAATCTGGTTTCAAAAACTTTCCATCACGTCAGGTTTTCGGATCTTCATTCAGATTTAAAAAATTCAAAATGGCGGATCCAATCTGGCGGTCGAGGTTTATAAAAATTAATCGGATTTACTTAACCGCCATATTGGATCCGCCATTTTGAATTTTTTAAATCTGAATGAAGATCCGAAAACCTGACGTGATGGAAAGTTTTTGAAACCAGTTTCGTGTTTAGCGCGCAAAATGCCTTCGGAAACACCTGGAGCCATCTTATTTGCACAAAAAAAGTCCTAATTTGCAGGACTGTTAACAATTTTCAAGTAAATCTGATTAATTTTTAAGGACCTCGATAATGTGTTGCCTTTTCTCTTGCACCCCTTGACATAAACCCACCCCCTACTTTAAGGGTGCATGCAAACAATTTGGCTTTGGACTCATTTTAAAGAGCAAAGATCAATTGTCAATTTCTGACAATAGCGATGGTTCTAGCACGTCAGTGTTTAGCTCTACAATGTTTCAAAAATGGCCAAAAACGCTATTTTTAGGGGTTTCAACCCCCTTTTTTCAAGAAAACCTGACGTGATGGAAAGTTTATGAAACCAGATTCGTGTTCAGCCCACAAAATGCCTTCGGAAACACCTGGAGCTATCTTATTTGCAAAACCCATGCAGGACTGTGTTACTTGCGTAAGAATAGAGACACATCCCACAGTCGGGGCAATCCCACAATAAACTTCAGGAGAACCTAACTATCTAGTCCAGAAAGAGACTACAGACTCGATTGTCTAGAATACATATGTACATATGCATGTACATAATTGGTCATTACAATCCTTCAGCCAGGATTAGGACAAAGCTTCTCACACCATTTACGCTGTGTGTGTTAATTTTTATACCTGAGTGGCGGCACCTACAGTTAAAATCGGTACAGAACGACAGATTTTTTGGAAAAACTTTTCACGGCAATTTTATTTACTCTCAGAGAGTTTTCAGAAATCTACTGAGGATGAATCTACTGAGGAGGAAGTCGCCTAAAGAAATATTTTTTCGTATTTCATTTTGTTCGAGATGTCTGACCTGCGGTTTGAACCGTGATCTCTCGTCTAATGAGCCAACGCACTACCTATTAGACTGGCTGCCTTCCAAAATGTATCAATACAAAGTTTGTATGCAATTCTACTACTGTATAGAAACTATGTAGACATGCAAAGTAACCAAACAATGCATCAACTATAAATCCGATGCCTGATTGCTTTTTGACTGCGTTAAAAATACTCATTGGCGACCGACATTTTGAAATATAATACATTGTATATATTTTGTACAGCGGCATTATGAAACACGATACTTTGTTCAAACACAGAGCAACTAACATTTTGAAAGACAGCCACGATGACGATTGCTAGAATATTAAATCTTTCTACCAAGAACGGATAAGAGATATACAAAAGCCGTTGAGTCGTTACTAATTTCTCTCATCTCCACATTTTCTGAAGAAAATGTACTCAGAATAATATGATATCCACGCAGCAACTCTGGTGCTGGTCCCATAAGGAGCCAAGTTAAAAGCAACCAGCTAGTCATATAGATTCCTAGTCTCATAACAATACGGATCCATCATCCAAGCTTTTTTGCTTCCAGTTCCTGTATTTTTTTGGAATGAGCACTTAAACTAGTAGTCGCCGTAGTCGAGTAGATAGTGTGTTGGCTTATTAGACATTTCCAACTAAACGAAAATATGAAAAAAATTATTTCTCTAGGCGACTTCCCCTCAGTAGATTTCTGGCTAAAACTCTGAGCGTGAAATAAAATTGACATGAAAAGTTAATCAAAAATCTGTTCTTCGGGGTCGCCCTTAACTGTAGCAATCCCGCCATTCATGTATAAAATTAACACACGCAAAATAAGTGGTGTGAGAAACTAGGTCGTAATCCTGACTAAAGGGTAGTAATGACTAGTTATGTGTGTATTTATGTATGTAAAGGGTGTTTTTTATAGAGGTATAGAACTTTAAGTTGGCATTACTTTTCAAGATGGCGACCGATTTAACAGCTGTCAAGTGATTTATTCTCAGTTTGGTTTGGCAATTCATCATGAATAGACTCACGCCTGAACAACGCTTGCAAATAGTTCAATTTTATTTCGAAAATAATGGTTCTGTGCGGAAAACGTATCGCGCACTACGTCCATTTTATCGTCGACAAAATCGTCCATCAGAGCAGTTAATTCGATTAACCATGGAACGTTTTCGCACCACGTTTACTCTTATATTGATAACTCGCATCCCCAGAGACGCTGTACGGTGCCTACAGAAGAAGCCGTATGGAATGAGTCCATCCGCCATCGAGCACAGGAATTGGATCTGTGTCCATCCACTTTATGGAATTTTGTTTAGCGATGAAGCGCACTTCTGGTTGAATGGCTACGTCAACAAACAAAACTGCCGCATTTGGACTGAAGGTAATCCTCAAGTTACAGTCAATGGTGATCGATATAGAGCCATGATTACAAACTTTTTCATTCCTGAATTGAATAACCATGATGTCCAGGAGAGGTGGTTTCAACAAGACGGCGCAACATGTCACACAGCTCGTGCCACAATAGATTTATTGAAAGACACGTTTGGTGACCCCCTAATTTCACGTTTTGGACCTGTGAATTGGCCTCCAAGATCTTGTGATTTAACACCGCTAGACTACTTTCTGTGGGTCTATGTAAAGTCCTTGGTCTATGCGGTAAAGCCACAAACGCTTGACCATTTGGAAGACAACATTCGCCGTATTATTGCCGATTTACGGCCACAAATGTTGGAAAAAGTCATCGTAAATTGGACGTCCAGATTGGACTACATCCGTGCCAGCCGATGTCAGCGGGTCATATGCCAGAAATCATATTTAAAATGTAATGCCACCACAAGATTATCTTTCGGATAAATAAAAATTCATGTCAATCGAATAATCCATCGTTGTTTTATTGCAACTTAAAGTTCTATACCTCTATAAAAAAAACACCCTTTACTTAATCTAGGGCAAGGCCATACAGTTTTTTTATTCTCGAGAATATTACTGAGCCCTAGAACCCAACATAAAGTAATTCGATTCTATCCCGATACCATTATGAAGTGTCGTTGCTATTGCGAACCACTTGGGACTGATAAAAATATTAGAACCTGCCTTGAATGAAGCGAGGTGGGCTGGCAACAACTTCAAATGTCTTTCATAAGCAAAGATGTGTCAATTATTACCCAATCTTTAAGTATGCTACAGAATCAGAGCCTAACAGTGCCAGATCGTAACAGAGATCCAAACAATCCGTAAAAACCGAGTTGAAAGTTCTTCCATGTTTTCGAACCAGGACTGTACATGGCCTCGGGTAAACTAATATCATCTCTCAAATGTACAGTCACACAGATAATTATACGTACCCCCACCTAAAAATCAATTTTTTAAAAAGTAATGAACTTCTAATCTAAAATTTCTTTACATTAGCGTCTGTAACGACGCATTTACTCAAATAAAGAAAAAAGATTCCCAAAATCTATGAATTTGTGACTGCAGTTTGCTTAAAATCAATATGGCACCACAGAAAATTACACGTACAACGTATATTTCGTATAAAATTTCTCCAAGGGTAGCCCGGTATATAAAAGGTATTGTGAATAGAAATCCTAAGACTACAGCCGTAAAAATACGAAATACCTCGGAAAGTGATCACAGTGTTATTGTGCATTCCGAAACAGTTCGAAGAATGGTTTCCGTGGGCCGAGTGCCGAGAAAAAAGCCACGATTGGAATTTGCCCAATAATACGTGGACAAGTCAACTGATTTTTGGGCGAATGTAATATTTAGTGATGAGAAGAAATATAATTTGTTCGGCTGTGATGGAAAAAAGAAAATTTGGCGCAAAAATCAGTTGACTTGTCCATATATTATCATTTTTAAAGAAATAATTTTTAGGGGGGTACGTATAATTATGTGTGACTGTATATTAAATATTGAAATTAACATTTAAATTTCTGAAACGACGCTCGTACATGTATTGTGTTTTGTTTTTTTGTTGTTTTTTTTTTCTTTGTTTTTCTAGCCCTCAATATAACATTCTTTCATGGCCCACTTTTATCTGTTATTTCTACTACAGTGCTATTGTGTTTTATTTTTATAACATTAACATTTTGTTGCATATTTTATTGTTGTTATTGTCATTGTTGTTGTTGTTATTGTTGTTTTCGTTTATTTAAGTACATCCATCATCACCAGGCAAGCAAGCAAGCAAGCAAGCATTATGCACACAAAACAATTGCAATTGCAACTGAACTGAACTGAAGCAGTTGCTGTTGCTGCTTGAATTGCAATTGCAACTGCAACAAAACAGACACATTTTCCAACGAGCAGTCATGGCAACACCAGCAGCACTAGCACTAGCACAGCAGCAGCAGTATTCAAAAAGTAGGTCTTATCACAACACAACTGGCTTCAAAATGAGGTCTACAGTCTCTCTACGAGTGCATAGAATAGCAAGCAAGCAAGCAAGCAAGCAAGTACAAGCAGCTACGTTGAGCCTCACCACTCGCGTAGGCAAGAGGTGAGTATATTTTCATTGTATTTTAATGATTGTATTTAAAAAAAAAAACACACACACACAATAAAAAATAACACTAACAATAATAACAATAGAGTGTGCAAATAATAATCATGATGATGATGATGATCATAATGATTGCAATGATAATAAAAATGGAAACAACATAAAAACATGATGTTTCTTCGCTGATTCTTCTTTCCCAAGCACTTTTGAGAGGGTACCGTACTAAACAATAACAATAACAACAACAACAAAAGTACAATTCAACTTGAACTTTTTAGCTGACATGATTTAAGAAAACAAAAACAAAAAAAAACAAAATTTTGAAAAATATTCAGAAAAATTAAACAAAATGTAGAGAGTCAATTAAAAATTTAATTGATTTGATTAATTCATTTGATGAAATCGAATTTGATGACAGAATTAGTAAATGATGGATTTTATAGTTTAAATACGAAATTCTTGCAATTGAATCTTAGCGTTGTTAATTGCTCAATTCCAAATAATCTACCATCTCCATAAAGGGTGAGCCATTTAGCTGAGTTTCTTTATAAAACTCTAACAAAAATTGAAACAACAAATTTTTATTAAAATACTGATCCGATTTGCTTTATTTGCAATTGGTTTGGATCACGGACCAAGATACCTTTAATTCATACAAGACTTTGCTTAGTACTTTGCCGCTAAATGTGTGTTCTAGGTTTGACAAGACATTGTACATACATAATTGGTCATTACAACCCTTCAGTCAGGATTACGACCTACGCTGAATCAAATAAGTCTCCGTACAGATTACTTCATTTTATATATTGATAAGTTAACATGATTAAAACAAGATATGAATGATTTTTCAAATTTTATTTTATAACAAATCTTGTAATTTAGGAGATAACACAAAATAAATAGAACAGAATTCAATAAAAACATTAAAAAGGGGAATTTCATCAATTCCTTGTATAAAATAACATCAAAAAAAAAAAAACATCTCCGTACAACATTTGTTTTTGTATTATAACGGTGTTTCAAGATCTTTTTATGGACTAAAAAAACATTCATTACCACAAAAAAGTGTTTTATCCAAAATAAAGTGTTAATAAAATATACTTAAAAAATATGGAGTATAGAAATAAGCAAATTTCAATAGATACTAAAAAAATTATAATTGACCATAAAAGTTCTGGAAAAAGTCTATCCGAAATAAGCAAAATTGTCAAAAGACCACGTTCATCTATTCAGTACGTCATTCAACAATTTAATATAACAGGAACAATGGCAAACAAACCAAGAACAGGCCGCCCAAGGAAAATAGACCAATACCTGGAGAGGAGAATTATACGAACAGTGAGAAATGATCCCAAGATAAGTGCTCCTGTTATTGCAGGAAACATAAAAGCTAGTGATGGAATAACTGTAGACCCTCAGACAGTAAGAAACGTACTTAAAAGAAATTGATACAATGGCCGGGGGTTAGCCGTAAGAAGCCTTATATTCGAAAAGTCAATATGAAAAAGAGACTTGATTACGCCATTGAACATATTGATAAAGATTTTTTGCATTGGGATCGAGTTATTTTCAGCAATGAGAGTAAATTTAATATATTTGGGTCAGATGGAAGAAGAATGGTATGAAGAAAACCTAATACTGAAATGGACCCAACGAATATGACCCCCCAACAGTAAAGCATGGTGGAGGTAATGTAATGGTATGGGGACGTGTGGCTTCTTCTGGTGTGGGCAATCTCGTTTTTATTGAAAATAGGATGGATAAATTTGCATATTTAAATATTTTAAAAGAAAATGTAAAACAAATTGCAGAAGAATAGGGTTTGAGACATTTGTATTGCTCCCAGCAAGACAATGACCCCAAACACACCTCTGGAGTAGTAAAAGAATGGCTCATCTATAATGTCCCAAAGCAATTAAATCACCATGCACAGTCACCAGATCTCAATCCGATTGAATATTTATGGGACCACTTGGAAAAAAGATCTGTCAGCACAATATAACAAATAAAGACCAACTTAAAGCTGTTATCAAGGACGAATGGGAAAAAAAATAGACCCTATGACCACAACTAAACTTGTCCATTCCATTAAAAACAGATTAAATGCTGTAATTGCCAATAAATGAGGACCAACAATATATTAGAGTTTAAGATCGGTTTAAAGTCGACTCCGAACGATAGATTTTTGAGAATTTTGGCAATTTTATTTTACTTTCAGAGTTTTTTGCCATAAATCTGCTGAGAGAACAAATTTTTTTCTCATATTTCGTTTTGTTGAAAATGTCTGACCTGAGGTTTGAACCGTGGCCTTAGCTCTAATAAGCCAACACACTACCCCTACTAGACTAAGGCGACCGCCGTAAAATCTGCTTCTGCAGTATTCTACGGTGTGAACTCCACTTTATATAAGTCGCGGTGGTCTAGTAAGTATTTTATTGTAAATACGGAGAAGTACACAATTCCATGTTACAATATACAATGTTTGCCTATTTGACCGGAAACCTGGCCTATTCATCTCGTAGATATACCTTCATTTTACTTTGAAACCTTCCCCGTATTACAGGCATCTAATGTCTTGTGTATGGCTTTAGGCAGAGAAATTCCTCTCCAGTTGTGACGCCCAGTGTTAAGTCGCCTCTTTTCTGCAACTTAACGTTGATGAATTTTTTCCCATATAGGAAGTGAACCTTCTTTCATCATCCTCCCCAATGATGTAATGTGGCCTCAAGTAAATTGGGAATTTGATTTCATTGAGCAGTTAAGCACAAAACCTTTGTAATTTTCATATCCTTTTCGATGATTTCATACCAACAGTTTGTTTTCACGTGGGATGAATATGCCGCGTGTCGTATACACAAACATATTTTAAAAATATCCTGACTCTTTTGGGCTGACTGACGTAACGTAAGTTAAAAATAATTTCATAAAGTATTTTTCCTTTCCTTGACTTCTAGCACAATTGGCGTGTTTATTATATAAAAATTTTCCAATTTTTTTTTTTTCAGTTGAAAAACTTTTTTGTATAACAACGATGCTGGGTGAGTGAGATGGGCGGCATGTTTGTTTTCTTAAAAAAAATTTTTTTTTTTGGAAAACATTTCAAGTGTATTATAAATGTTTCTTTGCCAAAAAAAAGTGGAAAAAAGTACACATTCTGGTGGTGGTGCTCAAGGAATTGCAACCACGACCAACACAAGCGTCGCCACCAATACCAACACCGCCGCCGTCACCATTAGCTTATGAAAGAATGGAAAACAATTTTGAATTTATTTGGTTTTCAAGGTAATTTGATACCAAAAAAAAAACTATGTAATGTTGAATGAAAAGAAGAAATAAAATTCCATTAAAGGTTTCAAGCAACAAAAACGAAACGTAACGTAACGAAATGAAATGAAAAGGCAACAACAACAGCAACAACAACAAAAATTGGAAAACTTAAATCGCCATATGCTTACTTACTTACCACAATGGGTGGTGAGTGTGAGTGTGTTGTAAGAATTGTTGCAAGAATACCAACCAAAAAAATTTTTTGTTGATGCAATCGTTATAGTTTTCTAATGACACAAGCACACAATGCAAGTATTTTCAGAAACTCATTGACATTTTACAAGAACAACAACAACAACAACAACAACAAAAATAAAACTTTAGAAGAAAAAAAATTAAGAAATAAGAATTGAAACTGATTTGTTAAGAATTAAACAAAAAAAAAAAAAAAGAATCGTATTTGGAATCGCATATACGTGTACAGTCAACCCTCGTATAACACGGTGAGTGCGTACCGCGTTGCATGGAAACCGCGCTATAGAAACTCGGATTTAACCGTACAAACCAGGCTAATTCGTGGCGGGTTCTATGGAAGCCGTCTAGCGCGTTGTATAGAAACCGCGCTATAAGAAACGCGAAATTAGTAAAAATCACATCATGCGTATCGCGTTATATGGAGGACCAAGACAAGATAAATTTGAAATTATTTTTATTGAATTAAAGACTCCATATAAGGATTGATAGAAAAATTAAATAAAAACTAAACTAAAAGATTGTTTTCCTACAAAAAATAAGAAAAACTTTTGTAAAATTATGAAATTTTTCAGCATTCATCCTCACTGTCAGATGTGAGTTGCAGAAAATTTTTTTTAGAAAGACTTGGTTGCCAACAAAACGTATGTACTGTTGAAAGAGCTCTGAGATGACTGAAATCGAAATCGATGTCGTAGACGTAGTTACTACAGTCATTCATAGGCTGGGCGGAAGGAACTTATGGCATGTTGTTGAACGGAAACCGCGCCGTAAGAGTACCGCGTTATAGGAGGGCTGTCGCAATTTTAGCTCCGCGCTATGTGGAAACCGCGTTATATGGAAACCGTGTTCTGAGAGTACCGCGTTATAGGAGGGTTGACTGTATGCGATTCTTGGGGGCGCTACTACTCTGGATGTATAGGGTGGGCCATTTAAAAGTTTTAATTTAAAAATGCAAAGAAAAAAAACAAAAAAGGATTTGAAACGGCCAAATTTCTTTATTTGTTGTGAAGTAGAATTGTTCCAGTTTAGGTTTAGGTTAGAGGACATGTACTTATCAATTGAGACGAGTACAGTACCTAGAGTTATAGGTGCTAGATTTGACGATTTATCGTCATTTTGACGATTTTGAGCCCCAAAAATAGAGAAATAGAACCGTGAACGACAAACCACATTGCAACGATGCTCCAATGATTCAATGGAGCTGGATACACTATCATTATTAACGAGCTACTACGGCCTCTGCTGTACACGATCGAGAAACCTCAAAATAGACCTTGGGGCACCGACCCATACATGAGAGTTGTATGCCAGTCTCGGTCGGTTACAAATGGTGTAAATAGTAAGATCATATGATCTTAAGAAGGAACTGAAGGAACTGAAAAATGTGTGGGTTGAAGCCCACATTACACTAAATTTTCATGCTCAGATGTCAAGAGCTTCTGGCTCCTTAATATTTACACCGCCCATATATGTATATAGAAGATGCAGTCTTATTGCTACGCTTATGTGTCAATAAACAACACTGGGATAGATTGTTTAATCCTTAAACAGTTTTTTCCTGAAAATGTTGTAAAATTTTACCCTTTTTTGGGAAACAAAAAAATTAATAAATGAAGATGAGGAACGCTAGCATTTAATTTCTAAAAAAATTTTCGTTAAATGTTTTATTTTTGAACTCAGATATGTACATACATTGACTTTATATCTTTTACTAAAGGGTGTTTTTTATAGAGGTATAGAACTTTAAGTTGGCATTACTTTTTCAAGATGGCGACCGATTTAACAGCTGTCAAGTGATTTATTCTCAGTTTGGTTTGGCAATTCATCATAAATAGACTCACGCCTGAACAACGCTTGCAAATAGTGAAATTTTATTTCGAAAATAATGGTTCTGTGCGGAAAACGTATCGCGCACTACGTCCATTTTATCGTCGACAAAATCGTCCATCAGAGCAGTTAATTCGATTAACCATGGAACGTTTTCGCACCACGTTTACTCTTATTGATAACTCGCATCCCCAGAGACGCTGTACGGTGCGCGTACAGAAGAAGCTATTGCTGCTGTAGAGCGTAGCATTGAGGAAGACCCGAATGAGTCCATCCGCCATCGAGCACAGGAATTGGATCTGTGTCCATCCACTTTATGGAAGATTTTGCGGAAGGATCTTGGTTGGTGCGTGCTTACAAAATCCAACTCGTGCAAGATTTGAAGCCAAACGATCATCAAGTAAGGCGTAGATTCGTCGAATGGGCCCAAAACGAGATTACCGTTGTTCCCGATTTTCATAAGCGAATTTTGTTTAGCGATGAAGCGCACTTCTGGTTGAATGGCTACGTCAACAAACAAAACTGCCGCATTTGGAGTGAAGATAATCCTCAAGTGTATGTGGAAACACCGTTACATCCAGAAAAACTGACTGTTTGGTGCGCGCTTTATGGGCTGGTGGAATCATTGGTCCGTACTTTTTCAAAAACGATGGTGGCAGAACGTTACAGTCAATGGTGATCGGTATAGAGCCATGATTACAAACTTTTTCATTCCTGAATTGAATAACCATGATGTCCAGGAGATGTGGTTTCAACAAGACGGCGCAACATGTCACACAGCTCGTGCCACAATAGATTTATTGAAAGACACGTTTGGTGACCGCCTAATTTCACGTTTTGGAGCTGTGAATTGGCCTCCAAGATCTTGTGATTTAACACCGCTAGACTACTTTCTGTGGGGCTATGTAAAGTCATTGGTCTATGCGGTAAAGCCACAAACGCTTGACCATTTGGAAGACAACATTCGCCGTATTATTGCCGATATACGGCCACAAATGTTGGAAAAAGTCATCGAAAATTCGACGTCCAGATTGGACTACATCCGCGCCAGCCATGGCGGTCATATGCCAGAAATCATATTTAAAATGTAATGCCACAAGATTATCTTTCGGATGAATAAAATTCATCTCAATCGAATAATCCATCGTTGTTTTATTGCAACTTAAAGTTCTACTATACCTCTATAAAAAAACACCCTTTATATCAGCCACCGTGGTATTGCCAGATTCAAAATAACCGATAATGGTTCAAATTTAACCCTTAGATGGCCCATGGCACGATATTATGCACGTAATGACAAGGTTCAAGCATTGTAATGAAAAAAAAAGTGTCATGGAAATCACAGCTTAAACTTTTGAAACCGTAATAGGGACAACCCTTTACTTAGGCCACCATCAGCATGGACCTGTTGCAAGTATTGAAGTGCCAAACTTTGTTAAGATTTTCAAAAAATTTTTTCTTTCATTTTCAGAATCTATTTAAAGACTATAATTTTGATTTAAAATAAAAAACAAACAAAATTAATCACAGATTAATGGATTAAGGCAACACCAAGAAAATAAATGCTTTAAACCAGCCACCCACCTTGACTCTGACAAAGGTGGTGGTGGTGGCGGTGTTGCGCTTTGTGCTCTGTATTCTGTTGTATAGCAAGCAGCACACCATGGCCAGCCATATGCTCTGGCAATTCCTATTGCTTTAGTGGCAATTAAAGTGTAATTTTCAATTTTAAATTCTAAACAATGACAACAACAACAACAACAACAAAAATAAATTTAAAAAAAATATTGCTACTGATGATGACAGCAACAACTCACAATAATAATAACGAAGCTGACAATAACGACGCTGGTAATGATGATGATGCTGATGGCAATGCTGTTGTAAAGTTGCCAGGCAATGTCGCCCTCGTCAAGCAAATTCATTCAAAGGTGTGAAATGAATGAAACAACATTTTATTTATACTCTCATGACGAGTTGACAAGATGACGACGAGATGCTTGTGAAGATGATGAGATGACGACGAGTTCGGTGATAATGATGATGAGTTGATTTGCCAGATACTCATGCTCATTTCATTTAAAAGCGTTAATCAGATGGCAATGGATGGATGGATGGATGGTTGTTGGTTGGTTTTTTTTTTTCAAAAAAAAAGTTTCTAAATTTTTTCAAGTTTCAATATTCTGTATCGTTTTTGTTGCTGTTGTTTTGTTCTTCAAAAAAAAAAGGGGGAGTGTTTTGAGAATGAATTTCAAAATCAAAATGTTCATTAATGACTTTATAATGTCTAGAATGGCTCATAAAAAAGAGAGAAAAACACAGAAAATAAAATTTAATATTTAAATACAGAAAAACGTTCGCACAACAACTTCAATGTCAAATTGAAGAACAAAGTGTCACGAAAAGTAATACTTCGCAACATACTTATGTTTGGTACGAATGCGGTCTGAATTGTTTTTGAAGAAAACGGCATACCAAGGAGCAGGAAGATGTGACTAGAACGGAAAGGCAAAGAGAAGTGGCACCACCTACTGTTTAGGGTGATCCATTATATTAATCGTACTTTCAGAATCTGACCACAGGTCAGACATCTCCAACTAACCTCTCAGCAAATTTCTGGCAAAAAAAAATCTGAAAAAAAATATGTACAGTCACACAGATAATTATACGTACCCCCCTAAAAAACCTTTTTTGTAAATGATGATAATATATGGACAAGTCAACTGATTTTTGCGCGAAATTTTTTGTTTTCCATCACAGCCGACCAAATTATATTTGTTCTCATCACTAAATATTACATTCGCCCAAAAATCAGTTGACTTGTCCATATATTATTGGGCGAATTCCAATCGTGGCTTTTTTTCTCGGCACTTGGCTGCAGAAACCGTTCTTTCTCAAAACACTTCGTACTGTTTCGGAATGCACAATAACACTGTGATCACTTTCCGAGGTATTTCGTATTTCTACGGCTGTAGTCCTAGGATTGTTATTCACAATACCTTTTATATACCGGGCTACCCTTGGAAAAATTTTATACGAAATATACGTCGTGCGTATAATTTTCTGTGGTGCCATATTGGTTTTAAGCAAACTGCAGTCACAAATTCATAGATTTTGGGAATCTTTTTTCTTTATTTAAGTAAATGTGTCGTTACAGACGCTAATGTAAAGAAATTTTTGGATTAGAAGTTCATTACTTAAAAAAAAAAATGATTTTTAGGGGGAGTACGTATAATTATCTGTGTGACTGTAGATCCCTCCACCACTCATGTATAAAAAAATTAACACACACAACATAATTGATGTGAGAAACTAGGTCATAATCCTCACTAAAGAGTTTTTAATGACCGTATTATATTGATAGTAGTTTCAGAGGACATGTAATGGTAGTAGAGGGTTCAATTTCCAATGTTGTCAGTTAGAGTCAGAAGTCATTTTACCTCAAAACTCATACACAGAGATTCAGTAAAGGCTATAATTAATCATAAAGAAAGTCTTCAAATTTGGCTCTAACTAGAATGACAGGGTTGCCATATGCCATCGCCTAGAATCAAAACTCTTTGCATGTACTTACTGGCTTATAGTATTGATACATACATATTTGGTCATTACAACACTTCAGTCAGGATTACGACCTAGCTTCTCAACACCACTTATGTTCTGTGTGTTAATTTTATATATGAGTGGTGGGACTTACAGTTTAAAGTCGACTCCGAACAACAGATTTTTGAGAAACTTCTGCATGGCAATTTTATATTAAAATTCTCAGGATTATAGTCAGAAGATTTGTGAAAGGAAGTCGCGCAAGAAATCGAGGCCTAATGACTAATAAGCCATTACACTACCAAGACTATGGCGATTTCGTATTAATTAATATAGCTGAAGCTAACGACCGATAACACTATGCGACAAAATAAAAAAAATGAAGTACACCCAGCTAATGAATAAAACAGAAATGGAAACTAAAACCGTTCGGATTTCATCACATCTTATAACAAAACGTTCGTTTTCAAAATTCGATTTTACTTGAAAACGAATCGATTTTTTTAAAATTCAAAATCTCGACTCACAAGATTATTTCAGCTATCCCACTACCACGGTTGGACAGAGGACCCTCTGGACTATCATTTGCATATAGTCTGTATGGTGTACTATTTCTTATATGTTCCCAAATGGCCACTGATCTTCTAGAGAATTCTCATATAATTTCGACCAAAAATCGATTTTTTTAAAATTCCAAATCTCGACTCACAAGATTATTTCAGCTATCCCACTACCACGGTTGGAAAGAGGACCCTCTGGACTATCATTTGCATATAGTCTGTATGGTGTACTATTTCTTATATGTTCCCAAATGGCAACTGATCTTCGAGAGAATTCTCATATAATTTCGACCAAAAATCGATTTTTTTAAAATTCCAAATCTCGACTCACAAGATTATTTCAGCTATCCCACTACCACGGTTGGAAAGAGGACCCTCTGGACTATCATTTGCATATAGTCTGTATGGTGTACTATTTCTTATATGTTCCCAAATGGCAACTGATCTTCGAGAGAATTCTCATATAATTTCGACCAAAAATCGATTTTTTTAAAATTCCAAATCTCGACTCACAAGATTATTTCAGCTATCCCACTACCACGGTTGGAAAGAGGACCCTCTGGACTATCATTTGCATATAGTCTGTATGGTGTACTATTTCTTATATGTTCCCAAATGGCAACTGATCTTCTAGAGAATTTTCAATCAAAAATGTATTTTTTCAAAGCCAATTTCAACAATACGATGCCACTTTTTATATGACTATATTGCTTATTGTATTAGGAGGCCTTGGAACGCTCCTTTGAGTATGATATGGTACTCAAAGACCTAGTATATGCCCTAAAATTAGCTTCTAAACAAGTAACCTTGTTCAGCTTGATACTGTTAAACAGTTAACAGTGCTCTGTTAAGAGCAATTTTTGCTCTGTTAACAGCAAATTTTGCACTGTTAACGCTAAATGTGGCGCTGCTAAAATTTATGGATTGCGTCTTGGGTTTTCAAATTCGAATTTATCTTCACACACATCTGATAGTGTAGGTTATGAGTTTTGTTTAGTAGAACTCAAAAATATTTTTTTTGATATTTCTCGAATCCTCCAAACTTGTTTTATTTGACAAAAACTGTTTTTTTTTTGGACTTTATGCACAAATTTATTGATTACACAAACATTTCTGAACCGATGTCCAAAATTTAAACCTTATTAGAAAGGAGAAGAATGGGCCTTTAAAACGATATACACATGTCTATTATTTGACTTAGTATTCCATGAGGTTTGATGAGTTAAACCAAAGAAAATAAAGTATAAAGAATGTGCATTTTAACATTTTTTGGAATATTTTTCAAAAATATTTCATGACGCGGAGGGAAAGATAGAAGGGAAGGATACAGAAACCAAGAGCATAACAATGCGTTGTTCTCATCGTGAGTTTTTGTTGTTTGACCACTTTTTTATTTATTTTTCTAGTGTTAAAAACCAATCTCCCTCAGGGGAAGAACATCTTCGGCTTTTTACACACATAGGACACGAACATCAAGAATGTTCGTTAAAAAGAGCGTAAAAATCTTGTCAGCTTTTAAAGAAGAAGGTTCATGTCGCTTTTTCAGACTTCAATGATACACCCAAAGAAATATCACAGTAGTATTCAGTAATATCAATGAGAAATGATTTCGATTTTTGGAAGAGCACTTGCCAAGTTAAATACGGTGTCTTAGTGTCTTAGTGCAGTACAATTTTTCTATATTTTCCGATCACATATACATATCATTGGGTTAATAAGTAGACTTGACATTATTACTAACAATTTTCCTCTAGGTTAACACATGCCTATGGTTATGGATTAGTGAGTGAGAGAGAGAGAAAATAAGTTGAGAGAATTTATTTATTTACAGCCATAGAAAAGTGTTAGTAATATACTCTATTTTTATTTTCTTTTCATCAACATACATATGTAAAGCTATCGATCTTTGGCTTAATAATTTTGGATAAATAAAAATAAAATAAAACATCGATTTTATTATTAAAAGAACATAAAGTTATCCATCTTTGGCTTAAAAACCAGGCCATGTTTTTTAGATAAATAAAAAGAATAAAAAAACCATTTTTTACTAAAAGAAAAAAACGAGCATTCCAAAGCATTTAAAAAAAATTATACTATAAGACAAAATAAAAGAATGAAATACACCGAGCTAATGACATTTTTAACACAAAATATTCTTCGAGTGTTATTCTGAAATAAAATGATAAAGCATCCGCAGCACATGTATTCTTGTCGCAGTCTGATCGACAACTAAATCAAAAAACTCAAGAATACATACACATGTACATATGTACTATGAGAGCGACACATTGTTACGCTCTTTGTTTGTGTTCATTTTCCTTCTGTCTTCCTCCCCCTCATCAAGAAAGGATTTTTAAAAATATTGTGGTGAGAGCGGGTCGTAATGTTACAACCCGCCATAAGAAATTTTACTTCTACATAATGCGTATTCTTTATATCCATATTCTTTGGTTCTACTCAACTAACTGAACAACTTAGACTAGGTAGTTATACTCGGGTGTATTTAATTTTTTGTATTTTGTCGCATAGTGTAATTTTTGTGTGAAACGATCAAAAAAACCGTTTTTGTCAAATAAAACAAATTTGGAGGGTGGGAGAAATATGAAAAAAAATATTTTTGAGTTCTACAACCTATACTAAGTTATTAGTTGGTTGTGTTTTGACTGTTGCACCGTGTAATTATCGTAAATCTATAGATTTTGTATTTGCATTCCTATGGATTAAGAAAGTAATCAACGAATTTAAGGCACTACAATCATTTCCATGAACTTTACTGTACTCTGGTGCCAAAAAAAAAAAAACAACAAGTGATTTGTAGCAATGTTGTGTGTGTGTGTGTAATTTAATGCAAATTTTGGGTTAACATTTATGGCAACATAAGTATGTAAGATTTAAAGCAAAAACTGTGCATGAATCTTGATTCCAGTAAGTAAGTAAGATGTGAAAATCTGATTTGTGTTTAAATTGCCTACACTTTAGGCTGAATGCCCCCCCCTTCTTTGCACTTCCAATGCGGCGATGATACATGCTATTAAAAAAGATTTTTTTTTTTTTTTTTTTAACACATCTTAACCCATTAGTGCCCAGTGGCAACTTAAGTTGCCAGCAGAGGTTGCCTTAGTTTTTATGCTCTGAGAGGAAATTGAGTGTAAAAAACAAAACGGTAACCGTTAGAAAAAAAAGTAATTTGGACATTAATGGGTTAAGTGTGAGTGAGTGAGCGCGTGAGTATGAATGCAGTATTTATGGAGTAGAAACATGACTGGAATAATTGCGAAAATATTTTTCTATTCAATTTTAATTTAAACAAAAAAAAAATAAGAGAAAAAAAACTTGTAGAAAAAAAAAGTAGACAAAAGCCAGGTGTTGGTGTCCGTCTGTTTAGCTGAACTGAGCTGAGCTGTCTGTCTTTGTTGCCTGCTGCCTAGCTGTGTTGCCGCCGCGTAGCCTGCCTGCCTGCCTTCCTGATTGTGTGTTTACATGTGTAGAAATTTTTAATTAATTTTTATGTTAATTTTTTCGCTCAAGAAGAAAAATATTTTTTTTTTTTTATGAATAATAGTGCACACAAGTAGCGAGCGAGTAGCAGAATCTGAATATGCAACTGTTTATGTATTAAAATGAACGAAAAAGAAATTGTAAAAATTCTTTCTTTAGTCTTTGTATTGTAAACAACGAATAATAAAGAAATTCTTTTCCTCATTAAATGAGGAAAAAAAATTTTTTTTCTAAGAATACAGCTTATATGATGGTCGGTCGGTCTTAGAAAACTATTACGAGGTCAGTTAACGTTTTACATGCTGACAGCTTTATAACTATGAAAAATCGTCTTCTGTAAAAATGTTCAAATAAATATTTTTTTGTTGTTTTTGTTGTTTTTCTTCAATTTTTAAATTCCTAATAATAATGCTTTTTTAGTTCCTGTTTATAAATTAATATTTTTTAATGATGGTTTTTAAGGTTTATTAAAATATTTTGTAAATTTCCTTATATTGTGTACGCCAGTATTGTGTGTGTGCGCAAAACATGCAACGTTTTTTTTTTCATTGCACTTTAGAGTTATTCATTAGAAAAATATAAAAAAAAATAAATTTATTATTGTTTTAATAATTAACAAAGCCTAACTAAAGGCTTTAGACAGAAAACAAACCACAAGTGAATTTTGCAAAAAAAAAAAAAAAATTAAATTTTAAAACTTTTAAAAAGTTAATGCAACGCCTACGGTGTATTTTGTAATAATTAAGTAAATATCTTGCAGACAGACAATGGCAGGAAATGTTATAGATGACTTAAAATGCAATGAAATGCGTTAATTTTGTGTTTCGCAAAAAGTTTTCAAAACGAAGAAAAAAACATTAAAAATGATTGATGTCAATCATGCATCAATCATTGTTCAATCAAACATTTTTATGACCCTGAAAAACTCGATAGATATAAAATTTGTAAAACAGCACAGGATTTAACAAAATAAGGAAAATAAATATCGGGATACACGTGGTCAATCTTCAAGACTTATGGGCTGATTATGATTGTCATAATCGATATAATGTGCAAAGGAATACAGAGACTCAAAGAATGATGTATTTTATATTTGAATTAGTACCTCCATCCATATAAGGTGAAACTCACTGGACAATTAAAACCGTCTGACTATTGCCAACGCCGTAAGAATGCTGCTGATTGGGTGTTAGTGTAAGAATATTTATTTATTTATTTATTTATTACAATACAATTACAAATTATATTCCAATTAATTGAGTAACTTTGATCATATGCTCGGTGTAGTGTCAGAGACCGGAGTCTCTGGTGTGAATTGAACCCACAACCCTCACGCTAATAGTCTAGCACCAAAGGAAATAAAGTATAAAGAATGTGCATTTTAACATATTTTGGAATATTTTTTAAAAATATTTCATGACGCGGGGGGAAAGATAGAAGGGAATGATACAGAAACCAAGAGCGTAACAATGCGTTATTCTCATCGTGCGGTTTGTTGTTTGACCACTTTTTATTTATTTTTCCGGTGTTAAAAACAGACGTCGGCACCAATGTCCCTCAGGCGAAGAACATCTTCGGCTTTTTACACACATAGGACACGAACATCAAGATTGTATTTTAAAAAGAGTGTAAAAATCTTGTCAGCTTTTAAAGAACAAGGTTCATGTCGCTTTTTTTAGACTTCAATTTTACACCCAAAGAAATATCACAGTAGTATTCACTATTATCAATGAGAAATGATGTCGACTTTTGGAAGAATACTTGCGAAGTTAAATACGGTTTAGTGCAGTACAATTTTTCTATATTTTCCGCTCACGTATACATATCATGGGGTTAATAAGTAGACTTGAAAATACTACTAACAATTTTCCTCTGGGTTAACACATGCTTCTCACAAATACACTCACATTTTGTTCTCTTTGTGCCGACGTCTGGTTAAAAACATTTCTGGATGCGGGAGGGTATACAGAAGAAAAAAAGCAAAAACAATGAGCGTAACAATGCGTGGCTCTCATCGTTCGTACTTCTGTATATTTGTGAATACTTTTAGATTTGAGAGCAACGCATTGTTACGCTCTTTGTGTGTGTTTGTTTTCCTTCTGTCTTCCCCCCCTCATCAAGAAATGATTTTTAAAAAAGATTTCGGTGAGAGCGGGTCGTAATGTTACAACTTTTAAAATTTTTAAAATTTTACTTCTACATAATGCGTATTCTTTATATCCATATTCTTTGCTAGTACACTACCCACTAGACTACCAGTTCACCCTAGTGTAAGAATATTTTGAATAAAATGTTATACAGTGATGAAGCTCATGTTATACTCGGTGGTCATTTTAACCTTTGAGTATTGTACTTGTCCCAATGACAAGTACACGGCCTCTAACCTGGAGTTCGAAGAACCCAGAAGTAATTGTGGAAAAGCGATGATATTCGATAAAAGTGACTGTTTGGTTTGGTTTGGATATGTACCGAATGATAATTGATTTTATTGTTTTGTTTAAATTTTAAAGATTATGAACTGCTTAAAGGTCCAGTAGTTTTAAAAGATGGTGCCACGATCCCCACAAGTCGACAGCATACTGCAAGGTCCCCTTAGTCTAGTGAGTAATGTGTTGGCTTAGTAAACGAGGGCTCAATAGTTTAAAACACAGCTCTGCTATCGTAAAAACAAGAATTATGAAAAGAATATTTCTCTCGGAGACCTCCCCTTAGTAGTTGTCTGGCAAAAGCTCTGTGACGAAAGTAATTGTCATGAAAAGGCTTTTCAAATCTGTCCTTCGTCACACCATAGGGGAATGTGTTGCGTGAGGCCTCTAACGCCTCTAACGTGGGATTAGAACTGTAATGGAAGTCTATATTGTAAAACCAAAAAGCAGTATATGCTTGCGTCTGCATAGTTATTAGAGCGTCATACAAGCCGAAGTATGTATGTGTGATTGGAGAATTAGTTAGCTGGGCCAGCAAATGGCGACACAAATCTAGGGCTGTCTGAAACTATAAGGAAGCTATTAACAATATTCGTGATCTGACGGGACCTACAGTTTAAAGTTGACTCCGAACGTCAGATTTATGAGAAACTTTTCATGGCAATTTTAGGGGATTTTGCCCGAAACATTTTTTTTTTTTTCAAAATACTTCTGTGTTCCGCATATCATGTCCAATAATTTTAAATCAGCTCATGTATCTTTTCCTATTAACACTCTTGGCAGCACATGACTCCGACAAAACATCTGCTACTGTTATTGAAGTATCTTATCTTGAAGTATCGTAGTACGTCTTCAGGTGTTTTTAAAACGGCCTTGGCTTCTTGAGTATTGCAGATTCCACTCTAGCAACATCCTTTCTATACTATCAGGATTCTTTCTTATAGTATGACCGATACTTCACAATTTTCTACATTTTATTTGTAATATTTTAGATTCCTCGTTGGCAATATTACAGAAATCCAAGTTATTAAGCACGAATGTAAAGTATTTGATTTTAAAGCACTAATGCGATGAGTTTCCAAAATAAAGCATGTTTTAGTTCCGCATAATAGAGTAGAGTGTTATTCGGCCTGTGATTTACAACTGTTTCTGCGCCCTCATTTGTTGTTCTTGTATTTGCTATATAGAAGCTATCGAAATTCTCGACTGATCGGCCCTCTAGCATAGTTGGTCATTACAACCCTTTAGTCTGGATGACGACCTAGTTATTCACACCGCTTAAGTTGTGTGCGTTAATTTTATACATGAGTGGTGGGACCTACAGTTTAAAGTCGACTCAGAACGACAGATTTTTTAAGAAACTTTGCATGACAATTTTATTTATTCTCAGAGAGTTTTTGCCAGAAATCTGCTGCCGAAGAAATACTTTTTCGTACATATTTTGTATTTTGTTGGATATGTTTGACCTGGGGGGTTTAAACCCCGGCCTCACGTCTAATAAGCCAACACACTATCTATTAGACTACGGCGACACCATGATGTTATCGTTACTAAATCTCATCTCTTTGGTTATTCTGATATGTATGTCAAGTGCAGCATTGAACGCTTATCTTTCCAAGACTTCTTGGCTTGGATTGCATATTACAGATCTTGGAAGAGAGTGAAAACAATTCATCTGCCTAATCCGAGGGACATGGTATAACGTTTTTTGGTATTTTTTATGATTTTTAATAAAGGGTGTTTTTATAGAGGTATAGAACTTTAAGTTGGCATTACTTTTCAAGATGGCGACCGATTTAACAGCTGTCAAGTGATTTATTCTCAGTTTGGTTTGGCAATTCATCATGAATAGACTCACGCCTGAACAACGCTGAAATAATGGTTCTGTGCGGAAAACGTATCGCGCACTACGTCCATTTTATCGTCGACAAAATCGTCCATCAGAGCAGTTAATTCGATTAACCATGGAACGTTTTCGCACCACGTTTACTCTTATTGATAACTCGCATCCCCAGAGATGCTGTACGGTGCGTACAGAAGAAGCTATGGCTGCTGTAGAGCGTAGCATTGAGGAAGACCCGAATGAGTCCATCCGCCCCATCGAGCACAGGAATTGGATCTGTGTCCATCCACTTTATGAAAGATTTTGCGGAAGGATCTTGGTTTGCGTGCTTAATAAAATCCAACTCGTGCAAGAATTGAAGCCAAACGATCATCAAGTAAGGCGTAGATTCGTCGAATGGGCCCAAAACTAGATTACCGTTGTTACCGATTTTCATAAGCGAATTTTGTTTAGCGATGAAGCGCACTTCTGGTTGAATGGCTACGTCAACAAACAAAACTACCGCATTTGGAGTGAAGGAGGTAATCCTCAAGTGTATGTGGAAACACCGTTACATCCAGAAAAACTGACTGTTTGGTGCGCGCTTTATGGGCTGGTGGAATCATTGGTCCGTACTTTTTCAAAAACGATGGTGGCGCCAGAACGTTACAGTCAATGGTGATCGGTATAGAGCCATGATTACTAACCATGATGTCCAGGAGATGTGGTTTCAACAAGACGGCGCAACATGTCACACAGCTCGTGCCACAATAGATTTATTGAAAGACACGTTTGGTGACCGCCTTATTTCACGTTTTGGACCTGTGAATTGGCCTCCAAGGTCTTGTGTTTTAACACCGCTAGACTACTTTCTGTGGGGCTATGTGAAGTCATTGGTCTATGCGGTAAAGCCACAAACGCTTGACCATTTGGAAGACAACATTCGCCGTATTATTGCCGATATACGGCCACAAATGTTGGAAAAAGTCATCGAAAATTGGACGTCCAGATTGGACCAGCCGTGGCGGTCATATGCCAGAAATCATATTTAAAATGTAATGCCACCACAAGATTATCTTTCGGATAAATAAAAATTCATGTCAATCGAATAATCCATTGCAACTTAAAAGTTATATACCTCTATAAAAAACACCCTTTATTAAAGACGTGGGCTTTCAATGTCTGAATCCAGTGAACAATAAGTTATTGTTTCTATTTATTAAAAACATAAAAACAAAAATGTTGTTGACATTAACGCATTGCTGAACAAAAATATCTTATTTTTCCAAATTTTTTCAAAACAAGTGGAGTTTTTCTGTTTTTCTTTCCCTCTTCAATGGTTTCTTATACGCAAAAAACACACACAATAAAAGATGAAATATGTATGGAATGAATGGAAAAAAAGAATAAAAAAATTTTAAATAATAAAAATGCATACAAAAACAATAACAAAAACATGAAGAAGAAGAGGGAAAGAAAATAACAATTTATGAGAGTAATTATTTTTATTACGGGCAATAGAATGGACTCGAAATACACACACTCGAATAAAAGTTTAACAAACTTTATGGTTCAGCGAAATTTTTTGTGTTTAAAACCCCCTTCATTTATTCTTTCGTTTTTTTGTTGTTGCTATTTTCGAGTAGAGCGAGTGTCTTTTTTTATATTTTCAAACGCCACTACAAGTTCCAAATGTTTAACAAACACAGTGTCCCGTCCCCCCTCTCTCCGTTCAAACCCCTACTCAGAGTTCATTTTAAAGTTTTTCTTTCTTGTGCTGTGGTGTTTAACGATTTAATGAGTTTTGACCCTCCATCACCAATACAAACGATTTGCGTATGAAATATTTAACAGAGAGAGAGAGAGAGCAAGAGAAAAACAAACAAACAAGAGAAATATATGAGAAAAATCATAAGAATGTGTCTAGGAAAAGTTTATATATCTGCGTGTATGCATTTAGCAGTGTTGGTTAGTATTTATTTTATTATCATGTTCATGAGAGTAAAATCACTGATTATTGCGTTAAAAATCTCTGGGATTTTTTTTTCGTTTCGTTTCTTCAAGTGGAGGTCCCTGGCCTTAGTTTTTCGACCAACCACCTCTAATATCATCCCTACTATCATCCTACTATCTGTGTGAGTGTGTGTGTGTGTCTTAAATTTGTCGTTGGTTTTCGGTATATGCATGTGAGCACGGTGTGTGTGTGTTTTAATGTTTAATTGAACCATAAAAATTCAAGTTGGCGAGTTGGCGAAATTGTCTGAAAAGTATGTGAAGGAAGAAGGTGGCTAGTTCTCTGCCATTTATTAACATTCAATGAAGATCCACAAACTCGAGGTGTTTTTTTTGTTTTTTTTTTTTGGTTTTTGTTTTAGTTTCACAGCACAACACTAAAATCACATTAAAATAAATAGTTATTCACCGTAAAACTTCATGAGTTTTTTTCTTGTTCTTGGTAAAGGCGAATATTCTGGTTACAAAGTTGCCAGATGTTAGGAATTATTTGAGGTATTGCAAGTGGCATGAAACCCATTCCATACGCCATTTAGTACACATTAAAGAAAGAAAAGAAGTAAAAGAAGATATAAACAACCCAAAGAATAATAGAGGACTAATCATGGACTTTGAGATTTTCCCCTTAAAAGTCCATATTTTTCTTAAAAGGCCTGTATGGCAACGCTACTTGGCGAATATTGCTTGAAAGTTAACAACGCCGTACGACAAGCATGTATCTTGTCCCCTTTCCTTGTCAACTTCATACAAGACCAAGTGCTGCAAACTATCGCAATGGGAAGGAGGGATATTCCCCTGCTGCACACATTTACGGAACGAAGTAAATTTCGGTATGATTCGGAGTTCAATCGAACAGATTGAACTAGAAACCCATTGGACAAGAGAATAATACATACTATCGTGATGTGTTTGTCCAACACGGCCGGTAGAGCTTTCCGTGAAGAAGACAAAGAGGAAACTATCTTCAGTAAATCGCCAAAGCGCTGTCAGGCAAATAAGTGGTTGTAGGTCGATATTTCGTGATGCAGTACTAAAATTGGAAAGACCAATGCCATTAAATAGCAGAGACTTCTCTCGCACGACAAAAGTAATACTCTACAGGATGCTCATCCTCCCCGCGCTTCTTTATGACGCAGAAGCATGGACACTATTAAGCACTGATGCAGCAGCCTTGAGAGCATGCGAGAGAAAAATTCTACGTAAGATCTTGGGTCCAGTGTGAGTTGACGATGATTTCCGCAACCGATCCAACAGTAAGCTATATGAGCTCTTCAACGACATAGACGTTGTGCAGCGTCGTATTAATATCCAGCGGCTGAGCTGGCTCGACCATCCCGTACGAATGAATGAGAATGCACCGACGAAATGGGAATTTGATGCGGGGATTTTGCGGAAGTCGACAAAGAGGATGATCTTGTTTGCGTTGGAAGTACCTAGTCGAGGAAGCCCTGTCATCGATTGGTGTGACCGACTGGCGAAGGCACTCAAGAAGCAGAGGCGCGTTTCTGCCTGATGTGCCAAAGCAGGTCAAAATCGGTTAATCGGGTTGTTAATGGTCAACTAAGGAAGAGAGGAATGTCAATAAATATTGTGAGGGATGAAATCGGGCGAATCTACTTGTGCCATACTGCAGTCGCAGTAGGGGCTTCAGCTATAAAAGCAGAAGGTACGATGGGTCTTCATGTATAAATGACAGTTACTAACATATGTATGAACACTTCACCTTGTACCTAATATAACCCCTTGAATGTAGAGAAAAACCCAGCAATTCAAATTGCTACCTATTGCTATTGACCCAGTTGTGGATTGGCGAAGAAATACCTACAAAGGTTTGGACTTCATGTATCTCCCTATACGATCAAACTGTGTGGATTAGGTTAGGTTAGAGGACGTGTACTTGTCAATTAAGACAAGTACAGTACCCGGTGGTCGAATTGACCCATTGTACAACGTCCTAGTTTCTCACACCACTTATGTTGTGTGTGTTAATTTTATACATGAGCATGGCGGGAACTACAGTTTAACGTCTACTCCGAACGACAGATTTTTGAGAAACTTTTTCATGGCAATTTTTATTCACTCTCAGAGTTTTTGCCAGAAATCTGCTGAGAGGAAGTCGCCGAAGGAATACTTTTTGTATTTTGTCTTTGATGCCTGTCCTGGGGCTCGAACCCAGGCTTTTGCGTCTAATAAGCCAACACACTATCTACTAGACTACGGTGACTTCAATAATAATGTGGATTAAGGTGCGGAAAATATATTTTTCCACTGTCCGACATTTAGGTGATGGCCACAGCAAATAGATTCCAGTCCATGCCAGCCTCTCGGTGAAATCTTAAACTCGGCAATTATTCGGAACGAGTCAACAAAAATGCAAAGTTTAAAAAGATAACGGTAAATTTTGACTTAAAAAGGCTTTAAAAACAACCTGTCTTAACGCCAGTTTCGCAGAGAGAGAAAGAGAGAGTGAGAGAGAGAGAGAGAGAGAAAGATAGAGAGAGAGAGAGAAAGATAGAGAGAGAGAGAAAGATAGAGAGAGAGAGAGAGAAAGATAGAGGGAGAGAGAAAGATAGAGAGAGAGAGAGAGAAAGATAGAGAGAGAGAGAGAAAGATAGAGAGAGAGAGGGAGAAAGATAGAGAGAGAAAGAAAGTGAGAAAGAGAAAGAGAGAGAGAGAGAAAGATAGAGAGAGAGAGTGGTTGACGGAAATAAAATACGTAAACGCCAGCAATGGTGAATCGTAAGTATTTTTTGAAGATCCGTGAAAAATCAAACGAAGTCTTTTCAACTACTTGCACACTTGCGCGAATATTGCTGGCAAGAGTTGTTTAATACATGACCCTCATGGGGTGAACAGGAAGGCCTATGCAATAGGAGTCGTTTCGCGGTGATTGCGAAGATCATGCCAAAGCAGCATGGCAGTGGTTATTGAGAGGAAGAAAATTGTTGCAAAGAGAACACTCACCCAAAAGATTGAAATGATATGTATGGATGCCAACATATGGAAACGAAACGGCGACGGAAAAGCGTACTCAGAGAAATCGAGGAGCAGCCCCTTAAAAAGCAATTGGGATTCATAAAACCGAGATAACTAGCCACGAAAATTGCAAAGCTGTGTAGTATTTTTGGTGGGGTTTTTGATACACCACGGACAAACACTCCCAGCAAGCTTGACGTAAGTGTTGCAGCGAATTGTTCTAATTAGCAAGCCCATGCTTTCAATAACATTTTTATGGACTTCGTTTTGTCGATGTTGACTACATAACACAGATTGAAGACTTATGCTTTACTGATAAAGGGTGTTTTTTTATAGAGGTATAGAACTTTAAGTTGCAATAAAACAACGATGGATTATTCGATTGACATGAATTTTATTTATCCGAAAGATAATCTTGTGGTGGCATTACATTTTAAATATGATTTCTGGCATATGACCGGCTGACATCGGCTGGCGCGGATGTAGTCCAATCTGGACGTCCAATTTTCGATGACGTTTTCCAACATTTGTGGCCGTATATCGGCAATAATACGACGAATGTTGTCTTCCAAATGGTCAAGCGTTTGTGGCTTTACCGCAGAGACCAATGACCATACATAGAAAGTAGTCTAGCGGTGTTAAATCACAAGATCTTGGGAGGCCAATTCACAGGTCCAAAACGTGAAATTAGGCGGTCACCAAACGTGTCTTTCAATAAATCTATTGTGGCACGAGTTGTGTGACATGTTGCGCCGTCTTGTTGAAACCACATCTCCTGGACATCATGGTTATTCAATTCAGGAATGAAAAAGTTAGTAATCATGGCTCTAATACCGATCACCATTGACTGTAACGTTCCGGCCACCATCGTTTTTGAAAAAGTACGGACCAGTGATTCCACGAGCTCATAAAGCGCACCAAACAGTCACTTTTTCTGGATGTAACGGTGTTTCCACATACACTTGAGGATTACCTCCTTCACTCCAAATGCGGCAGTTTTGTTTGTTGACGTAGCCATTCAACCAGAAGTGCGCTTCATCGCTAAACAAAATTCGCTTATGAAAATCGGGAACAACGGTAATCTCGTTTTGGGCCCATTCGACGAATCTACGCCTTACGTGATGATCGTTTGGCTTCAAATCTTGCACGAGTTGGATTTTGTAAGCACGCAAACCAAAATCCTTCCGCAAAATCTTCCATAAAGTGGATGGACACAGATCCAATTCCTGTGCTCGATGGCGGATGGACTCAGTCGGGTCTTCCTCAATGCTACGCTCTACAGCAGCAATAGCTTCTTCTGTATGCACCGTACAGCGTCTCTGGGGATGCGAGTTATCAATAAGAGTCAACGTGGTGCGAAAACGTTCCATGGTTAATCGAATTAACTGCTCTGATGGACGATTTTGTCGACGATAAAATGGACGTAGTGCGCGATACGTTTTCCGCACAGAACCATTATTTTCGAAATAAAATTGCACTTTTTGCAAGCATTGTTCAGGCGTGAGTCTATTCATGATGAATTGCCAAACCAAACTGAGAATAAATCACTTGACAGCTGTTAAATCGGTCGCCATCTTGAAAAGTAATGCCAACTTAAAGTTCTATACCTCTATAAAAAACACCCTTTATTTGGACGCGTAAGTGGGATTTTTAAGATGACCAATTAAGTTCCAGCAGATGCCCCTCTGACAAGCAGCTCCCCTAAAATGTATGCCCTAGAATGCAAAACCTTTGCCTAAAAATGAGCAAACTCTGCCACTTAAGGGATTTTTAGGATCAAATTTATATTTGAAGCGTAATCTTAAGGAAATCTTTGCAACACTGGTAACACTACTGCTGCTTTAACACTAAAATTGTTGTTATTCACATGGGTTACTCTTTCTGTTTTCTTTTTCCAACAAAACTAAAGTTGGGGTTGTTGTTGTTGTCTTTGATGATTATGGTCGTGGGGTTTGTGTTACTTTAACGTTGTCGTTGTCGTCGTCGTCATAACGAAATTGCCATTGATATTGCTTTTGCTGTTGTGGCTGTTGTTATTGCTTTTGTTGCTATTGGCCTGGGCGATCATTGGCGTTGTTACAGCATGTGAGTTTCACATACACACACAGCTACTACAGCAACAGCAACAGCAACAACAACTACTGTAACTACACGTCTATGTGGATGAATATTATGATTATGCTTCTTCTTCTTCTTCTGATTTTACGTTTTTAGTGTTTTTTCTTCTTTCTCTCTGAAGTTAAGTATGGATTTTGAACCTGCTGTTGCTATTTCATATTTTTTTTTAATTTTTCTTTTTCTTGTTGTTGTTGTTGTTGGGTTTGTGTTGTAAAAAGTTTTTCACTATATTTTCCAACTATGAGTTGGGTTTGAGTATTATTTTCTTGTTTGAATGCGGTTAGAGGTCAATCACTTGTTGTTGTTATTGCGGTTGTTGCTGTTCTTTTCACTTAAATTTTTAACCAAAAAAAGAAGAAGAAGAAGAATAGAATAAGAATAAGAGAGTTACAGTAACACGCAATTATTATCCACTCTCTGGTAAACAAAAAAAAAATCCAACAAGTTGAGCGGTTCAGTGGTTGCGGGGTTGAGTGGTTAAACAGTTGGGTTCAAATGGAATTTTTTGTTCTTTTTTTCTTTGTTGAAATTGATATTAATCTGGGCACATTAATTACGCAAAATTAAATTCTTATGTTTTGTTTTCAAAATTAATTTCAAAAAGAATTTCTTTTGTGGTTTGTTAAAGATTTTTTTGGATTTAAACCACGTAATTCACTTTTTTATAGCAGAGACCTCTCTCGTACCACAAAGGTAATACTCTACAAGACGCTCATCCTACCCGTGCTTCTTTATGGCGCAGAGGCATATATCCTATTAAGCACTGCTGCAACAGCCTTGACAGTATTCGAGAGAAAAGTCCTATGTAAGATCTTCGTTTCAGTGCGAGTTGACGATGATTTCCGCAACCGATCCAACAGTGAGCTGTATGAGCTCTTCAACGACATAGACGTTGTGCAGCGTCGTATTAATATCCAGCGGCTGAGCTGACTCGGCCATGTCGTTCGAATAGAGGAGGATGCTCCGGCGAGACGGGTATTTAATGCGGGCATCTGCGGAAGTCGGCGAAGATCACGACCTTGTACGCGTTGGAAGGATCAAATCGAGAAAGCCCTGTCATCGATTGGTGTGACCAACTGGCGTAGGAGCGCAAGAAGCAGAGGCGCCTGGATGGATGTGTTGCAGCAGGCCGAAGTCCGAAAGTAAGTAATTCCCTTTCTGACTCTGATAAGCTTTAAAAACAACCTGTCCTAGCGCCAATTTCGAAGGAAGGGAGGGAGAGAGTCGATGACGGAAATAAAATAAAGAGCAGTCAATAGTGAATCGTAAGAATTTTTTGAAGATCCGTGAAAAATCAAATGAAGTCTTCTCAACAACTTGCGCACTTGCGCGAATATTGATCACTTGCGACGGCTTAAAAGCCTTTTGCTGGTAAGCGTTGTTTAATAAATTACCCTAAGGACAACCCCTCATGGGCCGATGCTGTGAACAGGAAATGGAGTCGTTGCGTGGAGATTGCGAAGATCATACCGATGCAGCATGGCAGTAGTTATTGAGAGGAAGAAAATTATTGCAAACAGAGCACCTACTCAAAAAACGATACGGCGACAGACAAAGTGTGTTTGAAGAAACCGTGTAGCTACCCCCTAAAAGTAGGAATTCGATCTCATATAACTCAGAGAACTAACAGCGAAAATTGGTGTCACCAACTGGCGTAGGAGCGCAAGAAGCAGAGGCGCCTGGATGGTTGTGTTGCGGCAGGCCGAAATCCGAAAGTAAGTAATTCCCTTTCTGATTCTGATATCGAGGATTATTGTTTTAGTAATTAACAAAGCCTAACTAACAGCTTTAGACAGAAGACAAAAAATACAACACCTACGGTGTATTTTGTAATAATTAAGTAAATGTCTTGCAGACAGACAATGGCAGGAAATGTTATAGATGACTTAAAATGCAATGAAATGCGTTGATTTTGTTTTTCGCAAAAAGTTTTCAAAACGAAAAAAAAAACACATTGAAAA
Source organism: Sarcophaga variegata (assembly GCA_932273835.1). Lineage (NCBI taxonomy): Eukaryota > Metazoa > Arthropoda > Insecta > Diptera > Sarcophagidae > Sarcophaga > Sarcophaga variegata. The sequence continues at coordinate 19,495,018 of OW026362.1, read as the reverse complement.
TGATTGATGTCAATCATGCATCAATCATTGGTCAATCAAATATTTTTATGACTCTGAAAAACTCGATAGATATAAAATTTGTAAAATGGGCACAATTTTATACAAAAACACTAACGATTTAAAAAAATAAAGGATTACGGCATGCAGACGCAAAGGCGGCATGTTAAGCCATGCTAACAATTTGAAAAGACTTACAGCATGCTTAGTAGGATTGCCAAGGAATAATTTATTAAAGATCTGATTGCCTAAGAGGCCGCTTACCTGAAGAAAAGGAATTGCCAGACCTCAAAAATCGCTAGTAAATCAACTATAGCTCTGGGAACTTGAACGTGAGGTCCTTATTCATCCACCTTAAGGACAGGAATTTGGAGAATAAATTGGTAAAGCATGTGAAAATCGTTCGACGTAAAGTTTTATCGAAAAGGAGGGCGGTCTTTAAGTAGACAAACTTATTGGCATCATTTTAAAATAAGCAACGAGCTACTAGTCAAACTTGGGTTCATTTTACCTATGATTTCTTATTACTTACAGCATCAAGCATTCGTGTATTTCGTACCATAAAAATTAGCCTATTGCAGTATGATCCCCACCCCCATCTTTCGGACAACATATACATCAGTATGCTCAACACCAGAAAAAACGGAACACTTTGAGAAGAATTGCGAAAACGCTGTTGCAAAATAAAGCGTATTCGAGTAAGTGCATACGGCATCGAATGCAAAACAGGCAGATGCACGAAACAGATTCCGCACTATGGAGTGAATGAGGTTCGTTCCTAATCACAATTGTCTCAAAAGGTTTTTAGCTTGAACCTTCGACACATGGTGATCTCACGTGACTCATCATGAACTCATACGCAAAGCGTCTTTCAGCCAACACTCGCTTTAAACGAATCAGTTGTGTTAGTAAAAGTGTTTTGAAAAACAGTTGATAATTTGAGAAGTTCAAACTACAAACTAGGACTATCCAGAGTTAGGAATCTCTTAACAGACGTAAAGAAAAATTCATGATGGTTTTCGAATTTCCACGACATCGCATGACCTGGATCCCTTGAATATATCCTATGAGCCCTAGAAAATGAAAACGGAACAAAAATAAAGGGTGTTTTTTATAGAGATATAGAACTTTAAGTTGGCATTACTTTTCAAGATGGCGACCGATTTAACAGCTGTCAAGTGATTTATTCTCAGTTTGGTTTGGCAATTCATCATGAATAGACTCACTCCTGAACAACGCTTGCAAATATTGCAATTTTATTTCGAAAATAATGGTTCTGTGCGGAAAACGTATCGCGCACTACGTCCATTTTATCGTCGACAAAATCGTCCATCAGAGCAGTTAATTCGATTAACCATGGAACGTTTTCGCACCACGTTTACTCTTATTGATAACTCGCATCCCCAGAGACGCTGTACGGTGCCGTACAGAAGAAGCTATTGCTGCTGTAGAGCGCAGCATTGAGGAAGACCCGAATGAGTCCATCCGCCATTGAGCACAGGAATTGGATCTGTGTCCATCCACTTTATCGAAGATTTTGCGGAAGGATCTTGGTTTGCGTGCTTACAAAATCCAACTCGTGCAAGAATGGAAGCCAAACGATCATCAAGTAAGGCGTAGATTCGTCGAATGGGCCCAAAACGAGATTACCGTTGTTCCCGATTTTCATAAGCGAATTTTGTTTAGCGATAAAGCGCACTTCTGGTTGAATGGCTACGTCAACAAACAAAACTGCCGCATTTGGAGTGAAGGTAATCCTCAAGTGTATGTGGAAACACCGTTACATCCAGAAAAACTGACTGTTTGGTGCGCTTTATGGGCTGGTGGAATCATTGGTCCGTACTTTTTCAAAAACGATGGTGGCCAGAATGTTACAGTCAATGGTGAGCGGTATAGAGCCATGATTACTAACTTTTTCATTCCTGATTTGAATAACCATGATGTCCAGGAGATGTGGTTTCAACAAGACGGCGCAACATGTCACACAGCTCGTGCCACAATAGATTTATTGAAAGACACGTTTGGTGACCGCCTAATTTCACGTTTTGGACCTGTGAATTGGTCTCTAAGATCTTGTGATTTAACACCGCTAGACTACTTTCTGTGGCGCTATGTAAAGTCATTGGTCTATGCGGTAAAGCCACAAACGCTTGACCATTTGGAAGACAACATTCGCCGTATTATTGCCGATAAACGGCCACAAATGTTGGAAAAACTCATCGAAAATTGGACGTCCAGATTGGACTACATCCGCGCCAGCCGTGGCGGTCATATGCCAGAAATCATATTTAAAATGTAATGCCACAAGATTATCTTTCGGATAAATAAAATTCATGTCAATCGAATAATCCATCGTTGTTTTATTGCAACTTAAAGTTCTATACCTCTATAAAAAAACACCCTTTACAATATCTCCGTGATTGTCAGGCCCGACATCTGTATCTTATGATTGATGGAGGGCTTCTGCTTCCATTAAATTGGGAAATTTATGGCCAGCCGTGAAAGTTGACTGGTGTGGTCGGAGTTCAGTTTATCACAAATACTGTTTCAATGCAAAAACTACTTTTTTATGTTCCGTTCAAGCATGAAAAACTATTTTCTAATATCACTCTAGTGGTCGCTCATGCCCTTGCTTTTGTATCAATCCTGCTGCTGCTTGAAAGCGTTTTGAATTTATTTCTTGAGTGGCTTTTAAGGATTATGATGCAATTCTTTCAATAAAAGTTCGAACTTTTTCAATTGCCCAGAGAGGTCTTTGTATTCCCTTTCAAAAACTAAGCTTTTAAACTGCAAAACCTATTCCACGCACTTTACGCAATCAATGGAACATATTTAGAATCGCCTTCAGTGTGTAATATGAAGAATTGTGGAGAAAAAATTGTCCCCTATTTTCGAATTTTTTATATTATTTTGTGGTTCAATAAATGACCGTTAAAATGCCATAATATTGTCGGATATCAAAGCTAAAAAACCCTGTGTAAAGAGGATAGGTTTTCTGTCCCAAATAAAGAAGTGCTTGCTTGGCACTCCTGCAAATCTATTTGATCAAATCAATTACATGGATCCTATGCTTGATTGCATCAAGTATTTCAAGGTGTTAATAATTATGAAAAGTGTGAATAAAGTGTACATACATACATGTGAACATTTTGAAAAGCATTCCAAAAATATACAGCAGGACTTACCTAAAAAGAAAAAAGAAAAACAAATCAAGAATTAATTGAAATTCAAATAAAAAAATTCTTATTAAAGAAAACATATGTACGTACGTACAGTAGTGGCTTTATAATTAGAAACGATGTTTCTGGAACAGAGTTCTCTGGAGTGACGAATTTATATTTTTTTTTTTTGACCCAATCTGATGGAAAAACGTATGTAAGACGTCATCCAAACAAACCCTTTGATTCCAAGTGCACAGTGAAAACTGCAAAACAAATTAACAAACATATATGTTGCTATGTCGTTTCTAATTATAAGGCCACCACTGTATATGCAAAGTGAACAACATGGCCTATTTATTGAGGAGAAAAGTAGAAAAAAAAAACCACGATATTTTCCATAATAATTTCATTTGCATGAAAACCTTGAGTTTTATCCAAGATCTACAATGAATAGGCCTCCTCTTATATTCAAATGACTTTTTAATATTCAAAATTCAATAGAGATTTGCATTTGCATTTAAACGATTTACCCACCATATGAACTAAAAACGCGGCTGAAGGATGTTTTTCTCATGCCACCACCACCACATATACAATAAATGAATGATGATTTTTTTGTTGTTGTTTTTTATTTTTACTACCAAACAACAAAAACAACAACAACAGCAATGACAAATATGTTAAATTTTTTTAGAATTTTGATTTAAAATACAAATGAATACCCAGTCATTCTATTATACCCACCACTCACTCATTCATTCACTCACTAGCTCACACGATGGATGCTATAAGCGCGTGAGTGTACATATATTCTTTAACAAATTTTAGCACAATTTTGCATTTGAAAACAGTGAGTGGCGTTTATTTAAAAACAACATTAACTCAGATCCCCTATGCAAACCACTTTGAATCCTTTTTATTGCATTTTTATTACCCTGCATTTAATTTAATCTCCTGCACTGTACACCATATTGTACGGTATGACTGGGCATATGCAAAACCCAGAAGAAAAACAAAAAAAGAAACGAAAACGAAAAAAAAACATTCAAGTGGAGAATATAATCACATCAGAGAGTAGAAATTCTAAATCCGATTCAAGGCAGTTAATGTTTGCACGTAATAAAAACAACAACAACAGCAACAACAGCGACAGCCACTATAAGATGTGCCAACATGGTTATAGTATGGTGGTGGTGGTGGTGGTCTTATATGGGATTTACGTTTCGTTTCGTTTCGTTCATGTTTTTTTTTTTCTTTACCACAGCTTCTCGTTTTTTCCCCATTTTGGTGTTGTTGTTGTTGCTGCAACTCTTTTTGCAAATAATACTCGTGGTGGATTCATTACAAATGCACAGCATCATGAGCAGCTAAATGCGTAAAACGACGAAATAAATTTTCTGGCGTTTAAATGCATGAATTACACACATCCAACACAAAAGGGAAGAAGAGAGACGGAGAGAAAGAGGGAGAGAGAGGTAATGTGAATAGGATTTAGCCACGGGTATTTGCAAGTTCTAAACATTTTTCTGTGTGTGTAGCTGTTACTACATTGCAAGTAAAATGCAAAAGAACCCTACATACACAGAGAGAGACTGAGAGTGAGAAAGAGACAGAGTGTAACTGAAGGAGGCAAGCAGATTTAAATACGATTTAAATGAGCGAATTCACAGTGAACTACAACGCTCTCTACTCTACTTATTGTATGTAAATAGCAACCAGCGCTTGGTCGCAGTCTAACGGAGGGTATGGTATAAAAGAGTACAACAAGTAATTGCGTTCAATTCCACATTCATATGCCCTCTTATGCATATTTTGAAAAGCATATGTGGGTCATTTTGCTAACAAACGTAAGCAGGCAAAGATGCGATCCAATTCCTATGCTCGATGGCGGATGGACTCATTCGGGTCTTCCTCAATGCTACGCTCTACAGCAGCAATAGCTTCTTCTGTACGCACCGTACAGCGTCTCTGGGGATGCGAGTTATCAATAAGACGTAAACGTGGTGCGAAAACGTTCCATGGTTAATCGAATTAACTGCTCTGATGGACGATTTTGTCGATGATAAAATGGACGTAGTGCGCGATACGTTTTCCGCACAGAACCATTATTTTCGAAATAAAATTGCAATATTTGCAAGCGTTGTTCAGGCGTGAGTCTATTCATGATGAATTCCCAAACCAAACTGAGAATAAATCACTTGACAGCTGTTAAATCGGTCGCCATCTTGAAAAAGTAATGCCAATTTAAAGTTCTATAGCTCTATAAAAAAACACCCTTTATTAAAATTTACTTTCGAAAAATTGATAATGCCTTTGGCTTTTACGTCAGCTGATTTCAAGTATAATAAGTCCTTACATGTTTAAAAAAATAATAGAGTTTTCTGCCTAATATTGTGCTGAACCAATAATTATTCCCCATTATTTAGATTCATGTTAGGCGGAAAAGTACTTTACTCCCACCCAATGTTGCCATTGTATTTCCCATGTATTAAAAAAGTTTTTCTTTCTCTTCTTTTTTTTTTTTTTTTTTTTTTTTTTTTTTTTTTTTTTTTTGAAGTAAGACTTTATGGCTGACGTTTACGATGGTGGTGACTTTTATTTAAACTTTTGTTAGCATTTTTTTTTTCTTTCTTTCCTTCTTTTCCTTTAAATATTGTCGTAGGTAGAGTATAAAAACCGAGAGAGAGAGGGAGAAAGGGAGTGAAAAGAACTAAGAAAAGGCAATACAAACATACTGAGAATTTAAGAAAGCGAAGAATGTAAATCGTGATGTTCTATTTTCATTTTTCTTGTCATCCTTTTTATTTCCTGACTCTCTTTCTACTTTTGCTGCTCTTATTAAAAAAAAATGAATACAAATGCAAACATACACAGGCACAGACACACTTACATACTTATAACTGAGATACGGAAATAAAAATAAAAACACATAAAGGCTCCCCTTTACTATACGTTTTTCATTTCTACAGTGGTAGACAATCGCAATGTACGCATATCATTTTTTTTATAAATATTCGTTTGGCATTTTTTTTTTACAACCAATATTTTTTTTCTAATTCATGCTGTTTATATACACTAAAGAGAGAGTAACTCAGAATGGGTACCGTTAGGCTTGTAACTGTTTCTAAAAACAAAATACACTCGTTGGATTATAAAAACAACATATTTCAGTAAGACAATCGTTTGTGCGCAGTGACAAATAAGATTAAATTTTCAGTATTAAAGTTTATTCGAGGGAATTTTTATCAAAAATAAGGTGAAATAAATTGTATTAAATTTAATAACTACAGAAAAATTAATTTCTATTGACATTTTTATAAGAAATGGGCTCTGCAAAACGTTTAAATGAAACGGAAAAGGATTTAATTGATACCTTAAAAAAAACCGTTATTCAAATCGGGAAGTTGCTCGTATTATAAATCGTTCTGAGTGTGTCATCTGAAATTACCTTAAAAAAGGCCAGAAATATGGAATAAAATATAAAACAAAAGGAAATACTAAACTATCATTGCGTCAAAAAGATAAAATACGGTATGAAGCTTTAAAAAAATCACCTCTCCTGTAGGGAAATCAAAGAAAAACTGCAACTTCCAGTAACTCCTCGAACCATAGCACGAGTTTTAAATGCGACTCCATCCATAAAATGGGCAAAACTCAAGCCAAAGCCTCGGCTATCCTCACTTCATAAGGAACGTCGTCTGGAGTTTGCAAGAAGTCACATGTTTTGGAAGGAGGAGTGGAAACAAATAATTTTTTCTGATGAAAAAAGTTTAACTTGGATGGTCCTGACTGCTACAGTTGTTATTGGCACGATTTAAGCCAACATAATGTTGTTAGATCGAAAAGGCATTTTGGTGGAGGAAGTCTTATGGTGTGGGGAGCTTTCTCATACGATTTTAAGCTTCCTATTTGCTTTATATCTACCAAAATGAATTTCGAAATGTACTCAGAACTGCTAGACGACGTTCTGTTAACACAGTTAGATGAATATCCTGATAAGAATTATGTATTCCAACAGGATAATGCAGCAATACATGTATCTAAGCACAGTGAAAAAATATAGAGGTAATGAGATGGCCGGCTTGCAGTCCTGATTGCAATCCAGTGGAAAACCTGTGGAGCATTCTTGCATTCAAGCTTTATGAAAAAGGAAGACAATTTTCAAGTGTAAATGAGCTAAAATATACCATAAAAGAATGATGTTGGCAGGATATTCGCATACAAACTATTCAAAATTTGGTAGAGTCGATGCCAAACAGGATTTATTCTGTCATATTGCATAAAGGTGGCCATACAAAATACTAGAATTAATTTTTTTTCTTAATTTTTAATGAATTCGTTAGTTTTTTTAACATGCGTACAAATGAATGTCTGGCCATATTTGAAATATTTTTTTGTATTTTATTTTTTTTTTTTTTTTAAATATTAGAAAAGGTAAGTCTTTTTAATTTTGTATTTTTATATTCAAAGTATAAAAAAATAAATAATATAGTGAAAAAAATATTTGCAAATCCTCTCCCTTTTTTTAATAAACTAAAAAAATATGTTGCGTACAAACGAATGTCTACCACTGTATTTCCAAGTAAAAAACATGAAATAAAGTTTATATATATGTAGGTGTATATGTATGTAAGTATGTATGTATGTGTGTCATGTAGAACTGTCCCAGCCAGCATTTTTTGAAAATTTTAATCAAATTCGAGTCTTTTTTGACTCTTCTGCGCGATTGAAAAGTAAGAATATGCGCTCATTTTCTGATCGTAAAAGACTCATTTGTCGGGAGAAAAGTGTTACTACGGGCGACTCTTCTCAAAAAATCATTTATGAGTCATTTTCTATATTAATTTCGAGTAATTTTCGATGCGTTTTCGAATAGTTTTGTGATCATTTTTGAATCGCTTTCTGATCATTTATTAGTCGTAGTTAACTTCGTTTTTGCTTCTTTTTCGAGTCGTCTTTCAGTCATTGTTTAATCGCAAGCGAGTCTTTTATGAGTAATTTATCAGTATGTTTAGGAGTCATTTTATTGTCATTTATCAGTCATGTTTGTATTAATCTGGACTCCTTTTTGCGTCATTTATGATTATAATTTGAGTCATTTATTAGTCGTATTTCAAAATGTATTTTTAGCCGACCCCAACGACTAATCAAGGTGGCAAAAAATGAAAATGCATTGGCCATCTTTAAAGGCATACAACGAAAATATTGTTAAAATCCGACTTTAGCCTAGCCCCCAGGCTAATAAGAGCTTGGGGCTTCATACATACGGACATACATAATTGGCCATTACAACCCCTGTCAGGATTACGACCTAGCTTCTCACACCACTCATGCAGTGCTCGTTAAACTGAAAGGAATTTGGCGACTACCAAAGAAAGAATATTATATTTATATTTAAAAACAAATTGTACTTCATTTCATAGCCATTTTACATTAATGAAAATTTATATAGAGAGGGTGAAAAAAAAGCATTGTTGAATCATCCATCTGTTCAAAATATGATCATAAATACATACTTATAATCACTTTTCAAACACCTGCATGATGTGTTTTTGATTAATCGTTTTTCAATCTACAGTATAAGTACAATATAATAATAAATAATGTAAATAATAGTCACATTTTAAACGTCTGGATGATTAATTTTCGATTACTATACCATTTTTTATTGTATTTTATATCGAACTTATTTTACTCATTGGCGCGAATCATTTATGAGTCCTTTTTTAATCGTGTAACTGACTAATAAGTTTTTGATCGCCAAAAGTACTCTAAAAAGACTCAGCAAGGTGATTTTTCAAAAAACAATCTTCCAAATGCTAGCTGGGGTTATTAAAATAAAGCATATCTTTTAGTATAAAAAAATTTCAAAGTCAACTTTAAGGCGGATTTGCTTTTTGTATGAAATTTTATAATTTTTTTTTTTTTTTTTTTTTTTTTTTTTTTTTTGGAAAAAACTGTTTTCAACCACCCTCGTTTAAAACATTTGTACACACAGAGGTGGTCGATCTCTACATGCCAGTCAATATAAAAATATGAAAAATTTTAAAAAACCCTTTCCATGTGCAATTCACAATCTCTCTTGTAGGTTTAAAAGCAAAAAATGTTGCATATTTCAGGGCAAAAGTAGTTGATTTCGTTGTTTTTTGTTTTGTTTTTTGTGTTTTTCTATTTCTGTTTCTGTAACTTTTATTTTGTAAATGAAGTTAAAAAACAATTTCAAGCTGAAAACTTTTGTTGTTTTTGAAAACCCACGGGATTTCTTGCAGATCCACCATTCATGCTGATTGTTTACAATGAAAAGTTTAAAAAAGGGGGGGTCTTTTACATCTCAGTATTGTAGGGATAAACTTTTGTAATAATTGTTTGCACTTAAGAATTACAAACAGCACAGCAAACTAAAGAAGATACAATATTTTCTACATAACCTAAGATATTCTCCTCTTCATATACAAAATTTACATGAACATGAAGGTGGTGTGGCGTGGAGTGGTGGTTAAAATGTTTGACTATAGTTTAAACAAACTAAGAGGCCTGAATTCACTTTAAGAAATCCTCCTTCCACGAACTTGCTGCCCAATGACCTCCATAGCGAATAAAAGGATAGGCTAAGTAAAGTTGCCCACCCTCATTGAAGGCAAAACTAGAGGTTAAAACCATTGTGATATCACAATTCAATATCCAATCCGAAGATCAAAGATTCCCCATGGGAAACCATCTAATTTGGATTTATTTTGAAGAGTTCAATCCGAGATGACCGTAGTAAAAGGTCAAGAACCTCAGCCTCTTCATAGCAAGAGCTGTACATTAACGTTTGAGGAGAATATTATTGTACATTCCTCCTCTGCCACAGATCCACTGCTCTTGTTAAAATCATTCGCTAGAATGCATAGTCAGAAAGCCCGTGAGAATCACAATTGTATGATGGACGGCCATACAATTGGAAAAGAGAAGACAACCGGTCGTTTTGTTAGTCCAGCAGAAGATGGCAGTATTGCAAGCGCCCTCTATACTTATGTGTCACCCTGTGGGCCGACCGAAGAATATTCAATTTGATTAAGGCATTCGAAAAGCCAGCTTAAGGTTGTTTGTCGGTTTTATCACGGGGCACTGCGAGTTTAGGTCACTGACGGGGATCTGGAACAGATCCCAGCAGGGACTATTGCAGGGCGTGTTGCGATGAGGAGGAGTTGGAGACTATCGAACACCTCCTCTGTAACTGCCCAGCCCTTGGTAGATTGAGGTTGAGGACCCTTGGTAGGCCCTTCTTTGAGATTTTGAATTCTGTGTCGAGAGCCGACATCAAGGCTCTCCACAGATTCATTAGTGGCTTAGGCTGGTTTAGAGGCTAGGACTTCATCGATGTAGTCGCGCTCTCCCATCCTTTTGTTGTGTCTGGTCTGTGTGATTCCTCCGCTTCCCACTCCCCCCTTTCCCATGTACCCTCCTTTCATCCTACCCCCTATACTATCCTTCCCTCCTTTGGGACGTTGTACAATGGGTCAATCTGACCTCCGGGTACTGTACCTGTCTTGACTGACAGGTACACGTCCTCTAACCTAACCTAACCTAACCTAAGGCATTCGAAACGCATATGCCTCGTAACATATCGGAGATTATGAGATCTCTACCAGACTTGATCAGTTAATCAGAAGCAAAAAGCAACCACATACGAATTACCTTTGAATGACGCGGCCTTAAGAAGTCTTGAAGTCACCATAGTCTATTAGGTAGTGGGTTGGCTTATTAGTGGTTCAAATCCCAGCTCAGTCATCTCGAACAAAGCGAAAAATATGTCTTCGCCGACTTATCCTCAGCAGATTTCTAGTAAAAACTCTGAGAGTAAATAAAATTGCTATGAAGAGTTTCTCAAAAATTTGTCGTTCGGGAACGACTTTAAACTGAAGGTCCCACCACCACTCATGGATAAAATTAACACGCACAGCATGGTGGTGGTGTGAAAAGCTAGGTCGTAATCCTAACTGAAGGGTTGTAATGACCAATTATGTATGCATGTATGATCCGGCCTTAATCGATGAACGTGGGGAAAATCCTGGTTAATATTCAAAATTATATTGTAATATTTTCTAAAGGGTGTTTTTTATAGAGGTATAGAACTTTAAGTTGGCATTACTTTTCAAGATGGCGACCGATTTAACAGCTGTCAAGTGATTTATTCTCAGTTTGGTTTGGCAATTCATCATGAATAGACTCACGCCTGAACAACGCTTGCAAATAGTGCAATTTTATTTCGAAAATAATGGTTCTGTGCGGAAAACGTATCGCGCACTACGTCCATTTTATCGTCGACAAAAACGTCCATCAGAGCAGTTAATTCGATTAACCATGGAACGTTTTCGCACCACGGTTACTCTTATATTGATAACTCGCATCCCCAGAGACGCTGTACGGTGCGTACAGAAGAAGCTATTGCTGCTGTAGAGCGTAGCATTGAGGAAGACCCGAATGAGTCCATCTGCCATCGAGCACAGGAATTGGATCTGCGTCCATCCACTTTATTGAATAACCATGATGTCCAGGAGATGTGGTTTCAACAAGACGGCGCAACATGTCACACAGCTCGTGCCACAATAGATTTATTGAAAGACACGTTTGGTGACCGCCCAATTTAACGTTTTGGACCTGTCAATTGGCCTCCAAGATCTTGTGATTTAACACCGCTAGACTACTTTCTGTGGGGCTATGTAAAGTCATTGGTCTACGCGGTAAAGCCACAAGCGCTTGACCATTTGGAAGACAACATTCGCCGTATTATTGCCGATATACGGCCACAAATGTTGGAAAAAGTCATCGAAAATTGGACGTCCAGATTGGACTACATCCGCGCCAGCCGCGGCGGTCGGTCATATGCCAGAAATCATATTTAAAATGTAATGCCACAAGATTATCTTTCGGATAAATAAAATTCATGTCAATCGAATAATCCATCGTTGTTTTATTGCAACTTAAAGTTCTATACCTCTATAAAAAACACCCTTTACAACCCTACCATTGGTTGTCTCATCAGTACAGCTGTATTGCTTGCCACAGTATTTTTATCGCGTCCAATTGTCTGACAGTTTCTCTTTTGTTACACAATCCAGGATTTTTTAACTTTCCTCAACTGCTTCTTATCTTCAGTACCAAAGACAATTTTTCAATGGGGTTGTGTAACTTTTGCCCAGACAAACTTTATTGAGCATTTTGGATATCCCAGATTAGTAGTAAAGGATTCTGAAGCGCGTTTAATAGTAAAAGTATTCTTAACAACCTTATGCTCTTACCGCTTGCCAGTGTAAACGTCAATTTAAGTTCAAGTTTAAAGGAAACGTGGTCCTTTTAAAAAATTCTTTCTAAATAAACTTTCATTAATTTATAAAAAAAGTTGAAGGTTATTCGGTATAAAAATTTTAATCAAATCGTAATCCAATACTTTAATTTCCAAACATGCATTTGTATGTGCATGTGTGTATGTGTCTGTATTCCATTTTATGTTTTTGATTTTATTACGGAATTCATTTGTGTTGGTTTTTCTTGGGATTTTTTCGCTCTCACTGAACTTTTGGTCTTATTCTTATTACTTTGGCCTCAGTCTCTCTCTATCTCTCTCCTTCTCGCTCTCTAAACAGTAATAAAGTTATGGCTTTTACACTAAGATTGTCAACAATCCTAAGGAGAAAAAAAACACGATTTTTTTTTGTTTTTTTTTTATTGCTGTACTCGTACTCTCTACATGCTTCTTATGCTTCTTGGGTTTATTTATTTATTTCTTTATTTATGTCCGTTGTTGTTGTTGTTGTTTTCATTTGAAATTTTTTTATTTAGAATTTGTGTCCTTTTTTTAAACATTTTTACACAACAACAGCACCCATAAATACAAGACACTTTAAAAGAGAGAGAGAGTGAGAGAGACAAAAGAGGAGTCGGAGCAGTGTTGCAAAACTGAAATTTTGAAGTGGTACTAAACTATAACTGAAACAGTACTTTTTTGCACCAAATGGTACTTTTGTAAGCAAATAAAGGGTGTTTTTTATAGAGGTATAGAACTTTAAGTTGCAATAAAACAACGATGGATTATTCGATTGACATGAATTTTATTTATCCGAAAGATAATCTTGTGGTGGCATTACATTTTAAATATGATTTCTGGCATACGACCGCCACGGCTGGCGCGAATGTAGTCCAATCTGGACGTCCAATTTTCTATGACTTTTTCCAATATTTGTGGCCGTATATCGGCAATAATACGGCGAATGTTGTCTTCCAAATGATCAAGCGTTTGTGGCTTTACCGCATAGACCAATGACTTTACATAGCCCCACAGAAAGTAGTCTAGCGGTGTTAAATCACAAGATCTTGGAGGCCAATTCACAGGTCCAAAACGTGAAATTAGGCGGTCACCAAACGTGTCTTTCAATAAATCTATTGTGGCACGAGGTGTGTGACATGTTGCGCCGTCTTGTTGAAACCACATCTCCTGGACATCATGGTTATCCAATTCACGAATGAAAAAGTTAGTAATCATGGCTCTATACCGATCACCATTGACTGTAACGTTCTGGCCACCATCGTTTTTGAAAAAGTACGAACCAATGATTCCACCAGCTTCCACCTTTAACCTAACCTAACCTAACTTCTGCAGGATATGATTTATAAGCCTTTGGAACGTGGCATGTGCGGTCTTGACTTCCTTCTACTAAAAATGCAGTCTTGTGAACATCTTTTTCTACTTGGTGAAATTCCTTGCATTTAATTTTTTTTTTTTTTCAAAAACCCGGTTAGAAAATTAGCCACACGTTGCGTTACATAAATTTTGTCGCATACTGTATCGGAATTTTCCGAAGAAATATTTAAATAAGGCAAACTGTATAAAGCTATATATTGTTTCATTTGTTCTGTATTAAACTCTAAAATGGGAATTTTTTTAAAGAAATTTTCACCAAAAAGTAACCCATTTTGTGCTAATTTGTTTACAAAAACTGTAACACTAGGCAACACTGATTATATGTAGCAAGTGTATGTTAGCAAGAGTTATATGTATTTGGAGAAAGAAAGAGAGCACCAGAGAGGGAGAGAGCAAAGGACTTTTCTATGTTTGTATATTCAACTGCTCAACGTAGTAATTCCCTGAGGAGATTTTAAGTTCGTTTGTGTGTTTTCCTTTTTATTGTTGTTGTTTTCATTTTTTTTCTCTTGTCAGTGTGTAAAGATTTCTCTCAATGTTTACTTTTTATAGTTCATATAGAGGAGAGAGAGTATAAAAATAACATGGCATGCTTTTAGGCATATTTGTGTATAATATCTAGGATTCTACTATTCTACTACCTACCAATACTACCATTGAAACTTATACGGTGTTTCTTTTTGGACATTCCATATGTGTGTATGTGTCATTGGGTGGATTTGTTTGCAAAACTAAAATTCCAATTTAAACACACACACACTCTCTCTCTGTCTGTACATTACACAGGTTGTTTTATATGGCTTTGTTTGTTTGTTTTTTCTGGTGCACAATTTTAGGGGCGTTTAAAAAAATAAAACTTTTTTTGTTATCAATTTCTCTAAGTTTCAGTATCAAAGTTTCAATTTCATTTTAATTTCAATTTTAATTTTATTTGTTAAATGTTCAGAGAGAGAGAGAGAGAGAAAGAAGACAATTTTAATTTGAAATCTTTAGAAAATAATAAAATTTCTGTACGAAAAAAGTCTAGAAACTTGTTTAAATTTAAATCATGGAAAAATATGTCAAAAATTTCCCAGAAAAAGTACGAAACAGATTTTGAAAATCAAAAATAACCTTACGAGTACAAAGTACAATTGAAAATTATTGTTTTCAAGCCTAAAAATAGACAACGTTTGTTATGTTAAATTAAGATTTAATTGTTTGAAGCCATCTTTAGTTTTCCAAAGAAGGTATGAGTCTGGTATACTACTAGTTGGTTATAATACTAGTTGGTCACAGCTCGCATAAATAATTAAAGATTAAATTGTTGGAGTTTAGCGTAATTATAGGGTTTTAATTGGAAAGAGCTCCACAGACGCCTAAAAATAGGTAACTTTTTTGTGTTAAATTAAGATTTAATTACTTGCTGGCTTCTTTAGTTTTCCAATGAAATTTTTTGGTCTGTTATACTACGCCAAGCGTACAGTTGGTTGGTTGGTCAGCTCGCATTAAAAATTAAAAACTAAATTGTTAGAATTAAAGTGTTAAACTGCAAGGTTTTAATTCGATAGAGCACTGCAGACACCACCACAGAGTGCAATACTTTAAACGCGATAATAAGCCAGACTTGACTTGTCGCTCAAAAGAATCTAATATAGGAACAGTAACATACACACATACATACCTACATAATTGGTCATTACAACCTTTTGTCAGAAATGCGACCTAGTTTCCCACACCACTTATGTTGTGTTTGTTAAATTTATACATGAGTGGCGGGACCTACAGTTTAAAATCGACTCCGACGACCGATTTTTGAGAAACTTTTCATGGCATTTTTATTTATTCTCCAGAGTTTTTGCCAGAAAGAAATCTGCAGAGAGAAAGTCGCCGAAGAAACATTTTTCGTATTTCGTTTGGATGGAGATATCCGACCTGGGGTTTGAACCAAGACCTCTTGTCTAATAAGCCAATACTAATACTAATACTAGGCTACGGCGACTGTAACTGTCGTGGTAGTTTAAGAAGTCATTTCCGAATAGAAGGGAATGAAAACTTGTAGGCTACGGCGACTGTAACTGTCGTGATAGTTTAAGAAGTCATTTCCGAATAGAAGGGAATGAAAACTTGTTGTAGAGCACTTCCATATAACGAAGGCATTTTTGCAGTGTAGTTCAGTTGATGAAACTATCGGACCATTGGGGCGTCTGACAGAAGGAAGTGTGAATAATTTGTGGAATGCGGTATTGGCTATTGCGGACGACAATGTCTGTTGCAGAGATAATATAGCAACAGTAATCTGCCCATAAATTATAATCCAATCTGAACTACGGCTTGATATTACTGTCAACGATTAGAACTTTAAATTCTTTCACCACACACTAAGTTCGAATAGCTACTTGATGACACTTGAGGGGCCCTGATAACAGCTTGAAAATCAAAAACTCTAAAGGCCACCAATAGTCTAGAAAATACCGCCAATTTAGCAAAGAGAGCAGAGACATCAACTTGAAAATCAAAAAGCAGAGAGGACAACAGCCTCGGATCATATCTCGATTTTGTCTGTGAAGACTATAGTAGCAGATCCGGTAGAAATTCTATCGATTCCCCATTCCCTTCACTTCTAGATCCTCTAAAGGAGGAGCACATTCCACTAAAAACGCTGCCAGCGTCACTAAAAGACCGGCTCAAGATGCCTTGCGCGCTCACTCAGGAGGACGAAAAGACTGGACATCATCACATTGTAGATGTGTGTGAAGATAAATTCGAATTTGAAAACCCAAGACGCAATCCATAAATTTTAGCAGCGCCACATTTGGCGTTAACAGAACAAAATTTGCTGTTAACAGAGCAAAAATTGCTCTTAACAGAGCACTGTTAACTGTTTAACAGTATCAATCTGAACAAGGTTACTGGTTTAGAAGCTAATTTTAGGGCATATACTAGGTCTTTGAGTATCATATCATACTCAAAGGAGTGTTCCAAGGCCTCCTAATACAATAAGCAATATAGTCATATATAAAGTGGCATGGTATTGTTGAAATTGGCTTTGCAAAAATACATTTTTTGATTGAAAATTCGCTAGAAGATCAGTGGCCATTTGGGAACATATAAGAAATAGTACACCATGCAGACTATATGCAAATGGTAGTCCAGAGGGTCCTCTTTTCAACCGTGGTAGTGGTATAGCTGAACTAATTTGAGTTCAGATTTTCAATTTTGAACATTTTTTGGCTAAAAATATATGAAAATTCTCTAGAAGATCACTCGCCCTCTTATATAAGAAATAGTACATCATACAGACTATATGCAAATGATAGTCCAGAGGGTCCTCTTTCCAACCATGGTAGTGGGATAACTGAAATAATTTTGTGAGTCGAGATTTTGAATTTTAAAAAAATCGATTTTTGGTCGAAAATATATGAAAATTCTCTAGAAGATCAGTGGCCATTTGGGAACATATAAGAAATAGTACACCATACATACCATTTCCCAAATGGCGTCTTGGGTTTTCAAATTTGAATTTATCTATCAGAAATACAGACAGGTTCCATACTATGAACGTAGGTAATTACTATTACAGCCATCGTTTAACGCGCCGCTAATAGCAAACTAAGTGTTAAAGGCTCTCTTTAAAACCAATTTTAATTTAAATGGAATTTTTTTGCAGAATGCTTTTCTAAGAAAAAAAAAAGGACAACAAAAAAAGATTGCAAAGCACGAAAATTTTCCTGTTGTTCTCAATTAGTTTTCATGTTAAACGGCTATTTATCAATACAAAGCAAAAGGGTTCCTAAAAATAGGCTTTAATAAATTTCTAAAAACAGGATAGAAATATTACTACACATACATGCATGCATACATACACGTATACACCCAGGCATGCATACATACCTATACAGTAGAGAAACGTGGTTGAATAATAACAGTCAACGAAGAACCTCTGTTATTCAGTAACACAATTCGTGCGTAATAAAACTTTATTTGTGGTCATAAAATACAAAATGAGCACAGAATGGAATGAAAAAATCCAATTTCGCATACCCAACCTCAAC
This sequence comes from Sarcophaga variegata, assembly GCA_932273835.1. Taxonomy (NCBI): domain Eukaryota; kingdom Metazoa; phylum Arthropoda; class Insecta; order Diptera; family Sarcophagidae; genus Sarcophaga; species Sarcophaga variegata. Next base: position 19,477,142 of record OW026362.1, on the reverse strand, counting down.
TTGTATTCACTCACATACAGTAATATCCTCATATTTAAGGCGGAAAGAAGCAAAACAAAAAAAATAAGATTGCAACAACAAAAACAAGGGAAAAATCCTTAAAACCCACTTATATTAACACATACGCCAACACGACCCACACATACATACGTGTAATACACGCAAATACCGTTTTTATCCAGCCAATCCCTATAATCAAAGGGAATTTTTTTTTTGTTTTTTTTTTTTTGGTTTTTTTGGCGTTTCACTACACTCCGCTGCTTTTCACCATTTACCGTTTGCCGTTATCGTCATCATCATCGTCATGTTGTGTGCTGCTCATTATTATTCCTGTTACTGTTTCATTTTTGTTTTCATTTTACCCCGTAATTTTAGTAGTAGTTGTCGTTGTCGTTCTCGTTCTCTTTGACGTTGTAGTTGTCGTCATCGCCATCGTCATCGTCATCGTCATCGCTGTGTATTGTCGTGTTGAAAATCCATAAAAAAAAAACCGATGAGTTGTTTAAGGGTCTTAAACAGACCAAGCCAAACACACAGCAGGCAGGCAAATTCATTGATTGGGGAAATAAAACGCAAAAAACAAAAAACAACAACAACAACGACAACTCAACTAAAGTTAGTTTAAAAAATAGGCCACCACCACAACGAGGATATATTGACTGACCAAAAAATATTATTTAAAGCTTTTAACTGCTCTCTATAGCAGTTTTTTCCCCTCTCTCTCTCTCTCACTCTCTCTCTCTGTCTCTCTTTACCCTTTCTTTGTCTCTTTGTTTAAGTCCACAAAGAACATGGGGGAAAAAAAGGAAATTTCTTATGGCCATCAAGAGGCCATAATAGTGCGGAAAATAAATAAAAACTGGGCTATTGTGTGTGTGGATATTTGAAGAATTAAAAAAGAAAATATTTTAAAGAATTTGTGAAATATGTTTCCCTTTCTTGATAATATTTTTAATTTTTTTTGGCATACTTTCAGGCTCACAAAAAAAATCATAAGTGGTGTATACCTGAAGGGGCTTTAAGATAATTTGCAATTTTAATTTTTAGACGCCAAAAATTAGGTCGATCGAGCCATACCACGCCATAGTTCATTCAACTCTATCATCGTCTAACCTTAGCTCCCCAAAGAGGAACTCGCATATAGCATTCTAAGATACTTAGCATTAATGTTCGTCTAATTGCCATACATTGCGTGGATCATGAAACTGCGCCTGCCTGAGATCTTAGCCAAATGGTGGATAACAGCATAAAATCTCCCATAGTTAACATCTAGGTATTCTTTCTATCAACCCCCTAACCTCTTTGGAATGTAATCCTTTAGAATGTTGTGAACCGAATTCTCATACGGGATGTACTGAAAGCCTACAAGCAAGAAAGAAACTCCTATAAGGAAATGTACACGAAGATTATTATACAAAGGCAGTTTTAGAATGGCTTTTGACATGAAAAGTGAGGTTAAACAAGAACCTGCGCTATCTCCAATTCTTTTCTTTTTCACTGAAGTCAGCAATAGACGGCGAATTGGCATTACGTGGGGGTTGACCTACAAACTATTGGAACTCAAGTACACGGACTTTGAAGTTCTATTATCAGTCAAACGTGATTATGCCGTATAACCTCAACTTGTTAGAGTATAATTCTACAAGTGGGAAAAAACTTCTGTCAAAGCGCGAGCAACAATTAGATTTAAGACTATAGGAATATAAATATAGTAGGAATGGAAACATACAGAGGGCATATGACCACTTTCATTGCAGAATATGCTTATCAGCTTGAAATCAAATTTATGTGCCTAATACACGTTTAATTGGAGGGTAGTAGTACTAGTAACAAAATCCCGACCTTCTTGAATAGATTTTTACATCTGATACGTAAAATATGGTGACTCATGACTGTAAACAATGAGCGTCTGGCATGGCTCTCAAATTTATTAAAAAAAAGAAAAACTATGAACACTAGGGGATATCCTCAAAATTCCATAACTGTAATGCAGTCCATGGAAAAACTGTGCAAATAAAAGAACATCAACCGGGAGTCTGACACAACCCCAGGGAGTAATACCGTGTGCCAGTTCTAAGGTATCTCAGGCTGACGATAGAGAAGTTTTTAGTTGTCGAGAAACAAATATAACCAGTAACACATATAAAGGGTGTTTTTTATAGAGGTATAGAACTTTAAGTTGGCATTACTTTTCAAGATGGCGACCGATTTAACAGCTGTCAAGTGATTGATTATCAGTTTGGTTTGGCAATTCATCATGAATAGACTCACGCCTGAACAACGCTTGCAAATAGAGCAATTTTATTTCGAAAACAAATGGTTCTGTGCGGAAAACGTATCGCGCACTATGTCCATTTTATCGTCGACAAAATCGTCCATCAGAGCAATTAATTCGATTAACCGTGGAACGTTTTCGCACCACGTTTACTCTTATTGATAACTCGCATCCCCAGAGACGCTGTACGGTGCGTACAGAAGAAGCTATTGCTGCTGTAGAGCGTAGCATTGAGGAAGACCCGAATGAGTCCATCCGCCCCATCGAGCACAGGAATTGGATCCACTTTATGGAAGATTTTGCGGAAGGATCTTGATTTGCGTGCTTACAAAATCCAACTCGTGCAAGAATTGAAGCCAAACGATCATCAAGTAAGGCGTAGATTCGTCGAATGGGCCCAAAACGAGATTACCGTTGTTCCCGATTTTCATAAGCGAATTTTGTTTAGCGATGAAGCGCACTTCTGGTTGAATGGCTACGTCAACAAACAAAACTGCCGCATTTGGAGTGAAGGAGGTAATCCTCAAGTGTATGTGGAAACACCGTTACATCCAGAAAAACTGACTGTTTGGTGCGCTCTTTATGGGCTGGTGGAATCATTGGTCCGTACTTTTTCAAAAACGATGGTGGCCAGAACGTTACAGTCAATGGTGATCGGTATAGAGCCATGATTACAAACTTTTTCATTCCTGAATTGAATAACCATGATGTCCAGGAGATGTGGTCTCAACAAGACGGCGCAACATGTCACACAGCTCGTGCCACAATAGATTTATTGAAAGACACGTTCGGTGACCGCCTAATTTCACGTTTTGGGCCTGTGAATTGGCCTCCAAGATCTTGTGATTTAACACCGCCTAGACTACTTTCTGTGGGGCTATGTAAAGTCATTGGTCTATGCGGTAAAGCCACAAACGCTTGACCATTTGGAAGACAACATTCGTCGTATTATTGCCGATATACGGCCACAAATGTTGGAAAAAGTCATCGAAAATTGGACGTCCAGATTGGACTACATCCGCGCCAGCCGTGGCGGTCATATGCCAGAAATCATATTTAAAATGTAATGCCACCACAAGATTATCTTTCGGATAAATAAAATTCATTTCAATCGAATAATCCATCGTTGCTTTATTGCAACTTAAAGTTCTATACCTCTATAAAAAAAACACCCTTTATATATCAAATAATTTTGGAACTTGAGATATCGGGCTTCAAATACTCTGTATCTTAACAGTGTCTGGGTAAAATGATTGATATTAGGGAAAAAAAATGGGAAATGCTCTGTTAACTTTAATATTAGTTCTGTTAAAATTTTTGGTTTTTGTCTTTGCTAGTTAAATTCGAACACAATTTTTTGTTTTTAAACTTTCTTTGTAATTTTTCTGCCTTGAATTCTTGTTTTTGGTTTCTTTGAATTTTTTTTGGATTTTAATAGCCGACATTCAATTCATTTCGTACGTTTTGTCGTTCATTTGCATTTTTTAAATCTTAATTTAGACTTCTTCTGTTCTACTGCTCTTCATCGGCGCCCCTAATTGTTAAACAATAAATCGAAATTGAAAAGAAAAAAAATAGGAAACCTTTTTAGTTCCAACTGCCACAGAAAGAAGCCAAGCAACAAAGCAAAGCAGCTGGCAAGTGGGAAAGAGGTAAAGAGTACGACAGTCAGTCAGTTGGTTAGTTATTTAGCATTTCAATGATTATTTTTGGATTTTTCGGTAGTTTAACCAGAGTAACTACACCACCACCACAGTCTTTAGGAATCCATGACACGATGGCAAATATTTATTAGCGAGTTTAAATGGAATTCGAATTGGAATTGGAATGGTTTGAATTGACAGGCACGAAGAAAAGCCATGAAAAAAAATTTATAAATTTTTTAAGGGATCAAGAGTTCAAATATGGCATGCAGGCAGGCAGGCTGGCAGGCAGGCAGAACTGTGTACACCACAGAATTCGATTTTTATTGTTTCGATTTGCATTAATTGTTGTTCTGTTGGTTGTTTTGTTAATTGAATGATTTTCTATGCCGCCAATATATGGATTTTCGTGACCATTTTGGTCACTTACATTCCATTTTCTGTGTCAGGTCTTAGCGGGCTAAGAGAAAAGACACAAAAAAAATGCTTTAAATTGGAAACAGTTCCTATTGGTCTGACTAATAAGGGAAATATGCGCGTAAAGGCACTTCAATAATATGAGGTCACCGTGATCCCAGTCAAAACTATGACTGGCAAAGGCAAGACTCCATTTAGATGAACTTAAATTGAATTTTCTTATGGAACTTAATCCAAGTATTCCCATATTTATTATAGAATCGCATTAATATTGAAGTTTATTTGCAAAGATGACTTTCTCCACGATGGACTTAATCCCTAAGGATTTCATTGAGGAGCCAAAAATCTCCACATCATTTGCTACACCAACTCCAAACACTAAAAGCACGCATTTACACACGCAAAATTTCATTCTAAGTGTACATAATAATGCAGATAATGGTGTTTAGTGGTGCGCGGGTGGTGCTGGTGGCCAAACAACAGGATACAGGATACAGGATTTCGGCACACAACTAAACACACTCGAAGCAAAAACAAAAAAAAAACAGAATTCCAGAGAAAAACTAAATTTAACCACTCAACGTAGCAACTTTTTTGCCAAAAACTTTTTCTTGTTTTTGCCAAAAAGGCTTTTCGGTTGATGATATTCCCATTAGGGGAAGGAGATGTTTTTTTTTAATCTTTCTTTCGTGTTAAAATCATACTTTTAACAAAATTCACGTGCATTATGAAACAAAGCACATGAAATGGAATGGAATTATCGTTTTACACGTGGACCAATAATTTGTTTTGGGCATTTACAATAAATTTAAGAACTCGTAAAATAAAGCGATAACCATTTAGTTTCGGTTTCGAAACTAGTCGAATCAACCTGCTACAACTGTCAACTGTCAAATATTTTCCTTGTCTGGACAAGATTATAAAGAAATTTGAAAAGAGTGGAAGCATAACAGGCCTCTGCCCCATCCTTATATACGTACTGCTGAAAATATCCCTTCTGTGAGAAACAGTGTGGCAAATAATCGGAATTCGGACCTCTGCACAGAGTCCTGTTAGTAACATAACAGTGATCTGTTAACAGACTTGGTTTGCGTCCAGGATAACAGATTTTAAAATCTATCTTCACACACATTTTGTGAATAATTTTATCCAGAAATTGAAATAGAGTGTTTAATAGAGTCCTGTTAGTAACACAACAGAGCTCTGTTAACAAATATGGTTTGCGTCCAGGGTAAACGATTTTAAAATCTATCTTCACACCCATTTTGTACCTAATTTTATCCAGAAATTGAAATAATTTTTCCTTGTTTTCTTTCCAAGCCTTAAATTAATTGTTTATTAGAGTTATGTTAGTAACATAACAGAGCTCTGTTAACTGAATTGATGTGCGACCAGGCTAATAGATTTTAAAATCTATCTTTACACCAGAGATCGGGGCACCAATAGCCCCGGTTGATAGAACGAGCTTCTAACTAAACAATGCCTCATAGCCTGCTACCAACCTTCCCATCCAATCCACCACATAGTCTTGAATGATCCCCCTCCTCGCCGCATAAGACAAGATCTCACTATCTACACCTCAGACATTGTCTACCTCATACCCTCCATAACTGACACACTGTCCGTCAGGGAGGCACAAACTACCCTTCATAATACCATCGTCGCGACGGCCAGAGACGAGCTCAGCCATAATAGGGTCATTAACCGGCACCCACCACCCATAGCCGATTCGGAAAGGCAGCTTCCAAGAGTCACGAGAACTATTCTGGCCCAGCTCAGATCAGGATGGTCAAACTTCCTGAATAGCTACAGGGCTAGGATTATCCCGGGAATCCAGGATAGCTGCCCATCGTGCAACCAGACACCACACGACACGGTGCACATTTTTAGCTGTCAAGCGAAACCGACAGCCCTACAGCCAGTAGACCTATGGCTGAACCCTACGATGACAGCTAACTTCCTCGGACCACCTACCACATGACGTTGACAACACACACACAACCAACAACAACAATCCCATCAAATTACACGGCATAGAACACATAAACTAAAACTGTAATCCATCTTTATATTACATACAGGGAAAAGCTTCCGGAGACAACAGCCGAACTGTTACAACAACAACCAATAGCCCCCGGGGGCCGAACATCTTCGGTTTTTTACACACATAGGTCGCGAACATAAACCAAGTTCGTAAAAATTAGAGTAAAAATGCCTTCAGTGGCTTGTCAGCTTCTAAAGAAGAAGTTTCATGTTGCTTTTTTCAGGTTTCAATTATGCACCCAAAGAAATATTACAGTAGGACTCACTAATATTCAATGAGATACACTGATAATAATGAGAAATGATCTCAATTTTTGGAAGAATATTTATCAAGTTAAATACGTAGTCTTTATGGATTTGGCGCTGTACACTTTTTCTATATTTTCCACTACGTATATACATATATCATTAGGATACATACATACATCCATACATAATTGGCCATTAAAACCCTTCAGTCAGGATTATGGCCTAGCTTCTCACACCACTCATGATGTGTGTATTAATTTTATACATGAGTGGCGGGATCTCTACAGTTTAAAATCGATTCCGAACGACAGATTGTTTGAGAAACTTTTCATGGCAATTTTATTATTTACTCTCAGAGTTCTTGCCAGAAATCTGCTGAGTCGCCGAAGAAATATTTCGTTGGAGATGTCTGAAGAGGGGTTTGAACCGTGTCCTTACATCTAATAAGCAAACACACTGCCTACTAAACTACGGCGACTACATAATAAGTAAAATTGTGGCATATATGGCTGGAATAACCCAGAAAATATTGGCTGTTTGAAGTGCATTATGGTTTGAAGGTACAATTAATGTGTAAAAACATTACCATGAATTCGATGCACTATGGCCCTGTGATAAACGATTTTTTTCTTTTGTTTTGACTTACAATTGATGATTATAAACGCGACAGCACCACAAGCCATTCAATACGATCGGTTTAGCTTTATTGCATAAAAAGTTTCCAGCAAGAATAGTTTTACGTTTTAACAAAGCCAGTTGACCACACTGTTAGTAATATTTTCAAGTGTAACCGCCGTGGTCTAGTAGATAGTGTGTTGGCTTATTAGGCGAAAGGCCAGGGTTCGAGCCCCAGGCCAGACATCAAGACAAAATACAAAAAGTATTTCTTCGGCAACTTCCTCTCAGCAGCAGATTTCTGGCAAAAACTCTGAGAGTAAAAAAAAAATTGCCATGAAAAAGTTTCTCAAAAATCTGTCGTTCGGAGTCGACTTTAAACTGCAGGTCCCGCCACTCATGTATAAAATTAACACACAGACAGCATCAGTGGTGTGAGAAACTAGGACGTAATCCTGACTGAAGGGTTGTAATGACCAATTACGTACGTACGTACGTACGTAACCTAATAATATATACATGTAGTGGAAAATATTTACAGCGCCAAATCCCGAAAGACTGCGTATTCAACTTGACAAATAGTCCTTCAAAAATGGAGATCATTTCTCATTGTTATTAGTGAATCTCATTGAATATTCGTGAGTCCTACTGTAATATTTCTTTGGGTGTATAATTGAAAACTGAAAAAGCGACACCTCTTCTTTAGAAGCTGACAAGCAACTGAATGCATTTTTACCTTCTTTTTAACGAACATTGTTGATATTCGTGTCTTATGTGTGTAAAAAGCCGAAGATGTTCGGCCCCTAGAGGCTATTGGTGCCGACGTCTGGTTATAAACATGCTTCTCACAATTACAGTCACATTTTAATCATGTTCTCTTTGTGCCAGCGTTGCCAGTAATTTTTTTTTAACTTTTATTTCTAGGAAAAAAACTTGTTTTACAAAAAGGACTTGTTTTCTACAAAATTATCAACATTTTTAAAGGGAACACCGGAGACCGGTGCCCTTTATTGGTGTTTCTTTGCTACTATTGCCCGGGATTAATAATATACACAATATTTTATTTAAAAATGTTAATATTTCGTATTATTGTTGAATTTATTGTGAAATTTTGAATTTTTTGAAGAAACTTGTTTTGTTTGAAAACAAGGTATCTTAAAAAAACTTGAAAAAAAGGGAAAACTTGGAAAATGGCAACGCTGCTTTGTGCCGACCTCTGCTTTACACACATTCTCTTGATTACTCTTTAATAACTAAGAAATGTGAGGGAGCGATTGCAATAACTCTCTTGACAAATTTATTTTTTTTTTTTGTTTTTCTTCAACATAATTTAAGATGACTTTTAAATACAATAATAATGTGGGTATTGTAAAATAATATTTAATAAGAGAAAAAAAAACAACCCCTATTTTGTTGTTGCTGTTGTCATCAGAATTTCAGGTCGTTGTTCTTTGTTTAAATTGGTTTATTTGTTTGTCTTTTTTCTTTTTGTTTGTTTTCGTTTGTGTTTTATTTTGTTACAAAGTTCTGTTACATTTGCCCTCAATATACAAAATTAAATCGTTTCAGTTGTTGTTGTTTACATAGCTCTTTTTCTCTCACTCTCTTACACACACAATCACTCCTCTATTTGAATGCAATGCCTGTGTTTTTATACTGCATGTGCCAGAGAGAGGGCATGTGGTGTCTGTGTAACTATGATAGTATTTCGGGGAAGAAGTATTTTGCTTGTTGGTTTTCTTTTCATTTGTTTTTGTTCCTGTTTTTCTTTCAAGTTGATAGACGGGGGGCAAACAAATATCGATCGATTAATGTTGCTGTCAAACAGGCGATAAATTTCTTATCAGCCAGTAATGTGTGTGTATGCACAAATATCTTTTGAAGTTTAAAGACTTAAAAAAATTTAAATTTTTAAATTGTTTTTGATTTTTGCAACTTAAAAAAAAAACGACAAATAAAAGAAAACTTTAAGAAGAATTCAAATTTCACAGTGTATTAAAGTCAACTACCAACTGCAAAACATTACTTTTAACTTTAACTATACTTCATTTATTTTCCGTGTGACAAGTTCTAGTACCAACTTCTTATTTCTTTTTAACTTAATTTCTAGGCTATTTTGTTATTCTTTATTTTGCTTTCTTGTTCGTCAAATTCCATAATATGCTGTGAAAAGGATAACATCAACCACAATTATTGGAAAGTCATGTTATGCCCAGACGTCGGCACCAATGTCCCCCAGGGGAAGAACATCTTCGGCTTTTTTACACATATAGGACACGAACATCAACAATGTTCGTTAAAAAGAGCGTAAAAAAGCATTCAGTTGCTTCTAAAGAAGCTTTTTCCAGACTTCAATTATACACCCAAAGAAATATTACAGTAGTATTCACTAATATCAATGAGAAATGATTTCGATTTTTGGAAGCTTACTTGCCAAGTTAAATACGGTATCTTTAGGGATTTAGCGCAGTACAATTTTTGTATATTTTCCGCTCACATATACATATTATTGGGTTAATAAGTAGACTTGAAAATATTACTAACAATTTTCCTCTGGGTTAACACATGCCTCTCACAAATACACTCACATTTTTATCATGTTCTCTTTGTGCCGAAGTCTGGTTATGACGATCTTCTGTGAGAAAATAAAACTCACTGAGCAAAGCAAGCCAACACGTATTCACACAAAACGTTATTTGCACACAACGGATGATCGTGGTTGCCACAGTCTGGCGAGTAGACGAGGGTGCGAAAGTTTAATTCTCAGCTCTGACTCCTTCAAAAAAAAAATGGAAAATTGTGAGAAAAGTATGGCTTTGGACCGCCTATTAAGAGGTAGAAAAGGTAAAAAGCTCCTTAAATGCCGTAAAGGTTCGTTGTTAAACTGTAAGTTCCTACATTCAAGGACGATACTAACGCACGCGACATGGTGTGAGAAACATGGTCTGAGAAACATGGTATGAGCAGACGCAATACTGCTACTACTATACCCACAATGTAAGCAAGATAGGTACTAACCCTGTTCTCATAGAACTAGTTATAGTATACCAAAGACTTGTTTGGCTCGAACAACTTGATTAATTTCAAAAAAACCAAAAACATAATTAGCAGAAGCAATAAATGCTTTTTTTTTGATGGAACAAATTCTTTCCGTGTTTCTTCAAATATTTTTTTAATGTCCAGAATTTGTTTGATTTTAATTCAAAGAATATTTTTTACAATTTTTCTTCATTACTATTAAACTATTAAATTCTTGTGTTGGCACAGCGTTGCCTATAATTTTTTTTTAAACTTTTATTTCTAGGAAAAAAACTTTTTTACAAAAAGGACTTTAAAGGAAACACCGGAGATCGGTGCCCTCTATTGGTGTTTCTTTGCTACTTTTGCCCACACAATATTTTATTTAAAAATGTAAATATTTCGTGTTACTGTTGAATTTATTGAAATTTTGAATTTTTCGCAAAAACTTGTTTTGTTAGAAAACAATTTTATTGAAAACTTTTTCGCATCTCAAAAAAAAAAAACTCGGAAAAAAGGGAAAACTTGGCAAATGGCAACGCTGTGTTGACCTTACACACACACAGAGAGAGAGGGAGAGAGTATTTTTAGTTTGTGTTTCAAGTTATCGAAATCGATTAGATGTGTACGGTTATAAAATCATTATTTCTTAAGGGCGCTTCTACGATATTTATTTTTAACAAATACCACCTGAGGTTTTACAGAAAAAAACGCAATAAAAAATATATAAAGAAATAAAAGCTATAAAAAGAAATAATGTTCCATAACAGAGAAACAAACCAAACAGGCCAACAATAACAATAAAATAACAAAATAATCTCAAACACAATAATAATCGTTGAGAATGTAATTCAATACCACTTATTATTACATGTAACACTAAGATAAAATAATATCAAGTAAGTGATAAAAGAGAAAAAAAGAGAGACAGAGAGAGAGTAGAATGCATTTGTTTTCATTCCATAAATTAACGAGTGAGACCCCACTTAATCAAAACAAAATACAACAGACGACCAGAATATGCTTGTGTGCACGTACCCCTACGTACATTTGTACATATCAAAGCAAATACAATTACAAATAAAGTAAAAGAGTAATGCCAAGCAAACTTCACGCACACATAAGACAAAACGAAGTGAAAATATTAACGACACACACCACACCAGCAGTAGAATATTAATAATGACGACATAAACAAACATTTCGGCTAATGCCGCTAAGATCGATGACCTTCAATTTTAAGTGTGTGCCTGTGTATGACTAAATGTTTTGTTTTTCGCTGTACAGCAGGGGGTTGTTTTCGTTTGAGTAGAATAAATATAAAAAGGAGGGACAGACAGAGAGAGTAAGATGCTGCATTTTAAATACATGCATGCATAAGTGATTATTCACATGTTTTGGATTTATGATATGTAATAATATGTACATATGAACATATGAACACATATGTATGTGTAACAGAAGAAGAGATAAAAATATTGAATTGGTTGAGAATTTAGTGGCAAGATATTGCGATTAAATGCCAAACAAAATGATAACCAATCTGTTCAATTGCTAAATTATCGAACAGTTAAAGTTGGTGGATATACAAACATACATATAGGCTGCCTTCCAAAATGTATCAATACAAAGTTTGTATGCAAAGTAACCAAACAATGCATCAACTATAAATCCGGTGCCTGATTGCTTTTTGACGGCGTTAAAAATACACATTGACGACGTTTTGAAATAGAATACATCGTATATATTTTGTACAGCGGCATTATGAAACACGATACTTTGTTCAAACACAAAGCAACTAACATTTTGGAAGGCAGTCATATTGTACATACAAATGTACATACGTATTGTTTTTTATGCTTTGAAAAAAGTATCAAGAATTTCGAAAAATCAAGAAAATTTATTGATAATGTGGACGATTTCCGCCCTGGACTAGAAGTTTAAGTCCAAAAGGAATTGTCGCTTTATAAAAGAAAAAAAAAGCATTTAAACAGTAGACTTTTGCATTTCGAAAGGATTGCCTGAAACCGTTACTTTATAATGAAAAAAATAAAACAAAGAGCATAAATGAATGCAGATGATAAACATTATCACTCATTCGAAACTATAAAAAATCGTTTGCAAATTAGAAATCTTCTATTTTAATTTATTTTTTATTTCTATTCGAGAAAATTTGAACTTTCAAATAAATTATTTGTTCACTTACTTCTTGTACTTCTTAATAAATCAGAAAATGTCATCACTTACCTGCAAAGAAAAAAGAAAAATTATATTTTAAGAGACAAAAATAAATGAGAAAAAAATTAAAAAGTATTGTAAACGTATGACATATACAGTGGATAGCAAAAGTCTTAGTTCGGCAATATATTTGGACAAAAAAGTCCCCACAGGCTTAATAATCTTGTACAAAGTCCCGATATGACTTCAAGAGAGCATTTAGAAGATCATTTGAATGAACGGTTACGTAATCGGTAAACCTCAAATAAAACTCAAGCGAAAAACTTGCTCATGGTGCCACCAGAAAACACCAAATAAAACTTTTATATTCAATTCCCAATGGGTTAAATGGAGTGCTTGACCTTAACGGATATTCTACTAAATACAAGGTATAACATTTTCATATATTAGGCCTTTGAATTTTAAATTTACTCAGAGTTCTCCTTGGGGGTACCTATTTTTCTCTTGTTTTATGAAAACGTTAAAAATTGTTTGTTTTATAATAAAACAGAAATAAATTTATAAAATAAATATTGTTACGTTTTTACCTCTTTGACGTTTAAATATGAGTTCGTTAATTGCAAACCAAGTAAAAACAAATTCTTTACACTCCTTTTGTGTGCCACCGTATACAACTTAACGATACAACAATAATTTGCTTGTACACTATTCTATTTCACACTTCTGTCCGCGTTAACACTAACAACTGTTCGTTAGATCTTCTCTGCTTACAACCTTTTTGCAAGCAATACCACTTGTACGTTCAAAGCGCAACGCGTCTTCAACAAGGCTGACTGAATTATAACTGACTCGCTGCTGGCCCTGCTGCCCTTTTATATACGCGCGCAATCAGTATGATGAACGTTCTCGATGTGGAAGGTTATTGCTCTCGCATTCTCGAGAATTCTATTTCTAGTACATTATTGTTTGTGTACCTTGCTTACGTTGTCCATCCCTTTTTGTTACATACATGTTGTTGTTGGTAACAGGCGCAACCAGGTTCGTTGTACATGTGTATGTGCAGCTTTAGATAACCAACACGTTCATTGTATTCTTGTATTCTTAGTGTTAGTGTGTATTTGTATCGTGTGGCTTTTGTTTATCGTTTTTGTTGTTAAACGATATTCGGTCGTTTCGACTTATGTAACAATATATAAACTATAAATTTTTATACAAACTTTTGGCCAAAATTCAAAAACAAACTTTGTTCACAAGTGGCAAGTTTAGAAAATATATATTTTAAGTTTGAAAACGCCATTTTGTTTTATACTAAGTATTCGGAACAGTTCGGTAAAAACTTATCGGAAAAAAGTCTGGCAACATGTCTTTAAGCTTCACTTTCTCTTACTTGCTTACTAACTTAATTGGTCATTACAACCCTTAAGTCAGGATTACGACCTCGTTTCTCACATCACTTATGTTGTGTGTGTTAATTTTATACATGAGTGGTGGCGGGACCTACAGTTTAAAGTCGACTCCGAACGACAGATTACTTTGAGAAACTTTATCTTGGCAATTTCTATTTACTCTCAGAGTTTTTGCCAGAAATCTGCTGAGAGGAAGTCACTGAAGAAATATTTTCTTCGTATTTCGTTATGTTGGAGTTGTCTAACATGGGGTTTGAACCCGTGGCCTCATGTCTAAGAAGCCAACACATTACCTACTAGACTTCAAGGCGAATCCTAAAGTCTGTACCTTTTCACTTTCAGATTTTCATTTGTATTGCTCTCTGAAAGGCCCTTTTTGATGATGTAAATTCAAATTCCGTAGAAGCCTGTAAAAAAACGTAATTGGACCAGTTTTTCTCTCAGAAAACCTATCAGTTCTAATGTGTTCATGTCCCCAGTATAACTTTAGACATTTTTCTAATGCAAAAACGCACTTCCTTAATAATCAAAACTGAATATGACAGCCTAGACCCAACTGTTAAATTTGAAAGACAAAAAAATCGTCATAAAATTAAAAGAAAAAATTTGATTTTTATTGAAGTGATTAAAATCGTTGTGACATCAACAATAAAAAAAAATTGCCTCTGCCAAGTGAAATTAGTTTTTGACTGCTCATAGGATATAGGGGGGGGGGACATATCCTCCCCTTGAATGCCATCATTGTACCTCTTAACGGCGCAATAAGGAAATCATTTTTCAATTTTTTTTCTTAATCAAATAGAAATGATCAACCCCGTTTATAGCTTAAATTTTATGACCAACAAAATTCATTGGAAATTTTTAATGGCTAATAATGAAAACAATTGGCGATAAATTTAAATTTGCGATAAAAAAAACCACGACACACACACACACACTCATTAAAATCGAATAATTTTATATCCTAATACTAGTGCTAGTGCTAGTACAAGCTAATAATGGCTTTAGTAAGAAGGCAAAACATTATTATTATTGTCCTTATCAAGTGAGGAGTGCACACGAAAAAAGTTGGATGCTTCTCTGCTTTATGGAAACTAAGCTAAGAGAGCCAAAAATTATTTCCCTCCATTTTTTTGAATTTAAAAAAGTCTTTAAGAGATTCAAACAATTTTATTTTTTCAAAAATTCATTCCATTAGAGCCATAAGGGCCCTATAACCCTCAATATGGCGGAGGTCTATACATCCAATTGCTTATTTGATGAGCTGCCCAGAACTGAAAAGAAAACCTCGTAAGCATTTTACCTCTGAGCTTCTATCAAAACACAGAATTGAACTGGTGATGTGTAATGTCCATTCAGGCTCAAGCTGGACTATTGCTTTACGTTTTATTTTGGACCCCAAACTCTCAAGGAATAGTAATATAATTGAGAGGCTAAATAGAGGGGTAGTCTAGGAAGGCCGTGGGCAAAATATAGGGGCTTGGACTTGGCATAACATAAAGGCTTTAAGAGATCGTATTGAAACTAACCTTTCTTTACTGCACACACGTTTCGTTTAGTTTCGCGGTGTGCAAAGACCAATGGAACTACAAACTGACAGAGTAAATGCCTTGATAGCCAGCGGTCCTGGTCGCCAGCGTACTCTGTTGAATTCCAGCTAAGATTACTTGCTTACTTAATTGGCCATAACAACCCGTTTAACGGATTTCGGCCTGCCGCAACACATCCTTCCAGGCGCCTCTGCTTCTTGTGCGCCTACGCCAGTTGGTCACACCAATCGATGACAGGGCTTCCTCGATTTGGTCCTTCCAACGCAAACAAGGTCGTCCTCTTCGCCGACTTCCGCAGATTCACTCATTAAATACCCGTCTCGCCGGAGCATCCTCCTCCATTCGAACGACATGGCCGAGCCAGCGCAGCCGCTGGATATTAATACGCTGTACAACGTCTATGTCGTTGAGGAGCTCATACAGCTCACTGTTGGATCGGATGCGGAAATCAACGCCAACTCGCACTGGACCGAAGATCTTACGTAGGACTTTTCTCTCGAATACTCTCAAGGCATCAGTGCCTAATAGGGTCTATGCCTTTGCGCCATAAGGAAGCACGGGTAGGATAAGCGTCTTGTAAAGTGTTAATTTTGTCCCACGAGAGAGGTCTCTGCTCCTCAATTGCCTATTGAGACCATAGTAGCACCTGTTGGCAAGAGTGATCCTACGCTTGATCTCCAGACTGACATCATTTCTGGTGGTAACGTCGGAGCCAAGATAGATGAATTCCTTGACCATATCAAAACTATAGTTATCGGTCGTAATCTGAGAATCAATACGTCGCGCGTCTCTACTTATCGATAACATATACTTTGTTTTGCCCTCATTTACTGCCAGACCCAATTTACTAGACTTCCGTTCAATAGCACTAAAGGCAGAAGTAACATCTCGCTTGGTACGCCCTATGATGTTAATGTCGTCAGCGTACGCAAGCAACTGGACACTTTTTTGAAAAATAGTGCCGTTGCGATGCACTCCAGCCTTTCGCAGAACACTCTCCATGAGCTAAGATTTCATTTACTAAACTGAATTGCCTTCATTGCGATCTCCGATTGAATCGGAAGACTAGGCAGTAAGGGTGGCAGTAGGACCCAATCTGGCTATTGTCTATATGGCAATACTGGGAAGCCCTAGAACTTCTCGATAGGAAGTTTGAGTTAACACGTTGACTGCCACGCGCGTTTACAGTAAAATCTCCTTTAGGCCACGCGTACCAAGTAGTCAAATAAGCGTCACCTCAATACGGGTGACGCGGCGCGATCAGAAACTTTACTGTCACCCGAATATGGGTGACGTGACAGTCAACGTGTTAAGTATTCCTATTAGGGGCTTCAGATTCCTCAAATATTCAGAGGTTTCCCGTAGATTCCTTTGCCTTAAGGCTTGAACATGCTGAACAGACTAGTCTGTGGGATGCATACTAAAGGTTTTGACATTGGATTTCCATATAGGTTCACTGCAGTGCTTTCCAGGCAAAGGTCATGCCTATATTGACTGCGGCTGTATTTAAAATCTCTTAATTTATTCGCATTCAAGTCCCTCACATCAGTTCTTAACTATAAATGCCTAGGATTTGTGAGCGTAATTTCAAATCTTTCTGATTCTAGGCCTTAGGGGATACCATGCATTGCTGATGAACTGGTCAGGATAGTACAGAGCAATCTGCAACATGGTAGAGATAGCAAATGTTTCAATTTCTCCAGTTAAATTGGATATTTTTTGGTTTGGTTTGACAGAGCGACCCAACTGCTTTAATTCTGCTAAGCGGATAAGGAGAGGAATAATTGCGACTCGCACAGGCCATTGCCAAATTGGATAGCATGTCATAGAGTTGGCATTTCCTCGAATGATTTCTGTACGTAGATAATATGGATCTGAGGAAGATCTGCATTGTCAGTGCCCAGCTTGAACTTTCCAAATCAGAAATTTTGCAGTAGGAAGATTTAATTAGGAGTCAAAATGGTTTCATACAAAGAAGGAAACTGAAGTCGCCGTAGTCTAGTTGGTAGTGTGTTGGCTTATTAGATGTAAAGCCAGAGTTCGAGCCCCAGGCCAGACATCAAGACAAAATGCAAACAAAATATTTCTTCGGCGACTTTCTCTCAGCAGATTTCCGGCAAAAACTCTGAGAGTAAATAAAAATTGCCATGAAAAACATAACATAAGTAGGACGTTGTACAATGGGTCAATTCGACCTCCGGGTACTGTACTTGTCTTAATTAACAAGTACACGTCCTCTAACCTAACCTAACCTAACCTAAAATGGAAATTAACAGAGTAAAATGTAGATTATGATCAAATTTTTTCGGGTGTACTCCTCCTTACTTAATATTGTAATACTAGGTCTAGAGTGCTAGCTAGCTGGCATTAGTGAAACGCTAAGCCATGACGCATAATAATAAATTACGCACCAGAATTCTTTCATTTTTTATTACTTTTAAATGGTTTTTCTTTTGATTGCTTTTTAAAGCTTCGATATGGCTGAAGATATTCTATTCTAAACGTGGCTACAACCGATTAGTCCACATAGCAGTTGCCCCTTTCAAAAGTTCACTTCGCTTGTGTAAAGCCTTGCTTGTTGCCCCCTTCACTTTTTATAACCAATTGTTGATGTAAATTCCTCTTAATGTAATTATCTAATGGTGATAAATTCTTTTTTTTTTTTTTTTTTGTGTTCATTATTGCATTTTTATAGTACCTTCCTCCACTCCCCCCATTCCCCCTTCACAATGTAACATCATTTCATGTTATTCTTCTCAGCATTCTTTTTAAAAGAGGCAATAATTAACCTTCAGTTTTATTTATTGTTGAACTTCTTGCCCAATGCAATGCAATTCAATTTGAGGGAAAAACGTGTGCCCAAAGATCACCAGAAAGTCAAAGAATCATAGTCATCGCCATCATCGTCATCGTCGTCATCATTGCCATTCATTCGCCGTCGTAATTAATGGTTAAACACTGGAGTAAAACAAATCACTTTTTGCATCCGCGTATCTCCTTTGCATCAGTCATCTCGATGAGTTCGTTGTGAGCGAAGACATTAAGTGGCGATTTAAACGTTTTTACGGCATTCAAGAGTAACAAAAAAGAAAAACAATTTACAGCGACAAATAGAAAGACGACACAGACACAGACACAGACACAGACACAGAATTAAACATCCATTCATCCGTTGTTCCTACAGTCACTTTTTTTTGTTTTGTTTTGTTTTGTTTTGTTTTGTTTTTCTTCGATTACAAATATGACAACGACGCCAGTGACGAACAAGATTTTTGATGACAAGACAAGACAAGACAAACATTTGGTTACACAAATTGATTATAACCGATCAAGGCCGTTTATAAAGGATACGCTACACATGTTGCTTCACTAGCTACCACAGCGCAGGTCTTTTAAGAGATAATTTACGGCAATTAAACAGCTGAGGCTTGCTGGCAGCACATGGGTGCATATTTCATTTTATTGTGAGTGCTGTTAGCTGGACTTAAACTTTAGCTGGACATACTGTCTTAAAAAGGAAGGAAACGTCCTTAACAATAGTTTTGATTTGCAACTTAACCTTTAACCTTGTGGTAGTCGAAACTTACTTAAAAAATTTTTTCTTTTCACCAGTCACATGACTTGTTGTTTGCTTGTGCCCTTATACTATGTTCAGACACGCATTTATATTGAGTAAATCGCAATAAACGGCATTATTGATCTCAATATTTCATATAAAATGTCAATTAATTATTGCTCAATAAATTCATAAATTGTTATAATATTGATTAAAACTTGAAATACGGCACTGTCAGTACGTCAAGTACGTTCAGTGAGCATATTACAATTTTCCGAACACTTTCTATTGACATTTGACAAAAAAAAAAAAAAAAAAAAAAAAAAATGTTGAAACAACCAGCTGTTTTGTTTACCAGCTGTCAAATGAATATTGAATAAGCAGCTGAACTGCGTATATTGTTATGTCTAAACACTTAAAATATTGTACTCAATTAACCGCATATTGACTCAATAAAAGTGCATGTCTGAACATAGTATTAGGTTAGGTTAGGTTTGAGGACGTGTAGTCAAAATGACCCATTGTAATACGTCCTACAGGACACAAAGAGAGATAGAGAGAGGATATTAAAGGAGATATGGTAAAGCAGAAGAGGTAGGAAAGCGAAGTTAGAGTCGGAGGAGAAACAGACCACAAACACACAAGAGAGCGCGACTACAGTCTTCAACCCCTAGCACTTCTCAATCAGCTCAACCTGATATAGTTTTCGACTTCTCCTCGTGGCAACATGCCATGCAATAGTCCGGCTGTGATCTGTTCCAGAGATCCTTGTCAGCGATCTAATCTCTCAGTGGCCCGTAATGATTGTGCCCTTAGTAGTGCAAGGAATAGTTGCACTGGAATTTTAAAATGAAAGAAAGTTGAAGCCCGAACATGTAATTACGGACTCTCAAGCCCAGGTTAGGTTAGGTTAGAGGACGTGTACTTGTCAATTAAGACAAGTACACTACCCGGAGGTCGAATTGACCCATTGTACAACGTCCTAGTTTCTCACACCACTTATGTTGTGTGTGTTAATTTTATAGATGAGTGGTGGGACCTACAGTTTAAAGTCGACTCCGAACGACAGATTTTTGAGAAACTTTTTCATGGCAATTTTATTGACTCTCAGAGTTTTTGCCAGAAATCAGCTGAGAGGAAGTCGCCGTATTCGTATTTTGTCTTGATGTCTGGTCTGGGGCTCGAACCCTAATAAGCCAACACACTGGCTACTAGACTACGGCGACTTCTACACTCAAGCCCAAGTGCAACAAAAATCTTTGAAAATTTGTATGCAAGTACATGGAGTTCGATTATTAAACACTTTATGACTTTGAAGTGAGTGGCCTTAGTCTAGTAAGTTGTGTTGGCTCAGCCACCACGTGAATGGGGTGAAGTGACCAGATTTTTTTTTGTAAACAAATGGATGACAAACGTCCTATCGAATGCTTTTGTGGTTTCCGAAATTGACAGCGACTCACATTCACTGAGAAAGTAAATTTTCCAGATCTGTAACAAGTAACACCTTCTTGGCGAGAGAAAGGGGGGCCGTCCCTTGTATGACAATTATGTATGACATGGGCGTCTTGTATTTAAACAAAAAATTGCTGCCCTTTATTGGCCTTTTAAACAATACACAGAATTTATATTTTAAGTTTAGAAAAGTAGGGTGCATTTGCCCCCCCCCCCTTTTTTATTTAACAGATTCGAGGCCCACTAATAACTATTAATACAACAACAGTAATAAAAATAAAATGAGAAAAGTTCAAAAAGTCATTTTCGAAGGCATTTTATAGACACAATCACTGCAAATAAGCTGCACAAAATTTATGGAACATACAGCATAGAGACAGATATCGCACAACAACTGCTGCATTGGAGTAGTATCGTGCTAAGCAATCGCCAGTTGTCAACACTGCCCCTGCACAAGTTGACATCATTAGCAAGTAAAACAAAAAACAACAGCAAAATGACAAATACATTGACAAAGATGGGAATGCAAACAACAACTGCGTCAGGCGACAGAGTGTTAAAGAAGAAAAACATAAAAACAAAATAGACAAGATTTTTTAGGGTCTCTGTTTTTATTTCAAACATTTTCCGTGTGTTTTTTTTTTGCTTTGCTTTGCCTTGCTTTTTTTGGAAAAATTATGACCCAGCACAAGAAGAAGAAGAAGAAGATGCAGAAAAAGACTAAATCCGAATGCTGTTAGTGTTAGTGTCGTTGTTGTTGTTCTTGTTGTGTATTTAAGATTTCTAAAGACGATTAAAACTAATTTAGTGCGCAACACGAAACAAATAAAAACAAAAATCTACAACAACCAACAACACCAACAACAAATAATAAAAATTATGGGTTTTAATTGTCATATTCTAGGAAATCCTTCTTAAAATATTATTCTCCTCCATTTGTAGGTTTTTTTTTTGTTTTTTTTTGTTGAATTCTATGTATCGTAGAAATCTAAGGCAAGTGTAGCTGGCACAACAGCGCAACACAGGCATGTTTAGATTCTTAGAATACCGAACACGAAGAAATACCTACAAAATCTGAAACAGACACAGTCGCAGAAGAGAGGAAACAAAATCGATAAAGGCCACAAGCAAACGTAGGACAACATTTCATAGAAAAGGCCAATAAAAAGAATGTAAAATGCCCTGGAAAATAAAAACAATGCCTAAATGGAATGGAATGGCAAATGAAGAGCCTGCGTAAACGTATTTAAAGCTGATATGAAGACTTTATTCGGCGTGTGATTAGAATGATTCTGTTTCACTTTAAATTAATTTGACCGGCCCTCATCCCTCTGGACAAAAGTCTCGGGCAATCGATTTCAAAAGGCATCTGTGATTGGAAAAAATTCTTGGGCAACGAATTTTATTTGCCGTTGACAGGAATAGACAGTCGTAAGCAGTTGGCTACTGAATGGAATGATGGATGGTGATAGGCATAACTCAGTCCATAATACAATACTGCGGCTATGTTAAGGATGATTTGGCCTACAATTATCACCCGAAAGGATGTTGCCATACTTTCCGATAATCAGGCAGATATCATAGCACGGAGTTATAAAGTAATTAACGCCAGGCGGAGTAATGGCGTGGTATGACATCATATCAGAAACAAGGACATGGCGGCATAGCGATATTTTGGATAAGTAAACAGCCAGTCGCCGTGGTGTAGTAGGTAGTGTGTTGGCTTACTATTCGTAAAGCCCGGGTTCGTATCCCAGGTCAGACATCAAAAATGAAATATGAAAAAAAAAAAAAAAAATATTTCTTCGGCTTCCTCTCAGCAGATTTCTGGCAAAAACTCTGAGAGTAAAATAAACTGCCATGAAAGTTTCTCAAAATTCTGTCGTTCGGAGTCGACGTTAAACTCTAGGTCCCGCCACTCACGTATAAAATTAACGCACACAACATGAGTGGTGTGAGAAGCTAGGCCGTAATCCTGACTGAAGGGTTGTAATGGCCAATTATGTATGTATGTATGTAAACAGCCAGACGTATACAGCAGCATAACCATCAAACACTCTGATCAGTTCTTTACATAGATAATCGCTTTAAAGAAGTCACCGTAGTCCAGTAGGTAGTGTGTTGGCTTATTAGACGTAAAGCCAGGGTTCGAGCCCCAGGCCAGACATCAAAACAAAATACAAAAAGTATTTCTTCGGCGACTTCCTCTCAGCAGATTTCTGGCAAAAACTCTGAGAGTAAATGAAATTGCCATGAAAAAATTTCTCAAACAAAATCTGTCGTTCGGAGTCGACGTTAAACTGTAGGTCCCACCACACTCATGTATAAAATTAACACACACAACATGAGTGGTGTTGAGAAGCTAGGTCGTAATCCTGACTGAGGGGTTGTAATGGCCAATTATGTATGTATGTAGAGATGTTGCCAGACTTTCCGATAGTGAAGCGGATGTCATAGCACAGAGTTATAAAGTAATTAACTCCAGGCGGAGGTTGAGATCTCTCACCAACTCTGATGAGTTCTTTACACAGATAACCGCTTTAAAGACCTGCTACCTTATTGGCAACAATGCTGTGTTATAGATTCTGGCAACACCAAGTGAGCAACTTAGATCAAAGCTGGTAAGAGGACACACGAAAAGTATGAACAAACTTGAAAGGGGAGTACGTTTAGTATGGTTATTGGAGTTAATACTGGATGGGCATTACGTTATGAGCACTAAGAGATGGATGCAATGGTTTTCAACACTTGGCAAATGATCAGTACTGGAGGTGCAATAAACTGTTCTCCATCTATGGGGCACATACTCAGCACAATATGCTGGAGTTTGAAAAAGAGGCACCTTGAGACACTTTGAACAATTTCTCAGTGTAATGGAGTCTAAATCTTTTTATCAAAAGCTCCGTATGATTGGGGGGGGGGATAATAGTAGAAAATGGACAACTGTTGCATCAAAGTCGAAAAGCTTCTCAAAAAATCTGTCGATAGGAGTCGACTTTAAATTGTAGGTCTCGCCATCCATGAAGTCGCCGTAGTCTAGTAGGTAGTGTGTTGGCTTATTAGACGTAAAGCCAGGGTTCGAGCCCCAGGCCAAATATCAAAATAAAATACAAAAAGTATTTCTTCGGCGACTTCCTCTCAGCAGATTTCTGAGTCGCTAGGCCGTAATCCTGACTAAAGGGTTGTAATGGCCATTTTTGCGCCTTAGTGGCCTATTTTTGTCGTCACAACTTCTTTGGCTGCACGGTCGCTTCTACCTATCTAGCTATCTAAGCACATGTTACTTGACCCAGATGGTTAGTGGTTGGGTGGCATAAGAACAAGCCTATGAAACACCCAACAGTTTAAACAAATCCATAAAGATCTTCAAAACAATATCTTGTGGCCCTAGCTGCGAAGAACCTTCAAACCCGATCAAACCAGATTGAATTTCCCAAAGAAGATGAACAGATTTTCATCATGGCTTTCGGCTTAATTCTACTTGAGAAGAATGTGTGTCCTACATTCCTGCGGGGACACTAAATTAACCCTTAATTTGGTGACTTCACACTCATAATTTTCTGAAATCGATAAATACACTTGAAAGTTATTTTTTTAATCTCATGTTTCTCTTCACTAATTAGGACGACGTAAATAAACTGTAAATTCAGGTAAATAAGTAATGTCTTCATTCCTATAGGGTTTCTTAAAAAAAGGCAGGGATTAGTTTGTCAAACGAACATATACAATTGCAGGCATATACGTACAGCTGTGTTCAAAATAATAGGAGTGCTACCATGTAATATTTTCAAAGTTAAAATTTTTTATTCTACCAATTTGCAAAACATGATATATTTTAATGGTAGTTACAACGATTTGTAAAAAATAAAATACAAAAAAGAATCTCGTAATAACTTTAATATTTCCGATGAAATTGTTTAATTTCTGTGTTTGCCCCTGAATTCAGTTGATCAAAAAAATAGGAGTGTGAGTGTCCTTTTAAAAATAAAAATATAACAGCACATTATTTAAAGAAAAAAGTGAAAAATAAGTACGGAAAAATGTAGTTAAAACTTTTTCTACAGTGATTCACATAAATTGTTGTAATGGTGGGACGAGGAAAGCACTGTACTGAAGAAAAGAGAAAATTAATTAAAAATCTTCGAAAAAAAGGCTAAATTTCTAAAGAAATTGAGGAAACCTTAAGTAGCTCCAATCAAATGATCGCAAATGCATTAAAATATAAAAAAAAAAACTCGAAACGCGTGGGCTCAAGGCCAAAACATCTACTGTCGATGCCCGCCGAATTGTGCGATACAGCAAAATAAATCCTTCAGCGTCTTCAAATAAAATTCAAAAGGATCTGAATCTTGCCGTAAGTGGCCCTACTATTCGTAGGCGCCATTGAAAGGTGCCATTGATGACAAAAAAAAAAACAGGTAGCAGCACGCTTAAAGTTTGTACAAGAACATATCAATTGGCCGAAAGAAAAATGGAGAAACATACTGTGGACCGACGAAAGCAAAATTGTTTCATTTGATGGCATTTGGGTCTAGACAGTATGTTAGACGTCCGCCTAACACCAAATATAAGGCTCAGTATACACAAAAGACAGTTAAACATGGTGGTGCAAAACTAATGATATGGGGAAGCATTTCATATAATGATTCAGGCCCAATACATCGAATTAGAGACATAATGGATAGGAACGTCTATGTCAGCATTTTGAGAGAAGTGATGTTACCATATTCCACACCTCTAAAATGGATATTCCATCAAGACAATGACCCGAAATACACCAGTAAATTGGCAAATGAGTGGTTTCGGGTTAATGGGGTAAAGGTTATGGCGTGGCAAGTTCAGTCTCCTGACCTTAATCCCATAGAACATCTATGAGGGATGTTAAAAAATATGTTGCCGAGAGAAAACCGTAGTGCAAGATTCCACTAAAACAATGTCAGGATTTAGTTGACTCCATGCCTCGTAGATGTGATCCTGTAATAAAAAGTAAAGGCTATTCTACCAAAATCTACCAAATATTACATGGCAGCACTCCTATTATTTTGAACACAGCTGTATGTATACAATATGTATGTATTTGGGAGGACAAAACATCCTTTTGTACTTACAAAAGAAATCAAAAGGATGTACAGGTAGCTACACGTAAATTAAAACCCAAATTCAAATATAGGAAATGCACCTGGTGCGGGTCGTCTACCGGTTTTTGTTGTTGTTGTTGGGTTTCTTATTTTGACTGAAAACTTTTTTTGGGAATTGGAGCCTTTGCCTGAAACGAAACCTTAAAGTAAAACAGCAGCTGTTTTTTTGTTTGTTTGTTTGTCGTCTTCTTTTAATGTTTCTTTTCTTATGTCTTTAACTGAATATTATTATATAAGAAGCCAAAAAAAGAAAAAACAAAAAAAATTATGAATTTTGCAAAAATATACAGGGTGTTACAAAAGTGGGCGCATAACAGCATAATTCCAAAATGATTTGATTGATTATTTTGAGGTTTTTGGATTAACAGGTAAGTAACATGTAATGGATAAGCTTGCTAGGTTAGGTTAGCTTAGGTCAGTGTGGTAGCTTCTATACCAAAAGCTCACTTGAGCACGCATAGCGGCCCGTTGTGACGCCACAGGTGAACGCAGTCTTTGTACTGACCAAGTCCTCCGAACCAAGGAGGGAGAAGTTGGTCAGCGCAAGGGCTTGCTAATGATGCACAAAATTCATCATTCGTATTTGAATTTAAAAAGGTAGACTTCATCTCTCCTACAATAGCAATGTGACTGAAATAGCACAATTTATTTTGGAGAGTTCAAGCGAAGATAACAGATAATGAGAAATCAAGACCTCTTGCCTCTTCATGTCAAGAGCCTAACCGTTGACACACGAGATGAAAGATATTTGATATCCCTATATTCTGAAACCCAAGTCAGAGTTACCTTCCTTGAGAAACCCCCGGCATACAAGGACGAAAGGACGAGAATAGACGTCAAGATGACATTAGTCGTTGGGGAGTTGATTGCTACCTAACTAGCCGAGTAAAATAAGAGATTTTCAAGTAAAATTCCATAACCAAACAAGCATTTCACTGCATTCAATAAAAACCATTATCTCCTCCGCCTGGAAAAACTTGCAGTAGTCAGGCAGCCTATACGAAAGCCTACACTATCAGAACCCAAAGCCAACTCTGTTCAGCATTTTGATGCCATCGGAATATATCTCTCAAGTACGCTGTAGTCTAGTAGGTAGTGTGTTGGCTTATTAGACGTAAAGCCAGGGTTCGAGCCCCAGGCCAGACATCAAGACAAAATACAAACAAAATATTTCTTCGGCGACTTCCTCTCAACAGATTTCTGGCAAAAACTCTGAAAGTAAACAAAATTGCCATGAAAAAGTTTCTCAAAAACCTGTCGTAGGTCTGTAGGTCCCACCACCCATGTATAAAATTAACACACACAATATAAGTGGTGTGAGAAACTAGGACGTTGTACAATGGGTCAATTCGACCTCCGGGTACTGTACTTGTCTTAACAGTACACGTCCTCTAACCTAACATAACCTAACCTAATCTATCTCTCAAGTACACTACCAGCAACCTCCTGCCTGGTCAGATCAGTAGTCCCTTGCTGGAATCATAAAATCAAGTTTGCTATCGAAAAAATTATAAGGAAATTACAGTCGCCGTAGTCTAGTAGATAGTGTGTTGGCTTATTAGACGTAAAGCCAGGGTTCGAGCCCCAGGCCAGACATCAAGACAAAATACAAACAAAATATTTCTTTGGCGACTTCCTCTCAACAGATTTCTGGCAAAAACTCTGAGGGTAAATAAAATTGCCATGAAAAGTTTCTCAAAGTCATCTGTCATTCGAAGTCGACTTTAAACTGTAGGGACCCGCCACTCATGTATAAAATCAACACACACAACATAAGTGGTGTGAGACGCTAGGACGTTGTACAATGGGTCAATTCGACCTCCGGGTACTGTACTTGTCTTAATTGACAAGTACACGTCCTCTAACCTAACATAACCTAACCTAATCTATCTCTCAAGTACACTACCAGCAACCTCCTGCCTGGTCAGATCAGTAGTCCCTTGTTGGAATCATAAAATCAAGTTTGCTATCGAAAAAATTATAAGGAAATTGTAGTCGTCGTAGTCTAGTAGATAGTGTGTTGGCTAACTAGACGAGAGACCACGCTTTAAACCTCAGATCAGACATCTCCAACAAAATGCGAAATATGAAAAAAAAACATTTCTTCGGCAACTGCCTCTCAGCAGATTTCTAGCAAAAAATTCTACGGAGTAAATAAAAAATTACCATGGAGAAGTTTCTCAAAAAATTTGTCCTTCAGAGTCTGCTTTAAACTGTAGTTTCTGCCACTCATGTATAAAAATTAACACACACAACATAAGTGGTGTGAGAAGCTACACTCAGCCACAAAAGTATACATACGGATAACAAATTTCAGAAATTATTTAACCAATCCGTTTTCGTTGAAAATATTTATAATTGTCTGACATCTTTCTTCGATTTTAAGACGGTCTTTTGCTTTGAGTCAGAAATGTGTGAAATTTGTAAATCGGATGCATACCTTTGTGGGCCTGGGCAGGGCCACAATTCAGTTCAATTTCAGAAATTTTTTTAACCAATGCAAAGACCGTCTTAACATCAAGGAAACTATAAAGATTTTCAATGAAAACGGTTTGGTTAAAAAATTTCAGAACCGTACGTATACTTTAGTAACTGTGTGTAGGTCGCAATTATTACTGAAGGGTTATAATGACCAATTATGTATGTATGTACACACTCTAAGAATTGTAGGATGACCCTTGTACAGGTGGTTGCTCTAGAATTTAACTGCACTGTGCTTTCTGCTTCAATGAAAGGTCAGGGAAGTACAAATGAAGTCTACCAAATATGCCATGGCTAGAGTGGAACAGAGTGTATTGATGATAAAAACAGTCTATCAATGTACAGCGATAAGGGTATTTGCAAACGTTTGCACAGTAAAGAAATTGTAGCACCTCGTTAGCCTTATAGAACTAGCATGGCATCGCAGACCTATGTCCCCTCTCCATTTTGTTATTCCTCCATAAGAGATTATGATCAAGGATAACCATGTGCGTGTGAAGATAAATTCGAATTTGAAAATCCAAGATGCAATCCATAAATTTTAGCAGCGTTACATTTAGCGTTAACAGAGCAAATATTGATCTTAACAGAATAAAATTTGTCCTTAACAGCGCACTGTTAGCTGTTTAACGTATCCATTTTTATTTAGAAGCTATTTTTAGGACAAATACTAGGTCTATGAGTACCATATCATACTCAAAGGAAGGTTCCAAGGCCGCTTAATATAACCAGCAGAAAAAGTCCCATATAAAGTGATGTGTGTGAAGATAAATTCTAATTTGCAAAACCCAAGACGCAATCCATAAATTTTAGCAGCGCCACATTTAGCGTTAACAGTGCAAAATTTGCTGTTAACAGAGCAAAAATTGCTCTTAACAGAGCACTGTTAACTGTTTAACAGTATCAATGTGAACAAGGTTACTTGTTTAGAAGCTAATTTTAGGGCATAAACTAGGTCTTTGAGTACCATGTCATACTCAAAGGAGTGTTCCAAGGCCTCCTAATACAATAAGCAATATAGTCATATATAAAGTGGCATGGTATTGTTGAAATTGGCTTTGCAAAAATACATTTTTTGATTGAAAATTCTTTAGAAGATCAGTCGCCCTTTTTGGAACATATAAGAAATAGTACACGATACAGACTATATGCAAATGATAGTCCAGAGGGTCCTCTTTCCAACCATGGTAGTGGGATAGCTGAAATAATTTTGTGAGTCGAGATTTTGAATTTTAAAAAAATCGATTTTTGGCCAAAAATATATGAAAATTCTCTAGAAGATCAGTGGCCATTTGGGAACATATAAGAAATAGTACACCATACAGACTATATGCAAATGATAGTCCAGAGGGTTCTCTTTCCAACCGTGGTAGTGGTATAGCTGAACTAATTTGAGTTCAGATTTTCAATTTTGAACATTTTTTGGCTAAAAATATATGAAAATTCTCTAGAAGATCACTCGCCCTCTTATATAAGAAATAGTACACCCTACAGACTACATGCCAATGGCAGTTTAGAGGATCCTCTTTCCAACCACCGTTAAATAGTTAACGGTGCTCCGTTAATAGCAAAGTTTACCCTGTTAGAGGCAAGAAGTGGCGCTGCTAAAAGTGTGGGTTTGCGTCTTTGGTTTTTAAATTCGAATTTATCTTTACACACATTGGATTAACCACCGGCTACTTTAGCCTCTTGCATAACGATAGTTGAACTCCATTATTGATCGGATCTGGTAATAAATATGATTATATGCCTGGATTGCAACAACATTAGCTTTGAAGCTGTCTAGGAACGGCACGCCGAAATTTGAAACTCCTATTCGCCGAGGTATAATACCTTTGAATACCCGAGGACGAAATAAAACCGCGTGAAATCTCTGTTGTTCTCTGCTGTTCAAATAGAAACCTGTTTGTCATTTTGGCACTGTCTTGGACGTTCTCTTGGGTGCTCGTGAAGTTAAGTTCTTTTTTAATCCAGTAATAAATCTGCCACTATGTGGAAAAGTATTGCTTTTATCCGGTTTAGACTGCCAAAGGGCAACTACGAGGTCAATGTGTAAATGCATTGCAAACATCGTTTGCAAAAATAGCAGAGAAGATGAAAATACTTTTAAGCCCTAAGGAAATATAAATTCAGGCTACCCAGGATTGTTGGAAGCATATTAGCCATGCAAAGAACTCGACAGTGTGTGAGCGAGATGAGTCGTCAGTAAATGCCGATGTCTTCAAGCTACACATCCTCTCGTACTCACCCTGTTTGCTTAAAACAAAACAAAAACAAAATCAAGCAAAACTATTACGAGGATCACAACAATATGTCGGTTACAATGAGGACAATCATAATTTATCTCTTTTGAAATTCAATGCATACACACACACTCATTAAGTGAACATTGTTAAGAAACAATCAAAAAAGAAGCAGCAGTTTAAAGGCATGACACGCATATTGAATTAACCAAAAATGAAACACAAGAAAAAACAGCAAAAAAACAACAGCAATTCGTACTTAAAATCCAATCATTGTTTACTAATACCAACATGACCATCACTACCACCACCACTACCACCAACATCAGACACACATTACATTAACAATCATAGTCACACTCACGTTCATTGCACTCTTGTACTATACGCGGAGTAGAAATAATGAAAGAAACGAAAAACGCAAAAACGAAAAAAAGGAACAAAAACTATGCTTTTCGCAATGTCTTGTTTAAGATCAAAAGCTCAAAAGAATCAATAGCATGAGCAAAAAAAACGAAAAAACAAAACTTAAAGGGAGATGTTATAGAGGCAGAGAGAGAGAGAGAGAGAGAGAGAATCTAAAACTCTGGTTAAACAACCTTTAAACGCATCACATACGGTGTATAAATGCATGCAGGCAGGCAGGCAGGCAACATATGAAAACAAAAAAAAAAACAAAAACAAACCGCAACAACAAAAAATTTAAAACGGACCAGTATATATTTTTTAAGGTTATTATTGCTGTTGTTGTTGTTGTTGCCATTACTGTTGTTGTTGTTGTTGTTATTGTTATTATTATTCTTTTGTTAAATAATTTCCTTTTATAAGCCTTGCGGGTGCTCCAACCTATCCCAAGTTAAAGTTTTGACACGCACCCATAGCATAGCAGCGGCAGCCACCAGACGACGACGACATGCATGCATGACCAATGACGCAACAGCCAGCATAGCCATCAAAGAAGAAGAAGAAAAAAATAGAAATATAAAGAACTGCAGTTAAACAATAACAACAACAGACAGTTGAAAATATTTTTTTTTATTTTTTTCCTTCAGTTTTTTGAACGACGACCACAAAAAAAAAGACTTGAAAGACCAGACCAGTCAGCCTAAAAACCAGCCACAGGCAGCAGGCTCAGAGTCAAAGACAGTGTTCCACTATACATGCTGTTGCATTTGTTCTTAAAAACAGCAACAACAACAAGAACACAAAGCAACAGCAGCAGCAAAAGAGGTTGAAGAGAGGAAGATGCATACGTTGTAATGTGTTGGTTAAGCAGGCAGGCACAGCGTGTTTAAAGATTTTGTTCAATAAACCCTTACTTCCTTGGTCTTCCAGTCTTCTTTCGTTTTAGCCAAATATTGTGTATATTTGTGTAATATTTTGGTTGTTAAAAGTTAAAACTGTTTAACCGTTAAAGAGAAAACACAAACACCGTTAGATTTATTAAGTGTGCGTAAATACACCGCCACACTATAGATTCCAAGAACAATAAAAAATTTCAACTCTTAAGGAATTCGAAAAATTTCAAATTTTTTTCCGGTTAAAGAGAAAAGAGAAAGAGAGAGAGAGAGAGAGATTTATAGATCCTAAAAAAATGGTGCATTTAAAGAGGAGGAATACAACTGAAATTGGTACATTGAAAAGGGGAACAATTATGGGACTTTAAATACAAAGAGAACATGAAAGCTGAAGTTAAAAATAAATAGATGAGCGGCGGTCCATAAAACTATGAAAACATTAGGATTGAATACGCCCAAAAGCAAGACTGATAGAACTAAAGATTAGGACACCCGCACAACGACTAAAGCTGCTGGAAATTATTAGCCAATAGGAACACGTTGCATGACGTCACTTGTCACAAATAAGCAATGATATCTTTATTACTGCCGTGGTTCAACATTGCACACTAGAGAGACCTGAACATTTTCCATTTCCTTGTCCCTCACGTAAAATTTTTCGGGGCTGGTGAGCCTGGGTGTTAGGTTAGGTTAGGTTAGGTTAGGTTAGAGGACGTGTGCTTGTCTATTAAGACAAGTACAGTACCCGGAAGTCGAATTGATCCATTGTCTTAGTTTCTCACACCACTTATGTTGTGTGTGTTAATTTTATACATGAGTGGTGGGGACCTACAGTTTAAAATCGACTCCGAACGACAGATTTTTGAGAAACTTTTTCATGGCAATTTTATTTACTCTCCGAGTTTTTGCCAGAAAGTCGCCGAAGAAATACTTTTCGTACTTTTTGTTAATGTCTGGCCTGGGGCTCGAACCCTGGCTTTTACCTTTAATAAGCCAACACACTAACTACTAGACTACGGCGACTTCAATGTGGCCTGTGGGTTACTCTCTATTGCGATGCGAAAGCAAGTTCAATGCATAACTTATATGCGTTAATAGTACAATTTGTTACTCTGTATCGCTTACGCAAAGCTTTCGCAAAATTAGTTGAAAATGATGCCAGATTTGCGCAAGGGAAAAAATTAGATGCGTAAAGAAAATACTAAAGCGCAATAAATAGTCCCATTTGTTCGATTACAAACCATTTTCTTTTCGTATCGCAATAGAGAATAACCCCCCTGGACTCTTGCGGACTGTGCTTTGAATTACAGTTATAGGCAGCACTGCATGCCCGTTGCTTCATTCTCTACTGCAGTGTCGATTCACTCAGCTTAGGTTTGAGGAAGATGTTGAGCAAAGGCGTTTTCAAAAAAAAAAAATTACGATTTATCTTTCAATTACAACGTAAACATCACAAACTATAGTAACTTTGAGCGGTTGTAGCAGCTTCTCGTGCATTACTTGCAAATTTTCGGTGCTCTAGAA
The DNA here is from genome assembly GCA_932273835.1 of Sarcophaga variegata. Taxonomy (NCBI): domain Eukaryota; kingdom Metazoa; phylum Arthropoda; class Insecta; order Diptera; family Sarcophagidae; genus Sarcophaga; species Sarcophaga variegata. Next base: position 19,444,056 of record OW026362.1, on the reverse strand, counting down.
CAGTATTATTCACAATTATTCACGTATCCACAGAGATGGGTATTGGCCAAGTCCCATTATAATAATTTTCTATGAGATTTTGTCTTCCACGAGATCAAGACGCAGCCGTTGCATTGTGAAAATCTTCATGTCGTTTGCAAAAATTCTCTATAAAGTCGAGCTATAGCTGCCTAATACTATGATATGCCGACTAAAAGGTGCTGCAGTTTCTACAATTAATGTCGCAATTCTTGTAGAAAATTCTTTGTAAATGCAGTCATCTGTTCGACACTGCGAGGTCCTTTGCAACTACAATCGCCGCGATATTCTCCACAGAAACATACATACATAATTGGTCATTACAACCCTTCAGCCAGGATTACGACCTAGTTTCTCACACCACTTATGTTGTGTGTGTTAATTTTATACATGAGTGGCGGGTCCCTACAGTTTAAAGTCGACTCCGAACGACAGATTTTTGAGAAACTTTTTCATGGCAATTTCTATTTACTCTCAGAGTTTTTGTCAGAAATCTGCAGAGAGGAAGTCGCCGAAGAAATACTTTTTTATATCTGGCCTGGGGCTCGAACCCTGCTTTTATGTCGAATAAGCTAACAAACTACCTACTAGACCACGGCGACTTCAAGAGACGTTATTAATCACCGAACAATAGTACTTGTCGTTTACAGTGATGGCCTGGGCAACGTCATTCTCATAGAAATATCGACCGAAGCAAAAATTCGGAATGCAGAAAAACCAACAATTATTACTGGCAACATAGTCTGAACAATGGGTCTGCTATTGGATAATTAGATCGACAATAATGGAATCGAACTTTGTTTATAATAATGAAGATGACGACAAGGAATATTAGTTTTAACAGATCTTAAATGAAATTCACAACAAATATAAGTCCATCGATTAGGGTTACGCATAAATAATGCATTTAACATGGTACACTAACGCCGTTTTAGGGGTAAATGTATATAACAAGGTTCCATCACTGTCTGTCTCTCTGTATCATGCAATATGAATGCAATATTACACGCATTGTGTTTCATTTTCAGACTTCTGAGCATGTATATGTGATGTGTTTCGTTGTTTTCTGTACTGCTTTTCTGTTATTGTTGTCGTTTTGTTTTTTTTTTTTTTTCTTGATAAACGAACACAGAAGCTGCTCTTCAAATATCTTTTGATTACTTTGTTCGTGCGGTTTATTGTATTAAAAATTTTGACAGACTCTTAAGGACAACAACAACAAATAATAATAATAACGGTACTGAACATGAAGAGTTTTTTATTTTAATAAGTTTTCGATTACCCTTCCATTTTTTTATTTTTTTATTTAAATTTTGTCGACCGCAAACCAGCAATTACTTCTGTCTGAAGAGGTTTTTTGTTTTTGTTTTTTTTTTGTTGTTATTGTTGAACATACGGCTTAATATGTGCATAAGTGGTTGTAATTTCAATATTCATTATTACAACACAATACAACAGTGAAGAAATGAGCATAATTTACGTTCTTTGAAAGTCTTAGGATTGCCTCATGGCAATGTTGTTCACAGCTGTCCTTGAAGTAAGGACATTCTGAAGTGTTACGTACACCATCTTTAATTTATTTCATTAATATTTCGTATATAAAGGGTGTTTTTTATAGAGGTACAGAACTTTAAGTTGCAATAAAACAACGATGGATTATTCGATTGACATGAATTTTATTTATCCGAAAGATAATCTTGTGGTGGCATTACATTTTAAATACGGTTTCTGGCATATGACCGCAACGGCTGGCGCGGACGTCCAATTTTCGATGACTTTTCCAACATTTGTGCCCGTATATCGGCAATAATACGGCGAATGTTGTCTTCCAAATGATCAAGCGTTTGTGGCTTTACCGCATAGACCAAGGACTTTACATAGCCCCACAGAAAGTAGTCTAGCGGTGTTAAATCACAAGATCTTGGAGGCCAATTCACAGGTCCAAAACGTGAAATTAGGCGGTCACCAAACGTGTCTTTCAATAAATCTATTGTGGCACGAGCTGTGTGACATGTTGCGCCGTCTTGTTGAAACCACATCTCCTGGACATCATGGTTATTCAATTCAGGAATGAAAAAGTTAGTAATCATGGCTCTATACCGATCACCATTGACTGTAACGTTCTGGCCACCATCGTTTTTGAAAAAGTACGGACCAATGAATCCACCAGCCCATAAAGCGCACCAAACAGTCAGTTTTTCTGGATGTAACGGTGTTTCCACATACACTTGAGGATTACCTTCACTCCAAATGCGGCAGTTTTGTTTGTTGACGTAGCCATTCAACCAGAAGTGCGCTTCATCGCTAAACAAAATTCGCTTATGAAAATCGGGAACAACGGTAATCTCGTTTTGGGCCCATTCGACGAATCTACGCCTTACTTGATGATCGTTTGGCTTCAAATCATGCACGAGTTGGTTTTTGTAAGCACGCACCAACCAAGATCCTTCCGCAAAATCTTCCATAAAGTGGATGGACACAGATCCAATTCCTGTGCTCGATGGGGCGGATGGACTCATTCGGGTCTTCCTCAATGCTACGCTCTACAGCAGCAATAGCTTCTTCTGTACGGCACCGTAGAGCGTCTCTGGGGATGCGAGTTATCAATAAGAGTAAACGTGGTGCGAAAACGTTCCATGGTTAATCGAATTAACTGCTCTGATGGACGATTTTGTCGACGATAAAATGGACGTAGTGCGCGATACGTTTTCCGCACAGAACCATTATTTTCGAAATAAAATTGCACTATTTGCAAGCGTTGTTCAGGCGTAAGTCTATTCATGATGAATTGCCAAACCAAATCACTTGACAGCTGTTAAATCGGTCGCCATCTGGAAAAATAATGCCAACTTTAAGTTCTATACCGATTTAACCTAGACTACGGCGACTTCACAGTTGCTCTAACAGACGCAATATTTTTAGCAATGCATACAACGTTTCCAGTCTTTATCAATTTCTTTAGAGTCTAACAACTTCCTTGCACTCTAAGTCCACTATGATGGCTGTAATTACCCGATAATGCTCGAAAACTGATCACGTTTCAACCACCACTTTTATAGTCAACTTTAACTGCTTTTAAGAGTTATCTGGTTGTTAAACGACCCACAGTTGTAAATGGTGAACCTTTCACTACATAAATGACACTTCATATGGAAGTTTAGCAACTGACAGTCTTGACAGATTAGCGATTTTGAAACTTCAAAGCGATTAACACGCTACAAGTGTCCCCATTACTTTTCACATGCGAATCTACTTACATTTTCACAAATAAATTAGAATTTAAAAGCAGGAGGGATGCTAGAGGAAATCTCATTACATTTAAAGGATTTTTACAGTGCGTTTTATTAATAAGAGTACACCTAGTGCACTTAATTTATGTATTTCTTTCTATTATTTCTATCAACACTGTATGGGTTTATTTGATTTCTTTTGAAATTCTTTTTTTCTATTTAATTAACCTTAAAGCATACATATGTATACATTTCCAACACTTAGGTCTCTTTCTCTCTCTCTCTCTCACTCTCTGTGTTCAAAAATTAAAAGAAATTTCAATTTAGACAAGCTTTCATTTTTATCATCATCAACAAGAAATAGAACAACAACAACAATATTGTGCGAAATTGTATTGTATTATAAGCAATAACAACAAGTAAAAGCAAAATAAACAAAATACATATACCATCTACAGAGAGACAGAAAAAAACAAAGCACAGAGAATGTTGTTGTTTACACGACTTGTAATTACTTGAGTAAAAATGCAAAGAAAACAAAACAAAACAAAACAACACAAAACAACGCAAAACATGCTGTGTGGTGTAGTGCAAGCAAGTAAAATGGACTGGAGACACTAAATTAAATGTGTATGCATACACCACCTGTATATGTATGTATGTGTATATAGACCTGCAACGACATTTTTTAAATAACACAACACACACGTTGACGTGCAGCAATGTAATGCAAAAGAAGCAATGGTAGTGCACTGTTGTAGAAAAAAACTGGTAAATTTTTTCACACTTTTTCTAAGCAAATGTAATGCACACACACACACACTAATACATCTGTACACTGTATGATGTTGAGAGCATGGCATATTTATAAGAGGTAGGAGTAACTTTACAACAAGTACAACAATGCAAAAACAACAGGCATTTTGTTTTTGTAAAAGTGCATTTGAAGTGCCAAAAAAATTAACCCTCAAACCTCCATAGGAAATTAATTAAAGCAATTAAAAAAACTAAATAAATTTTATATATTGAAAATTCTTATGATTTTTATGTCATGCTAAATTACACAATAGTGCAGCACCTATAAATTAAAAAAAAATTATCAGCTGCAAACGTTATTTCTTATTAATTAATGTACGAATTAATATTTGTACCTAATTTATATTTATTTTATGACTGAATTTTGAAATTGAATACTTATTTAAACTATTATCTCTTGAATTATATTGTGAATTATTTTGAATTAGCTTTAGTAGAAAATTGAAATCAAAAGTTGTACTTAAAATTCACTTGCTTCCACAACACTCAACCAAATTGACAGACTCAAAAAAGAAAATAAGAAATACATACTAATACTTCTTTCGTTTGAGTAATTATAATAAGAAATGTTCAGCAGAAAATTGGCCCAGTTTGTTTTAATCCCTATATCCCAATCTTCTGAAAGAGAATTTGTTTTAAAAATATCACACAAGTTATTTCAGTCATAGTTGGAGCACCTAGTTGGAGACTTGGATTTTTTTTTTTGGTAATTCATCACTTTCATCTAAATATCTATAAATATAGTAAATCTAGGTTGTAGTTTAAAAGATATATGTATTTAGTGTTAAAGGCTTAAATATTGTTAATCATTTTGCAAAAATTTTAATATAATTGGCTTTAAAATAGTAATCCTAAAGAATTTCTAGAGTGCGTATAGTTAAGGATACATGCGGTACATATGAGGGTTTATGACTAATATAAATACGAAATTGAATATCGAAACAAAATACACAAAAAACAAACATTTTTTTTTGACATTCAAAAACTCGTCAGCTGTTGAGTTGCTCCTACCTCTTATAAATATGCCATGGTTGAGAGACTCTCTTTTATTTTAAAAGATTATTATTATCACAGAAAGTACTAAAACATGTGTCTTATGTAAAGGCATAGAAAATGTTATGTATTACATGTTCTCCCTCTATCTCGCTCTCTATCGTTTTCTACTTTACATTTTCTCTTGGAAAATGATGAAATGAAAACACCTAGAAAATGTTGTTTTAAGAGAAACGATTTCTTTTGTGGTGAGAGTGTGTATGTGTGTGTGTGTAACCTTAAGGGCATTTATTGTCAATTACTATTGATTGCATATGTCACTGGTTTTACTTTTTTTTTTGTTTTCTTATGGATTCACTTTTATGCAGAATTTTTGTGCAAAAAAAGAAAAACAAAAAAACACAAACTAAGAGAGAATTAAAATCTTTGAAAATATTGAAGTAAACAAAATATTTCCTTAAATTTGAAAAACTTTTTGTTGTTGCTTTTACGTACGTACATACGTTTGCATAATTATTTCTGCAATGACCAAAACTGTCATAAGCAGAAGAAAAAAAAACAAACACCCAACAGCTGTTACGATATTTTCTTCACCATGAGAATGAATACAACGAAATACAGTAAATTTACTGGTTGTTGTTTTTGCTTTTACTCGTTGAGACATTGAGAGCAAGTGAATGTTGTCTGTTGTCTACGTTAACTAACACATACATGAGCATACACACTCTAGCAATCGTTCTAGTTTGTTTGCTTATAAAATTGGAATAGTGGTACACACAATTAATGCAGCAACAAAAACAAAAACAAACAAAAAATATTGAAAATATTTAAGAGAAGACATACTTTTAGTCTAAAAGGCAGCAAGCAGTGATAGCCAAAAGTAAAATTATGATTGTGTTAGAGAGTCTCAATATCAATTACACTGTGAACAATTTTATGTGAATTTAGATGATATTCGGCTTCATTTACATTAAAAAAAAAACATTATAAACTAAAAATATTAAATTGTTTCAAACTTAAAGGAATAATGAATATTGGCAAGGAAAAGCTTTTAAATAAAAATTTTAAAATTAAGGCAGTTTTTCTCATGTCAAATATGATTTCTTCAGAGTCCTTGAATAAAATAAAAATACTTCCAGTGTACACAAGTATTTGCATTGAAACACATACATACATACATACATATGTATGTGATATGACATTCCAGGTTCGACATTAAAAATTTCATATCAAATCTATTACACCGGCGTTGGAACGAACAAGCTTGAATCTGCATATTGTGCAATGAATTTTAAAACAGTTTACAGTAGAATTTTTAAAATTTCTAAATTCTACAAGAACAAAAACAACTCAAGTGACTTGCACAAGCCTAACTACGTTGTTTATAGCAAAGAATATGGATATAAAGAATACGCATCATGTAGAAGTAAAATTTCTTATGGCGGCTCGTAACATTACGACCCGCTCTCATCAAATTCATTTCTAGATGAGAGGAAGGAAGACAGAAGGAAAATAAACACAAACAAAGAGCGTAACAATGTGTTGCTCTCATTGTACGTATGTACATGTGTATGTATTCTTTTGTTTTTTGATTTAGTTGTCGATCAGGCTGCGACAAGAATACATGTGCCCCGGATGCTTTATCATTTTGTTTCAGAATAACACTCGAAGAATATTTTGTGTTAAAAATGTTCTATGTCATTAGCTGGGCGTATTTTATTTTTTATTTTGTCCCATAGTATATTTTTTTAAATGCTTTGGAATGCTCGTTTTTTTTTTTCTTTTAATAAAAAATGGTTTTTTTATTCTTTTTATTTTTTTAAAAAACATGGCCTAATTTTTAAGCCAAAGATGTTCTTTTAATAATAAAATTGATTTTTTATTTTATATTTATTTATCTAAAATTATTAAGCGAAAGATAGACAGCTTTACATACATATGTATGCTGATGAAATGAAAATAAAAATGGCGTATATTACTAATACTTTTATATGGCTGTAAATAAATAAATTCTCTCAACTTATTTTCTCTCTCTCTCTCACTCACAAATCCATAACCAAAGGCATGTGTTAACCTAGAGTAAAATTTTTAGTAATAATGTCAAGTCTACTTATTAACCCAATGATATGTATATGTGATCGGAAAATATAGAAAAATTGTACTGCCCTAAGTCCCTAAAGACACCGTATTTAACTTGGCAAGTATTCTTCCAAAAATCGAAATCATTTCTCATTGATATTAGTGAATACTACTGTGATATTTCTTTGGGTGTATCATTGAAGTCTGAAAAAAGCGACATGAACCTTCTTCTTTAAAAGCTGACAAGATTTTTACGCTCTTTTTAACGAACATTCTTGATGTTCGTGTCCTATGTGTGTAAAAAGCCGAAAATGTTCTTCCCCTGAGGGACATTGGTGCCGACGTCTGTTTTTAACACAAGAAAAATAAATAAAAAAGTGGTCAAACAACAAAAACGCACAATGAGAACAACGCATTGTTACGGTCTTGGTTTCTGTAACCTTCCCTTCTATCTTTCCCCCCCGCGTCATGAAATATTTTTGAAAAATATTCCAAAAAATGTTAAAATGCGCATTCTTTATTCCTTTTTTTCTTTGCTACCATGCAATCACCTTTCAATTTTGAAATCTGCCACAGGGTTCGCATAATAAAGCAATTCGAATTTAAATTTATTGATTTTGTGTACTCCAACAGAGGGAAAACCATTTTTCTTTTCACCAAGTGTGCTCCTCTTATTTTTTAATTTCATCGTTCAAGTTAGGTTAGTATACTCCCCCATTTTGACGATTAACCGTTAACCGTTTCTAGCGTAGGCACCTAAACTGTTGTAAACAAAGTAACAGACAACTCCAGGATAGAATCTAGCTAAACTTTAATATTGCTTGGACTGTGATTTGTCAAATGATAAGCGTTTAATTTTTATTCTCTAGCTTGAGGGTACTTTAGCTTAGAGCTCTGTGTTACAATAAATAATTAGACTATAAAGCGCCAGAAAAGTAGCTGAAAATGCATATGTATAGACCCACACACTCTACGAAAGGTTCACAATACATCTACAGACTATAATGCATGCCAAACAGTCACCTTTTTCCGCAAACAAGGATTTTTTCACAATCACTTCTAGGATTTCCGTGTCCTATATGTGACAATTTTGCTTGCAGACGTAGCCACCAAGTGAAATATAAGCTTCATCGTCGAAGAAAACTAAGTTCGAAAAATCAGCATTGAAACCCTGTTGCTCTAGCAACCAATCAGCATATCATAACGGAATGGGGAATAATCCGTTGGCTCCAATTCAATTATTGTGAATAGAGAATCTACAAATTCGAATTAGGCGTCAGACCTTCTCTAATAGAAGCGATATTTTCAGCAGTGCGTACATTACACTGATGAAGAGACCTGATCATATCAACAATTCTTCCAATTTCTTCAAATTTCTTTATAATTCTATAACGATCGCGCGTAATGATCGCTCAGAAGCTGTTTATATCTCTTCTTTATAATTCCGGCAATTTCTAACGCAGTAGACAACCGTAAGCACCCCGTAATGCACGCTAAGAAGCTGTTTATATGTCTTCTTCGGTTGTTAAACGATCTGTAGCCGTAAATGGCAAACCTTGCACTAAATAAAGGACACTTCTGCAGGTGGCAAATATTGTATAAGCGACGGCATTGCCAAATGGAAGATTTCGAAACCACTAAATGGATACGCCGATACTAGGTATACCTGTTTATCATTGTGTGCAGTTATACACACGACTCTTAAGTTTTGCAAGTGTTATGTGAAAAACTGAAACTGATATTTCCAACAACAACAACAACAACAACAAAAATAACCTCTTTCTTCTTCATACAAAACCTTGCAATAACTTTTAAAAAAATATCAAAGAGCGAGAAGAAGAAAGAAAAAAACGAATCTTTCAAAGTAATTTCCTTTTATTGACAGACAACATGTGTCTTTTACACAACGCATTATACAATATTGAAGCCAATATCAGTTCAAGCAAATATACTTGTGCTAGGGTATGTGCACATGGTTATAAAAAATGTAAAAAAAAACACATTTCCTCACTTGTTTGCATTACACCACACATACATACGTTACACTCCTGCTATCACAGTCCCTACACTCATTGAGTGTTAAAAGCGAGATGAGTAATGAAATAGAGTGCATCAGCACTTAATATTATATTCTATGGGTACAAAGCAACAACAACAATATTGAATAACAGTTTACTGGTTATGTTACTCGTATTACATAAAATTGTAGTAAAAAAGAATACAAACCCACCATGACAGTAACGTTTACTTAGTAAAATAAAATAAATAAACGAGTTGCCAACATTTAAAATTTATTTCATAAGAACCCAACTAAAATTAATAACAAAAGAAATAAAAGAATCTTTGGCAAAAAAGAGAAAGAAAAATTATGATTTTTTTATAGAATACGAGGGGGTGGTATAATTAACAAAAATCCATTCATGCCTAAAAACATTACGTTGGCATCAGTGTATTCTGTTTCAGTAATAAACAAACAACAACAAAGTAATGGCAACTTAGGGAGCACACACAGCAGAGAGAGAGAAAAGTATTTCATTCTCAATTTTCTCTGCTACACACTACATAATGAGTTCAATATACACAAACAGGACTGGCAAGGAAACTTATTAAGCATGCATGAGTATAGATAGGGGTGGTGAATAAAATTAGAAGAGTAGTAAAAAAAATTATACTTTCTATACAAAATATAGAGGTTGAGGAGAATTACATGCATACCGCTGTATGTGTGTGTATATTCTTTATAAAATATTGGGAATTTTACTCTCCACTACTATGCATTTGTATAAAATACAATATTAATGGATTTGCTTACATAATAGAGTAACTGGTGCATCAAATAAAATGATATTGACAATCGTGCTCTCAATATAATGTTACGTATTAAAATTGCTCTGCTAATGCTACAGCTGTTTACTGTAGTCACTGTTGTTGTTATTAGAGATGGTATGTGTTGTCAGAGTTGTATAATGGCGTACAAGGAGACGTTAAAGAAGAATATTTCGCATCCTTGTCTATTATAAAGAAACTTTAAGTCATGTTAACCATTTAGTGGCCTGGCAAGGTTGTCAGTTATTGACTGAAGTGTCATTTCATATTTACAATATATATATATATATATATATATATATATATATATATATATATATATATATATATATATATATGTAGATAGACTTACAACCGAAGAACTTGTAAAAAGTCCATCCGCCATCGAGCACAGGAATGGGATCTGTGTCCATCCACTTTATGGAAGATTTTGCGGAAGGATCTTGGTTTGCGTGCTTACAAAATCCAACTCGTGCAAGATTTGAAGCCAAACGATCATCAAGTAAGGCGTAGATTCGTCGAATGGGCCCAAAACGAGATTACCGTTGTTCCCGATTTTCATAAGCGAATTTTGTTTAGCGATGAAGCGCACTTCTGGTTGAATGGCTACGTCAACAAACAAAACTGCCGCATTTGGAGTGAAGGAGGTAATCCTCAAGTGTATGTGGAAACACCGTTACATCCAGAAAAACTGACTGTTTGGTGCGCGCTTTATGGGCTGGTGGAATCATTGGTCCGTACTTTTTCAAAAACGATGGTGGCCAGAACGTTACAGTCAATGGTGATCGGTATAGAGCCATGATTACTAATTTTTTCATTCCTGAATTGAATAACCATGATGTCCAGGAGATGTGATTACAACAAGACGGCGCAACATGTCACACAGCTCGTGCCACAATAGATTTATTGAAAGACACTTCTGGTGACCGCCTAATTTCACGTTTTGGACCTGTGAATTGGCCGCCAAGATCTTGTGATTTAACACCGCTAGACTACTTTCTGTGGGGCTATGTAAAGTCATTGATCTATGCGGTAAAGCCACAAACGCTTGACTTGGAAGACAACATTCGCCGTATTATTGCCGATATACGGCCACAAATGTTGGAAAAAGTCATCAAAAATTGGACTACATCCGCGCCAGCCGTGGCGGTCATATGCCAGAAATCATATTTAAAATGTAATGCCACCAAAAGATTATCTTTCGGATAAATAAAATTCATGTCAATCGAATAATCCATCGTTGTTTTATTGCAACTTAAAGTTCTACTATACCTCTATAAAAAAACACCCTTTAAAAGAGAAAGTGTACCAGATAATAAAATTTCGCGACTCCAAGCAGTTTTTCCAGGTTTGTTAAGCATAAAATCGTCAAATTTTCTGAAGAAAATCGTTAAAATCATCAATATGTTTTAGAAACTAGTAGAAACATTAAAAAAAATCGTCAAATCATGTTTGGGAAGTTAGCTAAGAAGGTTATATTCATCAGCCAAAATATTTTAAAAAATTCGAATTTTGAACCCTGGATAGATTAAGGATTAGATCAAGGATTGTAAAATCTTTCGTTACTGTTAGATAACCTTAGGGACCGCAGATATAGCCGACGAAGCTAATTGTTTCCTTCAAATAATCAAGAAAAAGCTGCTCTATAGAAATCGGGCTAAATCGAATAAAAATGGGCTTGTAGAGGAAAAAGAGCTGCAGTTGATAGTATCAAGGCTTTCAAAACATGTTGTCTTAAGGAGATATAGGCGACGAAGCTAATTGGTTTCCTCAAATGATATAAAAAATCGTCAAAATGCCGATAAAGCATCACATTTGGCATCAGTGACCCCAAGGCGTTCTCAGCGATTGGGTTGATTATGGCTCATTATGGCGTATTTGTTTTTTGGATTTACACATGCAGCCTTATAAATTATACTGTAAGCAACAGTTAAAGCTGGCTGACCAATGACAACTCCGTGAATATTGGGTGCGAGTTCAAAATGACTTTTCTTCAAACCATCGGGAATCCCAAAAGTGATTGTGAAAAGGCCACTGCACGTGGATAAAGTGATTGTTTGGTATGCACTATAACCTGGAGGTATCATTCGGTCGTATTTTTTCGAAAGAAAAAAACCCTGACGTAACCGTTACTATCAATTCCGACCTTAATGGCCATATGATAACACTATGAACAGGCCAGTGTGATATTTCAAACAAGATGGTGCCCGAACTATGCGAAAAAGTGCTTGCTTAGTTGTTGATAGTTTTTTCAATTTTTTTTTTCACAATTTCACACCACAAAACATTAAAATATTGTCTTATAATTTTCAAACCTTGTGTGTTAAGTAAACTGGGAAAAATTCAGAAAGAAAGGAAGAGAGGAAGAGAGAGACAGAGAGGAAGAGGTCGAGCAGTAGAATAAGAAAAGGAGTAAAAAATACTGCCTGTCTGCATGCCTGCCTGCCTGCATGATACTATTGTTATGAAAATAAGCAGAGCATCAAAGGTATGAATTCATTGAAAGTGAATTAATTTTTTATAATTTTATTGTGTTGAAAATTTAATCTACTTTATTGCTATAAAAAATAAAATAAGAAAATCCAAATTGTTTGCTTCAAAAAATAATTTAAATTTCAATTTTGCAAAATGCATTAAGACTCTGTTTTCATTGTCTGACAACAAAAGCTTTTATTCAGACATATTCTAGACAAAACTATTCAGAGGCAAGCAGGCAGATCTGCAGAGGCAGAGCCGGAGACAGAGACAGCCTCAGATGAATTGTATCGAATAACCAACTCAACCATGTTTTCTAGAGCCAACAATGTTAGGAATACTCAGCTATTGTACAACAACAATTCAAATAATTTTAATGCTGCCTGTGACTATGATGATGGGGATGTGGAAGTGGATAATGAATAAATACATACAAGGTACGATACGATATACCATCTATCTACAAAACCTTAAATTGTTAAGAAGAAAGAAAGGAGACAATAACCACAACACCATCATCATTTATACGAACGAACATTCTTCCACTTGTATAATGCAAGAGGACTCTATATATTGCAAGCAAACATACATACGTACATTCATATAAACATACAATTTACGTACATACGTACGTACGTGTCTCTCAATGTGAACGTTTTAGCATCTTGGATTACGTGCGGGTTGATATAAGAGGACGGACAGACATTTGCTGGACATTTGTAATCATTTTCACTTGGACGCTTTAGTTTTGCTCATGTTTAGCATGTGCAATGACGAAGACAAGGGCGTTACACTGAACAGATGAATCGACATGTGAACGAACGTTGGGCAGAAAGGCCGGTCAATTTAGAGCAGCAACCGGACACAAGCAGACGTTTCGTTTCGTTTCGTTTTGAGCACAGCTTAACACAAAAGTTTACTTTACAAAATTTATTGAACAGAACACAGAAAGGAATTGCTAAGAAGATAAATGCAAAGAAACATTAGAGAATAAAAAGTATAACGAATGTCATAGAGACATCGGAAAATGTCAAATCGAAATCGAAATATGAATTCGAATTTAGGAGGAAGAAATCTTCAAGTTAATCAGGACAACAATAAATCATATCCAGCAGTTGACATGATTTTTGACGAATTGTAGAAGACAGTGGATGCAGCATTCAAACGCTGGCAATTGAATGGGCATTGAGTCGATTAAGAGAGTGATAATAAATATACCAGGCTAGCTGAAACAGCCAGCAATTCGAATACAAACTCTTCTTAGAGTAAGGAAAGTGACAACGCACCTAAAAGGGCGAGATAACGATCTCATGAGCGATTTAACTGCGAGCAGTACAAACATGGATGGGCTCTCTCAGGAGAACATGTTGATTCCATATGAAGGACATTAAATTTGCATTCAGCTCAAATGTACTTCGTTTTGTTTGGCAACTTCTTGTTGGCATTTTAAAATAAATATCGTTTCACATGATTCGCTCGCAGGAAGCATGCATTACGCCTATTGGCGAAAATCTGAAACAATTGCAGTGCGCAGCGCATGCTTCAGTAAAGACCAATTTGCTACCAAAGAATTTATTCACTTTTATTTGGAAGCACTTTGGTGCCAGGTTCTGTCTGTAAGAATAATGCATAGGTTAGGTTAGGTTAGGTTTGAGGACGTGTATCTGTAGCGGGCACAAGTACAACACCATGACCCATTGCAAATTCGTCCTACAAAAGAGAGGGAGAGGAGAGAGAGAGAGAGAGAGAGAGAGAGAGAGAGAGAGAGAGAGAGAGAGAGAGAGAGAGAAGATAGTCAAGGTAATAGGGAAATTGAAAGAAAAATGCATTCGAATCATCAGAAACTGTATTTGACCCATAACTGCTCATAATTCATAACCTATTGACCAAAAGCGACTACTTATGGGCATTTGCTTGCTTTGGTAGATTCCACTGGTATCACTAGGGGTACGAAAGCAGGTCATACACGGCTAGACATACAACAACTCTTTCTTAATTAACAATCCTGCCTAGGAGACACTTTCTTTTGGCTCACCAGAAATTTCAGTGAACGTTTTCACCTCCGGTTTTCTTTTCGTGCTCAGCCTTATTCAAGTTGTTCCCCAAAAGGTTTTAGTGATGAGACTCGATGTTTCATCGAAATGTCAATTATCGCTCGATTCGTAGCAAGCGATCCTAGTCTTCTTTTTCTCGACTAGTCTTTTGCACATTTCAAGCGGTACCTCGACAATAATTTGGTCACTGTTAGTTTCACACATGATCCGGGTGACTAATTGAAGTCGTAAAAACGTGCAATTACTCTTTCTGGAAGCTTCTCATGCAATAAAGCCAAGTTTCGGACAGTATCTCGACAATAATTTGGTCACTGTTAGTTTCACGCATGATCTTGATGACTAATTGACGTCGTAAAAACGTACAATTGCTCTTTCTGGAAGCTTCTCATGCAATAAAGCCAAGTTTTGATCGTGTTGTTTGGTTCGTGACATCGTCCTATTGAAAGCGTATACCGTCCAGTTCATGTTTTTCAATTACAAGCCAAAAAATTCGGTTATCCTATGGAATAATGCTGTGAGTCTTCCGTAGTCAATAGTATTTAA
Source organism: Sarcophaga variegata (assembly GCA_932273835.1). Taxonomy (NCBI): domain Eukaryota; kingdom Metazoa; phylum Arthropoda; class Insecta; order Diptera; family Sarcophagidae; genus Sarcophaga; species Sarcophaga variegata. The sequence continues at coordinate 19,429,022 of OW026362.1, read as the reverse complement.
GTTTGGCGGATGGAGAAGCGCAAATCCAAACGAAAAATATGTTATAATCAAACGCACGATAGGCCCAATTGCTGAAAATGCTGTGGAACAGAGAAATTTCGTTCCGCCCTAATTTCTGAAACAGACTGGCTTATTTCGGCAGTGGCTGATCCACTAATACAATTCCTTGCACCATAGTTTGATTATTATTAACTCGCAATGCTCCAAACTTAGCCAACAAGTTTCCACGCTTGTGAATGGCAAACCCTTTCCCTAAATAAAGGAGCCTATCGATGCATAATACTTAGCAGCCGATAGTTTCTCTAGACCGGAGGCGGTTATGAAACCGTGTCAAATCATAGATTTTTCTGTGTGTTTTCTCTCTCTCTGGAAACCAATACGAATTTTTCTGATAAGATTGATGTTAATTTTTTATGATTTTTATTTCATTTTGATTGATTTCCGTTAATAAAAATAAAAACAAATATTTGGAAATCATTTAAAAAAAAATAAAAAAAACAAAAGATTTTATGACCGAAACGATACCAAACGGTTGTTGAAATATTTGAATATCGAAAAACAAATCCATGGCAATTCGTTTCTCTCATTTACACACACACACTGTATGGATGGGACATACACTATATGTGTATATGAACGGAGACAATTTTTATAACATAAAAATAAAACGACAGAGAGGGAGAGAGAGAGTGAAAGAGAGTAAAATAATAACAGTAATATAAAACGAAAAAAAAAAACAACTTAAAATTTGTGCAGCTGTTGTTTGCCTGACTGCTTGTCTGTCTCTCTATCTGACGCAGCAGTCGTTCGTCTATTTACTGTTTGTCCTGTTATTCTTAGTGTTGCCAGTCTACAGGATAAGTTTTTTTTTTGTTAATATTTGTCCTGCAGCCACAGCAGCAGCAGTAAAAGGTTTCCATTAATTTTTATCGAAGTCATACAGAGTATTTGTCAGCTTTTTACGTACGTTTGATTCTGTTTTTTTTTTTTGCTTCTTCTTCTTGTTCTTCTTTTTCCCATTTTTTTAAGGGGCAAGTTTTGGAAATACAAACTTTTCATAGTTGCATGCATTATTGAAGGCAGTAACAAGGGAAAACGAAAGAAACTTAAATTAACTTACCCTTTGTAACTTTTAAAGGGTTTCTTAACAAAAAAATCATGAAAGCAAGAAAAAAAAACTGAAATGATTACATAAAACTTGTTTCCGGTTACATACTTAGATGTGTTTACACAGTAGGGTGGGACATATATGTAATTAAAATCAATGTTTCATGAAAGAATAGAATAGAATTCAATTGTAACTTCTCTTTAGGCCTGCACTGTAATTATAAGAGCCGTTGTTGAAAACATTGATACAAAAATTATTTTTTTTAATAACTTTTTGAAGTTCTCTTATCTGCAGATAGACAACTAAAGGGTCTCACAAATACTCCATTAATTGGCGAAGAAAAGGTGGTATACTAAACCCACTTGTAGTGACTCTGGTCTTAGATCTGAACCGATATGGATATACATATGTATGTATGTATGTATGTACACTCAGCCACAAAAGTATACATACGGATAATTTCGTTGTAAATATTTATAATTGTCTGAGATCTTCGATTTTAAGACGGTCTTTTGCATTGGTTCAGAAATTTGTAAATCGGATGCATACCTTTGTGGACCTGTGCAGGGCCACAATTCAGTTCAATTTCAGAAATTTTTTAACCAATGCAAAAGACCGTCTTAAGATCAAGGAAACTATAAAGATTTTCAACAAAAACGGACGAAAATTTTTGAAATTTTTTAACCGTACGCATAATTTAGGAACTGTGTGTATGTATGTATGTAGAGCAGAATTTGCATTGAACCTATCACCTCGTGGTTTCTTTACAGGGCACTGCGAGATTGGATCGCTGACAGGACTATTGCAGTTGGAAACAATTGAACGCCTCCTCTGCAACTGTCCTGCACTTAATAGCTTGAAGTTGAGGACCATAGGGAGGGGCTTCTTCGAATGCTGCCGAGAGCCGACATTAGGGCTCTCCATAGATTCATAAATAGGTTGCATTGGTTGAGAAGTTATAGGGCATCCTCCCTTTCCTACCTCTACTCCTTTTCCAATTTCCCTATCTCCTTCACTATCCTCTCTCTCTCTCTCTCTCTTTCTCTCACTGTCTTCAAAGATGAATTTACAATGGGTCATTTTGACCTCTGGGTATTGTACTTGTACCAATGACAAGTACTGGTCGTCAAACCTAACCTAACCTATCGCCTAATGGCTGTGTTAACGACACTCTAGCGTCTGGGTGTTCAGGCCAGGAGTAGACTGGGAATATTTCATAACGACTCCTGCAGAAGCTGCAACGACAAGCATAAAGTGGAGACACTGAAACATCTTCTCTGTTCTGTCATTGTCCGAGGCATTGGAAACCTAAGTAGAAGAATTTTTGCACACCCAGAATTTGGCAACTAAAAACACGTCTTGCCAAAGGCGATATAAGAAAAATTCAGACTAATAAAGGGTGTTTTTTATAGAGGTATAGTAGAACTTTAAGTTGCAATAAAACAACGATGGATGATTATTCGACTGACATGAATTTTATTTATCCGAAAGATAATCTTGTGGTGGCATTACATTTTAAATATGATTTCTGGCATATGACCGGCTGACATCGGCTGGCGCGGATTTAGTCCAATCTGGACGTCCAATTTTCGATGACTTTTTCCATTCCACCAGCCCATAAAGCGCACCAAACAATCAGTTTTTCTGGATGTAACGGTGTTTTGTTTGTTGACGTAGCCATTCAACCAGAAGTGCGCTTCATCGCTAAACAAAATTCGCTTATGAAAATCGGGAACAACGGTAATCTCGTTTTGGGCCCATTCGACGAATCTACGCCTTACTTGATGATCGTTTGGCTTCAAATCTTGCACGAGTTGGATTTTTTAATCACGCAACAACCAAGATCCTTCCGCAAAATCTTCCATAAAGTGGATGGACACAGATCCAATTCCTGTGCTCGATGGGGCGGATGGACTCATTCGGGTCTTCCTCAATGCTACGCTCTACAGCAGCAATAGCTTCTTCTGTACGGCACCGTACAGCGTCTCTGGGGATGCGAGTTATCAATATAAGAGTAAACGTGGTGCGAAAACGTTCCATGGTTAATCGAATTAACTGCTCTGATGGACGATTTTGTCGACGATAAAATGGACGTAGTGCGCGATACGTTTTCCGCACAGAACCATTATTTTCGAAATAAAATTGCACTATTTGGAAGCGTTGTTCAGGCGTGAGTCTATTCATGATGAATTGCCAAACCAAACTGAGAATAAATCACTTGACAGCTGTTAAATCGGTCGCCATCTTGAAAGGTAATGCCAACTTAAAGTTCTATACCTCTATAAAAAAACACCCTTTATAAGACTTTTGGTACTGTGGAGAGTTGCCAACCGGCAGGTATAATTATATTAAGGAATAGATAATAACGGTGTTACAACGACGCCTTACAGGACCCAAGTAAACTGTGTCCAATGAGGCGGTAACCTAACGTAACCTAACGTAACCTAACCTAACCTAGATGGAAAGTGAGTATAATTTGAAAAGCCGTAGAAGAAATTTAAAACGATAGAATTTACAATGCCAACAATCACTCAAAAATGTTCAACCGCGTGTACATTATGATCTGTAAACGCTTCTAGTCTCTTCTCGAGATTTCTTTATAAATAAATTCCTTGCTCAGTAGGGACAATTATAATGATCATAATCACCCCAATGGACGAAAATTAGCCAAGTTCGAATCACCATTCTTTAGACGATTACACGAATCATACAGTGGTGGCCTTATAATTAGAAACGACTTAGCAACATGTATGTTTGTTAGTTTGTTTTACAGTTTTCACTGTGTACCTGGGATCGAAGGCTTTGTTTGGAGGACGTCTTACAAATAAACTTAGATTCGTCACTCCAGAGAACTCTGTTCCAGAAACATTGTTTCTAATTATAAGGCCACCACTGTATTCGTAAACGGCAAATCCTCTACGAAGTAAATGACATATGGTCGTCAGCTGTTATTTGGGGGGTGGCGGTGTTGAAACCGCTAAATGGATAACCCAATAGCATAATATTGTGTGTGGAATGCAGAATACTTTTTTCTAGCAGTTTTGAAATGAATTGAAATAAAAACATTAGAAACACTTTTTGTGCTTTTCACACAAACAGACGTTCGCCTGAAATCGTTTGTCTTACAGAAATAGGGGATTGAATTGAAGTACCAGAAGTAAGGCAATGAAATGCGTATCACGTAAAATCTTTTACATCTTCAAGATTGTTTGGCTTGAGACTCTTCGAACACAAAATTCTGAACCACTCGCGTAGTTACATTCCAAAATGTTTCCTACTAATGCTAAAACTTAAAACCATTAGAGAAAAATTACTTCAAACAAAAACTGTGTGGAAAAATTCAAGGAAATGGACTAAAACGTTGAAATCAAAAGTAGAGAAGGTGGTAGAAATAAATCTGTTCGTACATATTGATGCCAAATAGTATAGCAGCAGAGTGTGGTATTTCACATGTTTTTGTTTTCATTTCGCGTTTTGCTTTTCGCTAAATGCCAGAGATTTTATGTTTTTTTCTGTGCAATTTTTTCTTAGGTTTTTCCCATTTTCAAGCAACGCTCGAATGCGTTTAAAGTAAAAATGATGGTGAGCTAGTGAGTGAGTGCTGCATTCAAACAAATAATTTCGCACTTTGCAATACCATTTCCTTTCTTCTAATGACACTCTTTTAGGCGATTTTACAATAATAGCCTGGGCAATAAGGACACACACACACACACACCAATTGGAATGATCACAAGAAAAAAAAATATTTCTTCTGCCTGAAAATCTCGAATTTAAACTTGTTTCGTTTCGTTTATACTCCTCGTATATAGTGCAACCAACAAACTCAACTCAACTGGACTGAACTGAACCGAACTGAACTGAGCTGAACTGCATTTTGATTCTAAACGTAGAACAAGAGAAAAGAAAACAACAGAACGACAACAACAGCAACTTTAAAATGTTTAGCACTTTAAGTTCGTTTTTTTTTCTTTCGTTTTTTGACTGCGCTTTGTGTTGGTTATCCCCTTTAAGGTTCATTGGATTTGAGTCTCTTGCATCGTCGTTCATGTTCATTTCATCGTTTTTTTGTTTTTTTTTTTTGGAGACTCAATTTTATGATTTTTTTGTAGCTGTTGTTGTTGTTGGTTCTTTCATTATGGGCACGAAAAAAAAACCAAAAACAACGTTTTTTTGAATGTTTTTTTTTTATTTTGGTTTCTTGTTGCTGTGCCTTTAGGTTCTCTTAATACTTTAAGCATATTTTCGTGTTATTGTTGTTGTTGTTGTTGTTTTATATAGCCGTGGTAGTGGTTTTTTAACAGCTTTATTGCAATGATGTATTTTGGCTTCTTGTTTGGGTATAAAGGGTCTTTAACACTTACTTACCCAAAAATGGTTTCGAGGTTCAGTCACTTAAACGAATGTATTCTTTCGATTTCATTCAAAAAAAATTAATCAAAATTAAATGAAGAAAATTTTCTTTCTATTGCAAAAGAAACGTTTAATATCATATGTATGTATACATACATAAATCCTATAATTTCGATGAGACTTTTATTTCTTCAGAATGCTTGGACGCTGTCATTTTGCACATTTTATCTGTTATCTTAGCAATAACTTGACGTATACAAATGTTACAACGGTCAGTGATTATTTGCAGAGACATGGTCTCTGGCGTTGACTCACAAAAACTCTAGCGGAGGTAAATCACATGATCTTAATGGCCAATAATTGATGCCGCCAAAAACGGCGAATTTACTCTTCCATGAAACTTCCTACGCAATAAAGCCTAAATTGATCATATTATGTGGCTCATGGCACCATCTTGTTGAGACAACATACTATCTAATACATAGTCGCTTATCATAAAACCACAGCACATTGATTGACGACAACGGCTCTTCTAGATTTATTTTTGAAAAGTACAGCTCAATGACAGCTCAAGACTATAATGCGCATCAAACAGTAAATTTTCCCGAATGCCATGACATTTGCGCAATCACTTTCGTGTTCTTCGAGCCCCATATACCACAATTTTGCATATCCACGTAAGCGCCTAGTGAGAAATGGGCTTCAACGTTAAAGAAAATTTTGTACGAGAAATCGGCATTGAAAACTTGTTCCTGTTGAACTCAATCGCCCTATGTACGAGGTTGTATATCCTCAATTGACTTTAATTCTTGAGTAAGTTAGTTTTTATATGAAGCAAGGTACAAATCCAAATGAAAACATGTATTGACGATAAATTCGAATTTGAAAATCCAAGATGCAATGCATAAATTTTAGCAACGCCACATTTGGCGTTAACAGAGCAAAATTTTCTCTTAACAGAACAAAATTTGCCCTTAACAGAGCACTGTTAGCTGTTTAATGTATCCATTTGAATAAGCTCACTTGTTTAGGAGCTCATTTTAGGATATATAATAGGTCTATGAGTACCATATCATACTCAAATGAAGGTTCCAAGGCCTCTTAATACAATCAGCAATAACGTCACATATAAAGTGATATGGTATTGAGAAAATTTTCTTTCAAAATGTCAATTTTTTAATTAAAAATTCTCTGAAAGATCAGTGGCCATTTGGGAACATATGGGAAATAGTACACCATACAGACTATATGCAAATGATAGTCCAGAGGGTCCTCTTTCCAACCGTGGTAGTGGGATAGCTGAAATAATCTTGTGAGTCGAGATTTTGAATTTTAAAAAAATCGATTTTTGGCCAAAAATATATGAAAATTCTCTAGAAGATCAGTGGCCATTTGGGAACATATAAGAAATAGTACACCATACAGACTATATGCAAATGATAGTCCAGAGGGCCCTGTTTCGAACTGTTGTAGTGGGATAGCTGGAATAATTTTGGGTTTTCAACACTTTTATTCACAAATAATAATGATCATAATGAGAATTAATTAAATTTTATGTCAATAATCTGCAATAATTGCCGCTTTTAAACAATTAGCAGAGCTCTGTTAATAACACATTTTGCCCAGTTAAAGGCGAATAGTGGTGCTGCTAAAAGTGTGGGTTTGCGTCATTGGTTATTAAATTCAAATTTATCTTCAAGCACATAATGAAAACTACATCGTAATAAGCCGTAAAATAGGCCCAATTGCTGAGATCGCTGTAGAGGCAACAGATGAGGATTCTCTTTCAATACTTTTATTAACACTGAGTGCCCTGGTAGTCTAACGGGTAGTGTGCTAGACTATTAGCGTGAGGGTTGAGCTTAGATTCCCACTAGAGACTCTGGTAGGTCTAGGCTACTTAGCTCTTAATAATTAGATATAATTTGCAATTGCATTGTAATTAATAAATAAAATAAAAATTAACTTTTAGGAGCGATTTATTTTAAATACTGTTAAAGCCAACCCAAGAAAATCGGCTCCAGAATTATGTGAAGAACTTTTCCAATGCTCTAGCAAAAGTGTACACGTGCAAACTGTGAGAAATGTGCTTCACAGAGCTGGGTATAACGGCCGAACTCCTCGATGAAAGCCACTAATATCTAAAGTAAATAAAAGGAAGAGGCTAGCATTTGCTAAGCAAGCATTTAAATAAACCGGATTCGTTTTGGGACAACGTCACATTCAGTGACGAGTCAAAATATAATATCTTTGGACCCGATGGTGCCAAAAAAAAGTTTAGCGAAAGGCTAACGAGGAGATGCTAGAACAAAATTTGATTCCAACCGTAAAACATGGGTGTACGTAAACTTTTTTGACTCACTGTATATGTATACATGGCCGGCTAGCTTCATTAATTAAATTATTATTGTCATATGTATATATTTTTTTTTTTGTATTTCTAATTAAACTTTGTTTATTGAAAACGAAAAAACACTCAAACATAAAATCTTTATGGCATTTAACAACCCTGTATTAAATGGATTTGTTTTCTTTGTTTTTGAAGAGAGTAAAAAGAGAGAGTTGGAGAGAGTGAGCACATTTGAATAAACGAACTTTACGGGGAGGATTTGTTTTACGATGTTTTGTTATTTTTGTTTTGTTTGATTACAAACGGATATGCCGTTTAAACACGTGAATGGAAATTTTAATTTTAATAAATTTCTTTAAAAAGTTTATTGCGTTTTGTTTTTTGTTTTTTTGTTTTTGTTAATTTGTATATAAAAATAAATTATAAAATTTATGTACTTACCATACAACACCAAATGCTCCATAGCCGATGGGACGATCTGGTTGAACATCTTGTGGTACAGCTGGTGGCTGATAATATGGCGCAGCAGCCGCTAAAATAGCACCTTGTGGCGCACCGCCTGCAGCTCCACCTTGTACGAGTGACATCGAAACGCTCATTGAAGTTCAAACAACAACAATAAAAAAAATATATAAAAAAAAACTATTTTTACAACTACGTTTTCTTCTAATGCCTTTTTTCTTTCTAGGGTGTGCTTGTTATTAGAGTGAGTTTGTGTTGGTGATGGTGGTGGATGGATGGATATTATCACGCAAGTATGAAGTTGTTGTTGTTGTTGTTGTTGTTGTTTTTAGTACAGCAGCCAACACCACCACCCTTTAGAAAAGTTTTTTGTTTGAATGGTTTTACAACCAAGAAATCAAACCCAACAACAACGATAAACGTAATGTAATAAAGAAATAGAGATCGCCGATGAGACAGACCCCAATTAAATTTTGTTAGAAATACACTCACTGGCCCTGGCACTGACAGTTTCACACACACGCCCAAAACAAAAGCCAATGAGACGTGTAGAGACACACACTACTAATACTACTAAGTGAGTAATTGTATACGAGAGTTTTATTTATTCAAAATATTCTTCGAGCATAAAAACATTGAAGTGGCGGCCTCTTGATGGAAAAACAACTTATTTCTGTGATCGTTGTGTTGTTGTGTTGTTGTTGCTGTTTTGTACGTTAATACAATATTAGGAAGGGGGTTTGTAAAATTGAAAATGAATTATTTACAGGAAATCGAATTTTTGTTTGTATGTAACAAAAATAAAAAAAAAAACTTTATTTTTTTAATTTGGAATTTTGGTAATAACAATACTTTTGTTATTGTGTTGTTGTTGTTGTGTTGTTGTTGTTGTTGTTACTATTATACAATTAACAATTGTAAATGCTTTTAAACAATTTATTCTTTCTTTTTTCCATTATTTTTTTTTTTTTTGAATATTACACTGAAACTTTATTATTTCTTTTCTTTTTAATTTTCTAAATTTATTATGGTGGGAGCTGCTTGTTGTAATGGTTTTGTTGTAATTTTACACAATTTTTTTTTTTTTTTTTTGGTGAAGCCAATTGATTACAATTATTAACACCGTTAACGATTAAAAGCTGAAAGAGAGAAGAGAAAACAAATGTAGAAGAAAAGTTAATATTTAATGGCAATATTTTTTAAGAAATAGAATTAGTGTGTGTGTATATATAATAATAACTGTAAAAAGTGTGAGTATAAAATACAATAAAATGTTCTATTATGCGGCACATAGATTCATTCTATTACTAGGCTTTCCTACTTAATAGTTGTCATCCTGTTGGCACTTAAACGCTGTGCTTTTCTGAAGCTTCGAAACTGAACAATTTCATATAAAAAAATGCAGCTTTCTAACCAAAGGTGATGTTCACAAAGCAGATGAAACACTTCCATTCAGAGGTACTAAAACTATCCATTCTGATTACCTTCATTAAAGTAGGTCTAACCAAGCATACATTTCATATACAATATACGGTGCCATAGGAAAAAGAGGAACAGATAGTGTTGAAACAAGGAATTACGTATCTATCTAAACGAAGTAGAAATAAAAAATGAAGGAAAAGAGAAATGTAAGCAAAGTTATCTGAGTAGCCAACTTATACCAGAAAAGAAAATTTTAATATTTTAAATCCTAGCACAAGCTCAAGTCGCCGCGGTCTAGTAGGTAGTGTGTTGTTAGACGTAAAGCCACGGTTCGAGCCCCAGGTCAGACATCAAGACAAAATACAAAAAGTATTTCTTCGGATAATTCCTCTCAGCAGATTTCTGGCAAAAACTCTGAGAGTAAATAAACCTGCCATGAAAACTTTCTCAAAAATCTGTCGTTCGGAGTCGACTTTAAACTGTAGGTCCCACCACTCATGACTGAAGGGTTGTAATGACCAATTACGTATGTACGTAGCACAAGCTCACCAGCCAAGGACCTTAAGGCTTTGTCTTTGGGCGCAGTGGCAAAGGCAAAAAAAATATATATTCAACAGACTCTCCATCACATTATCATTTTGCAAAAAATATCACTCATAATAGTCGTTGCCCTCAAGCAGAAAACCTATCAAGATACTAACGGATTCCCTCCACTGCTTCAGCACCCATTCTATTCTAGAACGCTTCAAAATGCTTCATCAAAGCCTGGAGACTGTGAAATCTAATACTAGAAACTTTACTCTACTATTGGATTTTTACAAAAAAGTATCTTGTAAAATCTAATGGAGGCCACTTACCATAAAGGGTAATGTAACGAAATTCATTATTCTTCTGGCTCTACCACAAAAAAACTGAAACAATCTATTTTCGCCTCGAATTTTTTAAATACAATTTAATTCCCTAGAGACTAGCGCAACTGCTAGTCCCTCACTATAAGCAGAGAGCATTAAAATCTCCCACTGACGAGTCACTGTGTTTAGGCAATCCAATTCTAAATGAATTGATTGAAGGGGATTGTAAAATCACGTTATGGCCTTTACAGTCTCGTAAGCGACTCAATCTTCATCACCAGTTAAAATTCGCTTCAGGAATGGATAGATTTTGCGATTGCGACTCGCGGATGGCAATTTGGTGCATCAGCTTTTTATATATTAATCCATGTCTGGTACATAGTACGTACTTCGAATTAATTTTATATCCCACATTATAGCAGTGGTTACAAGTGTTTTTTCTCGCAATACTTATCTTTTGGCCATTCGAAATAGTGACTACGTTACGGTAGAAATTTTATTATTTCATTGGCATTCTTTACAGAGCGTGTAATCTAAAATTTCCGAAATAGAAGTATGGAGATCATAGGGCAGTATGTGCCCAGCGAAGAATTCCGCTTTATTGATAAACATTTGTGGCAAACGTTCAAGCAATCAGAAAGACAAACAGTCAAAAAACTAAAAACGCCACTCAGTGTCATTCAATTTGACTTACAGAAACAATGTATTGTAAAACCCATTGATATCTTTTCATTACAACTCATATTGTATTTTTCAACATTCGACTTTACTGCACTATTGTAGCCGAGTAAAACAAAGTGGCTCATAAAATATAAAATAATGCAGATCTGTTGATTGCTAATACACGAAAGAAATTACACTCTTACATGTGGCTCATTAAACTTAAGAGAAATATGTCAAAAACTCAAATCATTAGAGGGTTAAACTTATTAGACCAAAGTCCCCATAGGCTTGGTCGATTGTCTAACGACAATTACAAAAGAACAAATAGGTTTCGAAGAGAAGATCATAATGAGATATACAAAATAAATATTATAGATGCCAGTATAGTTCAATAATAAGTCTTTAATAACTTGAATAGTGGCTCGAGTAGTGGTGACACGAATACTCCCGAACATTCATAATAAATCCAGAAAATAATCGCGGTTATTTTAGTGACCTAATAACATTCCAAGCGACAAAGGATTCTGAATTTAAAAGACTAATAAGAGCATGAAAATTAAGCATAATAAAAAATATTTTACCAAAACTAATTAAATGCGTAATTTAAGTTGTTTCTGCGCTATAAAAACCGTTAAATTGGTATTTTCAAAATCTAATTTTAAAGAAATTTAAAAAAAAAATTAATTTTATACCAAATTAATTGAAATTGTAATTTATCTTAAGGGATACATATTTTTATTGATACATACAAAATAAAATAATTTGATTTAATAGCAATCTGATCACTAAAACAATGTTTTTTTTAATATAAAAAATCTAATTTCTTTAATAAAAAACTGTATAAGGCAAAATTTCCCAAGTCTAACACCCCCTTAATATTTATTTACACTTCAAACTTCTTTACTTAATCCCATTAGTAATACATCTCAAAAAAAAACTGTTTGAAACACACATGTATGTACATAAAATACAGGAAATTTAACATAACATATAGGTACTGTTATTATTTTAAATTTAACATTGCTCAACAAGGAACTCTGTAAATAACAAAACAAACAAAAACAAAAACAAAAAACACTGTTACAAGAGAAAACAAAGACTATAATCTCAGGAGAGAAAATTGTCAAAATGTAACACAAAGAAAGGGGTTGCAAATTGACGACAAGCAAACAAAAAAACGAAAAACGGCAACTACTATACGGCTTTTAGAATTGTAACACACATATAATACATAATAATACATACATATATATATGTACTCTGGCAAACGCAGACTCTTCAACAACAATAATTAAAATATTTCAATAAGAATTTGTAATAAAAATCAACTAACCTTTTTTATTTTTTTTCACAATGTTTATATGCGTTATTAATATTTTATATTTTATTTTATTTATAAACGAAAAGATATAAATGAGTTAAGAAATGAATATATTTTCTTTCAATTAAAAATGGAACATTAAAGGTAAATAAACTTTTCTTTTTATTTTTTTTTTTGTTATATTTTTTGTATTGATTAGCAGGTTTTATTGGGTATTCTTTTTGTATTCTTATTTTTTGTTATTGTTTAATGCTCTATATTTATATTCTTTTATTAATAAATTTTGTTAGAAAAAAACACTAATGAATAAAAAAAATGCCGGTTATGAAAAACACTCGCACTCGCAGTCTCCCTCTCCCTTTCACTATAAACGATTAAAGACTCGATTTTATTTACTACATACAACGTTTAGATGGCAATATTCTGTTATTAAATAGCAGCTGAATGTATAAATTTTGCTCTTCTTTGTCTTTATAATTCTTTTTTTATTGTGTTGTTTTTACTTTACTTTAGTTGTTGTTCTTGTTTTGGGAGTATTACAAAAAAAAATTTACTCATTTTAACCACTCAATATTATACACAAAGAGAGTTGTTATAAGAGCAATGTGCTCAATGAGTTAAATAAATGATACATAGTAGACGCTTAGTGTAATACTAAAAATTTTGTTTTGCTTTTATTATTATTATTGTTGTTGTTATTTTTCGGTTTTCTTACAACACTTTTCTTATTAAACTGTATTTCATTTATTTCGTTCTTACTATATTATTTACACAGAATTTTATTGTTGTACAATGTATTCATTATTTTATGTTCTCGTTTTAAACTTATTTCGTTTCATTCCATTTTTTTTGTATTATTATTATTCTTTATATGCACATATGTATGTATGTTAATACTGTAAAAAAGAAGTTATAACAGTAAATAATCGTATTTTGTTGTTGTTCTTTAATTTAGTAAAAGAAGAGGGGGAGAGAATTTCATTATTTTTGTAAATTTTTTGATCATTTTTTTCTCCATGAAAAGAACGCACGCACTCACATATTCTGCTACACATAGAAAACAAAAACAAAATGGAAAAAACAAGCATCAAAGAGTGCGTTTGAAAATGATTTTATATGATAAGCTGCTTGTGCTTGCTTGCTTGTTTGAGAGGAAGAAGAAGAAAAAATGCTTTTTTTTTCTTTCTTTCTAAACAAATTTTTTACTTTTTCATTTAAGCGACACTTGAAAGAATTGACGAAACACTGAAAATTAATTTATTTACTACACATATTATATTTTATTTATAATTAAACTTTTTTCTTTATATTTGTAGATAAAAAAACTCACACACTTAATTATTATTTATTTTAATTTTTATTCTGTAAATTATTTCATTTTTTTCTCACGCGTAATACGGTTATGTTTTAATGACGACGACTGATTTGCTTTTGTTATTTATTAATTTAATTTCACACACTTTAATTTGTTTAACTAAAGTTTACTTGTTTCACTAAACATTCTTTTTTATTATCCTAGACATTGTATTCTATGCCGTCTTTTTTCTATTATTCTTGCTCACTTTTTTTTCAGTAATGATATTGAACTTCTTGCTTTAAAATAAATTGAAGAAAACTTTTTTCGTTATACAAATCAGCCATACGTTCGTCAACCACGTACGAAACTCAAACGCAAACTGAATTGAGTGTATTTGTTAATCAGCAAAAACAGCATGCTCTTAATGCAGTTACTGCTCCCGGTTGTAAAATTTAGTATTATTTGCTTTAGTTAATATACACAGTAGCTTATAAGTGTCCTAAAAGGAAAAACACTAGCACTAAATGGGATATGCAAAAACAAAGTTGCCAACTCGAGTGTTTTAAAATAAATTGAAATAAATATGTACCCTGAAAATAATTTAAAATTACTTATTTAAACACTGAAAGAAATTGAGTTCGCAGAGATTTAGTGGTTTTAATTTTTCAAATGTGTTAAAATGAGCTGTTTAATCGGAATTGATATCGGGAGACATGACTGCACAACTTTTGTGTTATCTTTGGATCTCAGGAAATTGTGAAATTATTGAAAATATGAAAATTATCGAAAAAGTTGATGAGGTAATGAAAATCGGAGCATACGACCGTCGTGTAAGAACTGTTTGCAGTGAAGACAATCACTTGCTTTGAGCCGTGTTCCCAAAGTCAAACTGTTCTTTCGTACCCATTCAGTGAACAATATGGAGCAATCGCCTACGCGCTAGAGGGCAATAATTTAAAAGGCTATTAAACATCCACTTGGAAGAGTATGCCTATCCCAAATGTTTTTAAGAGAATCTAATTAGTAGTTAAGTATTTGCAATATGAAGACATTTAAGTCATGCATCCGACAATACAGAAGTAAGATAGTAACCGGCTTTTTGACTAAGCGGTCAAAAGACCTAAAGGTTATAGATTTTATGATGAGAAGAATGAATCGACAGAACACAGACTTGAAACCGGAGTGGCGTTGGTGTATCTGAGATGAAAACAGCTGGATTTGACGTCGATGAACATCCTTAAGAGTGCCAGGTTAACAGAATTGGGAGAAGAGTATTGAAGAAGTATTGCCTTATAATATTATAAAGCACCACCATGATTGCACCATCTGCTCTTGCATACATGGATCACACGAATTCGTTGATGGAAAATTAGTGTCAATAGAAACTTCCAAATTTTTGTCATTACGGATAAAGGTTCCTAGCAACAAATTATCAGGAACTGTTATATAAAACCTTAAATTTCACTTCCAAATGAAGTGATAATCCATATGGATTACTCAACCGCAGTATTTTTCACATTCAATTCTTACGCTAGTTTAAAGTGTACATACTTATTTTATGTAAGGTTAGAGAGAAGTTTCTAAAGAAGATTGTGTTTGCTTTATTTACTATTTATATTTATTTATTTATGAATCGATTTTGTAATTTGAAACTTTACAAATAAATCTGCTTCATTACGAATTATAACATAAATTTATTAACCCATGTTTTAATATAAATTTCGAAATAAAATTTTCACTTTTTATTTCGGATTAAGAAATGTAAAATACGAAATATTAATAAAAAGGATACGGAAAATCATAATTTTCACATTACGATACAAAGATTATAGGGAATATTTTGTTGTCATATATACTAAGTTTTTATTGAATGCATCTACAAAAACTTCTCAAAGACTTTTTAATGACAAAAATGCAACCGTTTATTGCTGTTGTGTTGAATTACCATTCCAAGTGGCGTTTTCATCATCAGAATCTTTACGGTTATCAGATAAACGATGTATATTTGAACCACCCACATAGCGACGGTAGGCACCGGCTTGATTTGGTTCTGTTGAAGATTCTTCTGGATTCTGATTACTTGAACCGCTTACATTACCAGAGCCTCCACCTAGAAAACGATCTACATTACGGCGTTTGTTGCTGTAGGAATAGAATACAAAAAAGTTTTAAAGAAAACTTATCTAATATTGCAGATCAGGTTCGATTTAATTATTCTTGGTTATTTAATTACGTTCTATTTTTTATACAGTCGCACAACTAAACAAAACAATTGAAACAATTTTATTACGTTCAGGCTGTTAAGGAACGCAATACAAACTTGATCTCAATTTTTCTATTCGAATGCTCTCTACCTAACCTATTTACAAAAAGCCAATCGATTTCGTACATATGTACATATGTATGTATATTCGAAATACATATGAATTTCGTGTACTTTACTTACTTCAAAACACAAGTATTTACTTACACATCATTTTGTATATTCTGTTCTTCATTTGCTCTTTTCTGGGCACCTGTTTGCGCGGCATTTCCATCATTTTTGTTCCTATTACCGGTTAGCCAGTTTTTAGCCGTAGTAATTAACGAAAATATAGGATTTAATATGGTCATTACCATAATAGAGAACATATTCAATAAACCACCATTACGCGATATAATGGCTGTGGGACCAGTAGCTTCTTTGCCTATGATCAGAATAACTGCACTTGGAAAGAGTTCAAGTTCGAGAAGTGTTTTGGAATTATGTTCGTTAGTCAATTCTCGTTTTGGATATGTTGTAGCTAAAGTGAACTCTTTTATGCCTGTGCCCGGTAACACATCCAGTGTCACATAATCTCGTATTTCTGCTAGAGTAGTAGAACACTTGAAATTATGGGTATTGCAGGCACCGCTGGCCAAACGAAATTGTAGACGTGTTTCATCGGAGGCCGTTGCAATCGGTGGCGCTACAGCATTTGTCGTGTTGGAATTGTTACCCGCTTGAGATGACGTTGTTGCAGCCTGATTTTCTGCGGCAAATTTATGTGCTCGTTCAGCTTTGTCTGCAGCTATTTGGGCTCTTATCCTTTCGCGTGCCTTCTGTTCCTCCAAACGTTCCCGTTTAATATTTTCCTTAAGTTCTTTAAGTTCATGATCTTTTTGCCAGCTACGTAAGTTTTGCATTTCTTTACCTTCCTTACGGCGACGTAATTCACGTTCTTTCTCCAATCGTTTCTCCTCTTCTACACGTTCAAGTCTTTTTTGTTCCAGATATTTACGTGTTTCAGCCACATTTGGTTCTTCGGTTGGTTTTTTCACTTCCGTGTCTTCCGTTGCATTCACTTCCTTTGATTCTGGTTCTTTAGGTTTTTTATAACACACGCCGTCCTTGCAAACTACATCGTCCGATGAAGTTTCATTGCTTTTCACTTCTTTATGTTCTGTAGGTTCCTCTTTTTGCTTCTCTTCTGCCTGGGCTGGCATTCCACTGCCAGACGCTTTCGTTTCTTCTCTTATGAAATCATTAATTTGAGAACTTGCCGCCGCAACCGATGAGGTCTTACCGGCTAATTGTAAAACTTTTGATATTTTGCTTTCCAACTCTTCTACGCTATTAATAACACCGGTAGTGATGTCCAAGGGAGTACCAGCCTTGCCAATAAAGAATATCGATGGCACAGGCACAATTTGATAAATACTGGCAAACTGCATATACGGCTCACTCTCACCTTCGATTTTTATGGCCACAAAATCATCCGACTCCAGTTTTTCTCGAATGTTTTTATTATTAATGAAACCACCCAGTTTCGCTGTTGCCTCATCCTTACCTGAATAAAAGTAAATTATGAAGAATAAATTTACCAAAATATGTTCTTATTTGCATGTAAATGACGTGTTCGCAGTGTATTGACCCAACACACTCAACAAGACAAGTTTCGTTTCGAACTAACCTTCCACATAAACAACAAAAATTGCATTTTTTGTTTTCGATAGAGCCACAGCCTCGGCAATGTTACCCTCGTACCAATTCATATTTTAAAACTTATTCAATATTGTTTATTTTATTATTGTAAATAAAATTTATATGTATTTGAATTCGTTGATGAGAAAACTAATAATTTTTTTAAGTTATTTTTTGTTTTTTTGATTTGTAATGTTTTCCAAAAAATATGTCTTTTCCTTCTTTACTGACAGCTGTTTAACAACTGACTAAAAGAATGTTGTAGTTGGCAACTCCAATTGGGAGAGATTCAGTAGCGTAATTAAAAGTAAAAAATGATTACACTGAGAAAAAGTAAAATACAAAAATTGAAAAGGGAAAATGCTTGAAAACAAAACATTAATATCTCAGTCTAAAGATAACATAAGATGTAGAGAAAAAATCCATTATTTTTGGGTAATATTTAAATGAATTAATAAACAGATAAGTTGCAACGCATTTAGAATTTTTCAACTCTATTCTTATTTAATACTAATATATTACTCTTTTTTCAATTCTTTCGTTTGTTATCCTTTTTTTTAGAAAATGGATAGATAACAAATTATGTTTTTTAACTTTTATTCAATCATTTGCTACTTCTAATGAATTTGTTTCGTTTTAACAAAATTTTCCTTCGGTGCACTTTCATAACTGTACATATTAAGAGCTGGCAACGTTGTTCTTTTCGGAGAAAATAAACAATAATAGAAACGTCAAAATTTTAATCGAATTTATAAATTTTTGCAAGATTTAAGAAAAATATTAATTTTTTTATAGTATTTTATTGTAAATTACAATTAAATAAGTTGGTTTTATTTTTCATCAATTTATGGCAAATCAAAAGGCAAGCATACGACAGACAAAGATATTATTTATCAAAACAATATGTAGTAAATGCAAAGAATATATTAAAAATTTAGAAACCTATTGAATTTTGTAAATATTTATCATTGAATTTTATAGTTCTAGAAAAGTACATAAACCACAAAACAACATCAAGGGGGAGACGAATGTGTGGAAAATTGAGTGTGACAGAAATACTTGGAAAAATAACCACATTGTGTTACTGTAAAAAAGTACCTAAGGAAAGATAATTAAGAAATTGTAAGAACAGAAAATAATAATGGCCATATATTGTTGGGGCAATACCACCCACGGTGAATTGGGTCTAGGTGGTATTGAAGAGGAACAGGTAGGAAATAAATGTTTATCCTTTACATACCGTGCAATTGCTTATGTGCTAATATAAAAATGTCTGTGTGCATATAAATATAGATTTTAACACCAAGAAAAATGAATTGGTCACCGCCAGATTCATGTGTGATACAAGTCAGCTGTGGCCGTTGGCATACACTATTTTTGACCTCAGATGGAAAAGTATTTTCATGTGGTAGCAATGACAATGGTCAGCTGGGACATGAATTACCAACGAAAAGGCCACGTATGTCCACATTTAGTATGTACTTATAATTTCATCAAGAAAAATGCTTTTAACTCATTTACTAACCTTTCCATAGCATTTATTTTATCATTATTTTTCTTTCTCTAAATTTATTGAGTGGTGGTTTACCAATTTATTTGTGCCAATAATATATGCTTAAGTCCATACGAGAAAGACGATAAAAATATCTTATTAGGCACGTATTCCTTTAAAAATACTTTAAATATTTTAAATGATTAAACATTTTTGATCGAATACAACAGCACAAAGAAGTTATAGGAGAATAGTGACTACTTATCACCTAAAAGTAATACATACGTCATATCTCCTACCTTTATGAAATTATCCAAAGGATATTAAAATTATTAAATAAATACTATAATTAATAGAATGAATGTAAATAATAATGTATGGACTTTTTATACACATTTTTTTAAATTTTATTATTCCATTAATTTTTTTCTTTTTTTCATTTCGTTTCATTTAATTAATAAGCAATGAAATTAATTTTATAATCTCGGCTTACTAAACGTTGTGGTTTTGTCTACTGGTTATTTTTTAAGGCATTAAGTTACATATAAAGTTTTAATAATTTATTCCTAATAGAAATTGGTTTATAATTGTATTCTGTTTTGACAATACAGAGTTAATACAAGAGTTGGATAACTATGTTATAACACGTATATGCTGTGGTGCTCGTCATTCACTGGCTTTAAGTGAATGGGGACAGATATTCACATGGGGCCACAATGATTATGGTCA
This sequence comes from Sarcophaga variegata, assembly GCA_932273835.1. Classification (NCBI taxonomy): domain Eukaryota; kingdom Metazoa; phylum Arthropoda; class Insecta; order Diptera; family Sarcophagidae; genus Sarcophaga; species Sarcophaga variegata. The sequence continues at coordinate 19,409,031 of OW026362.1, read as the reverse complement.
ACTGGGTATTACGAACACTCATGATACTGTAATACAACCGAAAATTGTACGTACTTTGGTATCGAAACATGTAGTACAAATTGCCTGTGGTACTAATCACAGTTTGGCCTTAACAAGTTGTAAGTATTTAAACAAATACTCAAGGATAAACAAAATGAATTCAATTTTATTAATTTCAGGTGGTGAATTATATTCGTGGGGCTCAAATATTTATGGACAATTGGGTGTGGCCTCTACCAGTGATATAGTACATTCGAATGTGCCCCGTTTAATTACGGCTTTACATGGCATACCTATTGCTTATATTGCCTGTGGTGGCAATCATTCATTTGTTATATCGAAATCGGGTGCTGTATTCGGTTGGGGTCGCAACAACTGCGGTCAATTGGGCCTCAATGACTATGTAAATCGTTGCTATCCCACACAACTAAAAACTTTACGCAGTTTAGGCGTGCGTTATATAGCTTGCGGTGATGAATTCTCAGTGTTCCTAACGAATGATGGTGGAGTTTTTACTTGTGGTTCAGGCCGTTATGGCCAGCTGGGGCATGGTGGTAATGCAAATGAAGTTCTACCTCGTATGGTTGTAGAACTTATGGGTAGTACAATAACTCAAATTGCCTGTGGTACCAGGCATACCTTAGCTTTAGTGCCTTCACGTGGACGGGTTTATGGTTTTGGTTTAGGATGTTCCGGTCAATTAGGTACACGGGTAACGAACAATACACCACTACCTCAAGTTGTATTGGGTCCATGGGTATGTATACATATCTATGCCAGTTGAATATATTTTTCTTTTACAAATGAAAGGTTTTTTTTAGGTTTCACCCAGTGGCCATGCATTAATACAATCAGAAAAGACCCATGACACGGCATCATTATATATAATAAAACAAATCTTTTCGGGAGGCGATCATTCATTAGTCACCTGTACAAGTTTTAAAGACAAAATACCCGCCGTTGATTGCCGAATATACCAGTAAGCGTTAGCATTTTGTATTCAAAAAATTTTCTATTTAAAGAAATTGTAAATTTTAGAAAGAAAACTCAGGTATTATTTTTAACTGAAGAATCAACAGAACAGATAGCCAGTGTTGAGCGTGATAGTACCATTGATATGGATCTTCTGTCAGTAGTTGAATTAATATTTAAAAGTCAGGCCTGTATAAATGCCTCATTTCTATTACCAGACTATCAACATTTTTGTTGTACTTCAAAACATCACGGTGTTGATTTGAAATCAGCTGCGATTGGTTTTGATTATTTGCGTAAAATGGAACATGAAAATCTTAAATCTGTTGTAAGTATGAAGGAATATTAAGGAGTAGATATTAAGCCGTGATTAACAACATTATATTTATTTTTTCTTTTAAGATTTGGGATAAAATTACAAATGAACTTTTAAGCTCTTTGACGCCATCCCCTGCAGATGTTGAAACATTAAGGGTTTATCTAGTATTGCCGCTCTATCATGAATTTGTGAATTCGAAAAATTACGAAAAACTTCATACGCCGTTTAGTAATGCCATGACACGTTTAAATGAAATACCCAAGAAAATTGTTGGAAAATGGTGGTCACAAACAACACTCGAATGGTTTGAGCGTTTAGTTTCGAGCTATAAAGATGTTGTTTCTTACATTGTCAGTTTCAAAATACCACCAATTGTTGGCAGCACCTCGCAAAAGAGGGTAAGTAGAATTTTTAAAAGACTTAACAGGTGCCCGGGGAGGTTATGCCTATTTTCTTCTTATTTGAAGTTTTATAAAATAGAAATAAAAATTCCTTTTTTTTATTAAGAAAACCTTTTTATCTGTATTTATAGCTTGTGAAATACAATTCAAACTTAGTGGCTGCTTTAAATATGTTGGGATTTTTGCATAAAATAAATAATATTGAACGGAAAGACAAATTACACTATGAAACATTTCATTGGCCAGAATTACCAGACCTGGTTGATATACAGCAAGAATATGTGCACTGGCTTTTCGATAAAAACGTAAATATACAAAAATATTTTCTTTCTTTAAGGAAAAAGGTAATACAATGTATGACAATACAATAATTTTAGGTGGACTCTTTTAATATTTGCAACTATCCATTCCTGTTTAATGCTGCTGCAAAGACAACTCTTTTGCAAACTGATCAAGCCATACAAATGCATCAAGCCATGCAGAATGCTACAAATAATGTAGGTTGATTACAATTAATTCAAAGAAAATTAAAACAAAATCATATTCTTCTTTACATTTATATACAGAGTCTATTCAATCTAATTGCATTTGGTGCGCCGGTGTCACAGTTTATCGTTTTGAATGTGACTAGAGAAAATCTTGTACAAGATACAATACGTGAAATTGCCCAATACAATCAAAGCGATTTAAAAAAACCTTTAAAGGTTAAATTTTGTGGTGAAGAAGCCGAAGATGCTGGTGGTGTACGAAAAGAATTCTTTATGCTACTGTTAAAGGATCTTATTGATCCGAAATATGGCATGTTTAAAGAATATGAAGATTCTCGTGTTGTGTGGTTTGCTGATGTTACATTTGAGACTGAAACGATGTACTTTTTAATAGGCATCATTTGTGGTCTTGCTATTTATAATTTTACCATTATTAATTTACCATTTCCTTTGGCCTTGTACAAAAAGCTTTTAAATGAAAAAGTTGATCTCAGCGATTTACGAGAATTATCGCTAACACTGGCCAATTCTATGCAGCAGATTTTAGAATACGATGGTGAGGACTTTGAAGAAACATTTGATTTGCATTTTGAAATATCACGTGAAATCTTTGGCGAGTCAAAAAGTGAACCCTTAAAACAAAATGGTGAAAATATTTCAGTTACTTTAGAGAATAGGTAATGCTAATGTAGTGCTTTCCCACAAATTTATTTAACATTTAACAAAATTGTAGGCAAGAATTCGTGGACTTGTATGTGGATTTTATTTTCAATAAGGCCGTAAATGATCAATTTAAAGCTTTTCAAAATGGCTTCATGAAGGTATGTAGTATTTAATGTTATCTTAAAATATTAGAAAATAACTTTATACGAAACAGGTTTGTTCCGGGCGAGTACTTAAAATATTCAGGCCGGAAGAATTAATGGCCATGGTAGTAGGCAATGAAGAATATGATTGGCAGGCTTTAGAACTTAACTGTGAATATAAAAATGGTTATACGTCCGGTGATGAAACAGTACGTAAAAAATGCTTGGAGAAATATCTATTCTCTGGTAATTTATTTAAATGAAATTTATTTTACATTTTAGGTCAAATGGTTTTGGGAAGTATTTCATGATTTGCCTTTAACAGAGAAGAAAAAATTTCTGCTTTATTTAACCGGTAGTGATCGCATACCTATACAAGGCATGAAAGCCATTAAGGTAAGTTAATTTTATTTCAATAAATTCGAAAATTAAATATTTTTCATAACTGCTCGTTTCCTTCTACCCAAGATCTGTATACAACCAACAAATGATGAAAAATTTTTACCAGTCGCCCATACTTGTTTCAATTTATTGGATTTGCCACGTTACAAAACAAAGGAACGTTTAAAATATAAACTTTTACAGGCTATACAACAAACTCAGGGTTTCAGTCTTGTATAACACACACCGACTCATACCCATATACCTGATACTCGTCTACATTTTATTGCTTGGAAAGTTCTTAAATTGCCTTTAGTCGTAAAAGTACAACCAATAATTTTTTGTTACACATTTTATAGCATTCTGTTCATCACATGATATGTACATATATAAACCTATATTGATAATTAAGTTTTACAATTTAAGGCAACTGAATTCTGATTGACACTGTTGTTATGTTTATTTTATTTCTTCTTTCTATTACGATCTATGATGGTTTAGTCAAAATTATTAGAATCCTCATTACTGCTGTTTTAACTAGGGACACATATACTCTATAAAAGGTTATGCATTCATCAACTTTTTTTCTTTCACAAAAGCAAATAAAAGACAAAGTTGGTCTTAGGATGGCTAAAGAACATAAAAATAATACGCAATTATGACTGAAAACAAAATGTTAAAAAAATCAAATAAAATATTTAATAAATTTATATGCATTTTAATAAAAAAAAAATATGAAATGGTTTTCATTAAAAATTTTAATTTAAAAGACTTAATTTTTCTTTTGTTTTACTTTAAATTCATAGTTATTAACTAAAATTCGAACATAGCTTACAGAAAATGTTGAGTTGGATTTGACAATGTGGAAATGTAAACCACTGTTAACTTTTAATAACAGAGTTTATATACTAATGCCGTGCCTTGTATTGGAAAACAAAGACAAGTTCTAAGCGTAGGGAACATACGATTTGAATTCATTTCAAACAAAATACTTTATAAGAAAAGTCTGACACATATGTACGAACAAACTGTGCCACTAAACAGTGAACTACCTCTAGTACCATCCACTGGCCAATAGATCACAAACAGATGGGATCAGCGAGAAAAACGAATATTGATTGGTAACCATCCATGTCATAAGAACATGTAGTTGTAGTATCGATAAGAAAAAACTAAAACTCTATCAGCATTACTGTGGTATCCCAAAAAATCAGAAGAGTTTTTAACTGAGACCTGCACTTAGGAAATGGACCCTATTCATGTTATGTATTGTGTTGAAATACCGAAATGTGAATTACAAAAGAGAGGGAAAAAGGAGTAGTTTCCGACAAATTGCTGTTGAATTATTATTTTTTATTAGACGTGAGGATTCGCTTTAAACTGCATGTCAGACATCTCCAACAAAACGAAATATGTATGAAAATATATTTCTTCGGCGACTTCCTCTATCAGCAGGTTTTAGGCAAAAATTCCGAGTGTAAATAAAATTGCCTGTCGTTCGATGTCTACATTAAACTGTGGGTTCCGCCACTCATATATAAAATTAACACACAACATAAGTGTTGTAAGAAGCTGGGCGGCATTCCTGACTGAAGGGTTGTAATGACCAATTATGCCCTGGTGAAAAACGCAACCACTACACTCGCACCCGAACAACTAGATCACCGGAGAATCACTGTCATTAATGACTATTTTCGCGCTTTTCTGTATGTGATCGAGTGAATAATAGAAAGAAAATACAGACAACACATTCAATTTTTAACGTACTCCCACGACAACATTCAGAGATTGCCTATAGGTCAGACGTGAATAAGTCAATCGTGTTAAACATTTGCAATTTCAATAACTTGGCAAAAGAATATAAATGAAGTGAAACAAAGAAGACTGAGGAATAGAGTTGAAACAAACTCGCTTAAACGGCTGATTCCAAGTTTGCAGAAAGTAACTTGAACTCTTAGAGAACTGCTATTAGATCACTGCTATTTGCGAAAAATAACTTTAACTCTTAGAGAACTGCTATTAGATCAGTACTGACATATCATTCCACAACATACATATGTTTAAGCTTTAGTAGACTTCTAAATAATACAACATACTACAGTAGCAGTGTAAAGTTGTAATTTAAGAAATTTTCTTCTTTCACCGGTTGTATTAAAATAAAAAAGTTTGTTACTAGATTTTACTAGATACTAGTATTTTATAGGAATAAAACCATTTGAAATTTGACATTAAGTGCCACACAAAAATTTATTTACTTGTTTTCTTTTGTTTAGAAAGTATTACAATTTTTTAGTTTTAATTTATGATTACGATTTTTAATACATATATAATTATTAAATAGTAGTAGTAAGTTTTTACTTTATTTGTATTTATTTTTTTTCTTCAAAATTTGATTTGCACAAATATACTAAATTTTTAATTTTTTTTTTGGGCTTGTCAATAAAAATGTCGCCCAGTTGTTGCTTTAATGCATGGTATATAATTGATTTTAACTTTTCATGTTTTTTTTTTATTCTTTTCGTTTTTTCAATAATTTTGTGTTTTTTGTTTTTATAAAACATTACATTACATACTGACTGACTGACTGACTCATTGTTATGGAAAAACTGTTTGTAGTTTGTATAATGTGGTTGGTTTATATGATTCTATACTATTTATTTGTTGTTTTTTCTTTATTTGTTTCTATTATGAGCGTGAATTTTGCAAAGTTTTGTATTTTGCAATTAGTTTTTGTTTTATTTTTTTTTAGCAAAAAGGATGCAAACATTATATTGTTGTACTATTGTACGAGTAACAGCAAAAAACTACTATAAAAATTGTTTAATAACATATAAATTGAATTTTGGTTTTAATTTGTGTGTATGAGTGTTGTATCTTTTATTTATTTCGGAGAACTACTAATTCATATACATACTATATTTCATTTTAACACAAGAACAATTTTATTTTATATTCTTTTTTTTTATTAAAACGTTTTATTGGACAAAAAAAAACAAATAAAACATAAATATTATTAGTTTTTAATTTGGTATATAAGCAACTTATGTTAAAAATTAAGCATAGAAACTATAGAAAAGAACAAAGCCAAAAATATAATTTTATTTATTTGTTTGTTTTTTTTTTCTTTATTAGAAATTTTTATAATTATAAAAAAAAACAACTTTTAGTTTAAATTAATGCACATTGATAGAGAGATATAGAATACGTATATTTTAATTATAGGTTTTATGTTTAAAGGAGACATGACAATTTAAATGTTTTATTAATTTTCTCTTGTTTTTGGGCATATTCTTTTTATGAAATATTAAAAATTAATTTGAAATTGAAAGTAAAGGGGTAAAGCGGAAAATATAAATTTATATCAACAGAAAAATTTGCAAACATTAAATGATTGTTATCTTATCAATAATCTTTTAATGAATTTAAAAATACAAATTGATTAGAAATTAGGGTTTCCATTTAATGAAAAAATATTAATAATATAAATGCCTTGGGAAAACAGTGTTCTTTCTTATTCAAATATTAATTCAAATGTGTTTGTAAACAATTTAAATAATCATTTTAAGTTTAAGATAACTTTTGCTATATTTTGTTTAATATTTTTAATACGAAGCTTACAACAGACTAGCAAGATATTACAAATATAGTAATGCTTTGTTATCTTAATCTATAAATAATTATTAGAAATTGAGCAAAAGAACTTTTACCGCTTTTTGAAACTGACAAAATGCTTGATGGAAATAGATTAAAATTATTTTAAACATTTACTATCTGTGATAATTAGTTAGGACAATTTATAGAATTTGGAAACCCTGTTATTTATTAAACAATAGCTTTAATTTTTTAGTAAAAATTATACTCCGATTCAAAGAAATTACCAAGGTCTCCAATGGGAAAAAATGGGAAAATTCACATATTAATTTTTAAAACTCAATTTATAACAAAAAAGAATACTCATTCACCTACATATATACTAAAAAATCTTATAAAATGAAATAATGAAAAAAGAAACAATTAGAAATTTATTGTTATCAATGTAAACCTTGTTGTAATTTCAAAAAACAAAACCATTTAATTAAATTTAATTAAAGATATTGAAAAACGAATTTAAAAAGGGATATTGTAAGAAGTATATTTAAGGTATAGCATAGATTAAAATATGAATCCTCAGAATATTACAAAATAAAGGAAATAAAAACTTACAAATCTGTAAGATGAAAATAAAGAAACTAATCAACACTGACAGTGTGTTTGCTTACACCCAATACATAGATTTATACATATTATGTGTGTTAGTCATAGCGTATTAATAATAATAATTCTCTGTGAATATTTTTTCCGAGGTTAAGATTCCTTTTGATTTGTAGAAGTAAGTTTATGAAACAGAATTTGTGGCTGAGAATATAGTGGACACGTATTTGAATTTGGTGATTAGACTTTAAACGTTAAAACACGTTGACCTGGTGACAATGTTTACTTTATTTTTTTGTTTAGTTTATCAAGGTCTGGAAGACCACATTATTATTGAATTCACTTTCATTGACTATTGCTACAATTAGTGTACAAAAAGAATTGGTATTTGTTTTATTCATAAATATTTATATTGGCTGGTTTACTTCTTATTACTTCTTTACTCCTCCTTCAATTGTGGAATTTTTTTTTTGTATCCTTTTAGTTGTAATAAGAACGCTTCTTTTATTTGCTCTTACTTGTAATAGCATATTTTCTCTTTGTTACAGAAGTAATTGCTTTTTTCTTGTTGTTGTTATTATTATTGTTTTATGTTAGTGTGTGCTATTTTGTTTTCCATTTTTTTTAAGAATTTCCAGATTTTTTGTGAAATTATAGTAACGTACATTTACGTTTAGATTTGGGCTGTAAAACGGGACACAACACTGAACGTATAGCTTCATCGAAAACAGTCTTTAAGCCCTTTTGTGTTAAAGCTGAACACTCCAAATACTTAACGGCACCGATTTCTTTAGCCATAGCCAAACCTTGGGGATAAGTAATGGGTGCTAATTTTTTGTCACGTAACTTTTCAATGGTATTCTTATCATCTCGTAAGTCCAATTTGGTACCCACTAATATAATGGGTGTATTAGGGCAGTGATGGCGTACTTCTGGATACCATTTGGCTCGTACATTTTCAAATGAGGCCGGATTCACCAACGAAAAACAAATCAAAAACACATCTGTCTGAGGATAAGACAAAGGACGTAAACGATCATAATCCTCTTGACCAGCAGTATCCCAAAGGCCCAGATTGATGGGCTTAGCATCTACCATAACATTGGCCGAATAGTTATCGAAAACGGTGGGTATATATTCTCCCGGAAAAGCATTTGTCGTATAACTAATGAGTAGACAGGTCTTACCGACTGCACCGTCACCCACCACGACGCACTTGATTGCTTGCATTTTCTTGTTCTCTTTTTTGCTTTGCCTTTTTTCTTATGACTTTACTAAACTGTTGAGCTGTTGCAGCAAATAAAAATTGTGTCTAATTAAATGTGCTTCCGTTTGTTGGTTGGCTTTATATATATTTAAAGTAAAATCTGTATTTATAATTGTAAAAAAATATCAAAAACTGCCTTAATTTTTCTTTCTTTCTTTTTTTTGCACAGTAGAGAAACAATTTTTCACTTTACTAAATATGTCTCAAAGTCACACAAATAAATGACGGCGGTTAACAACAGGCGATGTCTGATTTTAGGTGATGCCACTTGTTATAAGAGAAAGATAACCGTAAATAAAATAACCGATTGATGAATACGTAACATATTCGCATAAAAATTAAAATTGTCAAAATGTACAAATGAATACAAATATTTTAATATTATTAATAACTAAACTATATAAGGGGTTTGTAAAAAATGGGGAGTAAAACACAGATATAGAATAAATCTCTTGAGAAAACATTTCCATACAATACAAGTTATAGAGTTCGCATGTTTAACTAATTATTCATAGTCACGAAATATTATTACTAATTTTAAAGGCTTGGCAACTCTGTTGTACTAGTGCAATTTGTTTATATTAGCGGAATAATTCAATATGATTTTTAGTTGATGTCCGGAAATTGAATGTTGAAGAATTGTTTTAAATAGAAAATGAGTAACGAGGTGTATATTGTAGCTGCAGCAAGAACCCCCATTGGTAAGTGTGAATAAAACATTTATTTATTGATATAAAATTTAATTATCAACAAAATTAAGATATTGAACAGAAGGTCCACATAACTACGTATTATGAAAGTGTGTGTTTGTTTTGATAAACTACAATACTGTTACGCTAAAATTGGGCGTTTGTTACCGATTCTCCTTTGAAATTAGATAACTTTCTCTTTTTTTGGTTAACACGTTTTAACAACTTTCTTCTTCATTATTTTTATTTATTTAAGGTTCATTCAATGGCTCATTGTCTAAATTGAAAGCCTCTGATTTGGGCGCAATTGTTATAAAGGATCTATTGAAGAGAGCTAATGTAGATGCTAAGGATGTTGATGAAGTTATTATGGGCCAGGTAAAAATTAAAGAAAATATTTAATTTTTATGGTTTTCTTTATTAACATTGATATGTCAATGGAATTTAGTGTATAACCGCAGGTATATGCAATTTAATCGCAGTATCACACTGTGGCATTAATATGAATATACTAATATTAATGTTTCGGATAAAATATAACCAATATAAGTTAGATAATGCCTAGTACAGACACATCAGGAAACCTAATAAAATTTTGTAATAGGAAGATCATATAATAATACTTGTTATCAAGTACTTTTAACACGCTTGAATTATTGGTTTTCAGTTTACATTTATAAAATTCATAAATAATGAGCATTTCAAAATGATTACGTCCGTTTACATTTACATCAACAATTCCAATAGACAAATCGAAGATTCATTAAAATGATTATGTCTGTTTACATTTAAATCAACAATTCCAATTGACAAATGAAAGATTCGTTGTTGGAACAAAAACACACTTCTGTATCAAATCTCAATAGTAATTCAATTATTTATCTTGTAACCGAACAGTTGGTTTATTGAATTTCACAAATTGTTTTATAAATTTTAGTGAAATTTTTTTAAGTTTTGAAATTATTTGTGTAATGATTACGTAGAAATTATTTATAACTTATTATATAACTAGGCTCTTACTGCCGGCCAAGGTCAAAATCCAGCCAGACAAGCTTCACTAGGAGCTGGCCTCCCCATCGAAGTACCTGCTTATAATCTTAATATGTTATGCGGTTCCGGTTTGAAGTATGTACAAATATTTATGAAACTAATGTGGAAAATTCATATTAAATTTCTACAATTTTAGGACGGTAGCTTTAGCTTTCCAATCTATACGCTGTGGTGACGCCAAAATAGTAGTATGCGGCGGTCAAGAAAATATGAGTTTGGCTCCTCATGTAATGCACTTGCGCCAAGGTGTTAAAATGGGTCCCGGCACCATGGTTGATAGCATGATACATGATGGTCTTACTGATGCCTTCCACAATATACATATGGGCATAACGGCAGAAAATTTGGCTAAAGAATTCAATATCAGCAGAGAAGAACAAGATAATTCAGCTGTACGTTCTCAAAATTTAGCTGAAGAAGCGCAGAAGAATGGTTATTTTGATAAGGAAATAGCACCTGTTGAAATTGTGGACCGCAAGGGCACTATCATTGTCGATAAGGATGAATATATTAAACATGGCACTAAATTAGAAAATCTGCAAAAATTGAAACCATGTTTTGTAACAGTAAGTGTTACTATAATTTGCATTTAACCAAACAATATATTTAAAATTTTGATTTTACAGCCAAATGGCACTGTAACAGCCGGTAATGCTTCGGGTATCAATGATTCAGCAGCAGCTGTAATGTTAATGTCCCAACAAGAAGCTGAGAAACGTAATATTAAACCTTTAGCAAAAATTGTGGCCTGGTCTCAAACAGGCATAAAACCTGATGTAATGGGTTTGGGACCTGTAACCGCTGTAAACAGTGTGGTAAGTACTATAGGTAACCCATAGAAAAGAAACAGTTTTATTAATAAACGAATTACAGCTTGCAAAAGCTAATTGGTCTAAGGAAGAGGTTGATTTATATGAATTGAACGAAGCCTTTGCCGCTCAAGCTTTAGCCGTGCTTAAAAATTTGGAATTGGATGCCTCTAAGGTTAATATTAATGGTGGCGCAATTGCTTTAGGACATCCAATTGGTGCTTCGGGATGTCGCGTATTAGTCACTTTATTATATGCCTTAGAACGTACCGGAGGAAGAAAAGGTGTTTGCAGTCTATGCATTGGTGGCGGCATGGGTATAGCCATGGCTGTCGAACGTCTTTAATAATATTTATTCCACTGTATCTACAGATAAAAAAACGCTTTTAATTATACGACAATAAATACAAACAAAACATATTTATTTTAAATAAATTTTCTAATCATTTAAAGGCATCTTATGCTCTATGAACTGCAAGCTATTATACACTGAGGTGATTACATCCGCATTTTTAAAAATCGCAAAACAATTTGAATACATTTTTACAATAATAAATACGCGACATCTTTTGTTGTTGTTGAGTGTGTTTTTATTGTATAAGTAAATTGATTTACATATTTCTGTTCAGAATTTATTCAATTTGACTTAATTAAAGGAAAGTTGTGTAAACTAATCTTTTTTAAAAATCTACAACCACGTACATACATATGTATGTATTTAAGTAATTCAGGAATTGATCTTATTTTATTGTGACACAAGTGGCTTACAATACAAATCGAAACACATAGCTTGTATTATAATTTTTAATTAATAATAACGAAAAATAATGTTAAACTACAGAAAATGATAGTAGTTTACTGTAATTTTTGTTGCCTTCATATTGAATGGTGGTTCTGCAAGATGTTTGTAAATCTTTTACAATTTTTAACCTACACCTGGTTAAAAGTTTGTTCATTTTAACAAAATTTGTAATTAAAAGACAAAAAATCGATTAAAAAGTAAAAGGCAGTTATTATTAAACTTATTTTAAATTTGCATATTGACATTATAAACTTGTTGAACTAGATAACTCCAATTATATTATTGATATAAAGTTATACTATGTAGGTTTCTCTTAGCAGTAATTGGAACATTGACTCGTTAAATTCGTTATTTCTATTATTGCTTACTTAGACAATAATTTTTATTAAAAAAGCTATTTAAAAAATTTCAGATTTAAAACTATATATATGTATATAGTTATCATCTTTGTACGTTTAAACACAGAAGTGTATATCTAGTTATCAAATGAAAGCGCTATTATTGCCAGTTTTTTAAGAACTTAAATTTTTTTATTTCAATTTTGTTTAAAGATCTTCTGGCCGTTTAGGAAAATATCCCTCTTTATTTTCACAATGTATATTATCTTTAACGGGAACTCTAGCTATCACACTCATATCAGATACACACAACTGGGAATAGTTTTTTATAAATTGTGACCATAAAGTTGGTATACCACCGTCACTAAAATAGGAACCCCATAAAGGGGATTGTACTATTGCTTTAAAATCGTAATTATTGTCGTTTTCCAAAAGTTCTTCACTTATAGCTAAGGTATCAATTGATGCCACAGCCCTAGGAGCATAAACATCTTGTATTAGATTGTCACCAACATATAAAGATTTCACATCCTTCGAGTCTTTATGTAGAATTTGCCTGCAAATTGACTCTTTCAGTTGCTGCCAATTGCCTTGGCTGTAGCTCATATTGGGTGGCAATAAATCAGTTAAAGCAATTTCACTTTCAGGAATTTCGTTTAAGTTTTGAATTTTTAGGAATTGTCTTTGCATATGAAAGAAGCCTGGCTTTTTGGCAAATGCCACGGTATAATCAAAAAGTTCTTGCCATTGCGGACCCAAAGCATAAGAGGCAGTGAAATTAGCAAAATCTATATTGGAACCAGTTAACAAAAACAAAGCTTTTCCTGAAGCTTTTAGTTCTTTTAAAAATTCAATAACTTTCGTTTCGGTTTTTAGCAAATATTTATCTGGATTCTCCTTCAGAGCATTGAAATAGGCACTTAGTCCATTGGAGAAATTATCCCGGGTGTATATTTTTATTAGGCCATCCAACATATCGGGCCATATTTTGTAGTCTTCTCTTTGCAAGTTATCGCCTCTATGTGAAAGCTCATCCAAAACATCAACCGTTTGCGCAAAAACCAAAGCACCTCCCATATCAAAGTAATCCAGCAGAGTTCTCAACTTTTCAGCTAAGGGCCCATTCCAAGCTGACAATGGATCTTTAACAAATGTTTGAACATAACTACATTGCCTCGACTCTCCATATACTTCTACAATTTCCTTATCACTTAGAAATTTGGTACCATGTGCCACTCTTAAAATTGTGCCATCTTCGTCCATTTTCAACAGATTACCACGGTGAGCATCTATGATCAAACCTTTTTGCACAAACTTTGCATCAAATTTTCGTTCCAACAATTGCTTTGGATAATTCCGTTCATTCACTAAAAACTTTATTAGCAATTCATGCTCCAATGGCACCATATGATTCAGATCATAGCGCAGCAATGTACCATCTAAATCGAATCCAATGATATCATAGTCCAGAATACGAAATTCCTTGAAATGCGGCAATATGCTATTTGCTGAGTAGCGCGAATGTTCTTTCATACCCATTATTTGGCGTTTTATTGTTCTTGCCACATTCAAGCGCGCAGTAGTCGCAGCAGTGTGAACAGCTTGACTGAAGTGTTGAGCAGCTGTTATTTTGGTTTTATTACGTAATTTTCCAATTGTAAACAAAATTCTGTCAACACTTGCACTACTTTGGAAGAATCGAACATTAATACTAAACATTTTAATCATTAACTTTAAAAAATAACAAATAAATTAATCTTATTTTATATTTACTGTAGGCATATAAATTAACAATAATATATTTTTTAGTTTGCAAAAAAATAATGAAAAATATCGTCCATAAATTTTGTAAACAATGATAAGATAAACGATTATCAAGACAATTGTCAAATAAAATTTATCGAAAGCACATTGATGACAATGAATGCAAGACAATGTTGTTGTATTGGAATAACAACTCTGTTTTTGAGACTTGCCCAACATTTTTATTTTTATTTAAAACAAAAATAGAGGGAAGTTTTGTGTTAGGAGTGGCAAACAATTTCACTTCATCAATAAAATGTTGAAGTAAAACTGAAAAAACCGTTTCAAAAATAAAATTTAAAATGTACGGTCACTCAACAACTGTCTCAACATATATAAGCACAACAACAAAGCTATTGACTCAATTATTGCGGATGAAATTTCTTCTAGAACTACAATTTAACATATTTTTTGTAACATGTACCATTATCGAAACGTGAGTAATTAGCCATTGAGACGGATTTTTGAATTGAATAATTGTTTTGTTACCAATGTTTTTAATAAAATAAATTTTATAGAAGTGTTCGAATGTTTTAATTTTTTATATTTCGTAGCGTTAGTTTTTATTGCTCTTTTAATATTAATTTGATACATCATATTAAATAGAATATGGTTCGGCCATTGGCGCCATTAAAATTTAGCCAAATACGTCAGCTTTTACGTCGAAGAGCTTTCGTTGCTTTTTAATATTTCCAAATCTATCGTGGGTAGTGAGTTCTCGCCAAATTTAGTACTTCCATCCCGAGGAGGCAGAAAAAAATTTTATCGGAGCGCAGAAAGTTGAAAACCCAGTTCAAATTCAGAAACAGTTTGCAGAAAATGAAAATATTCATGTTTCTCTTGAATACGTAAGAAATACATTACGGAGAGATAGATTGGAAAGAAAAAAGCTAAACTCACCAAAAGTCAGCAACAACTCCGTTTGGACTTTGCATAGAAATATATTCTGTAGACTAGAAGAAGTTTATTTGGTCAGCTGAGACCAAAACTTTATAGAATCAGATCGCATGGAATGGTGTTGTAGGAAGCCATGGAAAATTTTGCAAGCGCAAAGACGTTAAAAGAACTTTAAAGTTTGACAACCGCTAGAAGGTTCTTGATCGGCCAACTCCAGTCACCCGATCTTAACTCAATTTGGAACCATTGTGCGAAAACCGTGGAATGGTATTGACCCTAATCCCATGTTCGAGACTAGGGGATAGCGAAAAACTGTGGTAACACAATGGGCCCTATGTGGTCTAAGTGCGTCCATCCAATTCTCTTGGATGGCTCTACCTACCATAGGCACTAAAACTGTAAAAATTTAGTGGATCGTACGCCGTGCCGAATAGAGGCTGATATTGCTACCAAGCGGGACCATACAAAATAATAACAATTCATATTACAATAAATATGTTGAATTGCAATTCCAAATAAGACTGCAATAAGCAAGTAAACCAAATTTCAGAGTGAAACAGTTGTTTGAGTGCCTGTATTTGATTATTTTGTTTGTGTGAAAGATTTTAAACCCCAAATTATGGCTTTAAATCATTTTTTTAACTGCAAAATATGTAAATAAAGCATTTCGTTAAAAGCATACCGATTATAGAAAATCGAATACAGTGAAATCTCGCATAGGCGAACAACAACCATCGAGCTAGTTTTGTGCGCAATAGGGAGTTGTCCGCTTAAGGGGATGTTGATTTTAAATTTGTCCAATATTTGCTGTTAAACCCTTCAATGTTTGAGAAAATAGCTACTGATTAACTTTTAATGTTCAGAAAAATGTATATTCATTATTTTTACTAAAGCTTTTGCTCTTCCACTAATTTATTAATTCTATATTTGTACATACATATACATGTTTTTAATATTATAAATAATAAAATTGTTGTAACGTATACTTATGTACATATATCTCAAATAAAATAACATGCATAATATATTTTTTAATTGATCCGCATTTGTTTAGATTTAGTCAATATATACATACATCAACAATACGAAAAAATTATTACTATACATGAGCAATTAAATAATATTCAAAGCTTATCAGCATGCATGCATTTGTAATGCAAAAGTAATTCTCAGACAGTATAAACCCGATCGATATTATGTATTATTAAAAAAAGATTATTTATTCTTTTAAAAAATTAATTCAATACAACAAAGAACAATACAATTGGATATCACTATTTGAAATTTTTCTAAAGACCTTCTGCTTGTTGAGGATAATAAATGTTGTCTTTAAGAGGGGTTTTGTTTTATTATTACAATTTTATTTAAGACCTCCTGGTCGTTGAGGAAAATATCCCTCTTTATTTTCACAATGTATATTATCTTTAATATGAACTCTGGCTATCACATCCATATTTGATACACACAACTTTGAATATTTTTCTATTAATTTCGACCATAAAGTTGGTATACCATTCTCACTGAAATAAGAGCCCCATAAGGGCGAGTGTATTATTGTTTTAAAATCATAATTGTTGTCATTTTCTAAAAGTTCTTCCAATACAACTAAACAATCCATTGAAGACACGACTTTAGGTGCATAAACATCCTGTATTATGTTGTCACCAACATACAATGATTCTACATGCTTCGGGTTTTTGTGTAGAATTTTCTTACAAATGGACTCTTTCAGTTGTTGCCAATTGCCTCGGGTGTAGTTTGTCTTGGGTGTTAATAATTCCGTTAGGGAAATTTCACTTTCTGGAATTTCTGATAAATTTTCTACTTTTAGAAATTGTCTTTGCTCTTGGAAGAATTTCGGCTTTTTAGCAAATGTTATAATATAATCAAACAGATCCTGCCATTCAGTTCCCAAAGCATAAGAGGCGGTGAAATTAGCGAAATCTATATTAGAGCCCGATAACAAAAACAACGATTTACCACAAGCTTTCAATTCTCTTAATAATTTAATAACACTTGCGTCGGTTTTTAACAGATATTTATTCGGATTATACTTCAAAGCCTCAAAAAAACCGCTTTGGCCATTAGCAAAGTTTTCTCGAGTATATATTTGCGCAAGGCCATTCAACATATCTGGCCATATTTTGTAGTCTTGTTTTTGCAGTTTATCGCCACCAGATGATAGATCATCTATTACATCAACCGTTTGGGCAAAAACCAAAGAAACTCCAATATCAAAGTAATCCATAAGAGCTCTAAGCTCTTTATCTATGGGTTCATTCCAAGCGGCCAATGGATCCTTAACAAATGTTTGCACGTTACTACATGTTCTTGATAATCCATATACGTCTATAATTTGCTGATCACTTAAAAATTTAGTACCATGTGCAGCTTTCAATATTGTCCCATCTTCGCTCACTTTCAAGAGGTTGCCACGGTTAGCATCTATGATTAAACCTTTTAGCAAAAAGTTCGCGTCAAACTGTAGCTGTAACAATTGCTTCGGATAGTTTCGTTCATTTACTAAAAATTTTTTTAACAAATCGTAATACAAAGGGACCATATTATTTACGTTAAAGCGTAGCAAAGTATTGTCTAAATCGAATCCAATGATATCATAGTTCAGTATCCAAAAATCTTTATAGTGTGACATTTCTGTATTTGTTGAATTAATTTCTTCTTATTGCTTTTGATATTCGTATGTGTGTGTATATAAATCTGAAATACTGAATAGTTTGACTTTTGTACGTGGTATTGCAATCGCAGAAAAAAAACCGTAATTTTGTGCACTGTCCAGAAGGAAGTCTAAATCAAGACTGATTATAGTATGACGTTTTTGTATTTGTTGAATTAATTTCTAAATATTGCTTTTGATATTCGTATGTGTGTGTATATAAAACTGAAATATTGAATAGTTTGACTTTTTACGTGGTATTGCAATAGTAGAAAAATACCGTAATTTTTTGTACTGTCTAGAAAGAAGTCAAAATTAAGGCTGAGCCTTTTTATGAGCATGCAATATGTTTTACTTGTGATGACTAATTTACTATTATATATGTATATTATATGCATATATATATATATATATTACATTCGAAAATTATCTAACTAAACTGTGTTCATTTGACTTGAGTTAACTAAGCTCAATAAAACCTTCAATTTTATAGAAAAATAGCGGTTTTAATTTAGCTAAACTCTTCATTATTTCAACACTGTCATTTTAGGACATGTTGAGAAGAGTTAACACTTAATCCAAGAAATATATACGAACATAATTGGCCATTACAACCATGGAAATTATATTTATGCTTAGAGTATTTGCCAGAAATCTGATGAGATGAAGAAATATTTTTTCATATTTCATTTTGTTGGACCTGACCTGAAGTTTAAACCGTTTTCTCACGTCTAACAAGCCAACACACTACCTACTAAACTACGGCGACTTCAAGATTATGAAATTCCTTTTCTATTGTAAAATTTCTTTTCCAGTTTTGTTAATGAATTCTTTCAACGCTGGCCTCGTTAGTTAGGGTTGTAATTAATTGTTGCCTAGAAATAACGCCCTCTATGAAAAGTCTCGAGAAATTTTATCCATTGAATCCTTCTCGTTGAATCCTGTTCGTTGTTTAACTTATAAGAGGTGGAATAGTGTATTTGTTTATACGAGTTTGATTGTAGGTGAAATTAATATATTTACATTTCGAATTTTTTTTAAAGAATTTAATCTACAAACTTACGGCACAAAAGTAAAAACAATATTTATTTATAAAATTAATATCGTTAACGATTAAATTTATTTGGCCGTTATTGATTTATTTTAATACATTAATACCAATAAGATTCTTAAAAAACAGTCTGGCAACAGTATTTAAAGTAAAGAATCAAAAACACCGGGTATTTCAGCATAATAAATTCCCATTATTTTTGACACTTCGGTTTAACATTTTTTTGTGGAGAACACAAGTTTTGCAGAAGTTTTTACATAATATTCTTCTAATAAATTTGTGGTAAATTTCAATATATTTTTACTTCAATTCAATAAACAATTAATACAGATTGTTATAATACGTAATTATAGACCCTCGAAAATGTCGCTAACACAAATTGCCCGTAACTGTGCCCGTTTGGCCAGAGCAGCAAATGGAATCCGTGTAATCACTGCCCACCCACAGATGCGTTTAATGCACAGAATTGCCGTGCCAGCCATGTACAATGGTGTAACACAAGTAAGTGCAAAATAAGGATTTTGATAAATTTTATGAACCAATATTATGAAAAGTTTTACAATAATTAACAACATATACATAACCTCACTTCGGTGTAGTGAAGAAAAAGGGATTCTCAAAAATCCGATAATATAGAAATATACAGTATTTTCGTTATCAGTAAATCATGCAAACTTAATGAAAATGAACACAGATGAAGTGGTTAAAAGTACAAAATATTTATACAATGACCTGCATTGCAAAAAAGAATATGTAGTAAAAATTGTGCATTATTGCGAACAATAATTTTTTTACTTAATAATCGCTTATTCTTTAGAATATTTTAAAAGCAAACATCACAGACAGTGTGCAGGTTCGTGGCTACTCCAGCAAAATAACAATGGAAGATATCAAAGACCGTGTTCTGAAAGTTGTGTCTTCCTACGATAAAGTTACTAGTGATAAGGTATTTATGGCCATTGATCAGAATCATATTAACGTGTTTTTGTTTTTATTCTGCTAGGGGAGCAATAACTGGCAATGGCAAGTTGCACGCAATTATTCTGCAAAACCTCCACTATCACTGAAATTGATTAATGAACGAGTACTACTCGTCTTGAAATTGTATGACAAGATTGACCCTAGCAAGGTAAATGTTTTGCCTTTGCCAGGCCTTTGCTTCCTTAACGCATACATACTATTTTCTAATGACAAGGCATTAATCTAATTTATTTCTTTTTTACTACTATCTTTCAGCTTCGTGTTGAGTCCCATTTCATTAATGACTTGGGTCTTGATTCACTCGATCATGTTGAAGTTATTATGGCCATGGAAGATGAATTTGGATTTGAAATTCCCGATTCAGATGCCGAAAAATTATTGCGACCTGCCGATATCATTAAGTATGTCGCCGACAAAGAAGATGTTTATGAATAAATGTGTTTTTGTTAAACAAACATTAAAATCTAATAAGAATATAATTTAATGAAATAAAGAGGGCAAATATAATTTGAACTATAATTAAAACAAACAAGCTTAACAAAACCCAATAAACTACTTATAATTTAATTCTAATATTAAACCAAAAACATAAGAAATGTTATTCAAAAAAGCATATTTAAATCGAAAGTGGAAAAGCTATTGTTTTTATGAAGCTTACCTATCGATATAAAAGATCAGCAGGAACATATGCAATAGGTACAGGGTGTAAGTATGATCTAGAGAGTGTCAGTTTTATGATTTATCAAATTATCAAAATTAAATTTAAAGGAGTTAAATTCAATTGAAAATTGTTGTAAAAGGGACAAAGTGTCCTATAAGAGAATTTCTTTGAAAATTGTCGATTTTGCTTTAAGTGAAGTCTATACATTATAGTATATGTAGTATATTAAGATTTTGAATAAACTGCAAATTATTATGATATTTCTGAAAACAATTTTTGAAATTGTATATGTAATTATACCAAAAGCAAATGTAATGCCTTTATTTTTAAAATTAGTATTGATCACTTACCTGATGTGACAGCTTTGTAATTTTTGATTGTAGTTTTGTAATTTTATTTATCTTGTATCGAGAAGTAATCACAAATTTTGGGGATAAGTGATAATTTATGAGAAGAATCACATAGCTGATTAAAAACACAATTGTGATGACCTTTACTTGCTCCGTAGCAACAAAAACTATTAAAATTTACCATAGGACTATCAATCTTAATCACACTTCACTCATTACCTCTCGGTAATTCGACTCAATACACCTTTTCTAACACGTTGCTTTTTTACACACGAAATTGTAACGACACTTCAACTGAAAACACTTATTCCTCAATTAAAAAATTCACTTCATTACAAAAACGGACGGAAGCATAATATTCGCATGGAAGAATATTTCCAATTTCTATTTAGCAAAGAAAAAATCTTGTAGCTTATCGACAGCTTACAACAAAAAATTAAAATGCTACCTCGTCTCATTGGAGTATGAACACAATATTGCTTATACATCTTATTCCCGATAATGGCACGCATTGAAGTATACTTTATAAAATAATATATCCGTTTTTCGTTAAACAAGTAGATTACACACAACATTTCCCGCCTTTAAAATCTAAAAATGCTAACAGACACCATTTTTTTTTCTTTTTCCTCCATCGTTTACATATATTTTTTAGCTTCATTACTATTTTCTACCGGACCGTATCGTATCGTAATTAAACTTGAGCAAATGATTTTTTATTACCAAATATGCGCGATTATTCCATCATTTTGATGTTTATTGAATTGCAAATATCAATATTTATTTATTAACTTTTTTAGAATTATAAAATCACTAAGAAATTTCACAGAACGCAACTGGTAACGGTAAAAGAAAAACTGAGTGCAATTGTGATTGCCTGCCAACTAGAAAAAAAAATACAGCAACAAGCGATGTTGCAGCTTTGAAAGCAAGTTTTAAACATCTGGCAATATTGTACTGTACTCTTGTAAATGAGAACCGCTTTAATTGAATGCTTAAAGAATAATATTTATAATAAAAAAAATGAGTAAAGAATTTTTAATAACAAAAATGTTAAATGAGCTAAGTAAATATTTAAATCAAATAATGAAATAATTATTCAATCCCTAGTACGTCTAATTGAATATTATCTTAATAGAAACTACACGCTCATCTATGAAGACTCAGATGGCAGCAATTACGGATGTACTGGATAAGAGTAACAATGTGCTGCTACAGATAGAGGCCACCCGGAGCCTTAAACCTCTTACGAATGATGGTAACAGTATGCCCTATACGTACAATAAAGAAACGGTCAACGTGTTAACTAAAGTAGTGGATAAATTCATGGGCCTCATGGGTAGTTCTCCAAATTTATCAAACGAATCGAATAATTTTGAAGAGTATTTGGAAGCGGAAAGTCAAAAAATGGAATATTTGGGCTGTAATGTTAGAAAGCTTTTGGCTGTATGGGATAAAGTGCAACAAATGCGTTTAGTTCTGGAGGCACAAGTGCAAGAGGCAACTAGCGATGATGAATTGAGTGAGAATGAAGAAGTTGATTTTTAATACGATTCTCTTTATTTACAATAATAAATATATGAAAAAACAAAAAAGATTAATTAATATTAAAAGAGTTAACAGCCAGCAAACAATAATTTAAAATATCCACCAAATTGTCCAATTTAGTAGGGACATTATTGTTCGCAACATTCTGCTGACGAAATATGTTCTGGTGACTGCGTATGAAATTCATATCCTCCATTCTGTTAACCAAATCCTCTAACAATGTTTCTTCTGCAGGAGTAAAAGCAGATTCGCATGCCTTTTCTGTTGGCATCAGCTTCTCCAACTGTTGTGCAAAACTATTCAATTGCTTCAGTTTACTGGCATAATCCTTTTCGATGTCCTGCTGCATTAATTCGGTATTCAACAGTTTCAGTTGTTTTTGGAAATTATTAAAACTACTTAAGGTTTCAGAGCCAGTGGCTACATCGTTGTATTTAATAAGATTGTTTAGGCTGGAAGAACTTTCTTTGGTATTCCCAATGGAATCATTTAAGGAACCCGATGATCTAGAAATTGTGGAATTTAAGCGTTCTCTTAGCAGCGGTGCCTTTTTTGGTCTTTGAATATTGGTTGGGAATTCTTCAAATTGTTTGAAAGCTGCCGCAAAAGTTTCAACAGAGGGAGTAGACTTTGGTTCTTGATTGTACTTCTCATCAATGGCTTTTTCTTCCAGTTCATACAAACGATAAAAGTCGTTTAGCTCAGTTATACGTGGTACTTGACATAATTCCTGTACAATACTTTCAGATTCGTCACCAATAGCAGCAGCAATTTTATTGAAAATGTCTTCAGCCATTTTTTTCAGTCCAAAGTATTTATAAATGATTACACTTTGTTTAAATGCAATGTATATTTATACAGTACTTGAAAGACCGCCTTACAATTTTCAATTAATACATCACTGTAAATAGTGGTAAAATTTAAGGAAGATATTTTCGAAGTAATTATTGTGAATCGAAAATAATTACCATGAAGCGATGCCAGATCAATTCTCATATAAATAATGGAACACAATAAATTTATGTTATGACAAAAAATGTTTATGACCTTCTGTAGCTTTGATGTTACACATGTCTCACATTCGCATTCACACAATCTTCTCATCCGACGAAATGGACATAATCATATTGGAAAGAAATATACTTCAAAACAATAAGTCATCCGAAAATCGATTATCTTCACAGACAAGAATTATTACTTAAAACAGTTCCTAATTGACACGAACGCGTACTGCCTCACTACACTGAAAGGATAATAACGGATTTGGCTTTGTTATAACAGCATAAATCCAAAGAAGCTACTATTTCTAGATTAAAAACTTTTTGATTAAGTACAATACTTTTAAAAAATTTATAGGCGAATATCTCCCAAAACGTCTATTTAATAGCACTAAATAAATTGCGCCAAAATATTTCAGCGTTGATCATCATTTATAAAATTTACAAATAGAATAAAATTAAAAAGAAATATTAATTTATATATAATATCTAATTATAATCACTCTGCCATTAAACACATACAATACAACCCTGTTAAGTTTTATAGAAGTACGGTAATGATTTGCAAACGTCAGTGTATTGTGAATGGAAGGGAAATTTGTTCGAACATTAAAAAAGAAACGGTAAAATAAGAACGAAGGTGAATTCTACATTCGGTAACACTGCCCTGTAAGTTGAAAACGAAGACGGCCACATTGCCTGCAAAAAATTAGCTGTTTCGTAATCGGTGAGTGCATAAGTTGTGTGTGAAAGAAAAAATTTCTTAATTGGAAAATTTTCTAGGAAGAATTGATAAAAATTTAATAAAAACCAAATATTTTCAATTAATTTTTAGGAGCGCGTTCACCTTAATTACTTTCTTAACGGGCATATAAAAAATTATAGAAAAAATGTTCACTGCAGTACGCTCGGCCCTTACTAGGTCGGACAAGAAAGTTATATCACTACTTGCCCAATCTCAACGTGAGTATGCCAAGGCTGCCGCTAAAGCTGCTGCCGCTGGAAATGGCAAGATTGTGGCCGTTATTGGTGCTGTCGTCGACGTACAATTCGAGGATCAATTGCCCCCAATTTTGAATGCCTTGGAAGTTGACCAACGTTCCCCACGTTTGGTGTTGGAAGTCGCTCAACATTTGGGTGAAAACGTCGTACGTACTATTGCTATGGATGGTACTGAAGGTTTGGTACGTGGCCAAAAAGTCTTGGATACTGGCTATCCAATCCGTATTCCCGTTGGTGTCGAAACTTTGGGCCGTATCATCAACGTAATTGGTGAACCCATCGATGAACGTGGTCCCATCCCCACTGACAAGACCGCCCCCATTCACGCTGAAGCCCCCGAATTCGTGGACATGAGCGTCGAACAAGAAATCTTGGTAACCGGTATTAAGGTCGTCGATTTACTCGCCCCCTATGCTAAGGGTGGTAAGATCGGTCTATTCGGTGGTGCTGGTGTCGGCAAGACCGTATTGATTATGGAACTTATCAACAACGTCGCTAAGGCCCATGGTGGTTACTCTGTATTCGCTGGTGTCGGTGAACGTACCCGTGAAGGTAACGATTTGTACAATGAAATGATTGAATCCGGTGTCATTTCCCTTAAGGACAAGACCTCCAAGGTAGCTCTTGTCTACGGTCAAATGAACGAACCCCCAGGCGCTCGTGCTCGTGTCGCTTTGACTGGTTTGACCGTTGCTGAATATTTCCGTGATCAAGAAGGCCAAGATGTATTGCTTTTCATTGACAACATTTTCCGTTTCACCCAGGCCGGTTCTGAGGTATCCGCCTTGTTGGGTCGTATCCCCTCTGCTGTAGGTTACCAACCAACTTTGGCCACTGATATGGGTTCTATGCAGGAACGTATTACCACCACCAAGAAGGGTTCCATCACCTCCGTACAGGCTATCTATGTACCTGCTGACGATTTGACTGATCCTGCTCCAGCCACCACATTCGCTCACTTGGACGCCACCACTGTATTGTCTCGTGCCATCGCTGAATTGGGTATCTACCCAGCTGTCGATCCTCTCGATTCCACCTCTCGTATCATGGATCCCAACATTATCGGCCAAGAGCACTACAACGTTGCCCGTGGTGTGCAAAAGATCTTGCAAGATTACAAGTCCCTTCAAGATATCATTGCTATCTTGGGTATGGATGAATTGTCTGAAGAAGACAAATTGACCGTCGCTCGCGCCCGTAAGATCCAACGTTTCTTGTCTCAGCCTTTCCAAGTTGCTGAAGTCTTCACTGGTCATGCCGGTAAATTGGTACCTCTCGAAGAAACCATCAAGGGCTTCACCCAGATCTTGGCTGGTGAATACGATCACCTTCCCGAAGTCGCCTTCTACATGGTTGGTCCCATCGAAGAAGTCGTCGAAAAGGCCGAACGTCTCGCCAAGGAAGCTGCCTAAACACCAACATACCAGACGTTGCATACAATATAATATAAAAATAACATCCCTTCTATATACATAAACAATTAAGATCCAACACCTATATAAATTCTATTCTAAGAATGTGTTTTTTCCAAAAAAAAAAGTATGGCCGGCTTAGGTCCACTACACATAAAAGTTTGTATTTGTAATTGTTCGTTTCAAACGAGATTTCATAAGTGAAAAAAAGTTATATAAACTATACTATAATGAATATTCATTAAACTAAAAAGTGAATGAAACAAAATCCAAATAAAACGATAAAAAAAATCCTTAAAAAAAACATTACATAAAAGTTTCTTTTCATTTTTCATGACCAGTGGAAAAATTGTGTGATTACATGGATGGTGTTGCATAACAGACATTTTGTACTTTT
The DNA here is from genome assembly GCA_932273835.1 of Sarcophaga variegata. NCBI lineage: Eukaryota > Metazoa > Arthropoda > Insecta > Diptera > Sarcophagidae > Sarcophaga > Sarcophaga variegata. The sequence goes on along the minus strand of OW026362.1, from coordinate 19,382,744 downwards.
TCTCATGTTCAAGAAACGCACGCACAACAACACAAGTACAAAAGCTATGAAAGTGCGAAAGAGATAAACTGAGAAGTGTTTTTTTCAAGTTTATAGGAAAGTAAGAGAGAAACGTAGAACTGTTGGGGGATATTTGTCTTTGGCCATTAATTGTATCAGTCTCGTATGTATTAAATAAATTCTAACAAATCTAAATGATTAAAAAAAAGAGTTTCTTCAACAATTTTTCATAGCCCAACTTAATAGTTTACTTTTTGAAAAGGTATTTACTTTTATTTATTTTTCTTAAAGTGTTTAATACTTATTTCTTTTTCTTATGAAGATTTTTTGTGGTGCGATAAAAAGTGTAGAGGTGAGGTTATGAAGCCAAAAATACAAGTTTTTTTTCGTTTTGTTACGTATAAAGGCAGCAAGATTTAAATTTATTTACTTTGACGGAACGCCAGGTAATTGTTTAATTGTTGTGCAACAACACATTGTAATTGAATAATAACAGTTGCATCTTCGAAAAACATAATATTTTCTCTTTATTAACAACATAATATTTTGAGAGGTTTGCTTGGAAAAGATACCGGCAAGCAATAGAAAAGCAAAACAGCTTTTGTTGTTTTTGAACATTTCGAGGTTAGTTTTGTAAGCACATACATATGTATGTATTTCTGTACGAGCGTATGTGTGGTGTAAAGAAATTGTTTCGTTTTGTCTGCATAAAAACTGTTACTACGTATAATTTAAACGTCTATTGTATTCTTAATATGCTAATGCAATATATAATAAAGAAAATAAATTGAATTTCTTTGGCACTGATGTAATTTAATTAGACAATCAAGATCTTACTTAATAAAGTAACATTCTACCCAAGTAAACATACATTCTATGCCAAGTAAAAATAATTATAAATTGAGATATTGAATTAAACAGAAGTACAATTGTGTTTAAAATAATATCAGATCAAATCTATGGATTTTTTTATAAAACATTTATTTTTTTTAAACTTTTTTCTTGTTAAATAATCAATTTGACTGAAATTTAAGTCTTCCAAGAAGCTGTATGGCAATTTTAAACAGTTGACTTCGATATTTTCAGATATTTTATATATTAACTCTCCTCCAATACTTCTATGTCTTGGAGAGAAATATTTCGAACAGATATTTTATATATTAATCCTGCTGTAACTGAAAAACTCCCTTATATTTTACTGAATCAATAACCAATCTCATTATAATCTCAGCACTTAAATTTTTTGGAGAAAAGTCAATACTTTCGAGCTTTAGTTTTTTATATAAAGGAAAATCTTTTATATACGAATTATGAAGCCTTTTTTGTCTCTTCGTTGCTATGTATTTTATAAGAGATAAATTGAAAATTTCTTTAAAAAACTTTTTACTTAGCAAACGTAAATGGAAGCAAATATTCATTGCAAAGAAGATATTATGTTCATTCATAGGTTCATTCATATTCATATTCAGTCGTTTTATAAAACGAAATCTGAAATCTAATTACAAATATATTAAAACTTGCATATCAATATATAGATTTGTAGACAATTTTAGGAATGACCTTATGATAAATTTTGAAAAGCTATAATACTAAAAGTTGCAGATGCACATGCATATACATAGTATGTACTATGTGTGCTTTGTCGGATTGGGGTTGAAAGTTGCACCAATTAAATCTATTGTTAATTTTTTTCCTTTTTATCAATGGATACTTTTCTTATTTTTTCTTTATACATTTTATTGATTATCGTTTTGTCTATTAACTCTAGAAATGTTCTAAATGTAATGATTATAAACTTTAGAATAAATCCTCTATTTGGTATTCTTATTGTGTTTGATTTCTGTTAGCGATGAGATGTAATAAACTTAATACATATATCAAAGCAAAAAGCTTCCGACGCCAATGCATTCAATAATTCTCTTTTTGGCAAAACGTCCTTCAACGGACGCCAAGAAGACTTTCAAACAGGTACAATGTATTGTAATATAAAAAAAGACAAATTGTTTTAGAAATTTTGGCTCCGAACCAAAGGGTGTGGTAATAACAACAAAATTAGAACAAAAAAATAGCTTTAAAAGCCCTTAACTTTGCCAAGATGTCAAGTTAACAAAGTAATTGATCCGTGAATATACTTTTATATATACTTTTATATACATATATACATTTTTTGGCTTAAGCCTAAAAGTACGCTTTAACGTCTCTATGAAATTTCATTTCTCTATCCATTTAATTTATTAAATTATTTTATTTTTATTAAATTAAAATAATAAAAAAAAATTATAAAAATTTCTTTAATAAACAAAATTAAATTATTTGCAGTTTTTTTTTGAAACAATGCAATGAAATAAAAATTATTAATTAAACACATTTTTTACTAATGCGGACAAAAAAACATTTCATTTAATGAACCTATTTTAGTTTGTAGCCTACAATTTAAAAACAATATAATTATTGTTTATTATTATTTACATTTAACAAATTTATTCTAACTGATAATTACTTTAATTTGTTAATGTGTTCTAAAAATAACTGTTAGAATTTTCAATCGAATATAATTTTTTTTTTGATTTTATTTATATATTTTATTATAAATGTTTATCTATGAAAATGAAATGTTTATGTTCTCGTAATTGATTCTATTAATTTAAATATTATAACAAATATTGCACAATTAAAAAACAAAAATATAAATAAAATAAATGGAAAAAATCAATAGATTACTTGAATGCTTCAATGTAGTGATGTAGTGGCCCTTAAAAAAGAAGAGAGAAAAATACGTTTGAAATTTTTTGAGATAAGGAGGTATTTCGAAGTGTGCTGTTTTTATGCGTAATTGATGCAGTTGTTCAGTTAGAACGATAGCATAGACTAAATGACCAAAAGTTCGAACTTATTATGGCCACAAGCCCTGATGGTTGGGGAATAATTACTCTTCATTATCTGATAGATGGGTATGCGATGAGATATGACTTTCGTATTTTTATTGAATTTTATAGAAACCGTGTATGGGGAAGATAGAACAGGCTGAATCTATTTCTTTCTTATTCTGTCGTTAACCTGTACTGTCTCGTTAGTTGTCATCATAGGACTTTATAGTTTCATTACAACTTCTATATAGTTCAAGCGCTACTGAGGCTTTGATTTGCAATCAGATTAGTAGCTCTCTCTACTTAGTAACTGGTTTTAGACAAAATTGAGAATGCTTAACGATTTAGTGACTTATAGAATTGAAGTTATCACAGTAGGATCAATGCATGGAGCCAAGTGGCGATAATGAAAGATTTAAATTCATTAATTCATAAAAATAAATTGTTGTTGAATTGGATGATTATGGATTGATAAAAGGCATACATAATTGGTCATTACAATCCTTCAGTTAGGATTACGACCTAGTGCCTCACACCACTTAACAAATATTTTTTCATATTTTGTTTTGTTGGAAACGCCTAACATGGGGCTTGAACCGTGGACTCACGTCTAATAAGCCCGCACACTACCTACTAGACTACGGCCACTTAAATCGTTAGATATAACCCGCTATTAATGGATTACGTCTGTTGCAAGAGATTTTGCTCTTGAGAAATTCCACTAGGACTTACGAGTGAACCATTCTAGTTTTGAGATGCAAATGGAAACCTTGGAGCTTAACCTAAAACTAAACATTTATCTTTTATAGGTGAAGCTTATTATTATTATAAAATTTTTAATAAAGAAAGAGCTTCTAATGTAAAAAATAATCGAAAAATAGCAAAAAATTTAATGAATGTGGTTACAATGTAGAATGTAGCCGACAGAAGAAACAATTGAGCCAGTCCAGATGAGAGCATTGAGCTGTTTCTGGGAATAATTTACTTTTATTTTCTTACAGAAATATATTCATTATCTCAATCTATTATAATTCCTACAATTGGATGGACTTACGGATGGATTCAAGCCTCAAGTTTGAGGTAAAGAGTATGACAGAGACTGGAAGACGGATAGAGTCCCTTTCCAACTATTTAAAGGGTGGTTAACTATTAATACAGATGCAGATATAAGTCTAGTGGATGATTGTTAGACGTTTTATAAAGGCTTTAATCGAAGTCTATATATGTTCAGTGGTCAATGTCTTGCCTGAAATTATATGCGAGGAATGTGACACAAGTAAACTGGGTTTTCTTAAAACTGGTAATGATGAAGAGCAAGAGGAAACTATCGCTTGAATCCTCTGCTATTGTCTTACCTAACATTAGATTGCTCAGTGGACTAGTAAGGACCAGAGATCAGCAATGAGTATTCAAAAAGATAAGTAGAATCGAGTCATACTCATAATTTCTGATACTTAAATTTATTTTAATATTATACTCATGCTACTCATATTCAAAGTTGGAAGTACTCATTGTACTCATATTTAATAACACGTATGATGTTGTTGATTTCGACTCTCCATGACTCAACATTTACAAGAATCACAAAATATGTATGATTCGCTTACGGACGCTACAATACTCACTAGAAGGTTGTGTGTCTTTTTCTTCTTTCTTTTTTTGTAAATGCAACAACAACTAAGTCTGTAAATTTTGATGAATGATCCGAGTCTCTCGCATCATTTATAAGTATTATGAGTATTTTTCTAAAGTTATGAAAGTCATATGAATCAAACATATTTCGAATGGTATGAGTTAGATGTCAACGTTGTACTCATACTTATTGTACTCATACTTATAAATCAACGTTGTACTCAGTACGAATGAATCAGAGCGGTTAAATTTCAATATTGTTGACTCACTTATATTCAAAATTTCATGAGTGCTTATGAGTAGCGAAAAAACGATTCATTGCTGATCTCTGGTAAGGACTACAAATGCCTGTGCTTCAGCTCTATTGCTCAACAGCCTTCTAACTTAATATATTCCTGCTATTACTATACATTTATGAATAAAAAAATATAAATCTGACGGTTGATTCTTTTATGGTAAGGTGTTTTAAAGTTTTTTAAGAATATATGAATAGTATGGACATTTTTTAACTATCGACAATTGCATACTGAGATACATATCTACACATTTAGTAACTTCCTATAGTATATTGTGTAGTATTTTAAATTTGATTTACAATTATTTACACGACATTTTCATATAAAAATGCTCATCAGTGTAACGACTTCAAGGGATCAGAATTAATATTATTTTTTTTGTCAAAATTACCAAAGTATTGTTTACAACAATAATGTTATGGGAGTAGAAAAGGGTACGTACTCTGAACTATTGTTATTTTCATAACAATTTTTTGTAATAATGTGTATAAAAAGCAAAACAAATTAACACTTTTAATTAAATTGTGAAATTAATTAAATTTTTTTTTCGTTTTTAATAAAATATAATTTTCGATTATTAGCTGATATTAAATGAAATTTTGTTTTAAACAATAGCCAAAGCCAATTAAATTATTTAAATATTGGAGCAGTGACAAATGATTCAGTTATTTTAACAAAAGATACGAACGGCCTGGTGTTAATTATGGTGATTCCCTGGTCAAGTTCAATGACAAAAATGTTTTCTGTTGTTTTTTTTACTATAAAATTTAATACATTTCTATAAAAATGAATAACAAATGAAAATATGAATAAGTTTTGATTTTTAAGTTCAGTTGAAAGGTTTATTGTAAAATAAATATTTAGGCCATGTATTCAACCACGGTTTTATTACTATTTATAATAGCAAATAGAAATATGGTAAGTGTTTTGTAAATAAAGCTTAAAAGAATTTAAAAGAAACCTATTATAATGCTAAACTAATTTCAGTGTTTGCTAGCTCAGTTTGCACCAGGATATCCAAATAATTACAACTACAATAACAATATTTATCCAACATTTTCCCATTTGAATACAATTACTTATACTACGCCAGCACCCTATACTTATGGTAATCCCTACTTGAATCCTTATACTAATCCCTATCAGCAAGTGGGTTCCAATAAAATACGCATATGGCCTTTTGTAATAGGCGAATATATACCCGATCAATATAGTAATTACAACTATAATAACAATAATATGGCGAATAACATTTTATATCCAACATGGCAAACCTGGTACCAACAGTCAATGGGTAAAAAGAAGTAAAGTGATATGCTTACGAACTTAAAGCGGTAAAATAAAATTATACAAGTATAATAAGATTTTAGTTTATAGTATTTAAAAGTATTGTATTGAAATAAAACTTATTTACTGTTATTATGTTTCCAGAATTTAAGAAATAGAAGATGTTGTTCTAAAAGACTTATTCTTGTTTAAATGAGCATCAAAAATGGAAACCTGTGAAGAGAAAATGCGCCACATTTCACAGTTTCTCTACAATAAAAGCGAGAAGAAAGGTTAAAGGTCAATGTTGATACTATTATCTATTAATTTGAATATCGAAGATGCACCACTCTTTCGAAGGCCAGTAGTCGATAACATAGATGATCGATCTTTATGTAAATACAAGTTCTATTGTCCAAAAGCTTTATGCGACATGAAGAAGATTTAAAACCATAACCGTACAAAAATGATTTCAATGTATGAGCTCAGTTAACGCCAACCTTATGAACCGAATATACTATTTGAGACGAAATCAAGCAAAAGCGTTCATGCCTCGAACTTTTGCTAAGCCAGATGTGAGGATTTTGCAGTAGGTTCAGCCAAGTTCTTAGTTCGGACCTATACAAACACATACATAGTTGGTTATTACAACCCTTCAGTCAGGATTATGACCTAGTTTCTCACACCACATACGTATATTGTGTGTGTTAATTTAACACATGAGTTGCGGGATCTACAGTTTAAAGTCGACTCCGAACGACAGATTTTTTTGGGAAACTTTTCATGGCAATTTTATTTACTCCCAGAGTTTTTGTCGAGATCTGCTGAGAGGAAGTCGCCGAAGAAATATTCTTTTATATTTAGTTTTGATGTCTGACCTGGGATTTGAACCGTGGCCTTACGTCTAATAAGCCAACACACTACCTACTAGACTACGGTCGCAAGTGGCAGTAGTATATAACATAGTTTAATGCGCCATAAAGAACATTTACAACCACTTAAAAAAACACTAAGAAACTTTTTCATGGAAATTTTATTTACTCTTCGGACCTATACTCTCAATAATGAAACGCCTCTGAGAGGCAGAGTGCCATCACAAGGCAAAGAAATTATTTCCCATCGAATAATACCAGGCCACAGACATCGAGAGTGACTTTGTTGAAGTTTAATGTTTTTTTATTTTTTTGGATATTGTTAGACATTAAAAACATATGATTGGTCTCAGTTCTATGTCAACAGCTACGAGTATCTCAATATATGAGGCATAGTGGAAATGTCTTTGAAATGCGCCTACTTTGGAAAACAAGAGTGGCACCAAATTTATTTAATGTTGTTGGTAACACAAAGCAGGTACTCAGGTACAGTTCAAAGCAAGGTTTTTCATTATGAAATTCCGGGGTACATAAGTCGCCGTAGTCTAGTAGACAGAGGCCATAGTTCAAAACCAAAGTCAGAAATCGTCAACAAAACTAAATATAAAAAGTCTTCGGCGACTTCCTCTCGGCAAAAACTCTGGCAGTGAATAAAAATTGCCATGAAGAGTTTCTTGAAAATCTGTTGTTCGGAGTCGACTTTAAAGTTTAGGTCCCGCTACTCATGGATAAAATTAACACAGACAACACATAGGTGGTGTGAGAAACTAGGTTGTAGTCCCGATTGAGGGGTTGTAATGATCAATTCTGTATGTATGATACATAAGTTATCATTACAGACACGAACGAATTAAATATCTGATGACAGACTTAATAACACTTGATAATAATAATTATTTATCAAAAGTTATTATTATTTATATGATTTAGTGTGCCATTAGTATTCCATAAATAAAACAAATAATTTATTATCTCTTTATAATATTAAAACATAGGGAAGTACGCACTTAAACTATCAGTTATTTACGCTTCGTTAAATAATATTGCGAATGAATTTTTCTGTATAATTTGAAACGTTTTTTTTCCTTTACGAGTGCGAAAAATATTCTAGCAATTGTACTATAAATTGTAAAAAAAATTATTGTGACTTTTAATGAGGCTCATTTGATTAAAATCTAAAATGTGTCACTACAATACAATGAATCAGAAACAAATTTAATTTGTGGAAATTAATAAGTGATCTTCCCAATTTTATTCAAACAGAAGTAATCGCCAAGCCATTAAATATTATTGTGCTGCCAATAGAGCATAAAGAAAATAGTCCATGGAGAATTGGTAGAAAAGGAAAAAATAAAGATGGGTTTCAGAATTTTGAGTTCTACAAGTCGATTTAGGTCCTACTTTGGTACTTTTGTTCCCAATGTGCTTACAGTTTTAGCTGCATTTCATTGCTTCGCTCTCACAATGAAGAATGTTACTAGTGTTTTATGTTATCCGATGGTATTAGCTGTTGTGAAATACTAAGATCAGCTTAGCGGGTAGCTTGCCATTCACAGGCAAGTTCACTCGTTTGTCATATGGCCCATTGTGTTACCCAGCTTCGAGATAAGCCCCCTTGGGTTTGTATTACCCCAAGCTTCTAATGAAACCGGCTAATTCCCTTAGTTGCACATTCGCCACCATGCCCAGGTCTTCTAATGTCTTCTAATGTCGGCCAAAAACAGATGACGCCTGTCCTGAAGTGCAGGGCACTCGCATAAAAGGTGTTGCAACGATTCCGTTTCCTCTACATCATGGCAGCTTCTGAAGTGATCCTGGTGGGGTAGACTGGGATTGTCAGAGAAATTGCAGTTAGCGAAGTGTGCCGATAAAATCCCTGTTAGAATGCGAACCATTCCCTTCTCGAAACTCAAGTAGTTCGTTAAAAGCAAACAATAGCATATGACGAAAAGTCCACGAGTAGCCCGAGGAAATGTTTATAACAAACACAGTACGTCAACTGAAACAAATTTTTAACATAATTCACCAGGATTCCTTAAAATGATATCATACACAATATTGCTTGTGTCGAACTCTTTGGTCAATAACAAGTATTGTGATCCAGTTCCTATATTTACAGATTTTAGTACTCTGAGTTCTTTTTTTGTGTTCCTAAGGAGAATTATGAAATGAGGAAAGAGGACTGCGTATAAGAGTAGTGAAGTTAAAGAACGAAATTTCCTTTGCAATGCCTTGTGCGATCTAAATTAAAAAATTATATGAGGGAAATTAGTGCCGAGCAGGTTGTAGTCTCAATAGAACATTTAAAAACAATTTAGAAAGTTTCACCTTTTTTTGAAACACACACGTATTGATGTTTACATGCATACACAATTGGTCATTACAACCCTTCAGTCAGGATTACAACCTAGCTTCTCACTCCACTTATGTAGTGTGTGTTGTTTTTACACATGAGTGGCGGGACTTACAGCTTAAAGTCGACACCGAACGACAGATTTTTTTAAGAACTTTTCAAGGCAGTTTTATTTACTCTCAGAGTTTTTGCCAGAAATCTGCTGAGAGAAAGTCGCCGGATAAATATTTTTTTTTCATATTTCGTTTTGATGTCTGACCTGGGGTTTGAACCCGGGCTTTACGTCTAATAAGCCAGCACACTACCTACTAAACAACGGCGACTACTGTTGATTGATGTTTACAAAGCTTTTAAAACAGAGGACAGGGCTTTTATATAATCGTTTAATTGTTAAAAGGTGAAATTGTTTTAATTACCATTAAACTCAATGCGCTAGAGAAGATGTTCTATGGATAACGAAATACACCTTTTTTCTTGTACATCACTTTTGCAATATCTAGTGGAACCAAACAATCTCCATTTGCATCATCAAACAAGTGCTTAATATTGTATCAGAATGATTAATTAATTTGTATTTGATAACCGATTACCTAAATGTTACTTTTTATATATTTTTTTATTTTGCCTGCCAAGAAGTTCAGCCAGAACTTCCTGCTGCATAAGAATTCTATCATGAAATAACATTGGCTTTTAGTTATAAGAATATATGAAGTATTCCCGCAATACTAAATACTGCACAGGGTGCTCTGGTAGTCTAGTGGGTAGTGTGCTAGACTATTAGCGTGAGGGTCGTGGGTTAGATTCCCACCAGAGACTATGGTCTGTGACACTACACCGAGCATATGGTCAAGTTACTCCGCTCGTATATAATTAGAATATAATTTGTAATTGTATTGTAATAAATAAATAAATAAATACTGCACAATAGAAAACGCACGTGTAGCATCTTCTATTATGATGTTGCTATGGGTTGGATAAATAGTGCCAGCCTCATACGTACATATGCTGTGTTCAAAATAATAGGAGTGCTACCATGTAATATTTTCAAAGTTAAAATTTTTTATTCTACCAATTTGCAAAACATGATATATTTTAATGGTAGTTACAACGATTTGTAAAAAATAAAATACAAAAAAGAATCTCGTAATAACTTTAATATCTACGATGAAATTGATTCATTTCTGTGTTTGCCCCTGAATTCAGTTGATCAAAAAAATAGGAGTGTGAGTGCTCTTTTAAAAATAAAAATATAACAGCACATTATTTAAAGAAAAAAGTGAAAAATAAGTACGGAAAAATGTAGTTAAAACTTTTTCTACAGTGATTCACACAAATTTTTGTAATAGTGGGAAGAGAAAAGCACAGTACTGAAGAAAAGAGAAAATTAATTAAAAATCTTCGAAAAAAAGGCTAAATTTCTAAAGAAATTGAGGAAACCTTAAGTAGCTCCAATCAAATGATCGCAAATGCATTAAAATATAAAAAAAGCTCGAAACGCGTGGGCGCAAGGCCAAAACATCTACTGTCTATGACCGCCGAATTGTGCGATACAGCACAATAAATCCTTCAGCGACTTCAAATAAAATTCAAAAGGATCTGAATCTTGCCGTAAGTGTTCCTACTATTCGTAGGCGTTTGATGGACAACAATTTATTCGCAAGCAGTTCACATTGCCATTGTGCCATTGTTGACATACAAAACAGGCAGCCGCACGCTTAATGTTTGCCCAAGAACATATCAAATATCCGAAAGAAAAATGGAGAACTTATTGTGGACCGACGAAAGCAAAATTATTTTATTTGGTGGCACTGGGTCTAGACAGCATGTTAGACGTCCGCCCAACACCAAATATAAAGCTCAGTATACACAAAAGACAGTTAAACATGGTGGAGCAAAACTAATGATATGGGGAAGCTTTTCACATAATGGTTTAGGTCCAATACATCGAATTAGAGACATAATGGATAGGAACGTCTATGTCAGCATTTTGAGAGAAGTGATGTTACCATATTCCACACCTCTAAAATGGATATTCCAACAAGACAATGACCCGAAACACATCAGTAAATTAGCAAATGAGTGGTTTCGGGTTAATGGGGTAAAGGTTATGGCGTGGCCAGCTCAGTCTCCTGACCTTAATCCCATAGAACATCTATGGGGGGATGTTAAAAAATATGTTGCCGAGCGAAAATCGTCAAATGCAGCTGAGTTGTGGTCTGTAGTGCAAGATGGGTGGAATAAAATTCCACTAAAACGATGTCAGGATTTAGTTGACTCCATGCCTCGCAGTTGTGCGGCTGTAATAAAAAGCTATTCTACCAAATACTAATCGTATTTCAAATTTCTGATTATAGTCATAAGCATTTTTAACTTTTTTAATAGTAAATCGTTATGAAAACTGTAATACTCCTATTATTTTGAACAGCACTTTTTAAGATATTTTTTTTTAAACTTCCTGTTACTTACTTGTTGAAAGCTTTATTTAATTAATGAATAACTTAAATAATTTAGTATTGAATCAACATTGCATTACACCAAAAAATTGAATTAAACCATGTTTTTTTTTTGTTAAAATTTAAGCTTTTGTTTTTCAATGCGCTCACACACAACTGTATGTATATCTACTAATTTTGAAAAATAAAAATTATAATCAATATAATTTAATGAAAAGTAATTTAAAATCAGCCAGGCCCAAAACAAAACACCTTCACTTTCATATTATTTTTATTTTCAATACAAATATTTTCGATTTCAGCCATAAGTTGCCAATAAAATCCTCATAAACTTTCGTTTAATATTGCAATTTACAGGCGAAATATTTAAAATCTTTTTTTTTTATAAATTTAAGCTTGTCAATCAAAACAATCAATAGAAAAGAAAACAAAAGAATTTTAAGAAAAGAACAACAAGTCAGATGTTAACAATATAAACAAAAGACTTAAGAAACGAACAGGCAGCTTTGAATGAATTTGAGAGAAGGGAAACAGAATCGTTTTGAATTTATTAAGAATTTTAGATTTTTCTTTAAATTGTTTAGAATGCATATAAACCGTTATTATGATAAATTTATTTAAATTCCAGAAATATTTCTCTCTTCTGGAAACGTTAGAAGTTGTAAGAAAACAAAACACATTTACAATAATAAACAATCTGGCCATTCATAAGCATGAGTAGTAACAAGAACAACAATTAGGTTAACTGTAATGCCGTAAAAGCATTAACAACAATATCGGATTTGGTAACAATATCAAGTTAACAACGTCAATACCAAAATTTTACTAAACTTGTGCTGACAATTCAAGTTCTTCAACTAACTGTTGCCGATACAATAGAACAAATGAAATGTAAAATATGCGTCAGTTGTTAAGTATTTTCTTTCTATTTGCGGTTTCTACTCTTTTATATGTTTTTCATAAATAATTTACTCGTTATATGATTATGTTATGATATAAAAATTATAACATAATTACTTTGGATGTTTATTCCGGATTTTACAGTTAATGTGACATCATTTAAAGCTTGAATGGGAAACAAAAACAAAAAAGAAAATTCATAACACTTGTTATTTAATATTTAAAAGAGCATTTACAAACAAAAGAAATAAAAAAATATTCTTTACTTTTTTTTAGGAATTACAATGGAAGCAATAAGTTGTTGTAACAAATAAAATTTATCCGTTAGTGCTTAAATATAATATCAGGTGTATGGTTTCCTCAACTACAGTACAGTTCTTAGTGACGTTAATATTCTCACAATTAAAGTTTTTGAGTTTTCATACCCGAATAAATCATTCAATCGATGAATTAAATGCATCAAACAGTGATATTTTCTTAATGGAATATGTTTTCTACCACATAACAGTCGTAATGCATGATAAGTTCGAGATACTGAGCCTTTAGTTTGGTAAACAATTTCAACAATTTGGAAGCAATGACTGCCGAAGTAGTCATCATTATATATAATTGGCCACTACAACCCTTCAGCAAGGATTATGGCCTAGCTTCTCACACCACTCATATTGTGTGTATTAATTTTATACGTGAGTGGCGGGACCTACAGTTTAATGTCGACTCCGAACGACAGATTTTTGAGAAACTTTTCATTGCAATTTTATTTACTCTCAGAGTTTTTGCCAGAAATCTCCTGAGAGGAAGTCGCCGAAGAAATATTTTTTTTCATATTTCGTTTTGATGTATGAACTGGGGTTTGAACGCGGACTTTACATCTAATAAGTCAACACACTACCTACTAGACTACTGGCGAAGTACATTCATTGTAAAATAGCAAATTAAACTAATCATCAATGACTATCAAATATTTCGAAAGACTGACAATATGTCGGTCTGGTGTAAATTAAGAATTGTTAGTGATTGTAAGGACCTTTAGACCAGACCGGGTTCGACAGAGCGATATACAGTGAGCGCCATAAGTGAGTCAACACCCACTATAATTTTAAATTTTCTATTATGTTCTTAAGTATAAAAAAAGTTCCCTTATCATGCATTGTTTTTTGTTTTAACATTTTAAATGTTTTTATTTTTGGAAATTTATTCGACTATTTACTTTTATTTACTATATTTGCTTTTCTCGCTATCCTAAGAAAATGAATTATTTCAGTGTTGTTTACTCACTTTTGACGCTCACTGTACCTGGTAACAAGACGGCGGATGTTGCTAAGTTAACTTCACTTTCTAAGTGCGATTTGATAGTTCGTCCTAATTCCCAACCTGCCACTTCTACGGCCTTGTCACTAGATGGGTCACGGTGAAGGAATAGAAGCAATGGTGAAATATATCAAGTTGTTACGTGTCTAGAAGTCAATGGCCTGCTACGGGTAGTGCTACAACAGATTTGCTACTAAATTTGAATAAGGCCACCCCGAGGTTAGTTGTTGGCTTTTTATTACAGGGCACTACGAGGTTAGATCATAGAAAAGAATCTGGAATGATTCCAGCCGGACTATTACAGGGTATATTGTGACGAGGAGAAGTTGAAGATTATCGAACACCTCCTCTGCAACTGTTCAGCCCTTAGTAGAATGAGAAGGGTTTTGATTCTCTGTCGAGAGCTGTCATAGGGCTCGGCTTTCCAGAGATTTAGAAGTAGTTTGAGCTGGTTGAGAGGTTCTAGGACATGTAGGACTGTAGTAATGGTTTATGGTAGCGTAAAGATATTATGCACAAACAATGAAAAAATATTCATGTCAGATTCTAAAAAAAAACATCTCTTCAAGTGCTCGGTAGCAGTATAACGAAAAGAATCAGCTTCTTTCACTTCAGAATAAGCAAAGGAGTTTGAGATCGCCATCGTCGTTGCAGCTGCAGAACATCAAAAATAAGCAAACAAGAGAAACAGACAACAACAAAATATACACATCATATGGTAAACAGAATTACATCCACTCATACGTAGGAATGAACAAGAAGGAAACAAAACAAAGATCAAAAATCCATCAAAAACATGGAAAGATTGTGAAGTTACTAAACATAAAATTAAGGAGGATATATAGAGCGAATAACGTTGCTGCTAGTGAGTAGTAAGCGATTGTTAAATAATTAGGCAGGGACAAGGCTAGAGTTTGTGTTTAATAATCGAAAGTAGTATTAAAAAATTCATGTTAAGCCCAGTGATATTGAACTGTTAAAAAGGGACGTGAATGTTAATAATATTTGCTGAGTTAAAAGCATGATAAGAAAATAATTTTCTCAACTTTTTTTTTTGGTTAAAGGCCTATTTATCAATTGTATGAAATGGTCACGTAAAGGCACTTTAATTTAAAAATCTTTTGTCCCCAAGTACATATAAAAAAATTAAAATATTTTAAAATCGCACGCGGTTACAATTAAATATTTTTTGTGATATTTTGGGGAGAGAAAGAAAGTCTTTATTTGATGGGAGCACAACAAAAGAAAACATAAAACAAAAACAAACAAAATAAACATTAAGACAATAAGCAAGAGAAAATTCAGTGCTGTAAACAAACAAACCAAAGAAATTACTTTAGATGAGTAAGTAAGTATACAATGCCTCACCGCATGTAAAACTGTATTTGACGAGAATCATGCAGAGCGTGAGAGAGAGAGAGTGAGTGAGAGTTGTGAATAGTAGTTTGTGCAGAATATCTTTGAAAATATTGTACGAATGAATGAATGAATGAATGCTTGGCTTTGTGGCCACATGCAAGTGATTTAACATGTTTAAAGAAGCTGCCAAATGAACCAGTCTTAAAATAAACTTTAAACAGAAAGGTAAACTCCAGAAATTAAAATTTCGGATACTTGAAAACCAAAAAACAAAAGGAGAAATTATTATAAAAAGTTATTTTAAACGTTCGTTCATGGTTAAACGATTTTAATTTAAAAAAAATATAGGCGAGTGTGAAAGCTGAAAAAAAGCAAAATAACAACCGAAAAATAATTGAAAAAAAACTGAAATAAATAATTGAAAAGAAAGAAAGAAAACAAGTGCAAAGGACCAACATTTTATTTCACTACAAAAGAAAAGTAAACTAAATAAACAAATACGCCAAAATGGTAAGTAAAATATTAATTATTTTAAAGTGAAACTAATAACACAGGCGAAAATCAACTCATTTGTATGCCAAAAACATAACATATTTAACCATGTTTTAAGCAAAGGGGAGGGGGTCCATTGTTTGGGATCTCATGTATATAGTGAAAATTTCGTTCATTTATTGGCTTAAAAGTTTAAAAATAAGCCATGAAAAAATATTACACAGTTTTTACAGTTTTTATTGTCTTTAATTATTTAACACACCGACATTGGTGGGAATATTTAAATTAAATTACTAAACTTTAATATGGGAAAATGTTTCTTCTTTTTATTGTATTTCTCTTTTTCTTCTTTATATTTCCTTAACAAATATTAGATAATACTCTCTCTCTCTCTATACAGGTTAAATATTTTTTATGACCCTTCATTAAACGTCTTAGTGAGCGTTCAGTTTTTTGCAAAGTGGCATTGTGATTTGTAACATGCAATAGCTGCTGTTTTAAATTATAATGTATGTTTATAAGACATTTGTTGCCATGTCTAACATGTTATTATTTGTTATTGTATTCCATATTTTATGTTTTGTTTGCTTTACAGATGTTTCTTAACTTAACAGTGAATGAATCTTCATTCAGCACGTGCTAAGATAATGACAATGTTGCATACAATTTGATGCAATAATTTATAAAATAAAATGTTACGCATAATTTTTGTTGAATAACAATTATAAATTATTATTAGTGTTTTGAAACGAAAAAAAAAAATAATTGGTCATTACAACCCTTCAGTCAGGATTACGACCTTGTTTCTCACACCACTTATTTTGTGTGTGTTAATTTTATACATGAGTGGTGGGACCTACAGTTTAAAGTCGACTCCAAACGACAGATTTTTGAGAAACTTTTTCATGGCAAGTTTATTTACTCTCAGAGTAATACTGCCAGAAATCTGCTGAGAAAAAGTTGCCGAAGAAATATTTTTTCATATTTCGTTTTGCTAGAGATGTCTGACCTGGAGTTTGAACCGTGGCCTCACAATTAGAAAAAAGTTTAAGAACCAAATGTAATGTAAAATTTTAGATATGGAAATTAAAGAATACTAAACGATTGAAACAGGTTTATAAAATTTGTAAAAGTTTGAGCAACAGACCTGGAATTAATTTGTTGAATATTAAAATACTTTGGAAACAAACCATATAACATAACAAAGGCAACAAAATTTATAGAATAAACAAAAAAAAAAAAAATAAAAGGACTAAGTAACAAACTTATTTAAAATATTTAAAAATATTAGTTTGCAAAATACAATTTATAAAAGCATGTAGAATAGAATTTAATTAGAACCTGCAATTAGCAGAAATTCGTAAAAATTCAAAAGACTTAAGTAACGAACTTGATTATGAAATTTAAACATCGTACCTAAGGAATGCAATTGATTGGAGTTCTACAAAAAAATTTAAAACTTTAGTTGAAGAATATTTAGTTAAAACGCTAGTTTAATAGTGTCTTTAAAGATTCTTGTAAATGAAATGAAAAAGTATGCATTTTTTCTGTATAAGTAAGAAAATGTTTTAAATTAAAAATAAAATAACATTTCGCAATACATTTTCAGTTAAAGCTTGCACGAAGGACTTCTAGAATTATGTTGATACTTTGGGAATGTAAATATTTACATTATTTTGGTGAGATGCATGATAATCATATAAAAAGACGATTTTTGATTTTGATGTCTTAGGGTTTTTCTTTGATTTCGTATGACATTGTATTAGGGCTGATGTAATTGATATTAATAAAGCATTGTAGTCATAAAATCACTGTAAATTATATCTTTAGCGCCATTATTACAACTTGCCGTTAACTAAAGGGATGATTGTAACTGGCAGATAAATTGTTTTTCATTATTATAAGTGAACAATAAGCTAGAAGTGAGCGTTAAGCTAAAGGGAGGATCATCCTACCGGTAACTTTTAAAGTTACGTTTTTGTCTGAACTTGCCATATTATATATTTTTTTCAATATGATAACTTTAAATGAGAAAATACAACAAAAAAAGAAGTCAGTCGTTGTCGAAGCTTGCGTTTAAAGAAAACTTGTTTAAGTGAGCAGTTTTATCGACATTGCTCCGACACTGCCATATTTTTGAAAAACTTCACTTCATTTTATCTGTAGGTTGTAATAACGAAAAGAAGTTAAAGATGACTTTAAAGTTCACTTTAACTAACTTGCCAAAAACACTGTGATTAAGTAAAAATGCCATGAAAATTTTCTCAAAATCCGACGTACGGAGTCGACTTTAAACTGTAGATCCCACCAGTTATGTATAAAATTAACACACACAATATAAGTGGTGTGAGAAGCTTGGTCGTAATACTGACTGAAGAGTTGTAACGACCAATTATGTATGTACATACGTATGTATTCAGGAGATATTTATTTCTCTCAACAGTATCCTTGCAAAGTAATAATTTTCTTTTTAAATTTGTCGTCTGGAGTTGAGGTTAAACTATTGAACGAGCCATTTATCGAAAAAATAAAACCAATACCATGGTTGGCATGAGAAGATAGGCCGTATTAATGATACACAAATGCATGTACATTTGTATGTATGATCAGCATGAAGAGAGGAATAAATTTAGAATGTTTTGGGTAATAAATTCAAACACGTATAGTAATCAAAGTAATGAAATATAGAATGTATCAAATTGATGATGACTTTTGATAGAAACAATTCACACTTGAAATTAAAAACTTTTAAACTAAAATTTGGTGAAATTAGTTTGAGAATATCAAAAAAATAACTAAACTTTAGAATTATCTTTTAAAATAAGATATTTTTAATTTAGATTTTGAACAATTCAAAGTAAAAATTAAAACTATTTTAGGTTCATATAAATAGGAACTCATTTCACGAAAAAGTTTTTAAATTTTGATTGGAAAAAAAATTAAAATATTAAGTACTTTGTTTGGATTATTCTTGTTCAAAAAAGGTGTTGAATGCTTTCAATTCAGACTTAAGGAAGAAAAATTTTTAAAACAGCAATATTTAATGAACACATATTTAATGAATAAAAGAAACTAACTTTTGGAACACAAATAGGCAAATATATAGGTCTTACTACTTAAAGCATAAAATGAAAAACACAAAACAATTAAGTTGTTAAGAGACCTAATAAATTAACAAAAGACTACTAATTTGGCCATTTAATTGCCTGTTAATACTTGTAAATATAACATGAAATAACGGAAAGTGATTTCAAAATTTCTTCACCTAATTTATAGATCACCTATTAACACAAATGTTCGTATTTTTTATTCAATTCAATAAATAATTTAAATTGTAACCCACTTTCATTGTGCCAAAAAAAAAAAAGAATTGCTATTCATTTATTCAGAAGCCCAGAAAACTTTTGATTTTCATTGAGAGGGAATTTGCAACACAATACACATGCGCAGAATAAAAACTTTATGAATAATTTGTTATAAACAAATATTTAAGAAGTTGTAAAATTCTAACTGTAATTAACTGATGACAAGATTCTCTTTTAGGAGACATTAAAAAAGAAATAGAATTTTAAGCATAAATTTTAAAAACAAAAAGAATACAAAAAAATGTCTTTCAAAACAAAGATAAACCACAGTTAGTTTCACTATAAAATTAATTTAAATTTCTATTTCTATTTGTTTTGTTTTGTTTCTTTTTTTGCCATTTATGTGCTATTTCTGTTTTGTTTTGTTTTCTATTTTCTTAAATTGTTCTTACAATAGAATACATAATACAAGTCAAACAAGCACTTACCCATACATGAAACGCTCTGCCAAAAAATCACATTAATTTGCTGCTGAACATGAATCGATTAAAAAATTAAACGACTCTTAATTTGTTTGAGATGAAAGAGTCCAAATAAACTGATCACCTGTCAAAATAGAGAAAATAAAATGAAAATTTTATTAATTTTTTAGTATTAAATTAATTTTAATTTATTATTAAGCATAAGACATTAGATCGGCCCTATACGACATTGTTTCTGGACAAAGGCAAGCACATATTACTACACAAGATATCGAAACACTTTAGTTTAGTTCTGTCCATGATACATCACACATAGGGTGCCCTGGTAGTCTAGTGGGTAGTGTGCTAGACTATTAGCGTGAGGGTCGTGGGTTCGACTCCCACCAGAGACTCTGGTCTGTGACACTACACCGAGAATATGGTCAAGTTATTCCGCTCGTATAAAATTAGAATATAATTTGTAAGTGTATTGTAATTAATAAATAAAATAAAATAAATAATACGTCATACATACATACATAATTGGTCATTATGTTCTTTAGTCAGGATTACGACCTAGCTCCTCACTTCACTTACATTGTGTGTGTTAATTTTTTACATGAGTGACCGCCACTCACCTACAGTTTAAAGTCGACTCCGAATAACAGATTTTTGAGACATTTTTTCATGGCAATTTTTATTTACTCTCAGAATATTTGCCAGAAATCTGCTGAGAGAAAGTCAATGAAGAAATATTTTTTCATATTTCATTTTAGTTGGAAATGTCTGACCTGGGGTTTGAACCAAGACCTCATCTAATAAGCCAACACACTAACTACTAGACTACGGCGACTACATGCCACATGTTATATCATTCTTTATGTACATCATCCATCTTACACACATACATAATTGGTCATTGCAACCCTTGAGTCAGGATTACGACCTAGTTTCTCAGACATCATTCTTTATGTATATCAGACTACCAGTGATCGCTGATGTTGTTTGGCTGTGGTCTGGGAGTTTACTTGTCTATTGTAGGCTTATGTGAGAAAGAAACTTTTTTATCTTCTCTGTAATAATCTTACGTTTTTTGCAATCAAGAGAAGTTTCTTGAGTAGAACAACCCACTTTTTAGTAACTACTTCCACTACATAGTTTTAATAACTACAAAACTATGTTAAAAAAGTTAAAGTGGGCCAAACAAACTTCAGATGTGTGCGTTAGGCTTAAAGTATCGAATAAGTTTTATGCGACAAGCCAATTGAGTTCTTTTTCAACTTGTCTAATACTGATTCAACGATTCATTGTCATCATCATACTCGTCGTTCTATAATACTTCTATCAGTTGTAAACGAATTCCAAAGTTTGCAACTTTTTTCAAAATTCTTGTTTCGATTATATTTTTTTCGGAAAACAATAAATCACCATGTATATCATATAATTTTCTATGTACATTTTTAAATCGCGAACTTATATTCAAAACGAGTAACTGCATCCAATAAATTCCGTTTCCATCAAAATTAAAAAAAAACAATTGTCGGTAGATGGCTCTACTAATCAAGAACACTGTAACTTGCTTTGAAGGTCACATTTTAATCTCCACGTTGTTGGAAGACACTTTACTCTTAGAAATATTATTCCGTTTGCATCAAGAGGGGCAATGCTGTGTGCCTGGAAAAGGAATGGAATAATTGTTCATTTTAAGCTTTTACAACCCGGTTAGCGATGTATTCCGTCCACAACTGTCAAGAATTGAAGAGATTGAAGCAAGGAATTCAACTAAATGACAAAAATTTATCAACAGAAAGGGAGTTGTGTTCCATCATGACAACGCTATACCACGATAACCCTGCAGAAACTGAAAAAGATTCGCTGAGCTTGGCTTGCATTTACGAACCTTACATTTTAAAATTTTATTCGATATCTCGAGAACTCTTCGAACGGTGCAAATTAAAATTCTGTCGAAGCCTGAAAAACGCAATTAAAAATGAGACTTTGCTAGACAACCCAGAAATTATACACTCATAGAATATTTGGCGCATATGTATTTGGTCTAACATTAGCGTAGTTTTAGGTTAAACAATAAGAAAAATAGTAATAAATCCTCTGCTAGCTATTATGGTGATGTGGAAGAGTACCCTAGTAAATCTCAGGCTCAACTGTCGAGATTGTTTGTTACTCCCTAGGTCATTACGACAATTAAACGACTGCCTAGTAGTTTTAAAACTGTATTCTTGCCCCATTTTTCGACCATTTCGTTTCACACAATCTTCGAATAAAATATGAATTCGCCAATTTTTGATGCCGGTTACCAATCTGTTTATTTTAAGCTTCAAGCATTTGATAAAAATTATCAATTGACCTACACAAAGAGATGGCCGACAATGGAAAGAGTAATAAACTTTTATTGTTAAAAAGAGTGCAGTGTAGTCGTAGACATGTGAAGGAATACAAAAGTGTGAGAAAAGCAAACTAGTTTTGTGAAATTATTATCTTAAGTGCTTATAAATATTTACCAAAACTACATATGTATTCTCAATAGATCGTTGAACTATTTTGTTAAAAAGAAAAGTAAATTCATTTGTATTTAAACAAAAAAAAAAAATGAAAAAATAATGGAGTTTTAAAATCGATTAAATAAATGCTGTATTGAAAATTATAGTAAAATTGTGATTATTTGTTAAAACAAATTTGATTAAACAAAAGACTTAAGAAGGAAACTTTCAATAGAATTTTAATTTATTTTTTAAGGTTCTTAGGTGGATAGGATATATTGAAATTGCTTTTTCACTTAATTAGAAGCAATATTAATTGCTGTAGTCTAGTAGGTAGTGTGTTGGCTGATTAGACGTAAGGCCACAATTCAAGACCCAGGTTCATACATCTCCAACAAAATGAAATACGAAAAAAAAATATTTCATCGGCAACTTCTTCTCAGTAGATTTCTGGCAAAAACCTTGAGAGTAAATAAAATAGCCATGAAAAGTATCTCAAAAATCTGTCGCTCGGAGTCGATTTTAAACTGTAAGTCCCGCCACTTATGTATAAAATTAACACACACAACAGAAGTGGTGTGAGAAACTAGGTCGTAATCCTAGCTGAAGGGTTGTAATGACCAATTATGTTTGCATGTAAACATCAATATGTCTGGGTTCCAAAAAAAAGGCGAAACTTTCAAAATTATTGGTAAATGCTCGGCACTAATTTCCCTCATATAATTTTTTAATTTATAAGCAATAGAGCTGTAGATCGCACAAGGCATTGCAAAATGTATAAAATTAACACACACAACATAAGTGGTGTGACTGAAGGGTTGTAATAACCAATTATGTATGTATGTTAACTGACTATTAAAACCTTAAACATTTTTTATTACAAATGCTTTTAAATTTATTCATATCATTTCCGCCTTTAACTAATTAGTAAGTTTTAGCATTTTAAGCAACATGTCATGTCATGATGAGTTCAATAAAAAAGTGAAATCGTTATGGATTTAAATTGTAAATTTTGAAGGTTGTAGAGAATCAATAATGATGTAATAATTATATAGAAGAAAGCGACAAAAAAAGAGTCCAACAAACACGTTTAAAAAAATAGGCTTAACATACCATTTTTTTTTCTTCGTAATAGTAATTCAAAAATTTTGTCACTGAACTCTTGACAGAAAGCATCTTAAAAGAAATAAATAATAAAGAAAGAAATAATTAAATTAAATTAAATTAAAAACGTTTTACAAAAAACAAGCAATTAACATGATGAACACACAGTGAAATTAGAGGCTCAGTTGACATTTTAAAATAGGCTCAAATCTTTTGAAATTGTAATTTTTGTAATCGAAATTTTATTGCTGAGCTATTATTATAATTATTATTTTTGTGTTTTTATAGATAAACTTAAAACTGTACTTTAAACTACTTTACATTGGCCATCTGCTGTTAAAAAACTCATCGAATATGCTGGGATCAGAGTTCATAACGTGTAGAAAAGTGAACATTGTTTTCAAACAAAATGTTTTTAAATGTTTTGTTTTTAATGCAACAAATATTTTATGTAATACGGACTTTTTTTATTTGTCAAAATGTGCCAAAAACAAAAAATAAAAAATACAAAAAAGGCAAACTATTTCAGTGAAATGTGATTATAAATTATGAAAGCTTAACGTATATTAAAATATTGCAAAAAAAAAAAGAAACTAGTTTTTGTACCACAAATTTTTTTTGTTTGTTTTTTGATATGAAGCCAATAAGTCAAGCTCTGAAGATGTAAAACAAGATGCTGTTAAAAGTGTTTTATTTTAGCCATATGACGATAGATGCGGCGAAATTGGTGACACATAATATTTCAAACTTCATTTAAAAAAAAGTTTGTTGCTTAAGTCTTTTGTTTATGTATATAACTAAGGCCGTGAAGATGGTTCCTCAATGGTTTAATGTTTGACAAATAATTTAAAACTAAAGCAGCTAGAGTTCACCTATTTATAAAACCATAGCGGATACAATCGACATATGTGGGGGAAAGTTCAGTTTAAATCTACTATGGATGTGCTTTTAAAGTATGATTTATTTTAATGGAATACAAGGATTGAGGACTTGTTTTCAAATCTAAAAACATCAAGAGAATAATAATTACATACATTGAAATTGAAACAGTAGCCCTGCCTCTTAACAGTAGCCCTGTCTCTTATTATTGACTGCAACATCTCAATATCACTACCACAATTTACATGGGCTTATAATTTCTTCGGCGTAAAAAGCATGCCACACAGCGACTTTCTGCTTTTTAGCCGTAAAATTGTAGTAAAAAGTACTTTACAATTCACAGGAGAAGTTATTGCCTTGCTTTCAAATAAGATAAAGTCGTCCGAAAATATGTTTTTAACACCCTACACCAATAAAGGTGGCATATTTTTAACATCCAATAACACTGAGGAGCTACAACACAATCCCGACTAAAGGGTTGTAATGCAGTACTCAGAATTGATTTTAAGTAGAGCACGTATTGCAATACGTGTTCAAAGTATTTTACTATCCTCAGAAGTTATTGCATTGCTCTTAAATAAGATAAAGTCGGCTAAAAATATGTTTTTAACACCCTACACTCAAAAAAGTAGTGTATTTTTAACATCCAATAACACTGAGAAACTACATCACAATCCTGACAATCCCGTCTAAAGAGGTGTAATGTAACACTCAGAATTGATTTTAAGTAGAGCACGTATTGCATTACGTGTTCAAAGTACTCTACAATTCTCGTCTGAAAATATATTTTTAACACCCTACACTCAAAAAAGTGGTGTATTTTTAACATCCAATAACACTGAGAAGCTACATCACAATCCTGACAATCCCGTCTAAAGAGGTGTAATGTAACACTCAGAATTGATTTTAAGTAGAGCACGTATTGCATTACGTGTTCAAAGTACTCTACAATTCTCGTCTGAAAATATGTTTTTAACACCCTACACTCAAAAAAGTGGTGTATTTTTAACATCCAATAACACTGAGAAGCTACATCACAATCCTGTCTAAAGAGTTTTAGGATTTTAAGCAGAGCACGTTTGCCTGTTTTGAATTGAATATTTAATTGCCACTCGATTTGTTGCCTTAAAGGAAACATTCGAAACTGGATTTTGGATTGAATGGTAACGTTCTCCAGGCGGAGATTTTCGATATTTTGAATACTGTTGAGGCCCTCGTTTTAAATGCGGATTCTTACGTGATTTACGTGACAGTCAAACGGCCAGATAGATAGGTGATAGAATCATTCTGATGTAAGCCGCAAATTCTCCAATAACGTATTATTGTAAGGACTGTTTGATGACAGGCATATTGATGTATCTAGTAACGAGAATGCTGAAGCGCTTGTCAGATTGGGTTCTCACTTGTTTGGTGATATGATTGTTAATAGAATCATTTTAGAATAAATCGCGAGTGGTTCATGATTTTAAGGACTTTTGGGTTGCTGCCATATTAGTATTCCTGGTAACGAAATGTCTGAAGCACTTGCTAGGTTAGGTTCTCATTCGATTGATGATATGATTGTTGGCTTTAATCCTCCAATTTGTTACCGCTAAAAGCTCAGTATGGAGTGTAGATTAGAGTGTTATGTGGCCAAGGGCCTTTGCCTGTCTGCTAGCCTTGGTAAAACTAGGTCACTGATGGTATTCAATAATCCCAACCAAAAACTTCTAACTGGGTTACTTACGGGGCATTGTATTGTCAGGTAACTAATGGGGATCTGGGACAGCTTGAAAACGGACAGGGTATGAGGGGATAAGAAGGAGTTGAAGATGATAGAGCATTTTCTCTGGTATTATACGACTCTTTATAGAACAAGTTTGATTATCCTGAAACAGGACATTTTTAACGATTTAAACTCTCTGTCAGGAGCTGATATTGAAGCTCTCCTGAGGTTTATAATCGATAAAGAGTGTGAATTCATTTTCGTGTGTGTAATCCCTCTGTTTTATTTTCTTCTTCTTTTATTTGATTCCCTTTATGCCGTTTCCTTTATAGTAGTTTTGGTATTTGCCATGTACTCCCTTTAGTCAGAAAAACGACCTAGCTTCTTATACTACCCATGTTGTGTGTGTTAATTTTTTATACGTGAGTGAGTAAAGGGACCTACAGCTTAAAGTCGATTCCGAACGACAGATTTATGAGAAACTTTTCATGGCAATTTCATTTACACTCCGAGTTTTTGTCAGAAATCTGCTGAGAGAAAGTTGCCGAAGAAATATCTTTTCATATTGCGTTTCGTTGGAGATGTCTGACCTGGGGTTTGAACCGTGGCCTTGCGTCTAATAAGCCAACACACCACATACTAGATCTAATTATTACTAACTGAGTTCCTTAGACCATATGCTCGGTGTAGATCAGAGTTTCTGGTGGGAATCGACCCCACAACCCTCACGCTAACAGTCTAGCACAGTACCCACTGGACTACCATGGCACCCTATTTTATAATAAATTTTTTTATGAATCTAATTGACAATTTAACTTTTCTTATTCAATTACAGATATTCACACGAAGCCAAATTTTTCTATTTACAATATTGGCCCTCTGCTGTCTATTCCACTGTATTGATGGTGGTAAAATACCAAAAATCTCCACAAAGGCAAATGGTACAGAAATTACATCAGAAAGCATTAAAGCGGAAGTAACGGCCATAAAGACGCCTCTAAAGAAAACGGAAAACAAAACAAGCGGAGACGATGATGATGACGATGACAATGATACAGAAGATGATGATGACGTTGATGATAATGATGATGATGATGATGATGGTGATGAGTCAGCTAATGCAGTTACCAAGGTCGAAAAGAATGCAGTACAACCTGCTGCCGATACATCATTGAGTGTCTGGGGCATAGTTAGGAGTTTGTGGGATTGGATTAAAGGCGATATAAGTGAAAGCCTTTTCGGTGATGATGGCGCTTCATCTGCTGTTGGTGGTAAGTAAATATTTTCTCACTTCGAATACAAAACAAATTACTTCATCGTTTTGTAATTGAATATACAAATAAATTTGATTTCAATTTCACTTTCATGTTATGTTTGAACGGAATGTATATGGGAATATGAGTACAAAATCTATTTTATGGTTTCACTTTCAATTTGTTTGTTTGTTTCTCTATCATCCAAGTGTTAATTAGGTCTTTTTGATTTATACCAATCATATGGACGGTGATAATCGTGCCAAATTAATTTAATTAACTTAAAGAAATTACAATTTAAATAATTTATTTTTAATTTTTGGAAAAAAAAAAACTCTTTTGATTTAAATTTTACTTTCGAATATGTTGAGAGTTTTGGCAGTGATATAATTCCAAGGTCAAAGACTTTTAGTGATTCGCAAATTGCTATTTGATATGGAACTTGATGGGAACAAGTAAAATATGTTTCAAATTTTGTTTACTTTCGTATTTTAATTCATATTTGCTCTTTTGAGGAAGTAAGAATTTTGGAAATTGTTTGTGAGAAAATAGAAATAACTACACAGCGTACTCCTTTTCAAAGGGTATGAGTCTTTATAATCTTCTGACAAAAATAGCTTTCGATGGTTAACATATTGCCTACGTACCAGAGATCAGCAACGAATTTTTTTTCGCTACTCATAAGCACTCATGAAATTTTGAACACAAGTGAGTCAAATTCAACTAGTTTTGATTCATTCGTACTCCCTACAACATTGGTTTATAAGTACAGATTGCAATGAGTATGAGTACAACGTTGACATCAAACTCATAACATTCGAAATACATATGTTTGATTCATATGCCTACTCATTCAGATTCATAAATTTAGAAAAATACTTATAATACTCATAAATGATTCGAGTGATTCGAATCATTCGTCAAAATTTACAGTCTTAGTTGTTGTTGCATTTACAAAGACAGAAAAAAGAAAAAGACAAAGACAGCAAAAAAAGCAAACACACAACCTTCTAGTGAGTATTGTAGTGTTCGTACGCGAATCATATTTATTTTGTGATTCGTGTATATGTTGAGTTATGGAGAGTCGAAATCAACAACTTCATATGTATTGTTAAGTAAGAGTACGATGAGTACTGCAAGCTTTGAATATGAGTAGTATGAGTAGGATATTAAAATAAGTATGAATGCGTATAAGTATCAGAAATGATTCGATTCTACTTATCGATTCGACTTATCTTTTCGAATACTCATTGCTGATCTCTGCTACGTACTGATCAGAAAAATTGTTCATATCTTGCCAAGTACAAAACGAAACTCTTTACCACATAACGCATACATAATTTGTCAATACAACCCTTAAGTCAGGATTGAGGCCTAGCTTCTCACACCACTTATGCTGCGTGTGTGTTAAATTTATACATGAGTACCGGAACCTATAGTTTAAAGTCGACTCCAAACGAAATTTTTTTTTTGGAAACTTTTCATGGCAATTTTATTTACTCTCAGAGTTTTGCCAGAAATCTGTTGAGAGGAAGTTGCCAAAGAAATATTTTTTGCATATTTCATTTTGTTGAAGATGTCTGACCTGGTGTTTGAACCGTGGTCTCATATCTAATAAGCCAACGCACTGCCTACTAGTCAACGGCCTACCTACAGATCAAAAAAATTTTTCCTGTCTTGTCGAGTACCAAACGAAAGAAACTCTTTACTAAACTGTTTACGTTTTTTTAAGTTGTGTTTACAACACCAAAATTATTCATCGAGCACCATTTAGTGTTATTTGTCGCATTCCAGCAGTTCCTATAGAAGTTGTCGATGGCAATTTCATACCCATGAAAAGAGAGTCAGGACTATTTCAACGATTTATCTTCCTCGTCTTTAAATTGAATTTAAACCAAATTTCTTCAGTGATCTTCCCACAACTTAATTCAAAACGTACTATTCTGATAGTTGCCATTCATTGGATAGTATTTGCATATAAATATAGGCTGGTTTATCCATCGGTTTAAATTTGAATCTTCGGTTATTTCCACTCTTGCATAATTTTTTTGTACCCTTGTTCATGGTATTGTTGTGAACGATGTTTGGTTTTAACA
Organism: Sarcophaga variegata; assembly: GCA_932273835.1. Classification (NCBI taxonomy): domain Eukaryota; kingdom Metazoa; phylum Arthropoda; class Insecta; order Diptera; family Sarcophagidae; genus Sarcophaga; species Sarcophaga variegata. Next base: position 19,353,642 of record OW026362.1, on the reverse strand, counting down.
GAATGGTGCAAGTTGCCACAATCGATTTATTCCGTCAAACGTTTGATGGCCGTTTCATTGGCTGCCAAGAAGCTGCGATTTGACACTATTGGAGTTTTTTCCGGGGATCGCCGTTAAAGAAAAGCGTTATGCAAACAAATCAGAGGCAATTGAGCATTTGAAGGCCAACATTCGTGGTGTCATTGCCAAGATACGACCCCATACACTCGAAAAAGTGCACGAAATGAGGTACTGTGAGGCCAGCTGCGGCAACCATATGAATGAAATAATATTCCATTTCTAACTGGAACAATTGTACTTCACACTACACACAAAAAAATGCGCAAAGTTTCAAACCGTTTTTGTTTTATTGAATTTTTAAATTTAAATCTTTATTTTCCCCACCATATAAAAATAATAAAATTTACATTGGCTCAACAATACAAAAGTTAAAACGAAATTAGTTCGTATACAAAGGTCCCTCACATTACAACAGATTGGTTATCTCGTCTAAAACAGCCACTAATTTTTTTTAATGATTTGTTTTTTATTTCTTTTTTTCAATTCACTCACTTCATATTATTAGAGCTGAACGTCTTTTATTCCATTACGTTTGGTTAAATACTCCCGTACTCTTTTATTTTCATTTAAACAATTTATGGGCCTTTTTTTTTGCTTTTCATCCAACCAAACATTTGATTTAATTGGTTTAGATTTTAAAGCGCGCACTTGAATAATGGCAATGATCTCTAATTATTTTTTAAAACATTATAATAAATATGTAATAAAGTAATTAAAGTGAAAATAAATAATTATAAATAATACAACAATACAACAATACAATTTGAAAAGCAAACAAAAAATGTACATGAAAATGAACTTTAAGCAGAAGGTGCTAAAATGATTATAGAAGTGTAACAGGCACGCCTTTGTTTAAAAAAAAATATTTTCATCGATTTTTTCTTTATTTTCTCCACTTTTTTTTTATGATTTTGCTTATGATTCATGAAATATTTTATCCATCATGCCAATTGTTGAGTATTTTAAAAGAGAAAGTATTCATCATAATGGTTAGACAAATTGTTTTCTTGGAATATTTTGTATAAAATTTTTATAATAATCATGAATATTACAGACAATTAATATTGATTTTGAAATACTTTTTTCAATGGCAAACAATTAGCGACTGGCACTTAAAAATTTTCTAAAATTTTTTTATTATCTTTCAACAAATACTAACTAGACCTCAAGGCCAAAACTGTATTTTAAGTTGGACGCGATCATCTAAAATTTTTATTAATTTAAATTTCTTGGTGGCTTAAACTATTCATTTGACATAATATGGTATGAATAGTAAAAGCTAATGGAAAACTAATCAATAAACCCCATATGGATAAGCCAGCACCTACAGTGGACAGCAAAAGTCTTAGTACGGCAAAATATTTTGACAAAAAAAAGTCCTTACAGGTTTAATACTCTTGCGCAAAGTTCCGATATGACTTCAAGAGAGTATTTAGGAGATCATTTGAAAGAAACCTCAAACAAAAGTCCACCGAAATGGTTTTAATGGAGTGCTTGACCTTAAGGGATATTCTACTAAATACAATGGATAGCATTTTCATATATTAGGCCTTTGAATTTTAAATTTACTGAGGGTTCTCCTTGGGGTACCTATGGAGTCATCTGAAAATTTTTCTTATTTTTATCTTGTTTTATGAAAAACTTAAAAAAAATTGTTTGTTTTATATTAAAACAGAAATAAATTAATAAAATAAATATATAAACGATAAATTTGTATACAAACTTTTAGCTAAAATTCATGAAATTGCTAAAATATATTGCCGTACTAAGACTTTTATTGTCCACTGTATATGGATAACCGCAATCCTATCAAGGGTTATATAAGAGATCTGGTCTTCTATGCAAAGAAAAAACGTTTTATGTTTATATTGATGGCTTCGATAAGAGACTGAACAGTTATCATATATTAGAATAGATATTGAAACCAACAGATAATTAAGGCAGCAGTTTTGCAACTGTAATCTAAACCTGCTTTTTGAAGATATTGTTGCAAATTGCGTGATTCTCAAAGATGACAATATCTTTGATTTGATTCGCTGACCATAGCAGAATATAGAATGGGGTTTTTGGAAATCACTCATTTAGCAACTTAAAAGTATTGCAGATTATCTTTAAGAAAACCGCTATGGTCTAGGAAGTAGTGTGTTGGCTTATTAGACGAAAAGCCAAGGTTCAAACCCCAGGCCAGACATCAAGACAAAATACAAAAAGTATTTCTTCGACGACTTCCTCTCAGCAGATTTCTGTCAATAACTATTAGAGTAAATAAAATTACCATGAAAAGTTTCTCAAAAAATCTGTCGTTCGGAGTCGACTTTAAACTGTAGATCCCGCCACTCATGTATAAAATTAACACACATAAGTGGTTTGAGAACCTGACTGAAGGGTTGCAATGACCAATTATGTATGTATGTATGTATGTATGTTAGTTTTCATAGTACTTACTCACTTACTTAATTACATTACAATTTTTTAGTAAGGATTACAACCCAGCTGCTCACACCACCCTTGTTGTGTGTCTGTGTGTTAATTTTATCCTTGAGTGACGCGTCGATTCCGAATGGCAAATTTTTGAAATGCTTTTCATTGCAATGTTATTTAGTCTCAGATTTTTTGCAGAATACAGCTGAGAGGAAGTCGCCAAAGAAATATTTTTTCATATTTCGTTTTGGCCGAGTTGTCAGAGTTAGGTTGTACGTCAGGATCGCGGCGATTTAAACTACGGCGACTAATTTTCATAGTAAAAATTGTTTCCAATTTTCTGATTACTTCTGTTCTTGGAAAATTCATTTCGAAATGCAATAATTGTCGTTGGAGATATGGATTTAATATAGAATCTACGACAGTGTATTATACATACATATATAACATAATTGGTCATTACAACCCTTTTTAGTCAGTATTACGACCTAGTTTCTCACACCACTCATGTTGTGTGCATTAATTTTTTATACATGAGTGGCGGGACCTACTGTATAACGTCGCTTCCGAACGACATATTTTTGAAAAGCTTTTCATGCTTTTCATTTTTTTTTCTTAGAGTTTTTGCCAGAATTCTGCTGAGAGGAAGTCGCCGAAGAAATATTTTTTCATATTTCATAACGTCTAATAAGCCAATACACTACCTACTAGACCACGGCGACTACGACAGAAAACAATTTCTCTACTCTCTACACTCTAATTTTGTTTTTAAATCCTATTTTTTATTCGTATTTTTCCTCCTTAATTTTATTGAAATTAATTTCTTTGTTTTTATTTTCTTTTAATTACAGAGGGACGTACATTTGGTAAAATTCGTCGTTTGCAAATGGCTCTTATACCGCTGATGTTCAAATTTGGTGTTCTTTCCGCTATGGTTGCCTTTTTAGTGGTGGTCGCTCTCAAAACACTTTTCTTGGTGAAAATCTTAGTTGGCATTAATCTATTGGCAATTTTGGCTAAATTCTTTACACTTAAAACTAATTTTGGACATGTTGAGCATGTAGCGCCACCTACCTGGAATTGGACGCCATATGTCAATAGTGGTTGGCAATCAACTGCCCCCGAACATGCGCCTCCTCAGTCTCACATTAATAAGGAAATCCATTTACATATACATGGTGCTGGCGCAGTACAGCCACAAGTAGCTGGTTATACATCTGTAAGTCCGTCGCATGGTTGGGAAAGACGTAATGATCCCTATAGTGCTTATGAAACAATGGCTTTGCAAGGCCAACACAATGAAATTGTGCCAAATGGTTTGTCTGGTAATAATGGAGCTCCTAGTAATATTGAACAATACAATGTGGCGCCCCCCAATCATCGAATGCGTTAAGTAAATATTGCTTAGTGAAATAGTCCTTGGCTTTCAACTGGTCTTTAGTAACTAATATATTCCAGCTTAGGGATTTGCTTTATTTTGTTTGTAAATTAGTTTTAAGTTTATATAAGTGTAAATAAATGTTAAAATGTAAATATTTATTGCTTTAGAATTAATAAATTATTATAATTAAGAGATAAACAATTATTGTAATTTATTTAAAAACCAAAATAAAGTACAAAATGGAAGAGAAATTTTTTGTAACACTTTTTGTTTTTCAAATGGCAAAAGTCCAATGACTTGGTTTTGGCAATGGCGAAATGGCAATGAAATTGAAATACTTGAGACATTGTACATGCGCCTACACAAAGTTTTAGATACGTATACGTATGCTAAATGTAAACAAACTGGTATGGAGCGTTACTGAATTAGAAATTATTGTAGCAATAAATAAAAGACTTAAGACACAAACTCTAAAGCCATACACAAAAAAATCTCTTAAAAATTTAAGTTTCAGAGAAATTAAAGTTCATTTTCAGTGACCAGTTCAAGCTGTTTCAAATACGAAAGTATGTGTTAAACTCTGGAGAATGATGTAGTCACCCCCAAATTTACGCAAATATTTGAAATCCCAATTCTATTCACAGTGGCTATTTTAGCTTAGAATTGTTTCTTTTAAGAGCAGTTAGCTTTCAAATCTTTTTGCAATATTGAATATCAATAACTTTAAATATTTTAATTTAATTGCAATGTATGTAGAATGGTTGCAGTTTAATAAACTTGATTTTTGCCAAATCAAGACTAGGTTAGGTATGGTAGGGGATCTCCTTTAGAGGAAGAAGATCCTCTTAGGCAAGAATTCGGGGTCGGGTTTCAAACATTCCCTAGAGAAAAATGAAAATCCAGCTATTGCAGCAACCTTTATTTTAGACAAAGGGATCAAACAGCGAGAGGTCAAAAAGACTCGTCTCTATATGAAAAGAGCAGGGCGCTGACACATGAGGTGAAAGACAGTCTCTTCCTCCTCCTCAGACCCACAGCTACTGCAAGCTGTGTCTTTCGGTGTTCCTACCAAGAATTCAAATTGTGCAATCGATAGCCATGCGATTTAAGGACAGAAGACAGCCTCCCGTGTCCAGTAGAGTGAGCACATCTCCTCTTGCTGCCAACGAAATTGACATTCACTATATTCACTGCCTTTGTGCAACAAAGAAGTGACAAGCCTATCCATCCTCAGATCTGCTAAATTGGATCAATCAACCGTAGGCAAGTAGGTAGTGTGTTGTCCTATTGGACGTGAGGCCACGGTTCAAATCCCAAGTCAGACATCTTTAACAATTATGCGTGTATGTATATATGCATATATGTATTTTGAAACATACACTGAGCGCCATAAGTGAGTCAACACTTTTGTTCTTAAATATAAAACAGTTTTGTTCTTAAGCATAACAAAAGTTCGTTCATCATGAATTGTTGTTTTTGTTTGAACATTTTATAAGTAATAAATAAACGTTTTTATTTTTGGAAATTTATTCGACTATTCTCATTTACTTTTCTCAATATCCTAAGAAAATGAATTATTTCAGTGGTGTTCACTCACTTTTGGCGCTCAGTGTATATTGCTACAATGAATATACAAATAGTGTGCCTTAATTTCATTACTAAAGGTTTCATTTGTATTTTTTGTATGTATTTTAAATTGTTAAAAGGAATGCTAAATAAAGCAAAAGACTTAGGAAACAAACTTGTTTTCATATTACATAAAGTAATGTCATCAATAAGCAATTTATTTAAAAATTAAAATAAAAATTATTGTTTAAAAATTCCAGGTCAGACAACGGCAACAAAATGAAATATGAAAAAAAAAATATTTTTTCGGTGACTTCCTCTCAGCAAATTTCTGGCAAAAACTCTGAGAGTAAATAAAATTGCCATGAAAGTTTCTCAAAAATCTGTCATTCGGAATAGAATTAAAACTGTAGGTCCCTCCACTCATGCATAAAATTAACACACACAATATAGGTGGTGTGAGAAACTAGGTTGTAATCCTGACTGAAGGGTTGCAATGACCAATCGTGTGTGTGTGCATAAATAAATCATAAGACTTAGGAAACAAACTCGTTTTCATAATACATAATGTAATGTCATAAAGGCCACAATTGTTATCATCGATAAACCATTTATTTGAAAATGAAAAAAATATTTAATATGCTACCGAATCTACCAATTCATTTACCCTCTAATTCATTATTTAATGCTCCTATCACTCGGATGTTTAATAAATAATGCGTTATGTTAACACAATATGTAACATGATTTAAATGGTTTCCAGCCATTAAGTATTTAGTCTGTGACAATACCTGGTCATTGTTGCAGACGGTGTAGTGTACATTTTACACATTTTGATGTATATTTTTCATATGTTCTTCGAATAATTATTTACATATGCCTTCGAGATATTTTTATTTGCTTAAAATTTTCTACTTTCGTTTATCTACTTTTAACAATAATGATGTCTGTTCCTTTTCTTCTTTTTTTTGTATTGAAATGATTTTTATGGGAAAGAACTAATTTTATTTCAAATGAAAGTGAAAAGATTTCTCCTCTTAAAAAATGTAAATTGTTTAATTGTTTAAGTGTTGGTGGATTATCTCTTTTAAAAATTGTTTTCTTTTTGTTAACTAATTTGGGCAGAAATGGAACTTATTCTGTTAGTTTTAATTATTAAATTAGAAATGGAAAGTTAAATTCAATGAATCAATGTAATGATATTTTGAGCTTTGATGGTATGGAAAATAAAGAAAATACGGTATTCCCCGGATATAAGCACTTTCAAAAATGCTTGCAGGACAGTGTTTATCCCCGCTTATAATTCTTATATCGAAATCCCGCACCTGAGATCAAATAGCCGCGTGTCATTCAAACTGATAGAATTCTCACTGTCTCAATGACAGCAATGATTTCGTATTCGATGGAATACCGGTTGGTCGGAGAGGGCTTTGATCATCTTCTACAGCTCGGTGAGGTGAGCAAAGTTGTAATTTGCTAGGTCGCAGTGTCACTTCGAGATCACTGCTAAGAAACAGTTGCAAGAGATGCATCCGCAGCGGACTTTAAAGACATAGTTAAGTGTCCTATTGTAGCATTAACTGGGCATAAAAACAGATTGTTGACTCGCCCGAGATCTACACCAGGTCAGATTGGTAGAAGAGTTTTACAAATTACGAAAGGCGAATTTTGGGGCATTGTACGTTTTCTGTCAATAATCAATTATCTGAGATTCCTTTGTCTCAGTTGCATTACGCTGTCCAATTTTCTGCCGTATGACGTTAATACTAAATATTGGCTTTCAATGGCTCAACAAGTCCGAAAACACACGAACGAGGGAGCTATAGAACAGGATCAATTTTGCAAAGTTGTCAAAAAACGGGTGCATATACACGAATTTTTTAAAAGAAATTTAAAGTATATTTCGCGTTTATAAGCGGAATGCATTTAACGCCATAGTTTCAGTACATTTTAAAGCAAAAATCAGGATTGCTTAAGTTTTAGTGTAACTAAGAGATGGAATTATTATATCGAGGGTGTTTATATCCGGGGAATATAGTCAATTCTCCTATAACGCGGTGAATGCGTACCGCGTTGTATGGAAACCGCGCTATAAGAGACTCGGGTTTAACCGTACAAACCAATCGTACCGCGTTCTATGGAAACCGTCTACCGCATTGTATGGAAACCGCACTATAAGAAACTCGGAATTAGTACAAATCACATCATGCGTACCGCGTTATATGGAGACCAAGACAAGATAAATTTTAAATTATTTTTATTGAATTAAAGAGTTCGTATAAGGATTGATAGAAAAATGAAACAAAAACTAAACTAAAAGACTGTTTTCCAACAAAAATAAGAAAAACTTTTGTAAAATTATGTAGTTTTTCAACATTCATCCTCACTGTCAGATATGAGTCGCAATTTTAGCTCTGCGTTATATGGTAACCGGGATCTGAGAGTACCGCGTTATAGTAGGGTTCACTGTACTGTATATTGAAAATATATAATCGTACGATAACTTTCGATTTACAAACTCAATAGTAATTTCCCTTTACAAAGGCTTTTCATTTAAAAGATAATGAAAGAAATATTTAAAAATATTCTTTTAAGTTTAAAAATTTCGAAATTAAAAAAAACTTTAAAAATACACGTGTTCTATGCACATTGTACGTAAGTATGTATATATTTAGAAATGGTGATTTAGACATACATACATATTGTTAATTTACTTTTAGGAATTTAACAAAAACTTTATTAAAACCATTATATTAAATCAAAATCTAAGCACAGCTTTACATTTTAATATTATTTAAGCCTGATTGTAAACTATACTATAGCGCAACACTTAGAAACAACACTAGTTTTCTTTCAGCTTTTACTAGCAAGCAAAAGTAGGCAATACACATTTCTTCTGCTATTATAACAGGGTGTTTTGGCTACAAAGATTTTAATAAAATGACAGAGAAAATACAGGAGGTTTGAAAATTTACCGTTTAGAAGTAATAATAAAAAGCCAAATCTTTTTTTATGGGGATTTTATAAGTACCAAAAGAGGTAAAAAAGTTCTCTAGAAGTTCTTTATTTATAAAATTTGTGTACAAATTGAAACATTGGGTGCCCTGGTGGTCTAGTGGGTAGTGTGATAGACTATTAGCGTGAGGGTCGTGGGTTCGATTCCCACAAGTCTCTGGTCTGTGACACTACACCGAGCATATGGTCAAGTTATTCCGGTCGTATATAATTAAAATATAATTTGTAATTGTATTGTAATTAATAAATAAATAAATTGGATTCCGAGCGACAGATTTTTAAGAAACTTTATCACGAAAATTTTATTTACTTTCAGAGTTTTTATCAGAAATCTGCTGAGAGGACGTCGACGAAGCAATATTTCCTCATATTTCGTTTTGTTGAAGATGGAGTTTGAACCGTGGCCTCACATCTAATAAGCCAACACACTACATACTATACTACGGCAATTATAACTTGGTCAGTGTAACTAAAACAAAGTAAAGTAATAACAAGATGGGAAGATAGCTTTTACACGCCTTAAACAAAAAAGTTCATAGATTTCAAGAAAGCCTTCAATACCTTTAGACGAACTATCATATGGAAAGCATCGAGAAGAAAAGGAGTACCCCAGAAGACAATACGAATCATTAGCTTTATGTACGAGGATGTAGAACTCTCAGTTCTTAACAAAGGCAATATACGCCAACCATTTCACACAAAGGCTGGAGGAAAACAAAAGTTGATTTCGAACGCCATCTTGCAAAAACTACAGGTATTAATCAACAAGTGCCTGAGAATCATATGTATAATATTCTCTCCTCATAACATAAGCAAAATGGGCCTCTGGAACCCTAGTAACGAGGAACCGATAATAACGTAAATAAAACGTAGGAAATGGAGATGGATCGGCCATATTATCCAAAAGAATACTGATAGTATGACAAGAATACCACTTGAGAGGAATCCCCAAGGCTCAAGAAATCGTGGTTGGCCAAGGAATGCCTGGAGACATCCGATACTCCAATCTTATGTAGGAAGACACAAAAAAATGCAGTCAACCGGATAAGATGGAAATGCTTTGTGGAAAGAAACCATATGCTCTTAAGAGGGATAATGGACAAAAAAGGAGAACAATGGAAAAATCATGAAACGGAAGAGTACTTATCGCGCATCAACTCAAAGAGAAAGTGGTATTTAATTTAAGAAGGAGCTACCAACTCTTTATGTTCCGTAAGTAACGTCTAGAAAACTCAATAATATATACAGCTAGATGAGTTATTAAATTATGTAAGCAATTAAAAAGCGAAAAGAATTACAAATAAGCCACTAATAAACAAACAAATTTAGGGTCGAAAGGTTAAAAAAAACCAGATCATTCAAAGAAATATGGATTTAAAACTGTGGGGTATTATGTGTCACTACGAAATTGTTTTTATATTAAACCGGCAGCACATTCTTCCTAATTAAGGCTTATTTATGGAGTTTGTATAAGTATTTGATAAACGTAATCACTAAACCAGAGATCAGAGTGAGTCAATAGTATTGAAATTTAACTATTCTGACTCATTCGTACTCACTACAACAACATTGATTTATAAGTACAGTTTGCAATGAGTATGAGTACAACGTTGGCATCAGACTCATAACATTCGAAATATTTTTGATTCATACGCCTACTCATTCAGATTCATAAATTTAGAAAAATACTTTTAATAGTGATTCGAATCATTCATCAAAATTTACAGTCTTAGTTGTTGTTGCATTTACAAAAAAAGAAGAAATAAAAAGACAAAGACATCAAGCAAAGCAAACACACAACCTTCTAGTGAGTATTGTAGTGTTCGTACGCGAAACATAATTATTTTATGATTCTTGTAAATGTTGAGTAAAGGAGAGTCGAAATCAACAACATTATGCGTATTGTTAAGTATGAGTATGATGAGTACATCCAAACTTTGAATATGAGTAGTATGAGTATGATGTTAAAATAAGTATGAATGCGTATAAGTATCAGACATTATGAGTATGATTCCAATCTACTCATCTTTTTGAATACTCATTGCTGATCTCTGCACTAAACCAACCATTAAACGCATATTTATATTTCATTATTTGTACATTACACACACATACATACATAACTGGTCATTACAATCCTTTAGTAAGCGTTACGACCCAGCTTCTCATTCCACTTATGTTGTGTGTGTTAATTTTACTCGAATGGCGGGACTGATCTACAGTTTAAAGTTGACACCGAACGACAGATTTGTTTTGAACAATTTTTCTTGGCAAGTTTATTTTACTTTCAAATTATTTTTCCAGAAATCTGCTGAGAGGAAGTCGCCTTTTTTCATATTTCGATTTCCTGGAGATTTCTAATCAAAGATTTGAGCCAAAGCCTCACGTCTACTATATAACATCTTTATATTTTGTGACATTCGTGATCAATGCTGGAAATGAAATTTAAACCAATACATTTGCGCAGGAATTGCTGTAGGTTGCTAAGAAGTTCAGATTCTGATAAAGAAGCAGACTGATACAGCTGCTAATGGTGGTACCGTACCGTACCGTGTGGTCGACATATGAAGAAGAAGTACTTTCAAGGGTGTGCTAGGACCAACATGCTATTCAAGGAGAAACACATTGTGGCAGATACATAAAGCTGCAAGGCAGACAAATAGAATATGAAGAATATGAAGTCCTACAATGCATTTCTTTTTGTATAGCTCGCGTATTATGCTTTGCCAATGCTTTGATTCGGTTCATAATTCTGAAGTCGCCGTAGTCTAGTAGGTAGTGTGTTGGTTTATTAGGCGTGAAGCCACGGTTCAAACCCCAGTACAGACATCTTCAACAAAACGAAATATGAAAACGAATATTTGTTCGGTAACTTAGATTAGGTTAGGTTAGAGCACGAGTACTTGTCAATTAAGACAAGTACAGTACCCGGAGGTCGAATTGACCCATTGCACAACGAGCTAGTTTCCCGCATGTTGTGTGTGTTAATTTTATACATGAGTGGTGTGACCTACAGTTTAAAGTCGACTCCGAACGACAGATATTTGAGAAACTTTTTCATGGCAATTTTATTTACTCTCAGAGTTTTTGCCAGAAATCTGTTGAGAGGAAGTCGCCGAAGAAATACTTTTTGTATTTTGTCTGGCCTGGGGCTCGAACCCTGGCTTTAAGTCTTCGGCAACTTACTCTCAGCAGATTTCTGGCAAGATTGCTCAAGAATCTGTGGCTCGGAGTCTATTTTAAACTGTATGTCCCGCCACATGAGTGGTGTGATAGGCTAAGTCGTAATCCTGAATGGAGCAAACATGCAACTACAAGGTAATGTCACTGACAGCCTTTAACTTGGCAAAGCCCAGTGCTATCTTTGTAAGTACATGTCAAGCAGCCTACAGCCTCTCTGTCTTAAATCAGGCGCTCCCCGGGTACTGGTATCTGGCATCCGCTGGGTACTTGCTAATGTGAGAAGGCAAGATCGACGATTTGGTACGACATTGGCTAGGTTAGGTTAGGTTAGAGAACGTGTACTTGTCAATTAAGACAAGTACAGTACGAGGAGGTCGAATTGACCGATTGTACAACGTCCTAGTTTCTCACACCACTTATGTTGTGTGTGTTAATTTTATACATGAGTGGTGGGACCTACAGTTTAAAGTCGACTCCGAACGACAGATTTTTATTTATTGAGAAACTTTTCATGGCAATTTTTATTTACTCTCAGAGTTTTTGCCAGAAATCTACTGAGAGGAAGTCGCCGAAAAAATACTTTTTGTATTTTGTCTTTGATGCCTGGCCTGGGGCTCGAACCCAGGATTTTGCGTCTAATAAGCCAACACACTACCTACTAGACTACGGCGACTTCACGATATTGGCTATGATTTTGTATAAATGGAATATGGATTTGGTGATTTTGGGCGGGTTGTAGTGGGGTTCTGACGCCCTGGGGGAAATATTTTTTCTCTAACGGTTTTCAGAAACTCCACTTCACCTCCTTTCCGTTAAAATCTTGGCAGGTCTCAAGGTACGTTCTTGGTTCCGTTCCATTAAGTTGTAGGCGTATAGGGGCTTTTAAGTTTACACTTCTGTTCAGCTCCCCGATCTGGCTCTAAAAAGCTGAACTCATAAGGTCAGGTGCCAATCCTCCTCAGCGGAAAAAAAATCATGCATGGAACGTATGTATGTATGTATGTAAAAAAGTACATGTACTAAGGACAATGGAAAAAGTCATAGCTTTCCATTGACGATACAAATGAAAACACAATTGAAATACAATTGAAACACATTTTAAATAAACATTGGTTTATAAAAATTTATACATACATACATACATATATCCCATAACATTTCTTTTTACTTGTAAATGTCGTACATATGTGTATGTTTGTGTATATTTTTATTTCACTTTCTAGTTTGAATTTCTTTATACATAAATCTTAATAATTTTAATATTGTTTTTTAAAATTTTCTCTAAATTCCTTAGAAAAAAATTGAAACCATATTTACAACGAAAGAAATATTATCATTTAAAATATTTGTAAAGAAAATGCATTTCAAACACACATTTGGACATAAAATCAAATCAAATACAAAGAAAACAAAATACATACATACATATGTATGTATATTGTAGCATAAAACGAAATAATATTTCTAGTAAACTGCTCTATATATTAACCTTCTAATCAAGTAATACTTGTACCAATATATGTATGCATGTATGTATGTACATATATTGTTATTATAATGCCACCATTAAAGATACATACATACATGTATGTATGTATGTATATAGCCATTAAAAGTTGATTGATGTTGTTTTTGTTTATGTTTTTCTTTTACTTTAAAAAAGGAAATAAATAATTAAATGCAAGTACTAGACTTTTTGCTAAGAGATTCAAATAAAATCAAGTGGATAAAAAAAGAAACAACAAAACGACAAAAACAAAAAACTCAAATAAGGAAAAAACTTTATTTGTTAAACAATAAAGACAATAATACGTACGATGTAGTATTTTTATTGCCTACAACTATATTATATTGTGAGTAAATGTGTGAAAAAAATGTATGTATTCACGATTTTCTTTTCTATGCATCCATCAACTATGAAAGTGACAATAAATAAATATCGATAAGGAAAGAATCAAGTAAATGGAATCTAAAAAAAAATATTTAATAAATAGAAAATATTTCATTTAATATGGAAATCTTTAAGATATTTACGATTCAGAAAGTATTTAGCAGAGTTAAGAAACTAAAAAAATTAAAAATAAAATTTGTTAAATTGTTGATCACGATTGCATTGCAAAGATCTTATCTTATAATGGTTGAGGTTTCCAATACTTAGCTCAGGATTACTACATAATGTGTTAATCATCAAGAAAATCTAATCCATGAGAATTAACAACGTAAGCACCGACATCATGCTACAACGCCAACCAGTCGATTACGTAGACAGGTTCTACTATCTAAGCAGAAACAGATGTGATCAATAGGCTCAATAAAGCAAGATCGGCATTCAGACGACCACAACCAATATGGAGAAGCTCACAAATATCCAGATGTAAAATCGACGGAAGTTAGTATCGAACACCATAACACAAAAACTACATGTATTCATCAACAAGTGCGTCAGAATCATATGCAAAATATTCTAACCAAATATCATCAGCAACATGAATCTCTGGAACCCTACCAACGAGGAACTCATAATAAGGCAAATAAAACGTAGGAAATGGAAATGGATAGGCCATACTATCAGTATTCTTTCTGACAAGAAATGCACTAGAGTGAAATACTCAAGCTTCTTGAGAAGCCGTGGCCGGCCAAGCAACGCCTGGAAACTTTCAAAACTCCAGTGAATCTTTCATGGGAAAACAAAAAAAAAAGCAGTCAACCGGATAAGGTAGAAATGCTCTGTGGAATCCATATGATTCCAGGAGGGGTAATGGAAAAATAAGTTTAAAAATGAGAACAATGGAAAAACCATGGAATCCTTTTCTCAGGATTACTACCTAATTTCTTGCAGCATCAATGTTGTGTATTAATTTTTACCTAAGAGTGACGAAGGTTTAAATTTCCTTTCCATGGCAATTTTATTTATTATCAGAGTTTTTTGTCAAAAATACTGCTGGGCGAAAGTCGCCGATAGAAACATTTTTTCGTTTTGCTCGAGCTGAGCTCTCGTTTGGGAGCTACTGTAGAGTTTAACTGAAATTTTCAAATTGATATTAAATACAATGATTGGAAATACGTAAGTGGAAGTAACAGCTCTTATAATTATTGCCAAATATAGTGAAATGAGATTAAAATGGGCGACTTCAAATCCGAGCAATCCGATTTGAAAGATTTTGTTTTTCTATGTGAAATTGATTATTAACCAACTAAGAAATTTGTACATTTAAACTATTGGAAGTCAATCTACCTGACTCTTTATAGAAATTTAATAAAAATTTAATTCTAGTCCTTCTATTGTCGAATTTGGGAAGATGCCAATAAACATGAGATCAAAGTGTATTCCGAAAAAGTTACTGTTTGAGGTGTTCTGTGACAACGATGTTGGCCAGCCCATCAACGGCGAGCAATATTATGTCTCATTTAAAGAAAACAATTAGATTCGTCGCCTATCTCTCTGGTCCCAAGTAACGTCTGACCGTAAGGAAACTTGTTGTGGAATCCTTGATACCATGGATATATAGTGGGATACCTGCAGCAAGTCCAATTTTTCGACAATATCGATCATTCTACACACTTTTAGCGGAGTTAATTGGGTATTATTAGGAACACCTTAGACAACAATTTCTATATAGTGGGATACCTGCAATATCGATCATCCTACCCAGACATTGTTAAAACAAATAATTTTTTTTGTCAAAGTTTTTTAATTTCCAAAATAATTTCCGAATTAGCAGAGAAGCTGTTCCACTCAGGAACGTGTGGGTCATAGTTTTTACGGAATGGAATAGAGATTCCATCCTCCGATATTATATACATATGTATATGGGTGATTTCTTCCTTGACCATTTTTTGTATTTTCTGTTAAACATTTAACACTACTCTGTTAACTTATCATTAGCTCTGTTAAAATTTTTGCTTTTAAGCCTTTAAGACTCTTACGAGCGTATTATGTGAACGATTGAAACCACTCGTCAAAACAGTACGGCTTAAAACGTGGTAAATCCACTATCTGCCACTATCACATTACGCCAAATCGTGGACGACTCATAAGACTCATAGACAAGTCGACACACACCATCTCTTATAAGGCAGTCTTCGATAGCCCTATAAGGAATCGTATTTTTACCGCATTGTCTGAACTCGGTATTCTATCAATGAACCTTTTTGAACCTTCTGATACCGTGCGAGGTTTTAGACAAGGTATTGCCTTATCATGCGACCTCTTTAACTCTGTTATGGAGAGATTTTCTACAAAAGTTTCCAGTTGCTTGCCTACGCTAACGACTTCGACATCATAGATGCATGGATGCCATTAAGTACCGATACAGCAGGATGCTCCAGCGAAACAAGTATTTGATGTGGAGATTAGTGGAAGTCGGCATACGGTATGATTTTACCTACGTTGGAAGGACCAAATGGAGGGCAGGTTGAAATCCGTTAAATGAATTGTTAATTCCCAAATAGATAAGTACTTAAGTAAGCGGTTTTGTTTCAACGTTATTCAGATATGTCTACAATAATCAGATTTTAATTTTTTTCCTGTATTATCGTTCATTTATATTTAAATCGGACCAAAATTGTATATTTTTTAAGACTTTATCCCATTCAATGCTACATGAGATCTATTCAAGAATTTTTTTCTTCAAACTTCAAACAATCCATTTTGGCTACTGTAAACAGAAGTTTGTTTCTTAAGTCTTTTGTTTTCTTATGGCATTTCATAAAAGAATGCTTCTACTTAGCAAAATATAACAGAGTTTCCAAATGCCAATTGATGAGTTCGACAATTGATGTGCTCAACAAATGGTTTCATTTTAAATCCTGTTTTTTTCTTGAGTTTTTTTAATTGCTTTAGGCGTAGCAGAGTGTCATATTTCACACCTTTTTAATTAACACCGCCGGCATCAATTAAATGCCAACACTATGCTTTTCTTTAGCATTTGGCATACGTATTAGCACCCGACAAACAAAGTTGCCACAATTTAAGGCTCGGTCTGTTGCATTAAGTTGTTTTTTTTTTCATTCTATTTATGAATTTAATAACTTTATTGGCATTAAAATGGGTGTACTTGTGTAAAAACTTATATGCAACTACACATTGAGAAAGAGAGAAAAAAAGGAAACAGAAAAAAAACAAAACTTCATTAAGATCGATAGAGAAGAGCCATTTAAATAAAGTGAATTGATCTCGTTTATGAATTGAAGACGATGAAGAAGCAGAAATGAAAACATGGCAACAACAGTGAACAGTGAAATGCCATTCAGTGTCGAACAAATTGAATTAAAAACGTGCAATATGCAGCACCCAAGAGATATGGACAATTTTAACACGGTTTAAAATGGAAATAAGAAGAAGAAGAATTGAATATTGTTCTGTATATAAGGCAAACAGCGTATGAGTATGCGTATGCGATGGTTTAGATTGTTAGTTTTTGGTGCTGAAATACCATTCATTAGCCAAATGAAGATTATTACAAATATAAGGAGAGTACAAGTGATACTTGAGCATTGGATGTTGGTGTTGTTTTTTTTTTGCTTCTTATTTAATTGTTTTTGTTGTGTTTTTCTTTTGCTTGTATGATTAAAAAACGTGTTGTTTTAGCCATATTCATATTAAACGTATTGATTTTCGATTTTCACTTAATAATTTTTTGTCACGCGTTACCATCAACCATGTGAGATGTATAAGAGGCGGTGAAGTGAGGAAAATACAAGCAAGCAAGATAGAAAGAAATAAAGAAAGAAGACACATAATTGTTCGCGGCAATAATTGGGAATATCAACAACAACAACAACAGAAGGAAAAAAAGTGAATCTTGTAAATCTTTCGCGTTTTCGCTACCAATTATGAATAATTACAATGTACTTGTATGTATTTACCAGCAGTTTTGTCATACGAACAGTTGTACAATGAGTCCAACATGTTTCGGTTATGGTCACTTTTTTTATACCACAATCGAAATGAAAATTGATTTTCAAAAAACAAAACAAAACAAAATAAAAGAAAAACGTCCAGAAATAATAAAAAAATATACACTGTAGTACAGTATTTGCTATTTAAACCATAAATATATTCGATAAATAAATCTTAACGTTGTTGTTTTTTCTTATTTGTTTTGTTTAGTTGTTAAGAAAACCATAAAGTTTTCCTTTTCATATGGTTTTTATCTGATGATGACGATGATGATCATCATCATTATCATCGTCATTGTAACGTATGGTATTGTATGTTTCGATAATGATTTGTGGTATTGATTGATTTCGGAGATAAAAAAAAATAATCACAATGATAATGATGTTGTTTTGTCCTCATAATTGCTTTTAACTCTTGAGTTGTTGTACCTACTCAGTGTTGCATATTTATGGTTGAACACAGTTTTAACAACTTTAACCTACTGGAGACGTGTTAGTATAAGAAAAAGTATGTTTTAATTGGTTTGGAATAAATATCATAAATAACTACATATGTACATACATACATACATACATACATACATACATACATACATATATATTAAATCTGTTGAGATGTCCTTAACAATAAATTCAATTTACAGTTCAATTTTTGTTTGGCCTGGTCGGCAAAGAGATTGCTTAACAAGATATTTTCCATTGGATAAAGCGAATTTAAAAATTATTTTCTATTGCTCTACACTTTTCATATAACCTTCGTTGCAATGCAACGGCTTCTGTATACTCTTGCAGCGCTAAGTACTGTGGGGACGCTTTGATCATGAATACAAAATCGATTCAACACTGCACTCGATCCTGGATCTAATAGAAACATAAAATTCTATTTAAAGTTGTAAATTTTTACAATATCAGTGATTATTAGACTCAAAGTGGGATTGAAAACAAATTTCATTGACAATCACCATCAGCAGGGATAATTACCATCCTGCTAGTCTAGTGGGTAGTGTGTTAGGCTATTAGCATGAGGGTCGTAAGTTCGATTCCCATCAGGGACTGATCTGGTCTGCTACACTACAACGAGCATAGGGTCCATGTATGTATTAGAGATCAGCAATGAATCGTTTTTCGCTACTCATAAGTACTCATGAAATTCCGAGTATGAGTGAGTCAACAGTATTGAAATTCAACTAATCTGATTCATTCGTACTCACTACAACATTGATTTATAAGTAGAGGTTGCAATGAGTATGAGTACAACGTTGACATCAAACTCATAACATTCGAAATATGTTTGATTTATACGCCTACTCATTCAGATTCATAAATTTAGAAAAGTACTTATAATACTCATAAACGATTCGAGTGATTCGAATCATTCATCAAAATTTAAGGTCTTAGTTAATGTTGCATTTCCAAAAAAAGAAGAAATAAAAAGACAAAGACAGCAAGCAAAGCAAGCACACATCCTTCTAGTGAGTATTGTAGTGTTCGTACGCGAATCATAATTATTTTGTGATTCGTGTAAATGTTGAGTAAAGGAGAGTCGAAATCAACAACATCATACGTATTGTGAAGTATGAGTACGATGAGTACATCAAACTTTGAATAAGAGTAGTATGACTATAATATTAAAATAAGTATGAAGGCGTATAAGTATCAGAATTTATGAGTATGATTCGATTCTACTCATCTCTTTGAATACTCATTGCTGATCTCTGGTATGTATGTATTCGAATTAAAGCAAAAAATTTAAATAATTCACCAACATCTAGATTTTCAAGATTTTATGACCCACAAGACAGGAGGAATATGAAACTACTTGTCGGTTACTAAACATCGGAGCAACTGAAACTTACTGGAAATTATGATTCAAGGTGCACATTAATAAAACGCAGGCTGAAATAATTAGAAGTTGATTTCTCTTGTGACCATGAATATATTGTGAATATGAAATTGGACAACTAATAATCTCAGAATTGCTAGATTTACGCACATACAAACATCATTGGTCATTACAATTCTTTAGTTAGGATTACGACCTAGCTTCCCATACCACTTAGATTGTATGTATTAACTTTATACCAGAGTGACGGGACCTATAGTTTAAAGTCATATTTCGTTTTGTTGGAGATGTCTGACCTGGGGGTTTGAAACGTGGCCTCACGTCTAACGAACCTACACACTACCTACTAGACTACGGCGGCTTAAATCGCTAGATTTAACCCGCTATTAATGGATTACATCTGATGCAGGAGATTTTGCTCTTGATAAATTTCAAATTTCAGTTGTTTAGGATATCACTACGGCGGCTTACGAGTGACCCTTATAATTTTGTGATATCAACGGAAACCAGCTTAACCTACAACTAAAAATTTCCTAAGAATTTAATATATTTCAATAGGAAGACATTCTGTTATATGCTATTGATACCCATCAAGTATGGGTAAAGCTATAGTAAACAGCTGGCAAACATCACAAAGGGTTTAAAGAAGAAAGAGCTTCTAATGTAAAAAATAATCGAAAGATAACAAACAATTTAATGAATGTAGTTACAATAGAGTGGAGCCGACAAATCGTTTAGCCAGTCCAGATAAGAGCATTGATCTGTTTCTAGGAATATTGACTTTTATTTTTTTACGAAAATAGATTCATAATCACAATCTAATATAACTCCTACATTGGGATGGATTGAGATCTTATGGATGGATTCAAGCCTGAAGTTTGTTGGCTGTTGGCTGAACTTAATTAATGAGCTAAAGAGTATGACAGATACTGGAAGACAGGCATAGTTCCTTTCAAACTGCTTAAAGGGTAGTGAATTATTAATATAGATGCAGATATTAGACTCGTGCGTGAATGTTACTCATTTTATAAAAGGCTTTAGTCGAAGTCTATATACAGGTTTAGTAGTCACTGTCTTATATTAAACCATATGCGAATAATATGTCATCCGTAAACTGATTTTTCTTAAAACTGGTAATCATGTAGAGCAAGAGGAAAGTATCGCCTTCTATGTTATCGCCTTACAGAGTATTAGATTGCTCAATGGGCTAGTGAGAGCTCTATTGCTCTAACTTAATATACTATTACGGACCAACAGTTTTATCTCTAATGGACATTATAGTAAAATGATTTTTTGTAAAATGATACTTTACTTAACGTAGCGATATGTGAGAATGAAAATTGATTTTTCCATATTTATCATATAGAAGTCGCCGTAGTCTAGTAGGTAGTGTGCTGGTTTATTAGACGTGAGGCCACAGTTCAAACCCCAGGTCTCAGACATCTTCAACAAAACGAAATATGAAAAAATATTCCTACAGCAACGGCCGGCTCTCAGCAGATTTCTGGCAAAAACTCTGAGAATAAATAAAATTGCCATGAAAAGTTTCTTAAAAATCTGTCGTTCAGAATCGACTTTAAACTGTAGGTCCCACCACTCATGTATAAAATTAACACACACAACATGAGTGGTGTTGAGAATATAAGCCGTAATATTGACTGAAGGGTTGTAATGGCCAATTATGTATACATACATACAACATACATTTGTACGGCAAAAACTACTCAACACTTTTCTACGATATAAAATCGTTCTCAACAGTTATGGATGAGCTGTAGCTTTCATATTGAAGTTAGGTAACTTCTTGGCATTGGCAACTACAGTCTATAATGTGTTAGTTTATTAGACGTAAGGAGGCCACAGTTCAAACCCCAGGTCTCAGACATCTTCAACAAAACGAAATATGAAAAAATATTCCTATAACGACGGCCGGCTCTCAACAGATTTCGGGAAAAACTCTGAGTGTAAATAAAAAATTAAAATGCTACTCAAGAATCTCGCGGTCGGAGTCGATTTTAAATTATAGATCGCCGCCGCTCATGTATAAAATTAACAAACACAACATAAGTGGTATGAGAAACTAGGTTGTAATCCTGACTGGAAAGGTTGTAATGACCAATTATGTATGTATGTATGATAAACTACATTCAACCGATGACAACACAAGTTCCATTATATTGGAATGGAACACAGAAATTGAATTGTATCCGGCACACAATGCGAAAGCTTGTTAACGACTTAAACGAGTATAATTCCCAAAGCTCCAGACATCTTGAAATACCTCAAAACACATGAAAAAGACAGAGTGATGGAGTGATGAATCCTGGAATGAAATTAATTGGATGGTGACTGATAGACTAGTGGCCGTAGTCTAGGAGGTAGCGTGTTGGCTTATTAGACTTGAGGCCACGGTACAAACACCATGTCAGACATCTCCAACGAAACGAAATGTCTGAAAGTATATATAGGACTACAGTTGAAACCATTTTGAACATAGTTTGGAGGTTAGGCCATTCTACCTATATTAATTCCTTTATACGAGGTACTTCAATAGTTCGTATAGTACTTTTGGAAACTACATTACACTTGTCAAGCATTTCCTTTTCTCTATACAATGGTTATGGCAATATTTGTCCCATAGTTTTTCTTTCTTTTTTTTAAACTTGACTTAAGATTTTTCTTTAAATAAATAATAAATTTAAAAATCAACATTAAATACTTTCTCATACATTTTTGTGATAATTTTTTCTTGAAAAACTTTGTTGTTGAATCTTTTCTTTTGTGCAGTAATTTATTTCTATTCATGTTTTGCCTTTATTGTATGTACATATGTGAACACCATAAATTTGTAAAAAAAATAAAATTGTAGCCAATGTATGTAGGAAAAAAGGTGTTAATTTAATAAATAAATGAAATGAAATAAAATGAAATAAATCAATGAAAGTTTGAAAGTTTGTCACTATTTAGATAATCACTTTTATAAATAAGAAATTCAATACAATACAAATTAAATATAGTACGAGAAGTATTTTGAAATAATTTAATTTACGATAAATAATTATTACAAGTGGTTAGTTATGTCATAATAATAAAAATATTTCTTTTAATTCGATTTATAAACACACATAAATAATAATAATAAACGTATGAAAGTTTTATTATATCACAGTTGCCCTTAAAAGAATAACTTCGTTTGAATTTTAAAACGTTTCGAAATTTTGCTCACGTTTTAATGGTTTTCAAAATTATTTATTTTTGTTTTTATTTTATAAATATTTGTAGACATGTTCCGTTTAAAGAAAGAAATTACTTTTTTGTTTTTTTTCAATTTTATTGGCTTTATTTTGTTAAGTGCATTGGCGCAGATACTTTCTAATTGACCATATTTGAATGCAATATGAACAATGTTATCAAGTATGCATTTTATGAATTGTTATGAAATGTGCAAATATTCACATTTTTATTTGATTATTTATATTGTTTATATATTTAAATACAAATTAGAAGTGTTTTTTTTATAAGTCAAATCAATTAAATAAAAAATATATATTTGCAGTTGGTAACAGAAGAGGAAGAAGTCGCCGTTGTTTGGTAGGTAGTGTGATGGCTTATTAGACGTAAAGCCCGGGTTCGTATCACAGGTCAGACATCAAAACGAAATATGAAAAAAATATTTCTTCGGCGACTTCCTCTCAGCAGATTTCTGACAAAAACTCTGGGAGTAAATAAACCTGGCATGAAAAAGTTTCTTAAAAATCTATCGTTCGGAGTCGACGTTAAACTGTAGGTCCCACCACGCTCGTATAAAATTAACGCACACAACATGAGTGGTGTGAGAAGCTAGGCCGTAATCCTGACTGAAGGGTTGTAATGGCCAAGTATTTATGTATGTATGAACAGAAGCTCAATTTTGCTCCAAAAACAAAATTTCTTCTTTGAAGTTACAAATTGAACACTCGATGCAAATATTTATTGCATTTACATAGATTTAATTATTAAGAGCAGAGTAAATTTGACCATATGCTCAGTGTAGTGTAACAGACCAGAGTCTCTAATGGGAATCGAACCAACAACCCTCACGGTAATAGTCTAGCACACTACCCATAGACCATGACCATCAGGACGATGATGCAAATATAAACTGAAAAATTATAAAAGTTTTTTGCCTCGTCTGTATTCTAGAAAATTTTAAAATAAAGAATTTAAATTTTCTGGAATTCAACTGGAACTTTGAAATTGAAAACATTACCGGATTTTGCAAGGATTTGCTGAGATAACAACTTCTATAGAAATCTACTGTCTTCAAGAAAGATTTGTTAAACGACTGAGCGACTATGAGTGCGAAATGAAGTTCGGAAGTGTTGTTGCGTTGGACATATTTTTTCGAAAATATTTTTCGATTTCTAAGAAGTGTTGTTTCTAAAGTTGACTGAAGGTCCTATAGCCTAGTAAGTAGTGTGTTAGTTTATTAGACATGAGGCCGCAGTTTAAAAACCAGTTCAGACATCTCCAACAAAATGAAATATGAAAAAATATTTCCTCTCAGCAAAATTCTGGCAAAAACTTTGAGAGTTAATAAAGCCGCAATGAAAAGTTTCTCAAAAATATGTCGTTCGGAGTCGACTCTATGCTGTAGGTCCCGCCATTCATGTATAAAATTAGCACAATACGTAAGTGGTGTGAGAAGCTAGGCCATAATCCTAACCAGAGATCAGCAATGAGTAATCAAAAATATGAGTAGAATCATACTCATAATTTCTGATACTTATACGCATTCATACTTATTTTAATATTATACTCATACTACTCATATTCAAAGTTTGAAGTACTCATCGTACTCATACTTCACAATACGCATAATGTTGTTGATTTCGACTCTCCTTTACTCAACGTTTGCAAGAATCACAAAATAAGTATGATTCGCTTAGGGACACTACAATACTCACTTGTGTGTTTGCTTTGCTTGCTGTCTTTTTCTTTCTTCTTTTTTTGTAAATGCAACAACAACTAAGACTGTAAACTTTGATGGATGATTCGAATCACTCGAATCATTTATGAGTATTATAAGTATTTTTCTAAATATATGAATCTGAATGAGTAGGCGTATGAATAAAACATATTTCGAATGTTATGAGTTTAATGTCAACGTTGTACTCATACTCATTGCAACATGTACTTATAAATCAATGTTGTAGTGAATATGAATGAATAAGAGTAGTTGAATTTCAATACAGTTGACTCACTCATACTCAAAATTTCATGAGTATTTATGAGTAGCGAAAAAACGATTCATTGCTGATCCCTGATCCTAACTGAAGGGTCATAATGGCCAATTATGTTGATATTGATTCCAACAGGTGGCCGCGGTCTAGTAGGTAGTGTGTTGATTTATTAGACGAGAAACCGTGGTTCAACCTTCACTTCAAGCATTTCGAACAAAAACAATATATTCCTTTCGGCGACTTCCTCTCAGCAGTCTTTTGGTAAAATACTATGGGAGTAAAATAAAATCGCCATGAAAAATTTTTAATACTGTCGTTCGAGGTCGACATTAAACTGTAGGTCCTGCCGTTCATGGATAAAATTAACAAACACAACATGAGCGATGTGTGAGGCTAGGTTGTAATACTGACTAAAAGGTTTGTAATGACCAATTAAGTAAGTAAGTATTATATGTTTTATTATCATATTGTATGTGTACCATACTATATTGTAGAATATTTTAAGGTAAATTGAAGGCGCCGTAGTCTAGTAGGTAGTGTGTTGACTTATTAGACGTAAAGCCAGAGTTCGAACCCCAGGCCAGACATCAAAACAAAATATAAAAAAATATTTCTTCGGCGACTTCCTCTCAGCAGATTTCTGACAAAAACCCTGAGAGTAAATAAAAATTGTCATGAAAAGTTTCTCAAAAATCTGTCGTTCGGAGTCGACTTTAAACTGTAGGTCCCGCCACTCATGTATAAAATTAACACACACAACTTAAGTGATGTGAGAAACTAGGTCGTAATCCTGACTGAAGGGTTATAATGACCAATTACGGTATGTATGTAAATTGGGGATATACTACATCAGCTGAAGTTGTTGAGAAGAAGAAGAAAGAAGAAAAAAAGGTTGCTGTGACCATCTGTTTTGTCGCTGTCTTAAAAGGGCGTAAATGGAAAATTTTTTGAAAATGATTTCTCTCCAATAATTTTAGTCAACAGGTTAATTCCATGGTATTATATTAATTTGAGAATTTTGGGATAATAAAGGAGTTCGCCAAACAATCTGAAGAGCCTCAAATGAATCCATCTATACTATGCTTGGAAACTATTTCAAGCTGTTTGTGGATCCATTCTATCTAATCTATCGGACCTTATACCCATTATTTACTCAAAAGACACTTGTGAAAGGTACAGTTTGTATATAAAACCAACAGGGTGCCCTGGTAGTCTAGTGGGTAGTGTGCTAGACTATTAGCGTGGGGTTCGTGGATTCGATTCCCACCAGAGGCTCTGGTCTGTGACACTACACCGAGCATATGGTCAAGTTACTCCGCTCGTACATAATTAGAATATAATTTGTAATTGTATTGTAATTAATAAATAAAATGAAATAAAAAAATTAAAACAACAGGTTTCCAAACAGACTATCAAAATTTTGGAAAAGAAAGTTTATTGGGTAAAAGATCTAAATGAACTAAATAGACAGTATGGGTTACAATGAAATTCTATAAATATGAATTAAGAGCAACATCATAGACAAATAATAAGGATTAAGTTTCTACCGAGCACCACAAGTATATACGAGTCGCTTGACCAGAATATTGTTGAATCATATTTGGGACTAGAAAGATTTCCTTAATATTCAAAGCAATTTGAGGTCTTATAAGTCCAAATAATCTGTTTGGCCGTTATGAAAGTAATTTATGTTCTTTATGTAACCTAAATATTTAACGACTTCTGCCGTGGATGCAGATCTGCCGAGGAGGAGGAGACTCTCATCCACTTCCTCTGCCAATGCCCATCCCTTGCGGGATGCAGATATAGGTTATTTGGCTCTCCGACCCTTGTCAGCTTGACGGAGCTATCGTCCATTGATATCAAGGACATAGCCTCGTTCATCAAACATTATGGCTGGTTTTCCAGCGTGGGGTAGTCGTGCTTTTTTTGGAAAATGTGCAGTCCTTGCGCTGACCAACTTCCCCCTCCTTGGATCGGAGGAACTTGGTCAGTGCAGAGGCTGTGTTCAACAGTGGCATCACAACGGGCCGCTATGCGTGCTCAAGTCAGCTTTTTGGTATATTAAAGCTACCACGCTAACCTAACCTAACCTAACTAAATTAAGAAGAAGATTTAAAAAGTTTTTGGGAAAATGTGTTAAAGGATTAAAGTGATTGCACTTTCCATACTTCAAGTGTATTTGAGCATCTTTTAACTAACATGGCTCCAATGGAAGAACAAAGAGCCTTAAATAAATTCTTGTACTAATTCTTGTAAATTATTTGATACATTGTCTTCGATGGCAAATAAAGTTCTAATTTTTATGGCAGTAAGAAACTATTATAGATTCACTTTTTTTCTTATATTCCTTAATTCAGTTTCAAATTTTAAAAGAGAAAATCTCACATGGCACTTAAGTAAAGGTTTACAAAATGATTTTCAAAAAACCTCCACTTAAAATATGTGACTTATTTAGAGTAGATTGCTGTAAAAGTAAATTTAATAACATAAATTACCATAAATAGAGTAAATATGATGAAAAAATATGTCTAAAATATATCACAGATATTTAATAATTTCATTAAAAATATTTTCTTTTAACGAGACATTTATTAATATGAATAGAAAAATAAACAAATGACTTAAGAAACAAACCTCAATAATTTCACAGACAATCGATTGATGAGATTTTTGTGTGTTTCTGTGATAAAAGTAATGTATACATGTATATACATACATATGACCACCAGCACAACCATCACAAGTGAAAATTTACTTTCCTTTGTGGTTTAATATGGTGTTTCTATCACAACAGCAACATAGGACCCCACACTAATTGAAACCAAAACAACGTTTAACACATGCTGAGATTGCTTACTCTCTTAACGTACGAGTATATGTTTTGGCAAGAGAATGAGTGAAGGAGTGAGAGAAAGAAAGAAAGAGTGAGTATTAGGCTTAATACAATACATTGTATTGTGTGGTTTTGCCATCTTTTCTAAGAGTTGTTTACTCTTTAACTAAACTAAACGGTTAAGCTACTCTTTTGTTTATGGCTATAACCACTCTTAAATTTGGCTTTTGCCAATGAATTCGCTGCGGGTTACTAAAGCTGCTTAAACAACGCCGGTATAAAAACTTCTTACGTATGCTAGTCATGGCTTAATATTACCTTGAACTTGCTGGTGCATAGATCTGAACAACAGAAATATTGTGATCGCCTTATATTTATGAAGTAAATCCCATACATATTGCTGCATAGTCTTAATAATTAAAGATGTAATCAAATTTATTGTCAAGAGTTTGTTTGATATTCAAAAGAGGAGAATAAAAACGCATAAAGAAAGAAAAAAACAATAAAATTCAAAATAAGAGAAAAAAAAAACAAAGAAGTTCAGTGAAATTTCGAAACAGTGGTTTGGCGTATGGTATAGTGCGTCTGGGAGATTAAAAACCAAAAAAACTAACGCTGCCACACACAAACGATCGATTTTGTTATGTAAATAAAGTAAAGTACCGTTAAATAAAATGTTTCGAATTTGTAGAAAAGAATTTATAGCTTCTTCTTATTCTAATACTTTTTATTCTTATTGTTAAATCACAATTAACGTAACGGTTATAAAACTCACACATTTGTTTTGAAAGAGCTTCTTCTTGTTTGTTTGTTTTTATAATTTACTGTGTTTAAAATCAAGTTGAGGGAAAAAAAGAATACCCGCGTTAAGACGTTTCTGACACAAGAACATTTACAGTTGAATTGTTTGGTGTGTAAACAATGGATTGGTATCTTAATTTATTGTTATTATTGGTGGTAATACCATACTGTTGTTGCGTTTATGGCTGGAGTCCAATGCCTACATACAAAAGAAGTTATACTGGACAACAACAGCAACTGCAGCTACAGCTGCAACAACAACAACAAGCACGCCAAAGAAATGGTAAGTTTAATTAAATCGTATTTTTTTATTTTTTATAAAAATATTTCGAAGTTTGTAAACAATGATTAAATGATTTTTGGTCATGTCTAGCCTTCTTTGCTTTCGTTTGGTTTAGCAGCATTAGATGCACATTATCTATCTAACATCACAATTTCATCTGACTACACACACAGTATTCAGTGGAGATGAGTGAGATGAATCGTTTCTTTGATTCCGTGAATTTTTGTTGTAAAGTTGTTTGTGATTTTTTCTTTATTTTTTTTTGCATTTTTTAATTTAAAACGATGTTGTTTTTAGTTTTTAGTTTTTGTTTTTGTATTTTTGTTTTGGCAATTTTATTAGATTTCTCTTGATTCGTGTTTTCATTGTAAAACTTTTACTTTTTTATTCATATTGCAAACACGTTTAAATTAATTTTTTTTATTCAATAAAGGCGGCAAAGAAGAAGATGCCTTACGAAAGAATTTAAAAACAATCATTAGCTTAACTGATGCGAAGTTCATGCTGCTCAATTAATAATTTTTAATAAGAGGTGCTAAGAGCATATTTCTTCAACTTTATTTCATTTGATTTATATTTTTTCAATATTAATTGATCATATACATACAGTTAAAGAAAAAAGTCAACATACACCTTTATATGTAGATTTTTTCCACTAATTTTTTGTTTTTTCTAATAATTTCTAGGCTATATTTTTATATGCCTTTTTCGTCTTCAAACATTCTTAATTGTAACAGCCTTAAACAACATTATAACATCTTTTTAAATTTGATAAAAATCTACAACGCTGTATGTAGACTTTTTTCTTTGACTGTACATACAAAAATTCCCAAAATCCTAATTTAGAACATTGTTTTCACATAACAATCTATACAGCAATTAAATTCTAGGTATCGTATGACTACTATCAGCCTTCAGGTGTTGTATCTTATTAGATTTTTTACGAATTCGGTTGTAGTTTATATTTTTATACACGACTCAGTGCCGGGTCTTGTTGACATTATTCATAAATTTATAGTAGATTACTTAGGTTGTGTGTGGAACTTAACTTTTGAACCATTTCTTGCTATGCTGCTAGGTTAGGTTAGGTCGAAGTGGTAGCTCTGATATCAAAGAGCTCACTTGCTGTGCTGTTAGCTTTAAACGTATTTCTTCATGGAGTTTTTAATAGCAGTAGTATAGTTAAAATATTTAACGGACCGTTACATACATAAATACATATGTATATACATTATTGACGGCTTAGTGACTTTTACTATCCTTGTTGTGAGGGATCTACAGCTTAAAGGCGACTCGAAAGAACAAAAAAAATTTTCACGGCAATTAGATACTCTGAGAGAGGATCGCCGTAAGAAATATGTTTTTTCACATTTCTTTTTTTCCAAGATATCAGAGCTAAGGTTTGAAAGTGTAGTAGTCGTATACTACCCACTATTGCACACAAAAATGTTTTATTAACACGTAAATATCGTAATACATTAATAATGTCTATTTGAGACTTTCCCGTCAAAGTATAACACCGATGTCTCAAAAGACATGCTTGCTGTTTGTATGCAGTTTTCTACTACTGTATATAAACTATGTAGATATGCAAAGTAACCAAACAATGCATCAACTATAAATCCGATGCCTGATTGCTTTTTGACTGCGTTAAAAATACACTTTGACGACGTTTTGAAATAGAGTACATTGTATATCTTTTGTACAGCGGCATTATGAAACACGATACTTTGTTCAAACACAAAGCAACTAACATTTTGAAAGACAACCAAGGCCTAGGCCTGCATTTTGTTTATTTTATTCAATTTGTTTGAAAGGGATCTGCTTCATGTTCGCCTTTTCTTTCTTTTGTTTTTTTTAATGGCAACTGATAGAGGAACATATCTACTTATTCTTATGAGAATATTAAAAAACGTAAACCTGCTGATACCTTTAATCCACTAAATAATCCTAGTCATAGAATATATTTAGACTTAGACGGTATGTTGCCTATGGAAACAAGACTCCTCTCTCATCTGCTTATTATTTCTTTTCCTTCAGTTCAATTTTATTGAATAAGTTTTCCGGAAAAACAGTTAATTGGTCTATTGTACCAAGATCTAGGCCATCTGTAGTTGCCTAAGAATAACGTAGATTGTAATCCTGACTGGAATAGTTTTGATGACCAGTTATGTATTTACGCATGTACATGTTAAAATTTATAGTGAGTAGTGGTAAGGGACATGCTGATTGAGTTCTACATATATACATACATAATTGGCCATTACAACCCTTCAGCCTAGCTTCTCACACTACTCACGTTGTGTGCGTTAATTTTACACGTGAGTGGCGGAACCTATAGTTTAACGTCGGCTCCGAACGACAGATTTTTGAGAGGCACTGCCTGACCTTTCTACAATGTTTGTTGTTTATGTCATACTCTGTGGCCAAAGTAGGGGCGAATAAACTACACCGATTGGATTATTTTTTTAATGTATTGTTCGACTGTCAATGGCAATGCCAGCAATTCAGAAAAAATGTCTAAAATTTTCATCATGGTTTTCAAACTTATAAAATGAAAACCATCTTCATGCAAATGTATTTAATTTAATTAAAATTTAAGTGGTTTTTTTCAAGCAACCAAAGTAATATTGTTTTTAAAAAATGATTGCAAAAATTACGAAAATTTTGCTTTGATTTCAATTTAACCTGGACGTCGAATTGACGAAGCTCATTTACTCTTTATCATATAACTCTTTTATGTTTGTCCAAATTTCACTGTTTTTTCAACAATTACTTGCAGTCAGTAGACGAAAAAAAAATTTTTTTTTCGTCGATTCAACGAACAAAAATGTACAAAAATGACCATCCAGGGTTAAAAAATGGGTGGCCAGGGTACGTTTACTCACTACAAGCTTTTGTTATCAATTAAAATTGTTGAGAAAAAGACCGAAATTTGGTCCAACATAAAAAAATTATATGATAAAATAATACAGTAATAGATACAGTAACCAATTTGGGGTTAAAATGTTCGTCGATTCAATGAAGAGTAATCTTAATGTACAAAAATGAAGAGTAACCGTCCAGGGTTAAAACAAAAAACTTAAGAAACAAACTTGAATAACAACAAAAGGTTTCAACATGTGTCTTATAGTTCAATAAAAGGCAATAAAAATTGAATTTTTGCATTAAATTTGGAAATAGATCAACAAACCAATGTGTTTGGAAAAACTTTTATGCAAAGACAGTGTTTCAACCTCAAATAAAATATTTTCCTTATATTTTTTTCACTAAAACTTCTATGGTTCTATTAAAAATATTTGTTTACATTTTTTTTCCATTAATATTGTCTTAATAAATTAACTTTCAGTATGTGTTCTATTCTAGCACAGTGTGACACATTGAGCTTGTAAATATTACAGTTTTTTTTTATTTATTTAGAATGGCATGATTTATAAAACAAAAGTCAGCACATAACTACATACAATAGTTGTTGTCAGTGATACAAAATCAAAATGCAGAACATAGAATGTGAATGAGCCTACTTCTGAAATAAACCAGAAACGAAGAAATTAAAAAAAAAACATATGAAGAAAAGAAAAACAATAACAACAATAAACTAAATTTTAATAGAAGCGTTTATATGAAAATAAAACTTTGAGTACGACAAGAATTACATGAAGAAAGAGAATCAAGAAAAAAAACACGTCTTTTTCTAAAAGAAATTAAAATTCACACTTACCGGGTGATATTACCGGCTAGAGGTTATAATATGGGTTATTTATATAGACGTTTACATGATGGGTATGGATATGAAAAAAAAAAGAATTATTTTTCTTTGCTGTTTGATAATAAACCAGAGTATAAAACAGTGTGTCAGAAAGAGTTTTAGGCGAAGGTTTATGGAAACAAAACAAAATAATAAAAATAAGTTTTAAAAGTTTCTGTTTTTTCCCCTTTAAAGGTGTTTTAAAGAGGAAAAATATTAAAAAAAAAATTTTTTAATACTTGAAATTCTTTTAATTGGGTTATCGTTTTAAATTTTGTTTATTTGTGAAAACTGAAAACCTACTTTATACAACAATATCATATAAAATATTATTACAACTCGTTGTAGTTCCAAATATTTTTAGGCGTTTTCTAAGAATTTTTGTCAAAAAAAAGTATGTTTATGTGTGTAATTAAAAAGTTAATGAAAAGTGAAATATAATTCATTCAATAATTGTTAACAAGTGCATATTTAGTTAAACTAAGCGATTTACTACTAAGACACGCTAAACTTGATTCAATGATTTTATTCAATCAAATATTTGCTGAATTTTTTTTATAGCAATATGTACCAGCACCTCATTTCATATGTTGATCACAAATATGGTCAACGTAATATTGCGTATGAACAACTGACCAGTTTGCGAGTAACAATACCAGTAGACCAGTTGTTTGTTTATGTTTCAAATGAAAGTCGCCAGTGAGAGAGAAAGTCAAGCACATGTAAATTATAGAAAAATAGTGGCAATAATAGAAATTCATAGAAAAATCAATAAAACGATATCCAAATACATACGTATTAAACAATTATAAACCTTTGTTAAATAATTATAATTATTGAATTATTTCCTTTAAATAATTATAATTTGCAATATTGTTTGACTTCAAGACACCTTTAGGCGGGATTAGAAATCAGCATAAAATTGAAGCGTATTTTACTATTCAAATTAATCTCAAGAGAGTATTGAAAATTCGAGAGCTAAAATTTGATGCTGATTCATATATGATGGGAATTCAAACAAATTATTAATGTGTGTAATGTAAGATAGTGTGATTGTTTTAAAAATTTCTTTAATTAGTTTAATTTAAAATTTTAATACCAAAGACTTAAGCAATAAACTTGAAACTAGATTCGTATTAAATACAAAAGACTTAGACAACAAACTCGAAAAACAAAATACATTTATTGTGCATGACATTTGTAAAATTTTTTTAATTACATTCTATGAAAATGGATATAAAAATCTTTTAATCATTTTTGATAAATGTGCCGAAGTAAATCAAAAGAATTACTGGGGAAAAAATCGAATGTTTGAAAAAAATGCCGTTACAAATTTCGATACATTTTTAGTTGCATTAGATAACACAGTTTATTGGAAATTCAATACTTTGAAAAAAGTTACTACATTTAAATCAAGGAAAATTAAATGCTAACGTTTTATATTCTTTGGTGAAGCTCATTTAAACTTGCACGGCTTAGTGAATACTCAAATTCGGGGCTTAGAAAATCCTCAAGCAATCCATGAGAAACAAATGCACCCACAAAAACTATTTTACTGGTACAAATTCTGGTCAGACGGAGTGAATGGCTCTTACTTTTTTGAATACATACATAATTGGTCATTACAACCCTTCAGTCAGGATTACGACCTAGTTTCTCACACCACTTATGTTGTGTGTGTTAATTTTATACATGAGTGTCGGGTCCTACAGTTTATAGTCGACTTCGAACGGCAGATTTTTGAGAAACTTTTTCATGGCAATTTTATTTACTGTCAGAGTTTTTGCCAGAAATCTGCTGAGAGGAAGTCGCCGAAGATTTTGTATTTTATTTTGATGTCTGGCCTGGCGCTCGAAATCTGGCTTTTCGTCTAATAAGCCAACACACTACCACCTAGACTACGGCGACTTCTAATTCTAGTTTCCGTAAGGACAACAAATTCTGATGTCAGCTTACCACAAAGATCATACGATCGTCGGGCTTATGTGATTAAACCAAGAACTGAATTCCTGAGATACATTCACATCTCTGTGAAAAAGTCATGGAAAATTTCATGAAAATAATTATGGTCTGTTCACACAACATACATACATACATAATTTGTCATTACAACCCTTCAGTCAAGATTAAAATCTAGCTTCTCACGCCAGTTATGTTGGGTGCGTTAATTTTATATCATGAGCTGTGGGAAATACAGTTTAAAAGTCGATTCCGTACGACAGATTTTTGAGAAACTTTTCATTTTCAGCATAAAACAGATTAGCTAATAGGCAAGCGATATGATAAATACTGCTTCTACAGTGGGTCTAGTAATTAAATTCATTGGTAATTCGGGTATCAACTGTTAAAAACTGATGTATACGGATGTTAATGGCTCGAATCATTTTTTTCCATTACCCCTCTAGGAAGCATATAACTTCCACAAAGCATCTCCATCTGACGGGATTCTCCGCTGATGTTTTTACGCCTTCCCATGTCTGGTCATTTAGCCTTAGTTCTTGTAGGACCGTGCGTCTCCTGGTGTTTTTTGGTCTGCCACGTCTTCTCAAGACGTGGGGATTCCACTCTAGCTTTATTCTTGTAATACCATCGGGCTTCTTTCTCAATGTATGGCCGACCCACCCTCATTTTTTCTTTTTGATCTGCTTCTGTATGGGTTCCTCCTCTGTGAGAGTCCAGAGATCTGCGTTGCTGATGATGTGGGCATTTATTAATGAATACCTGAAATTTTTGCGTGACGGTGTTAGATATAAGCCAAATTTCGCTACTATATAGTAACATTGACTTTACGCAAACGTTGAATATTCTTAGCTTGGTACGCCTAGATATATGTGAGTTTCTCCATACGGAGTGCAGTCGCGCGAATGCGGCTCTCACTCTATTGAGTCTGTTACCTACGTCTGTTTCTGCGCCGCCGTTTGTTGTTATACTACTGCCTAGATAGTAGAAGCTATCGTCGAACCCGATGGCCCTGTAGCATGATGTTTTCTGTGCTAGTATTGTTAATTCTCATGGCTTTGGTTTTCTTGATATTTATATCAAGTCCAACGTTGCGAGCCAATCTTCCTAGATGTTTGAGTTTTGACTACATGTTGGAAACCTTGTGCGAGAGTAGACATACATATATCATCTGCATAATCCAAATCCTCGAGTTGGCGCAAGAGACTCCATGCTATTGCTCTTCTTGTTCAAAGAACAGACTTCGCTTATGATTTCATCCAGCACGTTAGTGAATAACAGCTCAAATCATTATACAAATTTATTTCTGTAGGCCTCTCTTTACTGAATCAAACAAATAAAATTAACACATAACGGCGTATTTCAAATATAATGGCCATTTTTTTAAATTTTATTTGGGTTATGCTGTTAACACTTTAAAATTTGTTTTGTATACTTCAACGATTAAACTTCTTCTATTTACAATTTATAAACAATCCATCATATTATTGTAAAGTAAAAAACCAATAAAGTTTTCTTTGATTC
Organism: Sarcophaga variegata; assembly: GCA_932273835.1. NCBI lineage: Eukaryota > Metazoa > Arthropoda > Insecta > Diptera > Sarcophagidae > Sarcophaga > Sarcophaga variegata. The sequence goes on along the minus strand of OW026362.1, from coordinate 19,317,899 downwards.
TGTTTATAAGCAATAAACATAATAGAAAAACTAAACTTATAAATCACTTAAAGCCATTTGCGTAAATTACTTTTAGGTCGGGTCAAAAGTATTCATTCCTAGTGTAACGGTTGACAAATTTTCTATCTGTTTTAATAAAATGCCTTGGAAGTGGTTTAAATAAGTATAAGTATTCAGGCCAATAATATAAACAGTTTGAAATGTGTTGTGGTTTGCCTCCAATCAATTTTCTACTACTTGCAATGCAAACTACTTACTGCCAGTTGCACTTGACCATAAACCATAAGTAAGTACGTAAGAGACTATTTGAAATTGATTTGATTTAAAGGTTTTCTAAGAGAAAGTCTTTGCTAAAGTAAATAGCATTTGAAGCATAAGTTCACAAATAAATTATGGCTACTTAAGGGCAAAAACTAAAGAAAAAAAAAAAAATAAAGAAACGATTCAACATTATTTACTTTCGTCTTATGACTGATTTATTTAATATTTCAGTTTAATTTTTCTTTTTTTTTATTATAATATGCCACAGAGTATGCACGAGAGTAGTTGCTGTTTTGTTACAATGTTGCGGATAAAAGGTTTCTTGTTTCTGGTTCTTAGAAAAGTTTGTTTTCTTTTTCAATATTATTTCAAAATTATTTGCTGAAATACTTAGTTTTACTGGCTGTTGGTTTAAATCTGTTATTTTGGTGTTCAAATATGATTGGAAATCATTTGGCAGTTTGTTAAACAATTTCATAGGAAAAGTAATTAAAATTGGCATTGAAACTCAAATAAAGTGAAAATATAGAAACGAATATTGATTGTATTTGTGATTAATTTGTCCACACCCAATGTCAGCAGATAAGGTCTAATGCTGATGAAAAAATGTACAACAAAACTTTTTTGTTTTCAAATGCGCTCCCCAGTTTCTTGCCAATTGAAAAAGAAAATGAATTGTGGAATAATTAAATTGAATTTTAATGTTTTTAATTACATATGAATATCTTATAATATGTTAGATTTCATATGCCTTTTATCACATGTCGTATATCTAATTATCTGGTCAGTGGTTTGGCACGGCTGTGTGTGGAGTGTTATTTATTTATGAAAACTTTGACATTCACGAATATGAATCGTTCAACAACTAAAGAACGCGTAAATACTACAATGTAATCAAAATTACAAAGAAATTTGAAAAGGCTGAAAGCATTACAGATGTGGTCAGGCCTGAACATTATGACAATGTACGGACTCTTCGAAGATGTCACTTCTGCCACTGCATTTTCGCACAATTGGGATTATTTAACTCCTGCATTGTGGCATACTTTGCATTTTGAATTTGCATTATTTGCATTTAAAGTTCAACTAATGCGTTTTAGAGCAAAATGCTTTCAATGCAGATTTTTAGATTTTCTTCAGTAATGAACCACATTGTAGACGCCGTAGTGTAGCAGTTAGGGTAGTGTGTTGGCTTATTAGACATGAGGCCACGGTTCAAACCCCAGGTCAGACATTTCCAACAAAACGAAATGGAAAAAATATTTCTTCCGCTTCCTCTCCTCAGCAGATTTTTAACAAAAACTCTGAGAGTAAATAAAATTGCCAAGAATGTTTCTCAAAAAATCTGTCATTCGGAATCGACTTTAAACTGTAAGTCCCGCCATTCATGTTTAAAATTAACACACACAACATGAGTGGCGTGAGAAGCTAAGTCGTAATCCTGACGGAAGGGTTATAATGACATTTGTCACTAAACGGTCACGTCATCAAGAAACATTATTGCACATGGAGCCCGAATAATGCAGAAGCGATTGTGGAAAATCTAATGCATCGGCCAAGAGGTATTTTTCTGATCCACAATTTTTTCTAAAATGACCATGACTATAATCGTAGAATAACCGACTTTTATAGAATGGAGGATTACAAACCATGATAGAATGTGGTTTCAAGAAGTCGGTGCCAGCAGTACCGATTTCATTTAATTGCATGACAACAAGCCGATTGGCCATAAAGATCATGCGTTAGATTTTTTTGTGGGACTACGTCAAAAGAATCGTTTATTGAAATCCACAATCCATAGGCGGTCTTTTAAATGAGATTGATATTCTGTTTCGTACACAATGACAGGGTCCAAGCATTAAAATGAAATTGAATACTCATCGAAATAAAGAGATCGACAGGAGAATGGTGAGCATTCTAATAGGAATTATAACGAGCTCGGCCTGCCTCACCAGGATTACTGCAGAAGCAGCCATGATGTAGAGGAAACGAAGTCGGGGCAACACCTTTTGTGCGATTGCCCTGCTCTTCAGAACAAATGTCATCGGTTTTTGGGTGCTAGACTGTTTGAGGATCAGGGCATGGTGGCGAAAGTGCCACTAAGGATTCAAATGCACCACTAACTAAGGGGCTTACCTCACCCTTTGTACCACGACGGAGTGAACTTGCCTGTGAACGCCAAGCTACTCGCTAACCTAACCTAATCTTCATCGAAATCAAAGCTTGAGGTGTGTTTTATTTCACTTTATTTTTGAAACTGAAAAATGGATAATCCATTGCAATGACTCATACGTATGTACATATATTACAGATATATGTAATATACATACATACATATATTATTCAATAAAGTTTAAATGACACTCGTTTCACTTTAAGTTTCATCAGGTAATTTATTAGATGAGTTCACACTCATCAGAATAACTTCTGGGGTACCGTAAAATTCTGTTTTACTATTTAATGCGATTTATAGTTCTTAAAAATAGCTTAAGAACTTAAAGGTTTGAAGTCGCCGTAGTATAATAGGTAGTGTGTTGGCTACTTAGGTCAGTCATCTTCAACAAAACGAAATGGGAAAAAATATTTCTTCGGCGACTGCCTCTCAGCAGATTTCTGACTAAAACTCTGAGAATAAATAAAAATTTTCCTGAAAAAGTTTCTTAAAAAATCTGTCTTTCGGAATCGACTTTAAACTGTAGGTCCTGCCAGTTATGAATAAAAATGAAATGAAAAATGAATGAAGTGGTGTGAGAAAGTAGGTTGTAATTCTCACTGAAGGGTGGTATGTACATATGTATAGTTTTTAAAAAAATTTCATTTTCTGTGTTCCTATACAAATTATAAATAAAATAAAGTGAGAGGAAAAAATTTTCTTAATATCTATCAATCAATACCTTAAGTTTTTTTTTTCTAAGAGTAATGGATTTAATTAAAATTGACTACAAAGTTTAAAAAGTTCGTTTAAAATTAATAACGTTTTTATGTTAAAAATGTATACCAATATTGGGAGTAGTTTTACTGCTTGTTTTTAGCAATTTATCAAATAAGAAAGAAAAGAGTTCAATTTATAAGAAAATATTTATGGTATAAAAAAGTCTACAGGGAAATTTTACGAAATATTTATTATAAATTTCTGCACATTAATATCTTACGAAAGCAGAAAAAAATTGTCATCATTATTTTGATCTGAAATATAAACAAATTCCTTTTGAACAATGAAGTTGCAATGCACAGTAACATAGAGAAAGTGAAAAAGCAATAAAAATAAATGACAACAAATGCTCTTAAAAAACAAACAAAAAAAAACAAACTGTACTGTGTAGTAACTGTATCTAGCAAAAGGATGTTGCCAGTATTTTATTACACAAAACACAACGACAACGATAAATGATGACGACATTTCATGGGAAACCAAAAAAGATGTTAAATAAATGATACAAACAATAGAAATCCTTGTAACTCAATAGAAGACAGACACACCACGAAAAAAAGAAAACATGAGGCAAAAAGACAAGAATAAACATCTAAGATGTACCAAAATGTACGTTGGCTGCTGCAGCACTTGGCTGAATGTCATTCCTTTGCCACACTTTTTAACCCACACAAAAAAAAAACCGACACACCAAAAAAAAAAATAAAAAAACCTGACTTGAAGCCTAAAGCAGCAAGGCTACCAAACAGCCAGGTACTTTTATTATGGCCATAATGAATCCACTGTTACTTGCTATCTTACTACTCGTGGTCTTACACGTTCTACTACTCTTGCTATGTGGAAAATAAATGATGGTCTTTAAACAATGGTTTGTCTTAGTTTATGTTTTCCAATGATATTTTCACTTCTATTTGTTGTTGATGACGATTTTCTTATTTTCTCTGCTTTTCCTTAACAAGACTACAATATAATCTGTGGTGGTAATTTTATTGTATTTAACCACACACAATGTTTATTTAACACTTTTCTTAATAACGTGACTAAATAATTTTGTCTTTGTCGATTTGCACAAGGTCATCTTAATTGGAACTTGAATAGTTTTTCCATATGTGGAGGACTCTTTGCAAGAAATAGATAAGTTTTTAATTGCCTTCAAATGCTTTGCTTGTTTATTAAATAAGAAGCGTTTTTAAATCTAGTAATTAGTGAAAGCTTTTAAATTTTTACTTTCATTTGTATCCAGTATATCATATTAAATGTCTGAACTAAACCATGGTTCAATTCAGATCGCATAATCAATAAACCACAGTTTAAAAATATTTCTCATAAATGTCAATGTAAAGAATGGAAAAAAAGTAATGATTTGCATTTGACATTTCTTTCATGGCATAGAAAAACAAAAAGAGAAGAAAATAATGTTAAAACTCAAGTTGATAGACTATTTCAGAATTTCTTAAATATTTAACTTTTTACTGAATTATATTCAATTAATATTCTCAACTCTACTTATTTCTTAAGTTTTCTTATTTTTTTTTCAATATTTAATGAGCTAAAATCGGGTAGAAGGTGTGGTAAAACATGAGTTTTCCATGAACTATTATAGTTAGGTTAGGTTAAGTTAGGTTAGAGAATGTGTACTTTTCAATTAAGACAAGTACAGTACACGGAGGTCGAATTGACCCATTGTACAACGTCCTAGTTTCTCACACCACTTATGTTGTGTGTGTTAATTTTATACATGAGTGGTGGGACCTACAGTTTAAAGTTGACTCCGAACGAGAAACTTTTGCATGGCAATTTTATTTTACTCTCAGAGTTTTTGCCAGAAATCTGCTGAGAGGAAATCGCCGAAGAAATACTTTTTGTATTTTGTCTTGATGTCTGGCTAGGGACTCGAATCCTGGCTTTATGTCTAATAAGCCAACACACTACCTACTAGACTACGGCGACTTCAACTATTATAGTTAGTCATTACATATATACGCCATTTTGAAAATTATACGCCATTTTGAAAATCATTCCATTAAGTTAGGTTAAATCGAAGTGGCAGTCTTGATTACCAAAGCACACTAGAGCATAGCGGCCCATTGTGACACCAGAGGTAAGCGTAGTCCTTGTACTGACCGAATTCCACCAACAGTATCGAAGAAATCGGCCAGCACAGGGGCTGCACATTAAAAGCACGACCGCCCTTAGCAGGAAACCAGCCTGAAAGTTTAATAAAGGAAGCTATATCCTTGATGGCAATGAATGAATTAACTTTGTTAAGCTTGCAAGGAATGGAGAGCCTAATAACCTAAATCTGTGCCTCGCAAAAGATGGCGATTGGCATAAAAAGTGGATGACAGTTTCCTCCTCAGATCCACAACCACGGCAAATAATTCGATTAGGCTTTGTTTAAAGAAGTCCTCGTGTTTCAATGTAATTTGAGATACCAAATGAGATGAATATCTAACAGAAAAATGTTTCGCCATAAGAAGTACTTGTTGCAGTATCAGTTAGTTTCAGGTTAAATTTAAAGCGGGAAATCTCCAATTGACACTTTAGACTTGAGGTTTTTAAATACCACACAACCTTTTGCCTTATATTGGGTTCTCGAAAAAGTTCCGTTACAAACTATAACAACTCTTCCCTTTCCTGCCTCCTCTCTGTTACCAATTTTTTTTTCAAAAATTGAATGGACACTAATGAGACAGTCGCCGTGAGACAGTGGGTAGCGTGTTGGATTATTAGACGTGAGGTCTCGGTTCAAGACCCAGTTCAGACATTTCCAACTAAAACGAAATATGAAAAAAAATATTTTTGCGTCGACTTCCTCAACAGATTTCTGGCAAAAACTCTGAGTGCAAATAAAAAATTGCCATGAAAAGTTTCTCAAAAATCTGTCGTTGGAAGTCGACTTTAAACTGCAGGTCCTGCCACTCATGTATAAAACTAACGCACACAACATAAGTGGTGTGAGAAACTAGGTTGTGATCCTGACTAAAGGGTTGTAGTGACCAATTATGTACGTATGTAGTGAGACGACAAGGGTATATAAAAATATGTTTAAATAAGAAAATTGATTTCATGTTGAATGAAAATATCCGCCATTGAAAGTAACAGAAGTGAAGGGAAAACAATAAGCAGTTTAAGAATGTATAAAGTTGACTTAGATGTATACTTAAGCTGTATTGACGTGGTGATGAATACGTGGTGAATACGTGGCATGTGCAGAAAATCGTTGTTACTGCCCAGACTTCGTAAGCTCAAGATTCCAAAATTTTAGGGAAGGTACTATGGCATACCAAACATCACTTAGAGGCGTGGACTGGAAGAAACAAAGGAAGTTTGTCCAAGATACAGAATTGGTAGACACTACTATGTAGATACACTACAATCCTAATGGATGGGTTAGGCGTATGCCGGTAGGAATGAGACCTTGAAGCTTATAATTGGTTTTCTCCCCCTATCTAAATAAAGGTTGTATAAAGAAAGATGCAAGTAAACAATGGAAATCTAATTAGTGATTAAGCCATTAGTAAATAGGAAATAAATAGAATTTAATAAATCAATCACCATAGTGTAGTAAGTAGTGTGCCGACATATTAGATGAGAGGCCACCGTTCAAACCTAAGGTCAGGTATCTCCAACAAAACGAAATATGAAAAAATATTTCTTCGGCGACTTCCTCTCAGCAGGTTTGTGGCAAAAACTCTGAGAGTAAATAAAATTTCCATGAATAATTTCTTAAAAATCTCACGTTCTGAGTTGACTTTAAACTGTTGATCCCACCACTCATGTATAAAATTAGCACACTCAACATAAGTAGTGTGAGAAGCTAGATTGTAATGCTGGAGAATTATAGTTACCAATTATGTATGTATGTAATATGAAAACAAGCACATGGAGAAGCAAGTTTGCTTTAAAATTTGAATTTTGTTTGTAAAAGTCTGAACAGAAATATAAAATGCGCGTGAAAATTGATGACAATTTATTAAGAAGGCGATATAAACAAGAATATGATTTTATTCTGGTTATAGTTTTAAAAAATTATAAAAGAAATACAAAGAATTGAATGAACAAAGCCCACAAACTGTTTGAGAAAATCTGCAAAATCTTTGATTTATAATCACATATGTATGCAGGTATTTCATTTGGGTTTATTTATCATGGTAATGGATTAATAAATAAAAATCTAAACTGTGTTACAGAATAATACAAATTTTAGAAAATTGTATAAAAAATCTCAACAAACTTTCACACATTTGCAAAAAAATATGAAAAGAGTATTGTTTTAACAAACTAACACAACATAAATCATTTAATAAAAAGTATTTATGCTGCCAGAGAACAATTCGAAATATTTTTCTTATTAATCTTTAGTAAGACAATCAATGTGTATTATTATCGTTGTTTAATAATTAACATAAAATAATAATAAATAATAAAATGTAAAGGCCCCCTTATAGAGAGGTCAAAGAATTCTTTAATATTTTGTATGTCTTGTTAAAAGAAAAATCAACAATTTCGTATGATTTAACCTCATTTAGGATTTGGTTTGATATTTACATTAATATTTAATAATATTTTAATAATATAATATTAACATTAAAATGATGTACTCACCATATTAAAAATTTCAAACAGCTAAACCAACATTCTGAAATTGAAAGAGAAAAAAATTTCAATTATTAAGGTTGTAACATATATTGGCAATAACACGAAAATTGCAAAGATATTGCCATATTCTTTAGGAGCTACAATGCCCCAAAAAGATAAACAAATGACCAGATATACGAATTGGACTTTTGTTTAGAACATGTAAACCTTTAGAGGGTCCCGATGTATCTTATTGATCACGGATCTCGTTTCCGTTTCAAGCTTTCTGAGTTGCAAGCATACATACATACATACATATATAAAGGGTGTTTTTTATAGAGGTATAGAACTTTAAGTTGGCATTACTTTTCAAGATGGCGACCGATTTCACAGCTGTCAAGTGATTTATTCTCAGTTTGGTTTGACAATTCATCATGAATAGACTCACGCCTGAACAACGCTTGCAAATAGTGCAATTTTGTTTCGAAAATAATGGTTCTGTGCGGAAAACGTATCGCGCACTACGTCCATTTTATCGTCGACAAAATCGTCCATCAGAGCAGTTAATTCGATTAACCATGGAACGTTTTCGCACCACGTTTACTCTTATTGATAACTCGCATCCCCAGAGACGCTGTACGGTGCGTACAGAAGAAGCTATTGCTGCTGTAGAGCGTAGCATTGAGGAAGACCCGAATGAGTCCATCCGCCATCGAGCACAGGAATTGGATCTGTGTCCATCCACTTTATGGAAGATTTTGCGGAAGGATCTTGGTTTGCGAGCTTACAAAATCCAACTCGTGCAAGATTTGAAGCCAAACGATCATCAAGTAAGGCGTAGATTCGTCGAATGGGCCTAAAACGAGATTACCGTTGTTCCCGATTTTCATAAGCGAATTTTGTTTAGCGATGAAACGCACTTCTGGTTGAATGGCTACGTCAACAAACAAAACTGCCGCATTTGGAGTGAAGGTAATCCTCAAGTGTATGTGGAAACACCGTTACATCCAGAAAAACTGACTGTTTGGTGCGCTTTATGGGCTGGCGGAATCATTGGTCCATAAACTGCTTGCAGACGCCGTAGTCTAGCAGGTAATGTGTTGGCTTATTAGACATGAGAACGCGGTTCAAGCCCCATGTCTGACATCTCCAACAAAACGAAACATGAAGAAATATTTCTTCGACTACTGCCTCTCAGCAGATTTCTGGCAAAAGTTCTGAGAGTAACTAAAATTGTTATGAAAAGTTTCTCAAAAATCTGTCGTTCAAAATCGAATTTAAGCTGTAGGTTAAGTCACTCATGTATAAATTTTTAGCACACACAACATAAGTGATGTGAGAAGCTAGGTTGTTATCCTGACGGAAGGATTGCAATGACAAATTATATATGTATGTCCATAAATTGGGACAATGCAACATGCCTCTGTAGTATCTATAATTCCTCTTCTTCTCCTAGAAGCCTCTACTGTGTTCGATTCTCTAGGAGGAAATATTATTTCTGAGTTTTTTTATTGTGAAAAACACTTGCTTTTTTTCAAATAACTTTCTTAGTAATTTCCACTTAATAAATGTTCTTATTGAGTGGTTTTTACATTTTTAAGCAATAAAGCGCAACGAAACAATTTTGTGCTTTAAAATTTAGTTGAACTAAAACTCAAACTAAACTAAACTAAAGAGAAAATAAAATTAAAAATTTATGAAATTTCTAATTTTCTAAATTTGATTTAATTTCAGAAGCTTCGCCATACTTAGACTTATTGATGTGTCCCATGCGACAACAGCCGTGGTCATGTGCACGCCAACAGTCGGCCCGTCTATTGGATATCTGGGATAATGAATTGCATGCTCAGTGGCAAAAGTTGAAAGGTAAGTAAGTTATACAATTACGAGTATAAGTCGTTAAACGAAAACTAAAAGAAATTAAAACAAACATTAAATATGATACGGAGTAATTAATTTTGCTTTGTGCTTGACAGTTTTTAATCGCTTTTATTTAATATTATTTTTATATTTTTAAAAGTCTCATATTAAATTTAAACGTTGTGGCATTTTAAATAATTTTTTTCATGAATTTGCTATTCAAACATAAAGCAAAACGTTCAGAAATTAATTAATAATATGGGCCATTTTTAATGTCTATTTTTCATTATTTACGTTTATGGCCAGGAAACCACAACAGCAGCGACAGAGTAAATAGTCATAAAGTTGATTGAAAGAGGCCGTAAATCCGCAAAACATTTTGCCTCAATTATGATCTTGTTATGAGAGTTAAAGGTTTGAAAATTCAATGCATAAAATGACGCATAATGTCGTGCAGTGCGTTTTAAAGAAACCTGCTGTATTATCTGTTAAAATATAAAAATTAAAAAGACAATAATAACAAGTATCATGTAATAATTATGCAATGAATTTCCAAAATCAAATAGCCTAGTAGGTAGTGTATTGGCTTATTAGACGCGAGAACACGGTTCAAACCCCAGGTCAGACATTTCCAACTAAACCGAAATATGAAAAAAATATTCCTTTAACGACTTTCAACAGATTTCTGGCAAAAACTCTGAGAGTAAATAACATTGCCAAAAATCGATTTTAAACTGTAGGTCTCGCCACTTATGCATAAAAATGAACACCTACAACATATGTAAGTGGTATGAGAAGCTAGGTCGTAATCCTGACTGCAGGGTTGTAATGACTAATAATGTATGTTATATATGTATACATGTACTCCCACAGTCAAACGTAGCTCAATGATCACTGCTAATTTCCACTGATAACTTATAGCTCTTAATGCGAATTCATGTTGACTCATTATCGCCGACTAAGGTCTTGAGATAGTCCAAGATGTCCTAATCGCCAAATTATTTTTTCACAACAGATTTACATCGCATGGTTATCCCGTTTTTTTGGGCACATGGTCGTACAACCTTTAATCAAGATTAATCTGAATCCGGCGGTTTGCAATACTGTTGCTACAGTTATATTTACTTCAGCTTGCATTAGCAGCTTAAGTTAAGATAGAACCTGGACTTCAGGAAGACTTTATGCCGTACTATTGTTTAGAAAAAGGTTTAGAATATAAAGTAAAACTTGAAGTCACCGTATTCTAGGTAGGTAGGTGTGTTGGCTTATTAGAATGTGATGCTACGGTTCAAATCCCAGGTCAGACATCTCGAACAAAACGAAATATAAAAAATATTTCTTAGGCGACTTCCTCTCCGTAGATTTGTAACAAAAACTGTAAGAGTAGATAAAAATTGCCAGGGAAAGTTCCTCAAAAATCTGTTTTTCGGAGTCGATTTTAAATTGTAGGTCCCGAGACTCATGTATAAATTAAAACACACAACATGGTTGTGTGAGAAGCTAGGTTGTTATCCTGGCTAAAGGGTTGTAAGGACCAAATTATGTATGTATGTATGAATCGACGTATATCCCACTGGTCTTTTGCTATTTATTCCACATGAAATTAAATAAGAATATACAGTGAGCGCCATAAGGGAGTCAATACTTTTGTTCTTAAGTATGAAACAGTTTTGTTCTTAGGTTTAAAAGAAGTTCCTTTATCATGAATTGTTGTTTTTGTTTTAACAGTAATTTGTTTTTATAAGTAATAAACAAACGTTTTTATTTTTGGAAATTTATTCGACAATTCTCATTTACTTTTCTCGCTATTCTAAAAAATTAATTATTCCAGTGGTGTTTACTCACTTTTGGCGCTCAGTGTATTTATAACATTTTGTTTTAAAACTACATTAGTATTTAAGATACATAAATACGTTATAACACCGTTATATCACTAACAAATTCCTTTATCTCTTGCAGCTGAAGCCGATCGTCAATTAAATTCCACATTAGAGAGGCGTGGCTATAGTGATTCGACCACATTGAGCAAAGAAAAACCATCGACAATTTTAAAGAAAATTGAAATCGGTACCAATTATATGAAAGAGTATTTGGCCGAAACTATGGATGGGTAAACATCATTATCTTTTTACTGCAAACGTCCAAATCTTCTTATAATCCATGTTTGATTTTTTATTTCAGTTTCATGGGACGTGAATATGAATATTTGAAGAATAATAACAACTATCAAGACGAACAACAACAACAATATGATGAAACCGATGATGTTGATGATGATGAGGAGGAGGAAGATGACACAGCTAACGAACAAACTGGCGATTTGAAAAATACTCAACAGGAGAACATCAACAATGTCGCCTCTGACAATGATGCTGATGTAGAATTTTTTGAAATTTCTGGCACTGGCACAGACGATAATCAAGAAAATAGTGAAGATGGCAATGATGATGATGATGATGATGATGCTATAGATGAACTGAAAAAACCTGGCGGTGGTAATAAACGCAAAAAGAAAAAGAAGGGCCAACAACATGAGCTGGCAACACAAGCTGCTAATCTTTTGGTCATACAACCATTGGAACATCAATTAGCCACTCAACACCATGGCGATGCTCATGGTGCGACACAGCTCTTGAGACCGGTAATTACGAATAAAATTAAACCCCTAAAGCAGAAGAAACGCAAAAGGAAGAAGGGCGGCCATGGTGGTACTTCAACAATTGTCGTTGAACAAGAACCATCGTCAGATCATTTGGCATTGGGTCTGCTGGAGGAGTTAGCTGAATGGGATGGCGATGATGGTGGAAAACGCAAGAGGAAACATCCAATGAAATATGGTAGAAGTAATGGAGGTGTGTGTTTGAATAACTTTTTTGCACCCTTTTCCACATACACATACATTTTTTATGTAAAATAATTCTCATTAACTGCTTTCGTTCCCTCTCCTCCATAAACCATTTTTAATGGGTTTTCTAAAGAGAAATTTAAGTGAATTCATCAGACACTGTTCTAATAGACACTATTCTAAATAATTTTTAGAATCCTTTAAAAGGATTTGCCAACATAAATTATGTGACAAATTGTTCAATTTAATGAATCCAGCCACTATAACTCACAAAAATGATTTTTTTGTAATTTTTCCAGTCTGCTGAACAAAGAAGCGGTAATATTTCATTACTATTTTTACCACGCTAACGATATTTCCTTCTTTTCTTTCACTGAATTCGAAAAGCTTACATATAGCATCTTCCTAATACGGTTTTGGTTTCTTTAAACATTTATTGTCTCAAAAAATAGTAGAAAAAGCAAAAATTATGTTTTCTTCTTCTTGATGTTAAAAGAAATTAATTGAAAAGAATTGCAATGTTCTAAAAAAAATTATAATTTTACTATTACTAGACTTTTCACAATTTCAAATTCAAGTATATACCGTTCCTAGCTTAAGGGAGTATTACAATACCGAAAATTTAACAAAAATCAGACTCCAATTTATTTCGTTGAGTTCATAAGGTATACTCTACCTGCACCCCAGATCAGACGTCAAAACGAAAATACAAAAAAATATTTCTTCGGCGATTTCCTCTCAGCTGATTTCTGGCAAAAACTCTGAGCGAAAAATAAAATTGCAATGAAAAAGTTTTTTAAAAATCTGTCGTTTGGAGTCGACTCTAAACCATCGGTCCCGCCACTCATGTATAAAATTAATACAGTGGTGTAAGGAGCTAGATCCTGATCCTGACTTAAGGGTTGTAATGACCAATTATGAATGTATGTAGGTATATCACTTTCAATTGAAATACGTAAATTGTAAGGATTTTTATAATCTTTTAACATCAATTATTTTAAAAATGCCAGAACGATCTTTTCCCATGGGTTTTATGGTTAATTTGAAACAGATCTACTCAAGATCTTATGTCCTTTATTGCTAATTAAATATTTGAACTAAATTTTTGCAGAAAACTTAAACTATTGTAGAAGAAGTATAAATCCTAGCTCGTTCTACACGGCTGAATATATGCCAATTATAGAGGCAAGACTGTTTAAAGTTCTACTCTTTCAAATTTAAAAAAAAACATGCACGAGTAATTCAAGCTTAACCCGCGACATAATATTTCAAAAACAAATACTCTCGCTTATCACCAATACAAAATATCCCTCACACAAATTCACTATACTATCACGAGCAGTTACATACATACATAATTGGCCATTACAACCCCTTAATTTTATACATGAGTGGTGGGACTTACAGTTTATAGTCGACTCCGAACGACAAATTTTTTTATTTTTTTTTTTTTTGAGAAAGTTTTCATGGCAATTTTATTTACTCTCAGAGTTTTTGCCAGAAGTCTGCTGAAAGGAAGTCGCCGAAGAAATATTTTTTTCATATTTCGTTTTGATGTCTGACCTGGGGTTTGAACCGTGGCGTTACGTCTAATAAGCCAACACACTACCTACTAGACTACGGCGAGCAGTTACTTGGTATTTAGTTACTCAGTAGCTAATTGCTTATTAGTTAATTACTTAGTAGTTAAGTACTCAGTAGTTAATTAGTTTCAATTGAGCATTTCCGATTTTTAAAGTGCGCCCCGCATGCACTTGGGTTAATTATGCCTGTTGTCCTAAACTAAAAATCTCAAAAAATATTTTTTTATTCGTATAAATTTTTAATTTTCATTTTGGTTTGGCAAACATTAGAGAAATCAAATGTTTAGTAGGAAGTGTGTAGGCTTATTAGACATGAGGCCTCGATTGACACCCCAGGTCAGACATCTCTAACAAAACGGAATATGAAAAAAATATTTCTTCGGCAACTCTGTGAGAGTAAATAAAATTGCCATGAAAAGTTTTTCAAAAATCTGTCGTTCGAAATCGGCTTTAAACTGTAGATTGCGCCACTCATGTATAAAATTAATACACAGAATATAAGTGGTGTGAGAAGCTAGGTTGTAATTCTGACTGAAGGGTTGTTGTAATGGCTAATTATGTATGTATGTTATGTATGTATGAGTGTAACTACTATGCTAAAATAGCTAAAGCGAAATTTAATAATCCTAACTGTAAGGGTTTTGCAGATATGTAATCCTAAACTTTTATTCTTTGAAGTAATTGCTACGCCTATTCTGTTCTATTGACTTCGGTCGGACTAGTCTATGAATAAACCCACACAAAATTTCGTATACAAGCGATTATAAATGTTTAATTTGTATAGAAAAATATTTTTGCTTCCATTTGAAATTAAAAAAAAAAACTTTTACTTGTTAAATCTAAAATTTAACACGTTGACTGCCGCGGCAATTTTCAGAAAACTGGTCACGCAAGCCAACATTGACTTTTTGTTCTTTTCCCAGAAGCCATTTATCGATACTAGCACTGATATAATACGATTTTATTCTTAGCTAAACAAAAATGGCAGTTTTAGTGAGTACGAGATAACTCGTAGTTGGCTCCCTAGAAGGGAACGTAATCTACGAGTTATCTCGTAGTCGGCAGTCAACGCGTTAAATACCATAGGAAACAGGTATTTGTTTTAACCCTTTCATGCCCGAATTTTTTGAGCCAGAGCTAAAATTTTTTAAGGACATGTGTTTGTTAGTCATGGCCTAAACATGAAGTGATATTAAATTCAGAGTCCTACGTATTCTAGTTTTACACGTTTTTAACTAAGCTTGTTTGCAAAAAAATCATTTAAAAAAATTAAAAATTACGGAATTTATGAACAAAAATGTACAATGTTGCCTATAGGCAACATCGGGCATGAAAGGGTTAAAGAGAGTCTACACATTTTATCATTTCAATTTAATGTAGAGTTTGTAAGTTTGCATGAAATTTACTTAACGAATGTGTAGGTAAAACAGAGGAAACCACCAGCAGTTCAAATACCCCACACGAAACTCTATTTCCAGTTTTTACACCACACGGTAAAGGTTAAAATGGTTGTTGTAGAAACTGTAGTAAATATAGTACGGACATGCACCTGCATAAAGAAAAACTCAATATAAACTGTGTTGTCGACAGCATGTAGTATATTAGTAGAGATCACAATTCTGTTAGTGTATCTGAAAACATATTAAAAAAAAAGTAGATTCTCTTTGTTGTTGTTGTTTGTTGTATAACTCTCTCTCTCTCTACGCACTAAAACACGCACCCATTTTACTAACAAACACCACAAACCTCCCATTTTTTTTAATTATTTATTTAAAAATTAAAATTTTTTTATTTAAAAAATGAAATAAAATTAATAACGTTTTTCTATGTTGTTGTTTTTTTTCTCGTATATTTTCTTTTTTTCTCTTTATTTCGTTTTTTTGTTTTTTTTTTCAAACTCTATAGTGACCCGTGGCAAGAAAAAGAAGAAGAAGAAGGCTATAATGAAATTAATGCTTTTGGGCTCATTTCTTAAGGGCAAAATCGAATTGTTGCTGAAACTATTGGGCGCCCATTTGCAAATAAAATTCTTTGCCATTGCTTTGATTGGTCTCTTGATCAATATTGCACGCTTCTGGATTGATGTGAAACGCGGCGGAACACCACAAAAGGTATGCATGTTTTAGTTCCATGATTGATTTTTTTGTTTGTTTGTTTGTTAGTTTGTTTCTCAGTTCTTTGTTTTGTTTATGGTTTATTGTTGTTTTATTAACTTGGCTAATTAACTTTTTTAGCACCCCTTATTATATAAACACAACAAGTTAATCATCACTTTGTTTAATTCTATGTACACCTTTTTTGTTATGTATTATACTTTACGTTCCTTTATTGGATTGTGGGAACTTTAAAAAGGAAACCTTTTTTAATGAATAGAAGTTTAAGAAGATATTTTGTTATTGTCCTATGTAGCCATCCCTTAAGTGGATGATAATGATGATGATGTGGAGTCATCAGGACGTGAATGTGTCCTGATAGAATTTTGCTCAGCGAAGAGTGATATTCAAGATGTTGATCTGTGTATATTTTTTGCTAATACCTGGGCCTCCTACTGAGCAAGAGTAGAGACCTCAACGAGCAATGTTCTTCACCGGCAGACAGTTAAACAAAATGTTTTTATTGAACGTGTTTCATGAGCTGGAAAAACTAAACAAGACACCTTTCTACAGAAGATTTGCCTTCTTGACCTGCTCATAAATTATTGAACCTTAAGAATTGTACAATACACACATACATACGTAATTGGTCATTCAGTCTGGATTACAACCTAGCTTTTCACACCACTTATTTTGTGTGTGTTAATTTTATACATGAGTGGCGGGGCTTACAGTTTTAAAGCGGACTCTGAACGACAGATTTTTGAGAAACTTTTCATGGCAATGTTATTTACACTCAGAGTTTTTGCCACAAATCTGCTGAGAGAAAGTCGCCGAGGAAATATTCTTTCATATTTCGTTTTGTGGGAGATAGATGTCTGACCAGGGGGTTTGAACCGTGACATCACGTCTAATAAGCCAACACACTACCTACTATACAACGGCGAATCCTCATATGTCGTAGAATACAGCGAAAATTTTCCACTCGGTATTGAACAAAATTTTCTAAATTTCAGAATTTAAAAATGATAAAAAAAAGAAAAAAAATGTTGGTTCTGAACCCTAAGTAGTTGAGAATTAAACGTTTCTTTAAATAGACTTCTATAGGAAGAAAAACATACGCTCAATTCTGTCGAGTTTTAATAAAACAAATTGGAAGATTAGGACCTTATTCCATATGGACAAAAGTCGAAAGCCAATAACGCAATTCACAATTTTGAAAAGATCTTTTTAGAATAAGAATTTTTCTTGTTATTTTTCCTTCTACAGCGGTATGAAAAATACATAGAAGGAGAAGTAATCAATATGTTTTGACTTTCTTTTTGAATTTTCTGTAAATTTAATATTTTTTGTTTATAACTTAACTTTGTTTTTGTTAAAATGCCAAAAATCCAAAAGTTTGTATAAAAACCAGATTAAGGCATTTTTAACAATTTACTTTAAAACCCTCTTACTTTGAATACTTAAAACTCTATCTTCACAAATGAAAACCAGAAACCCCTTCTTTTCACCCCAACCTCTTCTATACACTTTTATAACACTTGGACGGAATGGAATGGTGTCCGTCCCTCCACTTCCACAGCACAAAAAATGACAAAAATTAAAAGCGATAATCAAATCCGTAACAGTTTTGTTCGTTTGTAAACATACACTTGGTGTCTATGGTATTTCCTTGGGTTATTTTTATTTCAAAGAATAAATCTTTCTAACAACAGGTTGTTTATGTTGAACATGCACATCATCAGCATCATTATGAGGATCATGGCGATGACTGGAGTGAATCGGCCGGCGGTGGCGGTTATTGGAAGCGCTCATTACAAACGGATTCAACGGAGAATACTTATGATTCGGTAACCGATAGTTATCAACCGAAAGCGCCACAATATCAATATCATGAAGCGCAACAACAACAACAACAATCGGCACAATATGATCCACAATATATGGCATATCGAAATCAATGGCAAAGAAAGTAAAAATGACTCTACCCTAGCTATAGCTATAGCAAGTAGTAAAAATCATCATTCTAGTTGAAGGAAAAAAATGATGAAATAAAACCTTTAAAATTTTGTTTTAGAAATTTTTGTTTTGGTTGTATTATAATGGAGAACTCTCCAAGTCTAAAATTATTATAAAAATTTAATGTTTTGTAAAAATTATTTAAGAATTACACTGAAAAATATGAAATTCAAATTCAATTTACTTTGTGATTGAAAAGGCACACACACATACAACAACAACAACAATATATTGTTTAGATTATTAGTTCATTACCTTAGTTTTATCGCATATATTATGAAAATGAAAATGATTATGAAAAATTGTCATCTATTTAGTAGAGAATTAAAATTTGTTTTTCTAAAATTGATAATTTATTTATCGAATTAAAAAAAATAATGAAAGTGCTATCGAAAAATGAATCATATTTTTAAGTAAATTAATTATAATTACAACATAAAAGATTTTTTTTTAAATGTATTTTATGTAATTTATTTATTTATTTATTTATTGTTAATAATGTTATTAATAGTATTTATTAAATTACTATAATAAAGAATATAAAACTTTTAAATCAATGGAAAGTATAAAAAAAACATTATCAGGTAATTATGTTATGTTAAGGAACGGAAACTCTTTCGATTTTTATTTTAGAAATATTATTTAGCAATTATTTAAAATTCGAACATACACAAGGACCTAAACGTGCCCACGTTGAGAGAGGAAATCGCGAAATATGCTGAAAAGTATCTAGAGAAGCTAAGGGATCACCCGAATCCACTAGCTTGTGCTATTTTGAATGATGCCGGCCATATCCGACTAAGGAGAAGAGACACTGTGGACTTCATTAGAAGACCAGCGCAAATAATGTCAAATTGACTTAAAATTCTATGAAATCATGATATTTTGTCCCGCGCTGGCAGATTTTAATTATTGTTATTAGTTTTAAGATTTTATATAATAATTGTTAGTTCACTTTTATAGTGAAGATTCAATTAAATAAACTGAGAGAAAAGAAAACAGCAATTATTTAATAGGCACATACAGTAATCCCTCGATTTACGTTGCGGTTGGTTCCAAAAAAAGGCGACGTAAATCGAAACGACCTTAATAGAATTTCATATTGCTCATAATACAATGTAGTATCTTAATAACAAGGAATATAAAAAAGTTGCAGTAATCCCTCGACTTACGTCGCGGTTGGTTCAAAAAAAGGCGACGTAAATCGAATGACCACGCAAATTGAAATTAGAGGGAACAAAAAATTTGACAACGTAAATCGAAACAACGTTAATAGAGGCGACGTAAATCGAGGGATTACTGTAAATATTATTAAAACATTACATACATACATACATAGTTGGTCATTACAGCCCTTCCGTTAGGATCACGACCTAGTTTCTCACATCACTTAAGTTGTGTGCGTTAATTTTATACATGAGTGGTGGGACCTACAGTTTAAAGTCGACTCCGAACGACAGATTTTTTTGAGAAACTTTTTCATGGCAGGTTTATTTACTCTCAGAGTTTTTGCCAGAAATCTGCTGAGAGGAAGTCGTCGAAGAAATATTTTTTCATGTTATGCCTAATAAGGTGTAATAAGCCAATGTGCGTTTTTGCCAGTTTGAGAAATAAAATTCCCATATAAAGTTTCTGTATACTATGAAAAGGAGATTGCATGTCTCGCACAATTAACATTAATTAACACAATTAAGACAGAACTGATGGCCCAAGTAGCTAATGCCCTTAAATTGATTCTGTTGATTAAATTTAAAAAATTAATAAATAAATAAATAACACAATTAAAATTAACACATACAATGTGGGCGCTATCATAAATCTGACTAAAGGGTTGAAATGGCCAATTAAAAAGAAGTAGAAGAAGTAAAACACCAGTAGCCACCTTATAAAGCTACACTCAGCCACAAAAGTATACACACGGATAACAAATTTCAGAAATTTTTTAACTAATCCGTTTTCGTTGAAAGTCTTTGTAATTGTTTGACATTTTTCCTCGATTTTAAGACGGTCTTTTGCTTTGCATACCTTTGTGGGCCTGTGCAGGGCCACAATTCAGTTCAATTTCAGAAATTTTTTAACCAATGCAAAAGACCGTCTTAACATCAAGGAAAGTTGTCAGACAATTACAAAGACTTTCAACGAAAACGGATTAGTTATAAATTGTTGGCAATTTTTTAACCGTATGTATACTTCAGTAACTGTGTGTAAGTTGAACTTAATCTGGTTGCGGAACAATTTACCAGCATCCATCTGCTCTGAAGAATAGGCAGTCCTAAATAGAAATCCTAATTTGAATCCGTTAGACTATAAATTGTGGAGGAATTGTGTTTAGAGGATATGGTTTGTCACTAGATACCCCAATATTTATTCTCTTAAGGTCCCCTTGATTCTTGCACGACTGTTGAAGTTGATGATTATTTATTTATTAAATATAATACAATTACAAATTATATCTAGTTATTACGAGCTGAATAACGTATGCTCGTTGTAGTCCAAAAAGGATCACAATAATTAAAGAAATTGCTGAACTTTAGGAAAAAAAATCCGATTATGGCTTGTTAAAGTTGTAACAGATTTTATGGCAATCGGATAAAAGCAGAACAGTATGGCTCCAGGATAGAGGAAATGGTCGTATATGCTTAGAATAGTTTTCTTTTCATAATTTTCTTTTAATAGTTAACATTTGTATTTAAAGTTTTCCAAACTTTACGTTTTAGTTTTGAATTTTGGGTGCCTTGGAAGTCTAGTGAGTAGTGTGCTGGATTATTAGCGTGAAGGTCGTGGGTTCGATTCCCACCAGAGACTGTGATCGGGCATATGGTCTAAGTTATGCAGTTCGTAATAATTATAATATAGTTTGTAATTTGATTTTTAATTAATAAATAAATCAATAGTTTGGAATATTTGTTTATTTATTAATTACAATACAATTACAAATTATATTTAATTATATACGAGCTCAGTAACTTTGACCATATGCTCGGTGTAGTGTCACAGACCAGAGTCTCTGGTGGGAATCGAACCCACTACCCACTAGACTAAAAGGGCACCCTAGTTTTGAATATAATAAATTACAGAAATCGAACATGAAGATGAATATCGAATCAAATACGTCATTAAGTCTGAATAAATTGGAATTTCCATTTCAATTACTAGCAATATTAGTTGAAGTTCATTCATAAATTCTTATCAAACAAAAGTTGAGTAAAATTTCAATAATGCGAGCAAATTTCTAAAAAAAAAAGAAATTTATGCAAATTGATAAGTTCACGCAAAGATGAACAACGATAATCATTAATAAAACACTCATATCTCGTGTGGTTATAAATACTGAAATAAAATGTAATTTTTTTTTGATTGAAATTTCAACTCTTTTAAATTATTTTAACAAAATATACAAACATAAAAACATGACAACTCAACACTTAATGTTGCTGCTGTTGGTTGGTTGGTTAATTTCGGTCATAATTTTATTTCATTTCGTTTTTTTTTATTTTCTTGTTAACGTTTCTTCTTCATATGTTTATGGCTTAAAACGGTTTTAACAAATCGATTTATGGGCTATAAGCAAAGCGGCAGGCGATGAATCGATAGTGCAAAAGAACAGCAAAAATAATTGCGAATACACGCGAATGATATAGAAAAATTTCAGAACCTGCCTAGATTATTAAGCAGTTGAAAATAAAACCAAAAATATCGTTTTTTTGGTTTGCTGGGAATATAGTGTAAATATTAAAGAGTGTATTCACCTCTCTACTTTACTTCTTGCATTTTATTATTTTAGGTTTTGAATCATGGTTTTCCGCAAATAATTCGTCTTGTTTTCGCTTCAATTTACAACCATCAACCATACAACATAAATGTTTGGGGCGTGGAAGAATTATAAATTTTAATTTCTTTTCAATGAAATGTGTTGTTTTTATTTTAACAAACATTTTTAGCTAATTTGGTATTTTAACAAGGTTTGTCAAAAAAAAATTACAAAAAAAATCCTAAAAATTGGGTCATTAGAGTATAGGGGGACAGGTGGATTTAATTGTGTATATCGCTCTTTAGCTGCAGCTTAAAAAGGTATTTAAAATTCTAGACTAGAATCTTTAGAAAGAAAATAAACAAATAAAATAAAATACAAAATCAACAGTAGCTTTTTTCCTTTTTTAATAGTTTTTAAATACACTCGTATCAGTGGCTAAATTGTGTACATGTTTGAAAAGAAAGTGATTGGATTTCTTGTATACATATGGGTCAACTGACGACTGATATTCTAACCAAACTTATTTGATTTCTATTTAATTTTATTTGATTTTGTGCTAAAATTGAGAAAGAAAATCGCCATTTTAAGATTAAATCATCAGCTCCCACACTACCCCAGATAATGCTTGTTTTGTAATGCATTCAGAAAGAGTTCCTAACCATTTGGAATTACATAAATGGACTCCTTGGTACTTATTAAGACTCAAACTGTAGGTTCCTGTCTCATAATTGTCCACTATTTTAGCTCATGGAAGTAAAATAAATGACCGAGTGTTAGAGTCCAAAATAAACTTAATCTACGTCTCTTTACTTCAGTAGCCTCTTGGACTAAAATACAGGTAAGAGAGGATACATACATACATACATACATAATTGTTCATTACAACCCTTCAGTCAGGACTACGGACCTAAGAGCACCATTCAAACCCCAGGTCAAACATCTCTAACTAAACGAATATAAAAAAAATATTTCTTCATGGCCTTTGCCTCAGCAGATTTCTAGCAAAAACTCTAAGAGTAAAAAAAAAATTGTCATGAAAAGTTTCTCAAAAAATCTGTCGTTCGGAATCGACTTTAAACTGTAGGTCCCGCCAGTCATGTATAAAATTAACACACACAACATAAGTGATGTGAGAAGCTATGGATTATGGACCTAAGACCACGGTTCAAACCCCAGGTCAAACATCTCCAACTAAAGGATATATGAAGAAATATTTCTTCAGCGACTTTCTTTCAGCAAATTTCTGGCAAAAGCTCTGAGAGTAAATAAAAAAAATTGCTACGAAAAGTATCTCAAAAAATCTTTCCTTCGAAGTCGACTTTAAACTGAAGGTCCCACCACTCATGAAACAGCATAAATGATGTGAAAAAATAAAAATTCAACAATAATAATAGTTTTATATAGGAATATCGAAACTATCGAATGGACCTTGAGTTTTCCAGCTACAGCTGTAATGCGAACTGTTAAACAGACTTTCTAAACGCGCATTTGTATAGCGAGCTCTCCAATGTAAGTACAAGCGTCCGCTTGCAGTTGATGCAAGCACTGCATTATATTTTCATATTTTAATGCCGTTCACAATGTAAAACCAATGACCTGTACAGTTGACTACAGCTCCGCTCTTTGAAATCCCCAACTCAAGGTATTTCCGGCCATCATAATCATGCATAAAATATTTTGAAACTCTACAATCCAAAAGATGAGAAGATTTTTTCTTAATTAAAGTTTTTTAATTTTTTTTTTGTTAAAAAAATCAATTGCGAACAAACATTGCTGATATACATATATACAGTCAAGACTTTAAAGGCATCGAAAATTTTTGGCTCATCTTTAAACGAAAACTATGGGGTCTTGTACAACAATCTGGAAGTATTAAGGAACTCTGGGAAAAAAATATATGAAATGTGGGGTAAAACTGATTTAAAATACACTTGTGGACATACAATTAAGTTATTCATGCATGCGGTTTGCCAAAACCCACCTCCATAAAGACGAAAAATTTTGCAAATTAGACGTATAGAGTGAAGAGTCCAAGTTTAATATCTTTGGAAACGATGACAGAACCTATGTAAGACGTCCTGTCAATAACAATTAGACCCAAAAAACACAAAAAAAACCGTAAAGCATGGAGGTTAGTCAGTAATGGTTTGGGGTTGTTTTACCTCATCCGGCGTTGGTCCACTGATAAGAATCGATGGGAAAATGACTACGGAAATGTATAAATACATCCTATTGAACAATTTGACTAAAGATTATGAGGACCAATTACCACTAGCGTGGATATTTCAGCATGATAACGACCCGAAGCAGACGTCTCGGGTAGTTAAAGCTTGGTTTGCTGAGGAAAAAATAAGCGTTCTTGATTGGCCAACTCAAAGTTCCAATCTGAACCTTATTGAAAATCTTTGGGGGATCGTAAAACGAGCAGTTGCAGCCAAAAAACCTAGCAGCAAAAAAGCACTTTGTCAGCTTATCCAGGCAGAATGGAATACCATTAGTCCTGAGCAGTGTCGCAATTGAATCAACTCAATAGCACAAAAATGTACATACTGAAATAATACTCCAAAAAGGGTTCCCCACAAAATATTAAAGGTTCAAAATAGTTTGGGTGAAAAATAAATCAATTAAATTAAATTTTCAATATTTTTTTTTTCAGATAACTGAATTATGTGTCCACTTAAATTTTAAGTCTGATATCAAGTCCGTACCAAAACGTTTTTTATAATGAAAAACTATTTAAGTTTTTGTTGTTAATTAATTATTAAGCGTATGAAATTAATAAATATTAGTTATTTTTGTTTCCACTTCTCTTAAATCTTTTTAATTTTTACAAAAATGACAAATGCTGCAAAGTGACTTAATTGCGTGTCCACAAGTGTACCTCGAAAATCTTGTGGAGAGTATGCCACGTCGCATCAAGGAAGTTATTCGCAAACAAGGAGATATAACCGGTTATTAATATAGTTTTCCCGAATTTTATGAAAAGAGTGCAAAAGTGAATTTCTTTGGTTTTTTTTTTTTCAAAAAGTATTTTTTTCTGTATGAAATGAAATTTAATTTTAGTTTTTAATGTTTAGTGGAATATAATAAATCTTTAGTTAATTTAGGTAAGCATTTTATTTGGTTTTCATTTGTTGTTTAAAAGCTACGGTTTCATAAAGGCAATCTTAGAAAAAAAAACAAGGTACAGTTTTGCTCCATAGAAAAATGCAAAAAAATTAGAGTAAAAAAGTCTACATAAAACGGTGTAAGTAGACTTTTATCTGCGATTGTATAATTCATAGGCTGTAGTACAAATCTGTTAAAATTTGTAAAATTTATTTGAAATGCTTTTGGATTGAGAAGGTATTTAGTAGGCAACTTTTCTTTGATTGTATTGTAAGAATTATGAAGCAATGCTGCTGCCCGAAGTCTTCAGGTTTTAACACATTTTTTAGTCATTAACCAATTATTGAGGGCTTAAAGTAAAAGCAACTTTTACCTGACTATGGAAAATAAATTTCAATGTTCTACCTTAAGACAAAAGCCTATATCACCTTCTCAGGCATTATATGTGAATGTGAATGTGTGTAAGGCATTCACTCAGTAGTCAAGCCATCAAATATAGACATGCTTAGAATTAGATCAACAGAAGTCATAAAGAAAATTCGAAATTCAACTGTAAATTCATATGCAAATACGTAAATGAGTGCATTTTAACAAGAAAAAAATAAAAAAAATCGATCAGCAAAATAAAAAACTACAGGAGATTGCAGTTAGCAACAGACGAAAAAATGATTTTTTGTCTTTTAAATTTTTAAAATGTAGCTGGTGAAAGAGAACTCCAACTATAGGCTGGCAATAATCAGATATTCTACCCTGCCTGCCTGCCTGCCTGCCACAAATACAGTCGTCAGTGTTTGAATTCTTAAGTAAGTTGGAGGAGCTGCAAACATTTTTATACGAAAAAAAAAATTGCATTTCAGTCAAAAATATAAAATATTTAAGCAAACATAAAACAGAAAACAAAAAAATTAAAAGCATTTAAATGCATGTTTGCATTTAATGGCAAAACGTGTTGACTGCATTTTAAATGCAAAAATAAAAAGAAATATTGAAGAGTCCACCACATATCTAGTAAATCATGACAAGAATTACGATTTGAAAAGTGCTGTTTTTTTGTTGTTGTTTTTTTCTCATAATCTGGTAATAAAACCTTTTTCCCTATTCTTCTAAAGAAATAAATTAATGAATGAGCATTAGGTTAAGTTAAGTTTTATTAGAGCCATAATCGTTTAAAGGCATTTGATTTATTTGTAACGCTTTTCCCAAAAACCGAGCAACAAAAATTTAAATTGTTTTCCATGCTTAAAGTGAATTTATTGTGTATGAGCTGTGCGTGTGTGTGTGTGATTTTGTTTATATTGTTATAATTTACATTTAAATTATATCACAGACATATTTATTCATTTATTTTGATTTTGATTTTTTTTTGTCTATTTGTTTAAACAAATTAAAACTTTCATTTAAATGAAATTAAGCGCATATTTAAGCATTTCAATTAAAAACATACACACACACACACACACTCTCCCATATGCATAAATAATTAAACGATTTTTACGGATTTCGGTTTTTGACTTGACTTTTTAATTCTTTCTTTCTTCTTTTACTTTCTTTATTTCACTGTTTTGTGTTTTTTGTAACTTAATTTTAGTATGACATTTTTTGTTGTAAAAACTTACAAAATTGTTTAAAAATAAAATCAGGGAAAAGAATGTAATTCATAAAATTGAATTGAATTGAAGTTAGAGGAGGAGAAATGCCCTTTTTTTCGGCTCTACATACTACATATGCATGCAACTCAATGGCCAACGAAAGCATACGTGAAATGCATGTCACTTTCTAAACTTAATTTTTGTTAACAAAAACAAAAAAAAAAATTAATTAAAACAAAAGAAATAATGAATATTAAGCAATCATAAAATAAATGAAAATATTTCAACAATTGCTCATTTATATAAAATTGAAACACTATGTCCAGTCCACAAAGCAACGAAACTTTTACTGTGTATTCCGATGAAATAATTTAAAGAAATCAATTGCAATTGGATTTTTGCAGATCTTTAAAAAAAATGCTTCGAATGCAGTTTTCTTAAAGTCGACTTGGACGAAACTTTCTTAAGACCAGTGAGACATTGTCTACAGGCTAGCTTTATAGAAAGCGTGCTAGCTTTTGAATCTTGTTCAAGGTGTCCAGGACAGTGATAGAGGATTTTTTGTCAACTGTTTTTTTTTTGCCAAACCAGTGGTTGTTATAACAGCAGTATATGTATGTGAAATGTGTTATGATGGGCTTGATACTGTATTTCTAAAAAAAACCTTCAACAACAGTAAATGGTACAGTTAAATATTAAATTATTCCACTAACCACTTTGACAGAACAGCAACAAGAGAGCTTGCAGGCTTGCTACTGTACTGTACTGATTAAAACTAAAGCATATCGCATAAATAGATGACTAATTTCAGATATCCAAACTGAATTTGAAGCAACTACGGAACATACGCATTCACGTGGTGATAAAATTAGGCAGGCACCTTTTAACAATTTTTCGAAAGTCTTTGAAATATGAAGAAGAAGTGCTAATGACAAAAATAAGAAATAAAATAGTTCGTTATTTGAGGCCCAAGGAATTTATACTGTTAATTTGGCGACTGGAGCGGATCTGATCCTGATTCTAAATTGTGAAAGACAGCAGAAGTTGAATTGAGTAAAATCTTATGGAACAAATTAGATGAAGATAAAGCAGAAGACAGAGATTAATAAATTAATCAGAATCATTAGGGAAAGGATTACGGCAAATGGCTTTAATTATTGATTTATGTCGAGAGCGGGGTGCCATTACACTACTTCTGCAATAAGATATTTAATGTTTAGCAAAAAATTTCTACTGGGCCTTACTCATATTACTCACTTCAAGATCATTGACTTTAAGAAATATATCCGGCCAACCAATTTCATGCCATTATTGAGTTTTCTCTTATCAATATCATTAGACGAACCTTTTGCTCCATTGGTACCATTTGCAAGCCATATTATCGAATTGTTCTTAGTAGTACAAAAAGTATGTCATGAGAAAAACATTTAAGTATTCAAGTTATTCTGCTTTGGGCTATTAGGATAGGAAGTATAAACGATGCATGATTTATTGATTTTGGATATAGTTTCGCTTATTTCGTCCAATAGAATAGAATTTCAAGAGTATTGCCTTGTGAACGAACAAATGATGACCAATTAAGCAATTTTTCTATTCTTGAATATAATACGCTATTTTGCTGCATTGTCATAGATTGTATAAATTGTTAAGAACACAACAGTTGTGGACAAATATTTAGCATTTAAAAAAGTGAAGACTTAAAATTGTAAATTAAAACAAAATTCATAAATACTTCAAAATGAATATGAGAATGTATTTGTATGATAAACAATGTTATATGGTAGTATAGTTTTTATTTTGCACGCTTCTGTTTACCTACTCTTTGGGATGATGATTCTACTAAATTTTCTCAACGTATTGCATAATTTCTCTTTATTAATTTTTCTATAAAGTTATTGAACTTATTAAACTTTAGAGAAAACAAGAAAATAAGTTCTTTTATTGCCAGTCATTTTTTTATTTTTTTGTAAGATAAAGTGTCAGACTTTGTTTTTTTAATTTTTTTCAGTTTGGTAAAATATGTCGCATCAATAACAAAAATACATACATACATAATTGATCATTACAATCCTTCAGTCATGATTGCGACCTAGCTTCTCACACCTCTTATGTTATATGTCTTAATTTTATACATGAGTGGACCTACAGTTTAAAGTCGATTACAAACAACAGATTTTTTGGGAAACTTTTTCATGGCAATTTTATTTACACTCAGAGTTTTTGCCAGAAATCTTTTGTGAGGAATTCGCCGCAGAAATATTTTTTTTTATACTTTGTTTTGTTGAAGATGTCTGACCTGGGGTAAGATTAAATTTACAATAAGATTTTACTCAATATAATCTCTGTCTTTCACCATTTAGACTCAGAAAGCGTCGCCAAGTTTATAAATATGGAACTATTTTATTTACTGGTCATTTTGCCATCAAAACTTCTTCTGGATTTTAAATATTTCACAGCCTTTCAAAAAATTGTTAAAAGGTGCCTGCCTAATTTTATCACCACGTGAATGAGTATGTTCCATAATAGCTTCAAAATCAGTTTGGATATCTGAAATTAGACACCTATTTATGCGATATGCTTTAGTTTTAATCAGTACAGTACTGTGGCAAGCCTGCATACTCGCTTCTTCCTGTTCAATCAAAATGGTTGATACAATAATTTATTATTTAACTGTACCATTTACTGTTGTTGAAGGGTTTTTAAAAATAGAGTATCAAGCCTACCATAACAGGTTAGAGGACGTGTACTTGTCAATTAAGACAAGTAGTTGACCCATTATACAACGTCCTTAAAGAGGAAAAGATAATAGAGGGATAAAAAGGAGAGGATGTAGGAAAGAAAGTCTCGATCAAGTCGACTTTGAGATCTGAAGTACATTTGGGGTACTTGCTTGACACATGGTGACCAGTTAAAATTCAACGTAATTTTTATGGCTTTGGATTCTATTAAGAGCCAAGCTGTGACAAAGTCATCAGTGTAATCTGAAATAGATTAAAACAAGCAAGTCGTGGATTACGATCACAGAAAGATGAGATAGGCCGCTCGTGAGCATTTCTTTTACATTGAAAAAAAAACGTGCATATAGACGCGTGTCTGAGTAATTTGTTTTAAAATTTTTTATTTCAAATTTTATACACAATAAAAGTTCTTCTTCTTTTTAAATGTTTCTTATTAATTGCCTACGTTTGGAGCTGTAATTATTTAATGATCGTACAAAACGATTTTGAAACTATTCGTGTGACAATACTCACTCACGTCTAATTATTAATAGAATCGAAATACAAAAAAATAAAAAAAGCAACAAAAAGCGAAAGCTTTAAATGTCATTGGCTTCGGAAATGCTACACAAAAAAACAATAGCAATAACAACAATTACAATTAAATTATTTTTTATTATTATTAATAATAATTGTTACGGGAAAACACGAGTATAATAAAAGAAAAAAAAACAAACAACAGCAAAAACCCAGAAGAAATGAAAATAAAAAAAAATAAAAAATTAAAATAAAACTTAACAATAGACGAACGAACGATTTAAATTTTTAATAATTTATTTATTCAATTAAACGGTTTATGTTGCAGTATATGGCGTTAAATAACTGCTGCCTTAAAATTTAATTTTTTATTTATTTTTTTTTTTAATATGTTTGTTGTTATTAAAATATGATTCACCGTATAATGTTATCTAATTTTGCATACCACACCAACACCAACACCAACACTATGGCACTACCACAAGCATTTTTTTAATATTCATAAGATTCCTTTTTAGTCATAATTTATATGAAGACACACAGCACACCGCCAATGGCAGGCATATTCATACGATTAATCTTTTTGTTTTCATGTACAATTTGTTGTACATTCGGATACATATCACCGGTGACATAAGTATCTCATAACAAATCTTTTTCAAAGAAAAAGAAACAAAGCGTCCAAAAATATTTATGTTTGCCAGAAGCGAATATTTTATAGAATTTGAATTGAATGAATAAAAAAAAATAAATTCATTTGAATAAATTAAGGAAATTCCATTGCATTCTATTCTATTCATATGTACCGCTTGGGGATTTCATGCTGACTTAATGATAGTTTGGATTATCGATTATGAAGTATGCTGATGACGTTTGCCTTCTGTCTTATCGTTTCTCTACCATTCAGACAAGGATCCAACATCAAGAAAACAAAGTCAATATGCATGAATTTGCCATGCAACGAGACATTTAACATCTCCGACCAATTTACTGCAGATGTTAAAAATCCCTGTAAACTGTAGTGTTATCCCAAAAAACGGCAGAAGCAAAGAAAATATAGAGAGAAAGCCTTGAAAGACTAGCCTAGTATATGGAACTTGCAATAACATGAAACGGCAAACTACACAGAGCGAAAACTGCCTAATAAAATCAAGAAGATTTTCTCTACGAAACGTTTTTGGAGTGAGGGGTATTACAGCAGAAAGAAACGAAGATTTTTTCGTAGAGATTTCTTATTATTTTTATGTTATAAATCTTTTTAATTTTTTCAAGACGTAAAACACATACATTTAAGAAGAAAACTTGTTATTTACAATTTTTTTACTCAAATTCCGTCATTTTTGCCACAAAAAATACAATCCATAGAGAAAAACTTATTGATTCTATTGTGATTTCTTCTAAATTGTATAAAACAAGAATTTCTTATTAATTTCATTGGGCTACCTAATCAATTTTTTCAAAAAGGTTTTTCTTATAAATTTCATTAGGCTACACTTGAAAGTGAATAAGTGGCAAGTAAAGAAGTGGAAAAAAGTAATAAAAATATTTCTTAAAAAAAAATCAAAGTTAAAAAAAAGTGTTATAAAAAACAAATAAAATTTTAAGTAATGACCGATCAAAGAATTTTAACAGAAAATGTAGATATTGTCCCAATTTTTAAATCCTCGGAGCTCCGTGATGAAATCAACAAACATATTAAAAAAATGAAAATCGAAGACGTTGAAAATGTATTCAAGAAGGTGGACCAAAAATGGTCCAATGGTCTTATGCTATCTGCGAAGTATTCCCTAACGAAAAACCGGTAAAAAATCTAAACCAAATTTTATTTAATGTACGTATCTTTTTATTAACAGTTTTTGTTATTCTAGGAAACATACTTTTTGAAACGGAAAGACGGGAAGAAAAATCCAACAGGAAAGTTATTTTCTCGTTGGACTAATGTTGAAAAGGAAAAATTCGATGATTATTCTGCCATTGCGGACGAATCTTTTGAAGATTTGAATAATGGTATGAATATTTAAAACTCCTTAAATTAATATATGTACATCTTTATACGTCTATCTTTCTCTTTCAACGATAAATATTTCGAGCAAAAGCTCGTCATTTGCAGCACAATTGCAGTTCATGGGAACAGGTGCTTTCTTTCTGGAGGAAAACAAAGAAAAATAGAATTGATGAGATACAAAATGCCAAATCTTTGACGAATATTTTTCAATAAAAAATTTATAATAATTTAAATCAAAATCAAGAAGTATCATTTAAAAAAATAAAGGGATAGTCTTCTAAAATTAAGAAGAAAATCTTTTTGAAAAAAACAAAAAGAGGGCCTCATAAAATCAAGAAGAAAACCTTTTTGAAAAAAACAAAAAGAAAGCCTAATAAAATTAAGGAGAAAACCTTTTTAAAAAATCAAGAAGACTGTCTAGTAAAATCCCTAAGATTTCTTCTTGATTTTTTCAAAAAGGTTTTCCTTATGAAGTCGCCGTGGTGTAGTAGGTAGTGTGTTGGCTTACTATTCGCAAAGCCCGGGTTCGTATCCCAGGTCAGACATCAAAAATGAAATATGAAAAAAAAAATATTTCTTCGGCGACTTCCTCTCAGCAGATTTCTGGCAAAAACTCTGAGAGTAAAATAAACCTGCCATGAAAAGTTTCTCAAATTTCTGCCGTTCGGAGTCGACGTTAAATTTTAGGTCCCGCCACTCACGTATAAAATTAACGCACACAACATGAGTGGTGTGAGAAGCTAGGCCGTAATCCTGACTGAAGGGTTGTAATGGCCAATTATGTATGTTATGTATGTTTCCTTATAAAAATAATAAGAATATCTTCTTGAAAAAAAACCATAGAGAAATCTTATAAACTTTGTTCTAATTTACTATGTATTTATTAGGTTCAGTTTTCTCTGTGTAACGACATTCAGGTCAGACATCAAAACGTAAATATGAAAAAAAAATATTTCTTCGGCAACTTCCTGTCAGCATATTTCTGGCAAAAACCCTGAGAGTAATTAAAATCGCCATAAATAAGTTTCACAAAAAAAAAAAAAAAAATTGGTCATTACAATCCTTCAGTCAGGATTACGACCTTGTTTCTCACACCACTTATGTTGTGTGCGTTAATTTTATACATGAGTGGCGGGACGTACAGTTTAAAGTCGATTCCGAATGACAGATTTTTGAGAAACTTTTTTATGACAAGTTTATTTACTCTCAGAGTAATGCTGCCAGAAATCGGCTGAGAATAAGTCGCCGAAGAAATATTTTTTCATATTTCGTTTTGCTCGAGATATCTGATCTGGTGTTTGAACCATGTCCTCACAATTAGAAAAAAGTTTAAGAAGCAAATGTAATGTAAAATTCTAAATATGCAAACTAAAGAATGATAATAGAACCCGGTTTTTAAAATTTATAAAGGCTTAAGCAACAGACCTGAAATTAATTTGTTGAAAATCAAAAGACTTTGGAAATAAACCAAAAAAATAAAAATAAAGGCAACAGAATTGACAGAAATTTATAACGAAAAAAAAATAGAAGGGCTAAGTAACAAACTTATTTAAAATATTTAAACATATTAGTTAGTTAGGTTTAGATCATATCTCACGAGACGTAGACAGATAACGAAGGTAAATGGTGTTGAATCGAGTAATATGGAGAATGATTTTGGTGTCCCACAGGGTTCGATCTTGGGGGCTTTATTGTTCATAATATACATAAACGATATTGAGAATGTAATAGGGAAATGTGAGATAGTTTTATATGCGAATGATACTCTCATTTTTACTGAGTGTACAACATGTGAGGAATGTTATGAAAGGATTGGAAAGGATATGGATAATGTGAATAAATAGTTGAGGATAAACAAATTGAAATTGAATGAGAATAAAACAAAGTTGATGGAAATTAATATGCACATTAATAGGTCATTTGGAATAAATAATGTGGAAATTGAAAAGGTAGACAGTATTAAGTATCTAGGTTTCATAATTGATAGGAATTGAAACTAAAGGAACATCTAGAGTATATATGTAGGAAAATAGGGAAAAGATAGGTTTCTTTAAACGGCTGAGGGTCTCAATGTTAACATCGATACAATGCTGAAGCCGCATTTTGAATATGGATCAACGATATTATATACATACATGCTGTACTGAGCAACAATTGACAAGACTCCAGAAATTACAGAATAAAGCGATGCGTTCTATATTACAACTGAACAGATTTACACCAACTACTTTGATGTTAGATGCACTGAGATGGCTTAATGTGCGTAAAAGATTCGAATTGAACACGCTAAATTTTATTCAAAAAATGGAAAATTGGAGAAGCACCAGAGTACCTAACTGAACAATTAAAATATGTTGGAGAAGCGCAACCGTACAGACTGAGAAATGCGAACGATTTTAGGCTACAGCGAGCAGATACAAGTGCAATGCAGAAATCATTGTTCTATAAGGGACTGCATTTGTACAATAAAATGACAAACTATTTAAAGAATGAGAGAAATATCAATATTTTTAGGAAAAATGTTGTAAACTTTGTTAAAAATACTAATAGTTAAACTCATAGTTATAATATATATAATATTTAATATTTGTAAAATTTTGTTATTAAAAAAGTATTTTCAATACTACTAAATAAACTTGAATTGAAAAAAAAATTAGTTTGCAAAATACAATTTATAAAAGCATGTAGAATGGAATTTACTTAGAACCTTCAATTGGCAGAAATTCGTAAAAATTCAAAAGACTTAAGTAACGAACTTGATTATGAAATTTTAACATCGCACTTAAGGAATGCAATTGATTGGAGTTCTACAAAAAATTTAAAACTTTAGTTTAAGCATATGTATTTAGTGAAAACGCTAGTTTAATAGTGTCTTTAAAGATTCTTGTAAATAAAATGAAAAGTAAGCATTTTTTCTGTACAAGTAAGAAAATGTTTTAAATTAAAAATAAAATAAAATTTCGCAATACATTTTCAGTTAAAGCTTGCACAAAGGACTTATGTTGATGCTTTGGGAATGTAAATATTTGCATTATTATGGTGAGGTGCATGATAATCATATATAAAGAAGATTTCTGATTTTGGTGTCTTAGGGGTTTTCTTTGATTTCGTATGACATTGTATTAGGGTTGATGTAATTGATATTAATAAAGCATTGTTGTCATAAAATCACTTTAAATTATATCTTTAGGGCCATTATTACAGCTTGCCGTTAACTAAAGGGAGGATTTTAACTGGCAGATAAATTGTTTTTCATTATTATAAGTGAACAATAAGGTAAAAGTGAGCGTTAAGCTAAAGGAAGGATCATCCTACCGGTAACTTTTAAAGTTAAGCTTATGTCGTGAACTTATATATTTTTTCAATATGGCAACTTTAAAGCAGCAAATACAACAAAAAAAGAAGTCAGTCGTTGCCACTGCGTTTAAAGAAAACTTGTTTAAGTGAGCAGTTTTATCGACATTGCTCCGACACTGCCATATTTTTGAAAAAGTTCACTTTATTTTATCTGTAGGTTGTAATAACGAAAAGAAGTTAAAGGTGACTTTAAAGTTCACTTTAGCTATCTTGCCATAAACTCTGAGATTAAATAAAAATGCCAATGAAAAGTTTCTCAAAATCCGTCGTTTGGATTCGACTTTAAACTGTAGATCCCGCCTTACTCATGTATAGAATCAACAAACACACACCATAAGTGGTGTGAGAAGCTTGGTCGCAATACTGACGGAAGAATTGTAACGACCTATTATGTAAATATGTATGTATTACATATTCAACCGATGACAACACAAGTTCCATTATATTGGAATGGAAAACAGAAATTAGCGAAAGCTTGTTAACGGCTTATTCGAGTATAATTCCCAAAGCTTCAGAAAACTTGAAATACCTCAAAACACATGCAAAAGACAAAGTGATGAAGCGATGAATCCCGAAATGAAATTTCGGAACTGCATCGGAACGAAATATGAAAAAATATTTCTTCGGCTTCCTCTCCTCAGAAGATTTCTGGCAAAAACTCTGAGAGTAAATAAAATTTGCCATGAAAAATTTCTCAAAAAATCTGTTGTTCGAAATCGACTTTAAGATGTAGGTCCCCCGCCACTCATGCATTAAATTAGCAAACACAACCTAAGTGGTGTAAGAAACTAGGTTGTAATCCTGACTTAGAGGGTTGTAATGATCAATTATGTATGTATGTATGCAACATATCCCTATTATTACTACATTAATGCGCTTCGTAAGTATAAATTTCAAATGGTTTTGAATGGTTCATTCATTATAATTTAGATTTTTATCAATGAGGAAAAAAGTATGTATGTGTGTGTGTTTTTTATTATTAATTGCCAGTGCCATTCATTAATTTTGCATGATCGCATGCCGAGCCAAAGGAAAAAAACCCAACACGGCGACACCAACAGCATGTTGTGCCAAACCAAACCAAAGAAGCAAACGTTTAAAGTCCATGTCAGGTTGGTGACATTTAAGCTCAAACGCTTGATGTATATTATTTGAATTAATGTTGAACGTTTGTAGGTGTTGAAAGGCAAACGTGATTTGTCGGAAAGTAGAGCAAATTCTCCAAATATTCTCAAACAAATAGAAATTTTTTTTAATTTCTAAATACGAATTGGCAAACTAGAGAACAAACAAAAAAAAAATGCCATAAAATATTGCAATAAAATATAGATCATTATACGTATGTACATACATACATACATATTGTTATTTCAATAGGTATGGTGTCCGAATGTTTTAGTAGAAACTGAAAGAATAATCATCATATAGAGATATGTGATCGCCATTATAATTACCACAATTAAAGAGGAAACATTTATTTATTAATAAAAAAAAACAACAAAAATTGCCAAAAAAATATTTTAAGGGCTTGCATGAATTTTGTAAATTTCTATTTTTAACAATGCGTTCACACATTTCAGCCAGCCGCATTCCTTAAAATCAATATGCTTCAAAATCATTTCTTTTTTTTACTCATAACACAATTAAAGCGACAAACTGCCTTCAATGATAACTCCATAATAAATTTCAATCCAAACCTTGACGTACAATTGCATCGTGTAGTTCAACGCTGTAAATATGTTTTGGTGCTGAGAAAAAGGTTTGTTGCAAACTGTTTTAATTGCTATACATGTTTCTGTTTCTGCTTCTTTTTTTTGTTAACTGAATCCAATCCGTTAAATATTGAAACGCAGTCTACCACCAATGTCTATCGATATTGCCTTTCCTACTCTGGCAACGTGAGTCTGTCTGCCATGGTTTTAATGTGCGTTTAGAATATTATATTTTCAATTGTTGCTTTCAACCAACCAACCAACCAAGCAAGCAAATATTGCCCCTATTCAACGCAATTTTTTTTTTTTTTTTTGTAATTCGTCGGGCATTTCATGCATTTCCCAGCTCTCTAGAGTGATCAAACCCAAATGATAAACTAATACTCTTACAATGGTGGCCAAAGCGTGCCCAAAAAATGTAATGAAGTTGTGCCAACAAGACAATCTTTTTTTATTTCATTTTTTTAATGTTTTTGTTGTTTTTGTTAAACGAAATTTTAACATTTTAATTTTATTTTTTTTCACTTATTTGTGGCTTTTTTTGATACGCTACAGTCCTATTCGATTAAGATTAAAATCAATCAATAGAATTGTCCATTTATTGAATAAGAAAATATTTTTTATGTACAATCTTAAATTGGAGGATTTGGCTTGTTTCGGAACAGGAAATCTATGGGCTTTACAATTAAATCACTTAGCATTGCAAGACACACGAAGAATGTGAGGTTTTCTTTACACCATTGTCCTAGTGAATAAGAGCCTTCGACTTCCTAGCATAAGCAACCAAAAATCCTAAAAATAAACCTTTCAACATACATAATTGTTCATTACACCCCTTTAGGCAGGATTACGACCTAGTTTCTCACATCACTTATGTTGTGTGTGTTAATTTTATACATAAGTGGCGGCACATACAGTTTAAATTCGACTCCGAACGACAGTTTTTTTTGAGAAACATTTCGTGGCAAATTTTTTATTTACCCTCAGAAATCTGCTGAGAGGCAGCTGCCGATAAAATTTTTTTCAAATTTCGTTTTGTTAGAAATGCCTGACACGGTGTTTGAGCCGTCGCTCAAACGGCGACTTTTTTAAACCTTTCAACACCGACACTTATTATATCCGGTTAAAATGTATAAGATTTCAGATTAGATGTAAACAATTAAAAAACGGAGGTAAATGAAATATATCGACGCCTCCGTTCTATAATATTCTAAGTCGAAAAAGTGTGTTTTGAGTTATGAGCTCTCAAAGTTTTCACGCGACATACGACCATATGTGTATTCTAAGAAGATTTTTCCCTATAACTTCGGAACGGATCGGCGCATCTTAACCAAATTTTGACAGTATTTAAGTTAGAGAACGTAGAAAATGCAAGAACATTAAGTGTACTTAGAAAGTTATAGAATGGAGGCGTCGATATGTGATTACCTGGAAACAATTACTTTGCACTACCATAGCTATAAGTGGAGTATTAATAATGCCGCCCTATTGACTCTGTTCGTTTCACATCGGATGTGAGTAAATATTAATATTCCGGCTTTTTGTTTTGCAAATGTGTAAAAAGGGTTAAAACTTTAAACCAAGATCAGTTAGTTTCTAAAGTCGAAGAAAAAAAGAGATCGACCATAGCCTTTGACCGGTATTTGAGAATTAATTTTTTTCGATTATGACGATTTAAGGTTCAACTTCGGCAGGCAACTTTGAGCGCAATAAAGCCTTGAATTCTTAAGAAGATAAAAAAGCGAAAATTTACTGAATTATTCCACGAATGTCGCCATAGTCTAGTAGGTAGTGTGTTGGCTTATAAGACGTGAATCCATGAATCAAACCCCAGGTCAGACAACTCCAACGAAACAAAATATGAAAAAATATTTCTTAGGCGACTTCCTCTCCGTAGATTTCTTGCAAACGCTCTGAGAATGAATAAAATTACCATGAAAAATTTTCTTAAAAATCTGTCGTTCAAAGTCGACTTTAAACTGTAAGTCCCGCCACTCTGGTATAAAATTAAAACACACGACATAAGTGGCGTGAGAAGCTAGGACGTAATCCTGGGATTGTAATGACCAAATATACCTAAAATAGTTTCGAATATTAACTTCGGCCGAAGTTGATTTGATACAGAGGAGAGATCTCATTTTTGGAGAGACTATATTTTGCTCCTTTTAAGGAACATAGGTCTTCAAAAAGGGTTTCGCCATCGTGTTTTTATTTTATTTGGTTAGCATCATTAATCAAGTTTATCTAGCTAAACAGATGAATGATCTACTGTAAAGAGTTCGAGGATTATAGCTGGTCCATATATCTTATCCTGGGAACAACGCTCTCTCTGGACATTTATTGTGTGCACGGAACATTTAGTTCATTGAGTCTTATTCATTCTCAAGATGTGGCGCTGTCCGACCTTCCAAATGAATTTTCCTCTTTGGCATCAGGGTGCATTCTATGTGAATTATTTGGAGATGACTGAAGTTCCTCTTAAAATTTTATAAATCGGAAAAGAATGATGCAGTTTTCTCCGTCTATTCTCCGACGCGTGCAACACCTCGCCACCGTTTTCAATATTAAGTTCAGCTACAGTTAACCATTCTTTCTAAAAAGCGCTTCGTCTTATTATTTATTTTCTAATTACGTTAACTCTGGCAGTCTGCACGTGTAGCTAACCGTTAATTGTAATCCAAATGTTTTCTAATTCGTCTTTGCCGCCTTTTTGTTTGCACTGCAGGCTTATTATAATGAGCGAATTTAATTTCTATGCTCACAAGTCTCATTTAAACAAGGTCAATATCAGTACACAAACGACGTGTTAAAATGCGTGGGAGATTGATGATCACCTGTCAGTCAGCTATTGTTGTCGCTATTAAATCTATTGCTGAAGTGGTTGATTTTTTTTTTACTTTTTTTTTTGCTATTTTTGCTGCCACCACCTGGGCGTCCATTGAAATCAAACAATCGAAATTAAATTCATGATTTTGAGTGTTTTTTTATTTCCATACGGTCTGCGTCTTAGCCAAAGAAAGTCTTTTTTTTTTTGGTTTCTAATTTGTTTTTTTTTTTCTTCATTTATGTGACAAGATTGGATAATTAAGTATGATTTCAAATTTTGGACGGATTAGACTTTAACAGCGTCTATACGGTTGTTGTTGTTGGAAGTATGTTGTCTTAGAGTATTTTGAACTCGCTTATCAATTGCACCCAAAAAATTTTTATGATTGTCAAGTGTTTTGCATTTGAGAAGAGAGTGCTGATGTTAATTGTTATTGTATCTGTTGTTTGAGCTGATTTATTTTTATTTCTATTTGTTTTCGAAATCATTTTGAAATTGTATTGTAATTAATCTGCATAAATGTAACTTTCCCCCAGGCTATTTGATATTTTTAAAATAGCATCCAAAGTTTTAGTTAATTGATGCAATTGAACTGAATTTATAAAACAACATTTAAATGCAGTTTATATTTTTAACCCTCAGAAGGCTTTTTAAGGGCCACCAAATGTCCTAATGCTTCTACATTTTTCGATTATCACACACAAGAAATGAAATGTCTAACTATCCAAATTTTATTCGCAAAACTAAATATCTAGAAGACAGGCTACAGCCCTAAAGAGAGTTTTATCCATGACCACTCTTCAAATTTTGAACATTTATACGAGCATTTATTGTTTCTGCAGTTGTTATCAGGTAATCAGTTGTATTTCAGCTGCTTTATAAAGGGTGGGCCATTTAAAAGTTTACATTTAAAAATGCAATAAAACAAAAATGGTTTGAAATGAAAAATAGAATTGGAATATTATTTCATTCTTATGGCTGCTGCGGCTGGCCTCACAGTACCTCATTCGATCGGTCCAATTTTCGTGCACTTTTTCGATAGTATGCGGTCGTATCTCGGCAGTGGCATCACAAATGTTGGCCTTTAAATGCTCAATTGTCTTTGGTTTGTCGGCATAACACTTTTCTTTAACGACGCCCCTCTGGAAATAGTCCAACGGTGTCAAATCGCAGCTTCTGTCATAATTAATATAAAGTGGGTTGTTTGATCCTTCCTGGAGACTTGATTTTTTGTTTTAAATTTTGTGCAGAAAACCTTTTTATTGATTCTAGAGTTTGATGACCTTAAGAATCGTAGAAGTAAGACACAGGGTGATATTTACCCCTAATTATTTATCCTTATTTGCCATTGCCTTGTAAAGTTTAACTAGGCGAATAGAAACAGAAAAATTTCATTGTGGAAATTCTTGCTGAGACAACAGTTTGACTGAAAGAAACATTAAATGACTGCAACCCAAGCAGAGATTTTTTAATGCAAAATTGTATTTATCAAAGACCATCTATTATAGATTTGCAACATCCTAATGTGGTAATCATAAAGCCATGTATGCTTATAATGATTTTCCCCTTGGCAATTAGACTAGCTGTCAAAGAGTTTCATCAATACCCCCCATGCGGACAAAAAAGCATTTAGGAATCCACCGTAGTCACATGGAACTTCTCTCTACTGCGTAATCAGATAATATTATCTTCATCTGATCCTCGCTATGACCAATTTTTGATTCTGATATCAAAGAAGTCGTCGTAGTCTAGTTGGCAGTGTGTTGGCTTATTATTCGTGAGGCCACGGTTCAAACCCCAGATCAGATCTCCAACAAAATGAAGAATTAAAGAATATTTCTTCGGGAAATTCCTCTCAAGAGATTTCTGGCAAAATCTCTGAGAGAAATGGGTGCCCTGGTGGTCTAGTGGGTAATGTGCTAGATTATTAGCGTGAGGGTAGTGGGTTCGATTCCCACCAGAGACTCTGGTCTGTGACACTACACCGAGCATATGGTCAAGTTACTCCGCTCGTATATAATTAGAATATAATTTGTAATTGTATTGTAATTAATAAATAAATCAATAAATAAACTCTGAGAGAAAATAAAATTGCCATGAAAAGTTTCTCAAACATTGGTCGCTCGGAGTCGAATGTATGTATGATATCAAAGACAACACTATCTAGTGGTCTAACAGTTAGAAGCCCATCTTATTGAGCGCTATAAACCATAAACAATTTATTCTATAAGAGTCCAGCCAGAAGCAACAAATAGAAGAAATTTTGTATACAACCAAGAAATTAGTGTTGCCTCCTAGTGTAACCACAAGGCATTATCGAGGAAATTGAGGCACCATTCCGGCGACCATTGCTTATACCATTGGAATTACCTTTAATTTATTTCTAAAATTTCATTACAAAAAAATATGTTCTAAATCTCACACTATAGGGTTTTTTTACCGCTTCCTGCCTTTAAATTGAAATAAAACAAAGTATGCGTGAGATATAAAAAAATTTGTATTCGGTTGAAAGATCAACTGATGTCATTAGGTGCGAAATATAACATCGTTCAAATCGCTCATGCAGAATATCCAAAATGGCATGAGCGCCATCTAATTTAAGTATTCTTCGACCTATAGTGACTGTAATGGCCTTTCATCATCATTATCAATCAAATATGCACTAAGGAGGCACAAAATCCACACCAAACAGTGGCTATTTCGGGATGCATTAGGCACTCTTGGATCTCATGTGGGCTGACATCATTCCAAATTCGACAATTTTGCTTATTCACGTGCCCATTTAGTTAACAACCCAGAGCCAATTGCTAAGCGCTTCAGAGCCCATTCAACGAATACAAGGCGTTTTCTAAAATTATTTGACACAACTGACTGAATAAATAAAAACTTATTTGACTAATTTGATCAAACGTCAAAGTTCGAAAGTCCCCTTTGGCAGACCCATGGTGTTTATATCCTTATATAATCCTTTTGAAATTGAAGGGGGGTTTTTGTTAAAGATTTAATGAAAAAGAAATGTGCTGCTGATGTCTTGGGGGTAAGTAACAAAGACTCTCTTGTTTCGCTCTGGCGAGAGTATGTAGAATTGAAGAAAATAACGAGTTAATCCACAACAACTCAAAAAATAACACTTATCATCCACTCTTTAAGACTAACTACTGGAAAACGAAATACGCATGCGTATGCCAATACTAAAATACTCATGCAATCAATCTATCCAGAGGCCAACTCAAAGAAATTTGACGCCAAACAATTAGAGCCCGAAGTGCCGAAGTACTCGCATTTTCTCTTGAAACAAAAAAAAATTTAAAAATAAAACCAAAAACAAAAACAAATTGTCATTTTTATACGAATTTGTTATTGCTGCTGGTGTTGTTGGTATTTAATGTTGTTGTAGGTAAGTGTGTCTCCCATAAAACCAACGGTGAGTAGTCAAGTTACGGTGCGTATATTGATCGTGTACTTTTGTTTCTTTTTTTTTTTT
This sequence comes from Sarcophaga variegata, assembly GCA_932273835.1. Taxonomy (NCBI): domain Eukaryota; kingdom Metazoa; phylum Arthropoda; class Insecta; order Diptera; family Sarcophagidae; genus Sarcophaga; species Sarcophaga variegata. The sequence continues at coordinate 19,274,635 of OW026362.1, read as the reverse complement.
GTTTCTTTTATATTGTATTGTATGACGACGTCGACGACGACGACTCTTCTTCTTATGAATTCTTAATAAATCAAAGTAAAGAATATAAATTGGGACTTACACGCCTTCAACAATCGCAGTTAGTATTTTTCAGCCAACGGAGCCTCACATACAGGTGTAGCGAGTGCAAGCTTTGGTCTGATACCTTCATCGATAATAACCAACAACAACAATAGACCAAATAAGGATTTATATGTGAATTAAAATTTAAAAAGTGATAATATTTTTAATTGAAACAAGAAACGAAAAAACACAACAACGTTATACAATAACAATTTGATTTTTTTGTGGATTCTATTTTGATTTAAACGCCAGAAATAGAAAAAAATAGAACAAACGATATTTAAAGTGCTAAAGTGCCACATAATTTTAAATATATTTTTTTAATTAAATTAATTAATTTAACAATAACGGAAGAAATTATAATTCAATATTTTTAAAAATGTGGAAATTTGCTGTGTTACTTATAGGCCTAAGTGGATATTGTTTAGCCGGTCCAGTAGGTTTAAAGGTAAGTGGAACATAATAGAAAAATAGGATGCCAGAGAAATGGAGCCAATCATCGAAAAAAGCAAAGCCAAAAATTAAATTTAACATTAAGAGAACTTAAAATCAAACTCGGTATAATTTTTTAATAGATTTTGAAAAAATATAAAAATACTTTCAGTCAAAAATGATTGCAAATCAAAAATTATTTCAAAAATTTCAAAATATAATCTTCAAAATGAGGATTAAAAGTCCCATGTTTATTTTCAAAATTTTGAAAATTATATGTTCAGCTACTTATTGATTAATTAATTAAGATTTTTTTATTATTTATTAATTTTAAATTTACTTTGAATTAAAATAAATTTTAGTTTTTAAAACATTGTTTTTACAGTACATATTTGAAATATAGTTTGAGATTTATGTTCACTTAACATTTAGCAGTCATGTGTGTAAAAATTAAGAAAAAATGATAAGAGAAGTAGCCGTATTAGGTCTAAAGCTACGGTTCAAATTCCAGGTCAGACATTAAAACGAAAATATGAAACTAAAAAATATTTCGAAGGTGACTTCCTGTCAGTAGATTTCTGGCAAAAACTCTCTAAGAGTAAATAAAATTGCCATGAAAAGTTTCTCAAAAATCTGTCGTTCGGAGTCGACTTTAAACTGTAGGTCCCACCACACATGACATAAGTGGTGTGAGAAACTAGGCCGCAATCCTAACTGAAGGGTTGTAATGGCCAATTATGTATTATGTATGATGTATGTATGTATTAACATAAGGTTTCCTTTGCGTAATTCAATTATTAACTACAGTACTAGTACTTAAGCATAATTTGATTTAAATAAGGATAGTGCATAACGAAATTTAATTTTAGCAAGATGTTTTTATGATAATAACCCTACATTTTTATAAAAGCTTTTGATAACTCCAAAATAGTAACACTTCTAGGGAATTCAAATGGTAGAGAGGATTTATTACAGAAATATCTTTAAGCATTGTAGAAACATATTAATATGCCTCCTGCCTTTATGCAGGAGACTGTAAGTGTTCAAGTTGCCTCAATTATATTAAATTTCACCTGATCAAACCATAGAAGTTGAGACCAAAAGAAGGTTTTTAAGATATTATGAATACCATTAGTTACTTGGACTTAATATTTCCTAAGATGTTCATTTGTAAAGGCAAATTAGTGATTACTGATTTTAAAACAATTAAAACGATTAAAACACATAATGCGCCAAATAGAGAGACTAATGTATTGCTCTTGAAGACTTGAAGTCGCCATTAGTCTAATAGGTAGTGTGTTGGCTTATTAGACCTGAGGCCTCGGGGTTCAAACACCAGGTCAGACATCTCCAATAAAACAAAATATGTAAAAATATTTCTTTGGCGGACTTCATCTAAGTAGTTTTCTAGCAAAAAACTCTGAGAGTAAATAAATTTGATATGAAAAGCTTTCTCAAAAGTCTGTCGTTCGGAGTGGACCCGTCACTCATGTATAAAATTAACACACACAACATAAGTGGAGTGAGAAGCTAGGTCATAATCTTGACTGAAGGGTTATAATGACCAATTATACACATAAGTATGTATGTATGTATGCTCTGGTCTAGACCATGTTAAATTATTTAATTTCAGAAGCACCTACACATAGCTGTTAGTGTCGTAGGGGAAGAACAAAACTCTCTTTCTATATTTGTAAACTACATATGACGAGTAACCGGTACCTATTTCCCGCATAACAGATCTTAACATCAACGTTTTCCATCCCTCTTTAGGGATTTTTTAAATGCAAGACAATCTCGTAGAAGATGTTATAAGAATAGAGGTCCTACAAATGTTAATACCATAAATTTTCAATCATCTAGTGATGTGATCTCTAATCCAATATGTGTTATTATAAATTGACTCATGTCACTATTAGAGGACTATGAAGTCCTCTTAAAAGTATTTGTTCTAATGCATTAATGCCCTTGAACACGAATATCTGTTGTTTAAAAAAAATTCTCCATTTGTTTTGTACTCTTGTGACTCTTATAAAAAGCTTTGGAGATTTTATAGCTGCTGATAAATGGGCAGGGCATGTGGTAATGAAATCGAAACGACAGAATACTTTTTGTCATTGCTTTTGTAAGCTCAAGATGTCAATATTTTAGGGAAGACAATGTACCAGAAGAATGAAAGAAGCTAAGGAGGTATGTAGCAGAAACAGACTTCTTACAGAAAGTATGGTTGGTACAACTAATTGGCGTGAGCGGCACAACAAGTCCACTTGTGGTTATCCTATATAGACTCCTGCCTGGAGGACAAAGTAGAAGTAAAGCAGGGGTTACCAAAAATTTTTTGATTGTGTATTAATGAGTAAGAGAGAGAAAATAAGTTGAGAGCTTACAGTCATAGAAAAATGTTATCAATATATCTTATTTTGATTTTCATTCATATTTTCATACTTTCCCTGAAGTAAAGACATACATCCATTGATTCTTAGAGAGGATACGTTTCCACGTTCAAACTGTTCTCCGCGCTCACCAGGACAAATGCCTATACATTGAATAATTTATTATAAAAATAATGTATTCGTTGATAAATAGTTCATGTGGTTTACGCCTCTCATACGTTGACTAATACATATTTAACAGCAACGTTCTATGCTAGTGTGAACGCATTGTATTTTTTCTATAAATTTTACTTTAACATTCCTTTTTGTGCTGCTAAACTCTCCATATATCTAAAGGAAATACTGATTGCATATCCGTTTATCCAAAACCCTTTAAAAAAAAAAAAGAAAAAACAAAACAGAAAACAAAAGCATTTCACGCAGTGGTTTATTTTTACCTTACGGAAGTAATTTTCATAAAATTTGTATGCTTGTGGTCGAAACGGGTGGTGTTTCGTTATGTCTTGCTTTCGTTCATTCATTTTATTTCCTCCGACTGATTATAATACATTCTGTCATTCTAAACATTTTCATCATCGCTCTTTTAGTGTTCTTTCTGGTGTTCTCATACATCATTTCTTTGGTTTACATTTACCAATACCAACTGAACCAACTGCAAGACTTATAAACTGTTTTCTTTAATTTTGTTTTTTTTTTCATTTAAAATTCTAGACACGTTTTTCCAGACCCGCTATTAAAAAGGCCATACGTTTAGGTTATTTTTTTAGTTTTTTTTCATTATTTATTTCTAGTTAAAATAAATGTGCAAGACAAAATGTCTTTAACATTCTTAAACATTTCTTTACAAACAAACAAAAAAAGCAATTTTTTTTTTATATTTTTGGTTGAAAAGTCTGCCATGAAATGAGTGCGTCCAAGTCGTTCTTAACGAAATTATTCAACAATTGCAAACATTTTTGCATACATATGCATTTTACGAAATTAACAGAACGCCTCAGACTTATAATAAACGAATGAATGAATGATTGTGTAAATACATATGGACAATAAATACTACAATGTATGTATTTTTATAGGCCTATAAAAATATTTTTAAATGACAATAAGCCTCACCGCACAGACAGACAGACAATCAAACATTTGTGGCCAGACATGTTCAAGCAGATGTCCATCGGCCGATACAAGAGGCGGAAGTTTGAAATGTTTAATAAGCATTTTTCTTTTATATTTTCATAGAAAAATTGTAAAAGTTATAAAATTCTTACACAATAATTTATCGGCAAATAATCAAAAATCATGATTAAAATTTTTAATGCTTTTCTTTCGCAGGAAAATAATATTTTTTTTTCGTTTTTGGTTTCATGATGAATTTGAAGAATTTGTGAAGAGACATCCATCGTTTTTGCTGGAAGCCGGCATTTATTTTAGATAAGATTTTATTAGATACACCGATAAATTAAATAAGAAACAACAGAAATTTTAGTACAGTTTTGAAAAAATTTTCGAAGGAACTTTTTTGAATAGAATACCACCATGGCTAATATAAAAAAATATCAAAGGAATTCCTATGCAAGCGACAATGAAAATGCTAAGAAAATTAATTTGCAAAAGCACAGACAATGAAAAGATCTGGCGCATCACTGTTAACAGGATTCAGGAGTATCCTTTACGCCTTTAAAATGAATTATAAAAATCATATAAAAAATACAAGCTTTGTGTCAAGAAATTGGAAAAAAAATTAGAAGAAACATTTCTGTTTTCTGTCCAAAAAGTAATTGAACCATAAAGACTTACATTCTATTGAAAAGGAAAACTAAAGCAAACTTTGCATAGAAATGTGTATGGGTTCCAATGAATAATAAAGATATTCAGAAAAAAAGAATTTTTCCTCTTTAAATTGTACAAAAAAAGAATTATTTTAAATAATTTAATATTAAAAAACCTATCCACTCTGAACGCTCATATCTAGCTGAAGTATACTATTGGATAGACACGCTACAACGATCCCACTAGAAACCTTCACCTCATTGCGTTTATGGTACGACCATGTTTTTTATTTTCGCAATTTTATTGCATTGATTTTAAGGCTGAATTAAAGCGACTTGTGTACACTAATGAGTGTCCTTACGGGACTCTCCTACTTTTTCGTACAACTGAACCATAGGTGTGGTAGATAACGATGAATCCAGGACATTTAGTGAGGACATCGAATCAATGGAATATTTTTGGGCATTGCCTTGCTTTCGTAAGGTCTAGAAATCTAATATTTAAGGGAGGGCACTATATCAAATGTCGCCGTAGTCTAGTAGGTAATGTGTTGGCTTATTAGACATGAGGTTCAAACCCCAAGTCAGACATCCCCACTTAAACGAAATATGAAAAAAAATATTTATTATGTATGTATGTATGTACTATATATATATCATATACCAGATGTAACTCTAAGATGATAAGATGAGAGGACTGGAAGAAGCTAAGAAAGTCTGCACAGTAAACAGACTTCCTATAGATAGTGTGATTGGTACCTAATAATCGACTTAATGGCTTAAGTGTATGCCCAGAGGTACGAAAACTCTTCTAACTACCTACCTATGTACATGCAGTTGCATAAATTTCTGCTCTGAATTCAAATCAGGATTGCTATTTAGGCTAGATGAATGCTGGCAAATTGTTTCGGAGCCAGATTAGGTTTATTTTAGCTTTATAAGATGGCGTAGTCCAGTTCACAACTGGTATTGGAATATAGAACAATTAATTGGTATTTCTTCTTTATTTTCTCAATTGGTCTGAATTGGGTTGTAACCCTTAAGTCAGGATTACGATCTAGCTTCTCTTACCGCTTATGTTGTGTGTGTTAATTGTATACATGAGTGGTGGAACCTACAGTCGACTTTTAAGTTAATTTGACATTATTTGCGAAAGGAAATAATATTTTTTCATATTTTCGTTTTGATGTCTGACCTGGAGTTTGAATCGTAGCCTTACATCTAACAAACCAACACACTAGCTACTAGACTACGACTACTTCCTGAATCTGAATCATAAATATCCAAAATAAAAATCCATCATTTAAACTACCGAAGTGTTTGATGTAAACTAAACGTCTAATGAAGAATAAAGTATATGCTGTTAAGTTCGAAAATGATTTTTCCAAAATCTAATTTCCAAAATATAATTCTTAAAAAGTTAAAATAAATCATGGAGCCCTAGACACATGCCACATAAATCCTTTTAATCGGATTTTTTTGTTAAGAATTTTAAATAAACAAAGAAACCGGAGTATATTACACATATTGCTTTACATATTTGCTCGTAAATATGAAGCAATTTGATTAGTCGTATTGGCTTTTTATGGACCGTAAATGGTATTTTAAATCAATAATACAAATAAAAAAAATATAAATTTTATTGCCTAAAAAAAGTGTAAGAAATTAATTTTAAATTTTGGAATATCCTATGAGGTTAGCATAGACTGAGCTTAGCAACTTTCCAATGCAAACAAAAATTATAAAAATGTACGGTGTACAGTGTACAGTGTAAAATTATGCAAGAAGAAATTTGCTATTAAAACTGTGATGCATAATTTCATATGAGTTTAAGCAAAATAATTAATAATTTTTCTATTTTAATTATGCTTAACTCGTAGTAACCCAACCATAATATGCACAAACGTCTACCATAACTTCAAAATTTAGAAAGAAAACAATTAATCATAATAGCACCAAAGGAAAGAGAGGAAAAACCAAAAAGTACTTTTAAAATTATTGAATAATTTCTGTCGAATGTAAAAGCAAAGAAATTAAATGTACAAGACTTTGTCACACATAAAAACAAAAACAATAACAAAAGTTAAAAACTCTTTTTCGTATTTACAAAATAATATGTGATAATATGTTATCGATAAACGAAAAAGGTTTAAAATTTTATTACCCCGCACTGCTACCAAAAGTGAATTATAGGGGACCCAAAAACGAATAAACAGAAAAAATGTTTCAACGCAGGTGCAACATGGCGCATGTCTTTAATGAAAATTTCATGAAATTATTGAATAAAAAATCGAAAATCAATAAATAATTAATAAACAAGCAAGTGAATAACAACAAAACAAAAAATAATAATAATTTTATTGTTTTTGTAAAACATATATGCGTTCAATCACAAGCACAAACAACAAATGATGGAAATAAAATACGAATACAATTTTTATAAACAAATTTCACTTTACACCTCTTCAAGGAAAACTAGAACAGAAGTGAAATTTTATTGTGGAATAGCCATCGTTTGTGGTGAAGCATTTGTGTTCGTGATCAACTCGTGCTATGTATTATGATATTCGCTCACTTGCTAATAATAAGATTCAAATGTCACGTGCATATACGAGTACATTTGTTTTGACGTATCGTATAAAATTTTTAATTGTGGAAATCGTCGAATATTAGTCAGATTCGGGTTTTCAATTAAAATTCCAGTCAGGTTTCAAACCAAAAATGTGTGTTTATTTTCAACTCGATTTTTTGCGAACAAAAAAAACCAATCGATCAGACAAATCAATTGCCCTTTGATTGTAAACAAAATCCTAAACTTTTCGAAATATTTTATACATTTTCCGCAAAATTAATTGTAATTTATTTCTCATTATTTACAGCGGAACATGCCTATTGTCCAACAGAGAGACGATAGTATGGCTGCAGCCGCAGAGCCAGCCACAGCTAATGTAGAACCAAATGAAATGATGATCATGTCTACATTGAGTTTGCCAAGTAATGCCACATCCATTAGGGCCGATATAACTGATGGATTCTCATGTGCAAATAAGACTTATGGTTACTATGCTGATGTGGAAAATGATTGTCAAATCTTCCATGTATGCTTGCCAGTTACTTATGCTGATGGTAAGGAGAATACCTTCCGTTGGAGTTTCATTTGTCCCGAAGAAACTATTTTCAGTCAGGTAATTATTTCCATCCAATTGCAAACCCTTTTAGTAATGTTCTCCTTCTTTAATATCTTTCTCATCCTTAGGATTCGTTTACTTGTATGCGTCCTGATGATATGACTATTTCATGTGAAGAGTCCTATCAATATTACGAATTGAATCGTAACTTTGGTATGTCTGATAAGGAGAACAATAATGAAGCGGAACCCAGTGAAGCTGTTGCAAGTAATGAAACTATTTTAGAGGCTGAAAATGAACCACAAACTAAACCGGTTGTGCAAGCAAACGAAGAAGAAGAAGAAAAGGTTGATATTAAACCAATTGGACAACCCAGACCTGTGAAACCCCTACGCAGAAAACCTACCGTATCGTTTGCTGCCCAAAAGAAACCCATGGCCACCTATCCATTACGTAAAATACCTCAGACCCAAGCAGTAATCTCTGAGAAACCCTTGGCTCAAAATTCCGAAGATGTGAAAGAATCCGTCGTTCAGCCTGTCGAAGAAGAAGAAATTAAACCTCTGGTACAAAAATTCTCTAGACGTCCCGCACCCGTTATGTCGAATACTTTTAAAGATAAAATGCAAAATTCTAAGCCAGAAACTATGATTGGCGTTAGAACTGAACTGTTTAACCAAAACAGAAAACGTCCCTCAATGTTTAACAAAAAACCTGTAGAAGTTCAGAATGTAGAAAAGGAAGAGGAAGAGGAACAGGCAAAAATTGAAATACAACCTGCTGAACAACAGCAGAACTTTTCCCCCGTTGACTCTGAAATGTCAAACACCAATACTGAAACTCAGGTGGCCGATAGCGAAATCCAAGCTTCTGAATCAAATCACGTTTTCGTAAAACCTGAAGTTGTAAATGATGCTCCACAAATGCCTGCTGAACCTGTACAAGTATTAGAAGCTTTTGAAGAAATACCCGCTGTTATATCTGAAGTTGTCGAGACACCAAATGCTGAAGAACAAGAACTCAAAAATGAAGAAACTTTAGTTGCTGTAGCCGCTGAAGAACCTGTAGAAGATGCTGTAGAAACTCAAGAAGTCCAACAAGTTCAAACTGCCGATGATACTCCTAAGGAAGAAGAACAAGTCGTCGAAGAAGAAACCCAAGCTGTTGAAGAAGACAGCAAAGCTGATGTAGAAAAACTAACTGTTGAAGAAGAAATACAAATCCCTGAAGCCGAAGCACAAACTGCTGAAGAAATCCAGCCTACCCTTGACGAAACTCAAACTCTTGAAACTCAAATGGCTGAAGAAGTAATCCAAACAGCTGACGAAACACAAAAAGTTGCCGAAATTCCTGAAATGGAAGCAACTCAAAATCTGAAATCATCTGCTGAAGTTGCACAAACTGCTTCAGAAGTACAGACAGATGAAGAACCTCTGGTAGTAGCTGAAGAAGAAACTCAAGCTGCTGAAGAAACTGAAAACGTGCAAACATCAGATGAAGAAACTCATGTTGCTGAAGAAATTCCAGCAGTTGAACAAATTCCCGCCGTTGAAGAAGTCCAACCTGCCGATCAAGTTCCCGTTGCTGAAGAAGTTGAAGCACAAATTCCCGAAGAAGTTAAAATTGCTGATGAAACTCAAAATGTCCAAGAAGTACCAGTAAATGAAGCTGCTGAAGAACAAACTGTAGATGAAGTTCCTGTAGCTCAAGAAGAAATTCAAACTGTTGAAAAAACACAAACTGCCGAAGAAATTCCCCTAAACGCTGACGAATCAGTTCAAGAAATTGAGAAGACTCAAGAAACACAGAGTGAGGAAATAATCCAAAACAATGAACAAGTTCCAGTTGATCAAGTAGTAGAGAAAATCGAAGAGAATCAATCTGCTGAACAAAACCAAGAAGTTCAACAATCACAAACTCCTGAAGAAACTTTAATGGTTGAGGAGCCACAGCCAGTCGAAGTTATTGTTCCCATGGACGAGGATTCGAAAATCGTAGAAGAAATGCAACCCGTTGAAATAATTCCGTCCATTGACGAAAACAAAGTCAATGAAGAAAATGAAGCTCCCAAATCTGAAGAAATTGAGACAGTTAAGTCTGAAAATGATGCTGAGCCGACCATTTTCGAACAAAATTCTGAAGAAGCTGTTAACGTAGCACCCGCTCAAACTATTGAAGAAATGGAATCTGAAAAGCCAGCTGAAGCACCTGAAACCATGCAAGCCACCAATGAAATGAATCAACCAAACGCTATGGTACAGCAAATGTTTGAAGATATAGCCGACACTAAACAGTCTATTGGTGGTTTCAAGCCTGTCGATCCTGTCATGGCCCATGAAGCCGAACAATTGATAGCTGATTTCATTAATACTCTAAGAAATAGTGACTTTACCAATGAAACTCCCGGCATGCATGTAGAGCAACAAATTGTAGAGGAACCAGAAGAACAACAATCCCACGAAGGCACTGCTGAGGTGGAAGAGGCAGAGAAAGTCGAAAACAATGAAATTGAAAACACAAAGACTGAAAACGAAGTACTAAAGCAGGAAGATGAACATGAACCACAAATTTTAGAAACTCAAGCTGATTCAGTTGAAAATAATAACGAAGAAATTCATAACGCCGAGGAAGTTGAAGAACCCGCTGAGGTAACAGAGGAAGAAACTCAAAATCAATTGAAATCCTTGGAAGCTGCAAGCATTGAGAACGTAGAAGAGACGCAAATATCTGAAGAAGTTCAGCCTGAGCTTCACATGAACTTACCCCAAGAAATGTACCAAATTCCTGTACAAGTTATAACAACACCTTTGGAAGTGAGCAAAACTGAAACTGAAGTTGAACCAGCTCAAATGGCTGAAAACAGTGAAAACCAAGTAGAGGAAGAAACACCAGCAATGGTTATGGGAGGTTATAAGCCTTTAAGTATTGATGATATTGTGGAATTGGTTAAGGAACGTTTGGATCAAATGCCCAAAAATGAAATGGAAACTCCTATGCAATTAGAACAGGTTTTAGGTGCTAATCAAGAAGATAAGGCTGCCCAAGAAGAAAAGTTGAAAGAGGAAACACAACCAGAATCACAAATGATTCAATCTGAAGAACAACAAGAGCAACAACAACAACAACAAGATGAAGAAGAAGAAACTAAACAATCTGAAGAAGAGATCGTTATGCCAATATATCAACGTTTCATAGAACCTGTTAAAATCGATACTGCCGATACTCAGACCGAAAACGAAGTGGTCAACGAAGCGATTGCTGCCAATGAAGAGGATGCTGATGATGCACAAGAAAAAGCAAGCCGTTCCTATAGCTCGCGCAGTATGATGAAGAAATTAGATCCACGTAAGCGTCTTTTTCTCTTCAAATCAGACTCAAGCTAAATAGTCAGCATATTTAACAATCTCTAGTGAATTAAAGAGGTTGTGTTTTCATATCTGAGCCATTTAACCCGCCCAAAATCTTATTATTTTAGATTTTTTAAATATTCTTCTTCGTCATCATACTCTTCGACTTGTCTATCTATTCCACTATGTTTCTCTCTTTCGCGATCTATGCTGTCTTTCATTTTTTTTATTTTTTTAGCTGGTAAAGTCATCAATCAATCCATCAATCAATTATGATTGTGGTTTTACTTTTATTTTAATCTTTATTTTTTTTTTTTATTTTTAATTTAATTTTTTTATTTCTTTTTTAAATTATAATGATTTTTTTTCTTTATCCTTAAACGTAAAATTACAAGAACAACACATTCTGGCATTTTTGTGAGCTGAGTTGTTGTTCCTTGTGTTGTAGAATTTAATTTAGACCTTTCGGCTATTGCAACTAAAAAATGGCTGAAAAAAATATTTCGAATTTTTTTTTTGTTTTGTTATTTGTTTTGCGAAATAAAAGAAAATAATAATGAAATTGTAATTTATAACTCGATTTTATTTAAATAAATTTTTTTATAAATTAATAAAAAAAGAAAGTGTTGATATCTACATATTTTGTTATTAACGTAAATCGTGCTTAAGTATGAATGTGTGCTATCAATTAATAAGACATTCATATTAAGGACGTTCTATGTCGATAATTTAAAAGCCTTCATGAACACCTATCAAACGCCTGTTTTCCAGTTCAACAGGGGATTTTCAAAAAAAAAACAAAAAAAAAATATATCAATTGAACTCTACTACAATGAATATCCATGGAAAAGAGAAGTTATGAAAAGCTCTTAAAAACACTATCAATTAACCTCCAATAAAATACATATTAAAGACAAAAACATAATTTTCCACCATAATCTCTTAATTTTTAAAACTTTTGTTAGAGGCTGATTCACCGATTTGTAATCCCTTGCCATTAAAATGAATATTTTGGTTTGGATCGAGTTAAAAGAACACAAATGAATTTGAATTTAATATATAGGGTGGGGAATTTATAAGTTTGAATTTAAAAATGCAGTCCAACGGTCTCAAATCGCAGCTTCTTGGCGGCCAATTGACATCACCATTCCGGCTAATTAAACGGCCAGTAAACATTTGATGCAATAAATTGATTGCGGCATAAGATGTGTTGCAAGCTACACCATCCTGTCGAAACCAAATATCGTTCAAATCAATATCATGAAGAGCGGGTATAAAAAAATCGATTATTATGGTGGTTAATTTTTAAAGAAATATGAGGCCAATGATGCCTTCGCTCCACAAGCCGCATTGAACAGTTACTCGTAATGGGTGCATTGGTTTCTGTAAGATAACGTGTGGGTTTTCTTAGCCCCAAATATGGCTTTTTTGCTTATTAACGTACCCACTATGATGCAAATGAATACATGATTTTTTTTTTAATTGACATCATCGTGCAGTTTCTCGTTGGCCCAATAACGTTGCTCAAACGCAAATCGATTTATTACGTTGAGTGGAGATAATATACTGAATTTTGAGACTGAATAGAATGACATAAGTAATGCCAGATTTGACATAACCGATGGTTCAAATTTAAAACGATAGATGACCCACCTTATAATTTATTAATGAATTACAAGAGCGCTTGCTACATGAGTAGAAGCCTGGTATTTAAGACGTGGAAAGAAAATCATAAATCGTGAAAAGGGCATTACAAGCATTTAAAATAAATGAAAATGGAAATATCATACCTAGTTTTCTAATTTAATTCTTAATAAGAGTTAACCAATAAAATCCATACACTTGATGTATGTGCATACATACATATGTACATAACTGGTCATTACAATCCTTTAGTCAGGATTATGACCTAGTTTCTCACACCACTTATGTTGTGTGTGTTAATTGCATACATGAGTGGCGAGACCTACAATTTAAAATCGACTCTGATTTTTAAGAAACTTTTCATGCCAAGTTTATTTTACTCTCAGAATTTTTGCCGGAAATCTGCTGAGAGGAAGTCACCGAAGAAATATTGTTTCATATTTCGCTTTTTTGGAGATGTCTGACCTGGGGTATGACCTAATGTCCAATAAACCAACTCACTACTACCTACTAGACTATGGCGACTTCCATAAAGTCATGTTTTCAATGAAACTTTGATTTCATTATTATGCTGGGGTTTTCTCATAATATACGGAGCAACATATCATTTAAATGATTGTCCTTGTATTGGTTGTAGCAGTCGTTTTTTTTTAAGGTAGTTTAAGGTACAGTCCTTGACGTACCAAAAAAAAGACTAACGGTTTAAAATCGCACATTAGTGACCGACTGACGTCGTCAAAACATGATTTTACTCTTTATGGAAGCTTTCCATTTCATAAAAACAAAATCGGCTGCGTTGTAACCACAATACCTATTGAAACCATCTTCAATAGCAGACCAAAAGATGTCGGTTATTATAGGGTCATAGACCTCTGTTATGTTTGTTAATATTACCACCAAAAGAGAATTATGTTTCATCGTTGAAGAAAATCTTGTTCGAAAATTCAGCATTGAAAACCTGTTGTTTCACTCTATCAACACATCTGCGTTTTTGGGGGAGGAGAAATTTATATAGAAGGAGATGCACATTCATACGTAAACAACACCTTAAGATAAACTTAATTACTGAGAACGCCGTGGAATCGACAAATTCGGATTATCCGTCACACTTTTTCTAACAGAAGTGATAATTTCGGCAAAACATAATACAATAATAATAAAATAATAACAATACAATAACAATAAGGGTGAATGTGTCGTATGTAAAACAGAGAAATACAAAAAGAAAGAAATAAAGATGGCGATTCGTCCAAATTTGTTTGACGACGCTGATAACACGACAGATGGTCGCAGCTTATTAACTAACTAACACGACTAACAGAATTTAAAGAACTGTAGAAATATTTAAACAACAAAATATAACAAAATATCTTTCATCGAACGGCTCCATCCTTTTTTGTTGTTGTTGTATTATGCTTACTGTTATAACAGTTCATTGTAGCAAACAAAAATAGAACAGAGCCTACATAATTTAACATCTTTACAATGGTGGCCGCTTAAACATGCAATCATTCATGTTGCCACGCCAAATAGTACGCACACAAAAACACCCTGTTTGCGGCAAGTGTGTCACACACACTTGTACACACACATATTCTCGTATAGACACCTGTTGCCGGTCGATTAGCCACAGAGAGCACCGCGTAAAACATTATGGAATGCAAAAAGTTAAGGGCCTTTTTCGATGTTAGTTTGTAATATGTGTTCAATAAACATTAAAAGTAGTATTTGAATAGCGCAAAGAAAACTATTTTTTGCTTTTGTATTAAGAGACTTACATGTAATCAAAAATATAATGGTTCACTTACCTTTAAACAATTGTAGAATTGAACGAACAAATTTTGTTGCAACATTATAACATTATAAAATTCACTTCCATTTTCATTTAATCATCATCGGGCTCATAATATTTCACCCTAACCCACATAAAAGCCAGTAACACATGCACACTGATTAAAATTGCAATTTCTATTGCTTGAAAAATGTCCATGGCTTTGTTACAACTTTTCGCACAGAAATTTTAACTTAACTTGTATAACTTTCGCAATATTTTCTTTTACACACACAATTTATTATTATTACTATATTTTTAACACGAAATTATTTAAAGAAACACATGCTTTTAATTAATAATTTTAATTTAACTCCGAACAGGCACAAAATATCACAAACGTTTGTCAAGAATTTCACAATTTTTTTAAGATGTAAACAAACGGTATTGCCAGTTGTAAAAGACTTTTGTTTAGTATCGTGTAACTTAGTACAGACATACTGCTAATGAAAGTATTGCCAGTGGAGAATTTTAATGTTTTTTTTTACAAATCGTTTAGTACCAACATCTAAGGAGACGTTACAAAAAACAATTTTGTTTGAATTGGTTGGAATTGAGAGCCTTATCAAAAAAAAAATGTTCTTTTCAAAGGAAAAGAAAAAAAACACTGAAAGGAAATTTTTTAAAAACTAGAAAAATTTCTTCAATAAAATTAAAAAATATAACGATAAAAACTATTGAAACTCTACAATAACCGTTAATTCTTTTTAGTACCGTTTTGGATTAAAACTTCCTGCTGTTTGTAGTCCATTTCAATATTGAAAAGCTCATTACCGATCAATGTTGCCAGGAAATAAAAAAATTCATTTATTCTTTGAACGAACAAAACCAAATTTCTCAACCGCTAGTGCTGCCAGGGAGGAAATAATTTGCAATCAACTCCTGAAAAAATAATTAATCGAAAACATAATCAGTTGTCAAAAACGGCAATGCTGTTCATACAAAAAATTGGTACTTTTTTGAAAAGGTACTTTTTCTTTATACTTTTTTATTGCTTGCAAAAAAACGTTATTTATTATTGTCAATTCTAATTTAAAAAGAAATTTAAATATAAACGGAAGGCTCGAAGAAAATATAGAACCTAAGTTTTTTAGATGCATCATAACGTTAATCACTACTGGGTAGCTACTCACAACTATGGTCTTGTTAATGAAGGAGCAAAGAAAGAAAAAGTAATTCAATAATCAATTAATAGGTAATGGCGCAAAACCAAAATTCAATTGGCATACATGGTTATGGTCATGGTTATGATGTTATGGTAAGTCAGCAATAATCGATTATACAGATGCCCAAAAGGTTGGTTTAACGGATTTACATGATTATGGTTAGACACGACTATTTGAACCTTAAATACTACTTATTATCGCATATGCATGCACATATGCATATAGAAATGGACACATGTGCATATGTAAACTGATAGTTTTAGGTGATTGGGCTAAAAATAAAAAAGTTGTTTTAATTCCATTAAAAAATATTTTAAATTTATTTTAAAAAAAACTTTGGATTAATAGCTGTATGAGGATCATTGAATATTTAATATTTAAAAGCTGTACTAAAAATTTTAAGCAGCACTTGCAAGAGACAAACGTGTCCCTATCATCCTCTTTATACATTCTGAAAAGTTTTTTAAATTAAAAAATAAATACGGATTTACATTTTACACGATAAAAATCATCACAAAACTTAAATACTTTAAAATTTGTATACAAAAACAAACAAAAATACTACTTAAAAAAAACTATAAACATAATAAGCACAAATTTATTACACCTCTAATGGGAACGTTATGGTTTGTTTAGGCTTCGGTTTCATCATCTTCAGCCAACTCTTCGGGTGATCTTAAATCAATAGCAAATTTTTGACGGGTAGGCGTTATTTTATCGCTATTCTCATACAAATCGCCATGTTCTTTAACTCTGCGTGAATACTCTTGAAAGGCAGCAGCTAAAGCGTACGTTAATTTACGAGCCATGGCTCGGCTATCGCACACAAAGGCGTGCACTTCAAACGGATGGACACTGGTGTCATCTTTAACCACTATCATTGCAAAGACACGTGTATAGACTAGATCTTGCACGCCATAGGATATAGTATCGATGGGATAACTCCAATTATTAATACTGGCCTTAGGTTGTATAATTTCGATACTCACACCATCAGTGGATACTTTCAAATCGCACTGAGGTAAAGTTTTATTGGGCGGCAGGTTTTTGGCAGCACCAACCATTATATCAACGGGACGGCGAGTATATTTGATGCCCCATAAACCGCGGGCCACTTCGGAGCCAATATATTTTACCTGAAATCGAAAATCATATAATATTTTAAATACTGAGAACGTTTTTCTACAAAGTAATTGAAAATAAGAGAAAAAAATAAATCATAAAACCATGACATTTTAATAAAAATTGTAAATAAAAGAATATTTCTATCATTTTAATAATTTTAAATAGTAATGTGGTCAAATATTTTAATCATATCCGCTTATCATTTTTATTGAAACCGGATATGAAAAAAATTTATGAAGATTGCAAATGAACTGGTATTTGAAACCAAAAAAAGAATTGAAATCACTTAGCGTGACACTCACTGTATTTACTTTTTAATTTTTTTTGTGTTTTTATTTTTTTTGTATTTTTTAATTGGAGCAACATGGCATATGACAATTTTTTTTTAATGATTTCTATCATATTCAAAAAGCAAAAGAAAAAAATTAATGAATACCACCTACTACTCACCTTAAATGTAATGGGCAAATCATCTACGCCAACTTGGGTATCTGGATCAGTACTACTGGCAGCCATTTTGTCGTTTTAAAAATGTTCCCCTTTCCGTTTGGTTGATAAAATTTAATAATTCCAACTTTCAAAACAATTTCCAAATTTTCTTTGCGTTCACGTTTACGTATTATTACCAAGCATTTGGAAAGGTTGTTTTTTTATTGAGGTTAAGCAATGATATGAATCTGAAATTAACAAAGAAAATAAATTAAAATTATAAAATAATTATTAAAATAGTAAATTAGGTATAATACTAGCAGAGTGGAAATTATAATCATAAACACTGTATATTAATGAGTAGGAACGAAAAGTATTGATCGAGGACTGTTCTGTACTGGCTGCTTTATAATCGAGATGTTGTGTCTGGGTGTCTATGGCCTACTATAAACAGTGATAAAATAGGTTTGCTGCCGGGCTTAGATAAGGCTAGCCTGAGGTTAGTTATTGGTTTCATTACAGGGCACTGCGAGATTAGATCGCTGATAGGCATCTGGAACATATCCCAGTCAGACTATTGCAGGGTATGTTGCGATGAGGAGGAGTTCCAACTCCAAATAGTTTTCAAACTATCGAACACCTTCTCTGCAATTGTATAACCCTTAGTAGATTGGACTCGAGTGCCGTGGGCAGGGTTTCTACGAAGGTTTTACATATCTGTTTAGAGTCGGCATTAGGGCTTTCCATAGATTCATAAATAGGTAGAGCTGGTTGAGGATTGCTAGGATTGCGATGAGGAGGAGTTCCAGCTCCAAATAGTTTCCAAACTATCGAACACCTTCTCTGCAACTGTATAACCCTTAGTAGGTTGGACTCGAGTGCCTTGGGCAGGGTTTCTTCGAAGGTTTTACGTATCTGTTTAGAGTCGGCATTAGGGCTTTCCATAGATTCATAAATAGGTTGAGCTGGTTGAGGATTGCTAGGGCATCAGGGTTATAGTTGCGCTCTCTTGTGTATTTGTGGTCCATCTTTTTTCCTCCGTCTCTTATATCCTCAAATGCTTTGAGGCAATCAAAATTACGATACGAGGAGATTTAAGTCATGCATCAGACTATGCAGGAATAACCGGTTGTCTGACAGATCACTGTAGGCTCAAAGTACACTTGTTCAGAATGGAGGTCGTCTTGAATCCAATATTTCAATTATGACTGTAATGGTGTGAATGAATCATCAGATAAATATCTGGGCGCATTTCAGGTGCTGAGCAGGAAATCGATTTTGTTGACACCACGCAGCCTCCGAAAGTTTTTCAGGACGATAGGCTTACAGGAGACATTATAAGGTTATAACAGCATTTATATTTCTAAAAAAACAAAGAGAAAAATACAGTAATTTCCAATTTTTCATCTCAAATAGTAAATTGTCCTCATGGTTTTGACTGTTCGTTTCGATCATCCATAGCGTAAGCACAGCTTAAAATGCTCAGGAACAAAAAATGGTCCAAATACGTTTAAATTACGCTGAATACAAATATAATTTCATTGATTATATGTTCCACGACTTAAAACAAAACGAAATGGTACTTAGCCAGTATTGGCAGTCAAACATCGGGTATCCTAGTGTCTATGAATTGGAGGCATCCTTTGAAACGGCTATTAATTTGATGTTACGTAGAAATTAGTCTCTAATAAACGACCAACTTCAGATGACAGAAAAAGTATTGTATTCATCAGTGTAACGCTAGGATAGACATACACTGAGCGCCATAAGTGAGTCAACAGTTTGTTCTTAAGTATAAAACAGTTTTGTTCTTAAGTATAAAAAAACTTCCTTTATCATGAATTGTTGTTTTTGTTTTAACATTTTATAAGTAATAAATAAACGTTTTTATTTTTGGAAATATATTCGACTATTCTCATTTACTTTTCTCGCTATCCTAAGAAAATGAATTACTTCAGTGTGTTTACTCACTTTTGGCGCTCAGTGTACATAGATAGAGATTTATCTGAAGCCAAAAGGAGTTTGGCCGGGAGATTTTAATCTAAACCCGATACCAACAGCAATCATATGTTTCAGGCCATGGCAAATAACTTTGTGGGTAAAACATTGTCTTCTATGCTAAACAAAGCCTTCAATTCGGCCAAATATAATGGACTTTTTATTCACATATATTTTATATTTTTCACTCAAAAACGCTTTTTTAAATTAAATATTTAAATTGTATATTTTATGTTTGTTTATACTCACAAAAATTTCTGTGTAAAATTGTATTATTCACACTTCTTCGTATAACTATTTTGCGGTTAAAGAAATTCCCAAAATTGTTTAAAAAATTATTTTTCTTTGTTAAGTTTAGTTACAGCAATAAAACAAAACAAAAGATATTCACACTCTAATCACAGTAAAAATAAAAGAAAAACAACAATAATATTAAAATTTAACTCTAAGCTTTGACTAAATGAACTTTCAATTGGGTTACAACAATAAAATAAAAAAAAAGAATTTTAAAAGTAAAATTAGAAAAAGTTGAAAAAAAATTTAATGCGCCGATGTAACCATATTCATGCGACTAGACACACGCATGTATTGGCTGCTATTATTAACAAAAGTTCCATTGAAAAAATTTATGCACATGCACAATGGGTAAACAGTATTACAAATTATAACATTGTGTTCAATATTTTGTTTATTTTTTATTTTGTTTTCAATAATAATTATTAAATATTCAAATGCAACAAAATTACCGGTTAAAAGAAAAAACGAACAGCAACAATTTAGTACCACAGTTTTATTTTATTTGATTTGAATTGATTTGTTTATAATCTTGTCATTCGTTTATTATTTAATATTTTGTTTATTATTTATTCATTACTTTAATATTTTTTTTTAATGTTGCTTTCAATACTGCAGGTTTAATACTAAAACCATGGCTCAACAACAAAAAAAATTATTCTATGGCTGATCATGAATTTGACGACGGGGTCTGTTTTTTCTCTTCTTTTTTTTTGTTTTGTTTCACTTGATTGTGATGATAATGATTTAGTTCCACTCGGAACTAACAAAACAACGGTACGAACACAAATAACAACAACAATAACAAAAAGTCGGTAAAAAAAAAAGTAAAGCAAAGCAAAGCAAAGGAATAAAAACAATGATAAAAAGAAATTCAAGCATACTCACTCACGTTAATATCATACGATAGAGTGCTGCGCTATAAAATGTTAGTTGTAACGAAATAAGCAGGTAAAAAAGTTCAAGGCAGGTACTAGTAAAACAGCTGCTTTGCTAACTAATAAACTCAAACTATTGTAAACTCTGAATCGCCTTACAATGAACCTATAAAGCTGATTAAGAACGAGTTTTCGAAATTCCGAATTTATTAGAATAACATAAAGACTTGTAAAGAAATACAAATTGAAGTCCATTTTATAATACATTTGAATGTATTTCAGGCATGAGCAGCAAATTGTGTTTGATGCTTTCATTTGTATTTGATTCTAAGAAGTGGAACAAGGACAAAAAGATAATTTGATGTGCACGAGTACTACTACCCTTAGGTTCAATTCCCAATATAATTTCTCGTCTACAAAACTACATCAAATAAATGCAGGTATTTTAAAAATTATTCCTTTGTTAAATAGATTCATTCAGATGTTTGCATTTGGAGGTCTTTTTAATTCGACAGCACTATGCCAGGTAGGATAACACATCAGCAATTTTGTTGTAGAATTTAATGGACAGTCCTACGATTTCTTTTAAGTACCGTGGACACGATCAAATGTAACTGATCAAATTTTGCATATGTGTTGGTAATATTTGTTTGACTTAGCACAGCAACACATCAAATTTAAGCCTTCAAATTTCATTTTAAAAATGTCGTGGAGAAGAAAACATCATGGTTTTCATCGGAAAAAATTCTTTTATGGTTTTCTGAAAGAACATATGGTTTTTGGTTGGGAGATTACTTTGTCTTTGTTTTTTTTTTAATATGACAGATGATTGTTTCATATCCATTGCCCTGGCGCAGGTAATTAAAAAAAACAAAAAAGGAAATTGGGAAGCATCGTTGGATGAAAGAGTGGTTAAAGAAATGGTATAAATTTACGCACGAAAATCTTCTCAATGAACTCAAATTGAGTTCTCCAAATGATTTTTGAAACTTTTTACGGATGGATAAAGGCTCATATGTATGAGAAACTTTTAAATTTGGTTGGCCCGAATTATTTTCTCATATTTATTTTGTTTGAGATGCCTGAATCGAGGCTTCACGTCTAGTAAGCCAACACACTACCTAGAGTAAATAAGCTTAATGTAAAGTTTCTATGCAGTAAAACAGAAAATGCTTGTCAGAGGGTTAAATGTTTCTGACAACATAATAGCCCCTTAACACTTTATTCAAAAATGCCACCTTTTATGACACCCTATCACAAAAACACTAAAAATATATTGTATAGAAAAACTAACAACAAAGAACATATAAATATAAAAATTTTATAATAAAAACAACTTAAAACAATTTGTTAAAAAAGAAAGAGAAATACAACCAACTACAAAATACAAATAATAGCAGTCAGTACATGAGTCACAGAAATATTTTCAAGGCGAATACCACCAATTGGTACACGGAGTTGTGGGTAAAAAAAATATGGAAAAAAATTTATTCGAAATATATTTCGAAAAATAACTTAAAATCAAACCATACGACAGAAACATATGTATTTAAAGCTGTTCACACATGCATATGTATATATTTTTTTGTTGTTGTTGTTTTGCATTGAAATTTAATACAAATTTATTATTGGTTTCGAAAAATATATTTTTTTAAAACAAGAATAAAAAAATTCTTAAAAACACTTTAAATTTTCTATGAATGCCCCTACTATAGTTGCACACAAATCCCAAAATAAACAACGACAAAGTTAATGACCACAAACATTAAAAATTAAACAAAAACAACAACAATAACAACAATAACAAATGTTCATATTCATGTAAATATAATTTTTTATTTCTATTTTAATTTTTCTGTTTTATTTTTTATTTTCAGTTTCACTATTGTCGATGAACCGTGGTAAAAGAAAATGTGAATTAAAAAAAAATGCGTCATAAAAGTAGGGTAACGATTTTCATTTATTTACACATTCGAAATTAAATAAGAAAGGTGGCTAAAAGAAAGCACGTGATTTTAGGATAGAATTTCTAATTAAGACCCCTATGTAACAAGTAAGGAAATTAAGCAAATCGATCGATCAAGCACGACTAAGAAAGGCGCCCATTCAAAATCATAACAATTAAAAAGGTTGTATTATTGAAGTAGTTTTGGCACAGAATATATAGGATTCTAAGGAAACTATGAAGATTAGATTAGATTCCTGGATACTCTCTAGTTTTATATTGAATTCGCATTTATTTTAGACTGTATAATACTATAGTAATCGTGTGGGACAATCGGAAAATCAACTGTTTCGAAAAGATTCCTCAAGCCAATCTGTCGTGTGATTTGGATCTGTCATTGAATACATTGAATATGTTTTCTGGGACATGAAAGGCATTTATTGCCCATTGTCATGAAGTATTTCCAGTAAAAATAACGTTGAATTTTCAAAAATTAAAGGGCCATTACCAAATCGTGTTGGTCACTTCAATCGAATTGTTCACGTTCTAAACTTTACGAAAAAGCTTTCAAAATCTTCTCGCTGCAGACTTAGCCAAAAGTCCACGGAACGTACTTTCGCTTTTAGAATATGAAAAGCAATGAAAGCGATTACCGAACCGTAATGTAATTTCGGTAAGCATTTGCATTGCTTTTCATATGATAAAAACGAACGTATGTTCCGTTACGTTCCGTGGACGTTTGGCTAATTCTGGCATTACTGTTTATGGAATCTCAGTGCTGCGAGTCCTGCCGTAGTAACCGGTGCCCTATTGTAGAAGCGAGCATTCACGAAACGGTTAGATTTGGAAATCTCCCTCAAGATGTTGTAAACATTAGCATGAAACTGATAACTCATCTGTTTTGGTGTAGTGTATAATAATAAACAATAATTGTTATTATTATTAAATATTATGTAAAATTCAATTTACATGATACATACATACGTACGTAATACCATATGTATGTGGGGATACAATTTCATCAACGATTGACTAATGCCTGTATTTATATGCCTCTTATAAAAATGATTTTCTAAATCTATGATTACCAATGAATTGTTATGGTCGACCACACAAACATTAATACACTGTGGAGAAACACTGGGCTTCAATAATTATAAAATTCGAATTCGAAAAATTGTAATAATCGTTTTTGTAATCAAAAACAATCGATAAATAGCCTGCTTTAGGATTGTTGGCTTTTATGTGAGATTTATATAACCTTGTTTATATGGTTCACCAAGGTTTTTATACAAAATTAAAACCAATGCCGTCAGAAACATGAGAGATATTAAGAAAAATAGAATGTTTCAATAAGGCGGCTTCACATATAATACGACACGCGAACCCTTTGAGAAGACATCATTTTGCAATTTCTTTGTGAGTATATTAAGTATTTCGCATACAGGAACAGGTCAATTAAAATTCTAACCCTGGAAGGCAACATTACAACTACCATTGGAGGGATACCAGACGAAATGTTGGAAAAAGTATGCCAATATTGGAGTTCATGAATGGATTACCTACAGCAGAGCCGTATTTGCATGAATTAATCTTTAAAAAGTACATTATGGACCTTAATTAAATATTTATTTTTGAAATCGACGTAGTCTAGTAGGTAGTCTGTCGTTCGGAATCGACTTTAAACTGTAGGTCCCGGCACTCATGTATAAAATTAAAATACAAAATATAAGTGGTGTGAGAAACTAGGTCGTAATCCAGACTGAAGGTTTGCAATGACCAATTATGATTGTATGCTTCACTTTCAATTTCAAAAACACGAAGATGAGCAAATTCTTGACTAAATAATCACAATACGATTAGTGTTATAGGGTGACCGACTGTAATTTTCTCACTTGCCTTTTGAAGTTAAATCTAAAAACACATGTATTCTTGTTTGTTTTGATATTGTAACAGGTGTTTTCAATTTTTATTTATTCCATCATTTGTTGCTGTTCCTATTGTTCAGAATTTGATAAAACCAGAACAAAATTTTAATGATTAACTACGTCTGTCACATTTTTTCGAGACAAAAATTAATAAAATTCATATTTTTCTATAAAAAAAATAAAATGAGCTTGAATTAGAACGAATTATAGCCAATAAATTTATATTTTTTTTTCGGGGTGTCATGAGAAATCTTTTTGCAAAATCTGCACCACAGCTTAGCATGATACCAAGTCGACCTATGCCGTTTATAATTTTTTTTGCCTATTTTGGTTGATTTCATTGTTAGAGTTTTGGTGTTGTTTTTATTATTGCCTTTGATTGTTTAAAATGCAAATAAACAAGAGAGTGAGTGAGTGATTTAACTGGAGCGGCTTAAATTACAATTAAAATTATTTTTAAAATTATTTTGTTCTCTTTTTTTCTTTACTTTTTGTTGCTGTGTTTGAAGTAGAATAAAAAACAGTATAAATATTCAAATTAGAATATAAAATAAGAAGTAAATATAATAAATTAAACTAGAATTGTATACAAAGCCATGTTTGAAACCTATGTGCAAAACGCAAATGCAGTGACACATGTTATGGTCCGATAATTTAAAATCAGTTTTCACATAGCAATAGCCAATAATTTCTAGAATTCATGAAAACATATCAGGCCGAAGTCTAGTAGGTAGTGCGTTGTCTTATTAGATGTGAGGCCACTGTTCAAACTCAATATCTCTATCTCCAACAAAACGAAATTTGAATATTTTTTTAACGAATACCTCTCAGCAGATTTCTAGCAAAAACTTTGAGAGTAAAAATTGCAATTTCTCAAAAATCTGTAGTTCAGGATCGACTTTAGACTGTAGGTGTTGTCACTCATGTATAAAATTAATACACACAACATAATTGGTGTGAGAAGCTAGGTTGAAAGCCTTGACTTCTCTGTCAAAAATCTTAACTTTAGTTTGAGCTGACTAGTTAATGCATAGTTGTAATGTATTTACTATGGTTTAGAGGTCTCACAATCTCTTAAACGATGATTTATGGCTTAGACTTTGCTTATCTGAGTCTATGTACTATATGATATTCACTGACAATTATTTATTGGTTAATGCCGGTTTCTATAAAAATTAATGTGACTCTATACCTTCAATATTAAACCACTTCTATCTAGTAAGCACTTTTTGTAGGTATAGCTTTTGAACTGTTTAGTGAAACAGTTTATTATCTGTTCAAGTTTGATAAGAGAAAACGTCACACAGAACCAAATCTGGTAGATATCGTGGTGGAGGTATGATTGTGGTATTGGATAGTATGAACAGTTGGATTATAATCTATAATGTACCGAACATAGCTCAAATGCACAAAAATTAGGATATTAATTTAGATGCTAGTGTTTTAATCAATTCAGGCCTACCTATATACATATTGCTACCTTTATATATAATTTGAATCCAGGTAAAATGAATTAATTCCTTTCAAATTCTGATTCTGTAGGTATCAAATGATGAAATATGGTTATTAAAGTGATTTTAAAACTGTATTCTTTTTGTTATTGCTATTGTTTGTTTTTAAAAATTATAAACATTTGAAATTTTATTAAAAAAAAAATAAGTAATAAAAGTAAGATATTTTTTTGTTCTTGTTGTTCTTGTCGCAGTAGTTAGTATTTAACTCGTTCCATATTTTATTATTATTTTCTTATTATTTTATATCATTTATATTTTATTTTATCTTATCAAATTTAACCTTTTTTTCTGTTAACGCTGTTGCTTTTTTATTTATCATCAAAAAAATTATTTAATTTCTTTTATTTAGCGAAACAATTGATAAGTTTTCGGTTTCGATTCTATATTCCAAGTACTGGTAGTAGTTAGTTGCCTTAGTTATTTCACTTTTTATTTTAATTGTTATTTAATGCGCTTTTAAATATTTATTTTGTTTTTTTTTAAATTCATTTCAAAAAAATTTTTATATTTTGTTATTGTTGTTGTTATTTAATAGAATACTTTACACACACCTGTTACTCACTACACCTCAAAATCAACTGCTGCCAACCGTAATGCCCCCTGTTATTATCAGCCATCCAAAAGAGTTACGAACGTATACCGACATAGTGTTTAGAGAAGTATTTATGTATGCATGTGTGTGTATGTGAGATAAGAAAACAAATTTCTCATTTTGTCCATAAATTTATCGAAAAATAGTGCATATTTTAAGGCTGTTCAATACTAATATCATACTGTAGATTAACCCATTAGTGCCTTAGTTTTTATGCTCTGAGGAAATTGAGTTTAAAAAGCAAAACGGTAACCGTTAAAAAAAAGTAATTCGGGCATTAATGGGTTAAGCTTGTTTACAACTCTTCAAATACATAGAAAAATACAAAAATGTATAAAAATATTTTAAATTTGAAAAGTTTAAGCAATATTTCTTTTTTAAAATTTGATGAATAGACTGCTAAATTGAAAACAAAATAAACAGATATTCATTACTATCGAAGACTATAAACAAATTGATAACTCCCTTTTCCTATCAGCCGCAACTAATCTAAGCAAAGATAGTCTAACCTAACATAAGGGTGAACAAATTGCCAATACATGTCAAATTTTTATGAACATTTATTAACGAATAAATTATGCAAGAATTATGAGATGAACTACAATGGGCATAGATTTTCTATAATTTGAATCCAATTCTGGCGACTTGTGACAAGATCCAATTTACGTCAACAGAATTGGACTTTCATTCCAAACTTCTTGGATGGTAACAGTTAAAGTGAAAAATTTGAAGCGTTCATCTTAAGCATCAGTTAACAAGGACTCTGCTTTGAACCACTTCAGCCACGAACCTAGCTTCGCATCCATAAAAATGGGCGAATAGGCTGCATACCTTAAAAAATTTATATTTTGGTATTCAGCCTACATGTACGAATATAAGATTGCCAGATCTGTGTAATTGCTTTTGTCGATTTTCTAATTTTATTTTCTACATCTTTTATTCGAGATTGTATTTCTTCCCAATATTTAAAATAATTTGTTTTTATTACCTTTGTTCCCATTTCGGTTATCTTTGTGGCATTGTTTCAAAGTAACTTTCTTGATTTTCCATTACATTATCCAATTATATCTGCATACCGCATAGTCTTATCATTTATATAGTGATACCGCATCAATAGCTACATAAAAAAGTAATGATGATAAAGCAATTCATGTTTTGACTCATAAATTCAATATAATCTTACGTCTTTTATACATTATATGAATTAAATTTCGGAATTAAATTCGGAGTACAACACTTTATTAATGTTTTCTTGCTTTCTTAATCTTAGTAGGTTTATTTAAAATGTAGGAAATTTTGCATACAGTTTTTAAACCATATTACTTTTAATCCAGGGCATATAGGCAGCCACCCGACTGTAGACACCTGGAAATCCGGTACGTGCACATTCATAGCCAAAGGAAACAACACCAATTAAATAATAATGATAATACCTACCAATCATCTAGAATATTGTACGAAAATTAATTTTACTTTGTAAACTCCCTTATATACATAAGTACTTACTTGAGGCATCATTAAAGGACCGCCAGAGTCCCCCTGACAGGCATCCACATTTGAATTTCCCGCACAAATTAACTGTGAATTAAGAACACAAAAATTAATTCTTAACAATTTAGAGTATTTTAACAATTTTACCTTGTCACTAAATTTTACAAAATTAAAAACGGTACGATAACTCTGTTCACACACCTGGCGGTTAATAATCGGTACTTGAACTTCTCGCAAAACATTTGAAGTAGGACCCTGATGTTTTGTAGCACCCCAACCAGCAACAAAAGGATTCATGCCAACGAACTCTTGTGTTAGAAATTTCGAATCATCGGGTAAACAAATGGGCACTATAAAAGCTAAACAAATTTAAGGGTTTACTATATAAGCCTCCAGCAAAAGAGCTTTATTGCTTACCGGTCATTACAACCGTTTCACTTAATTCTATTAAGGCCAAATCATTGGCAATAGTCTTCAAATCGAACATGTCATGCGTGACAGTACGTTTGATTCTATAATTGCGGGCATCAGCTTCCATGGCATTGCCAAGATCATGGGCCCCTAGGCGTACCAGCATTAAATACGAATTAATGCAATGAGCAGATGTTATAACGTATCTGGATGAAATTAAACTGCCAGCACACAAAAATTGTAAAGCATTGACATCATATTCATTGCGATATCCTAAGGCTGCAATCCAGGGGTAATTTCCTGGAAATATAATAAATTAACCTTTAACATTTGTAATCGCTTGTTATTAATCCAAAAAGAACACCTTTTTTAGCTTCATTGCCACCTACAACACGATTGGTGGTACCTCTACTCACACCACAGCTAAACGATTGAGGCGTTGAGGTCGTTGCCAAAGGCGTTTGACCTGTTTGACTGATTAAAGATCCTGTTGTAGAAGTTGGACCTGGTGAAGGTTGTATAACTTGTACACCACCATTTGGAGGTGTCGGTCTGAAAACAATTACACCCATATCAGGCGTGGAAGTTGTACTGCTTATAACGGGTTTAACGGTATTAATATCGGAAGTGGAATAAATAATTGGTGAAAGTGTATTGGAACTTAAGGGTGAAAAATGAAAGACAGTAGTTTGTGCTAATTGTTCGTATGGTTTCCTAGTAGTTACATATGATTCAGGAGTGCTTTGTATGGATATTGACGGCTTAGTCACCGCAATAGGATACATTAAACGTTTTCCACAACAGATCTGTGAAAAAGAAATATTTTTTAATTTAATTTAATTTAATGGCGAGAAATTGTACACTTACCAGAAAATTCATGCCATCAAATCCACATAACGAGTTGCTAACATAAGTTTGAAAATCTATGCCATAAGCAGTTTTACGGGCTTCATCATAAAACTCTTCAACCATATTGGGACATTTGGCTAAAGTTACACAATATCCGGCTCTTAAGCGAGAATCGACACAATCTTGAGCTAAAATAAAGAAAATTTAAAAGAAAAAGAAATTAATACAAAATAATTTCATAACATTTTTAAATTCACACACCCGAATAATTTTTTATACCTGGTAAAATAATAGGAGGTTTTTTTAACTGCGTTTCCGGTTTTGACATAAGAAACGTTAATAAAGATATTAAATGTAAATACATGGCGAAATATAAAAGAAAATGGACGGTTTTCCTTGATTAAATTTCCCGTTTTTTACGACGTTTTCTACCCAACTGAGAGAAGATCATTGTGTCCGAAGGACCATTATTAGGCAAAGTTAATACAATCGGATTCAAAGCTATAGAATTAGTATTTTGAACATTTTGTAGTCGTGGATCTATGCAAGGACAATATGGTATCGGTCGAACGCCGCCCGTAAAGCACACCAATGGAAATGTCGGGCAAGGCGGTAATGTGGTAGCAGTTGTCGGTATTAAAGTTGTATTAAAAATAATTATCGTTGGTACAACGGGTGGTAAAATGTAATAGTATGGACAAAGGCCCTTTAAACCAGCTAATTGCGATAAAACAGGCCAGAATATTATTTTTAGACACAAATCATTGAATATCATCATTAGTAGAGAATTACAAATTTAGCTGAATTCTTTTTTTCTCACTGCCGTTCATTTTTATAGATGTTGTCTAGAAAGAACGAAATTATACTGAATTTAACAATCACTGTAGTTTGTGAGGTGACCAAATTTTAAACCTCTTGGTAGTGCTGTTGATGATTTCTGTTTGGGGTTTTCACACTTTATTTAAATTGTTTAAATAGCGAGACCAAATAATTACCTTTTTATAGGGCACTATCAAACGCAATATATTAATTTAAGTCAAAGTAATTATATACATACCCACATAGATAGATAATATACATAAAAACAAGACTTATTATACGTAATAAAATACAATAAAACTTTTTAGCTTCAGTATATACGGGCGGAAGTTCGAATTTGAAGTTCATTAGTTTTTTTTTCAAGAGCATTAAAATATTTGTTTACAATTATAATCCCATTGTAAGTGCCACGCCCCTAATTTCAATTTGTGTCAGTTTGTCTCTCCTATAAGGAAAAAAGTTTTAGGAATTATAATTAAAAATTATTTGAAACGTCATTGTTATTTATAGAAGAAGGATACGAGGCACTAATTCGATTGCGTAGAACGAACATGTTTTTGAGAGGTGACGTTTCAAATTACAGTTTTTGTACAACAGTTATGTAACTTTGCTACTGGTTTTATGCCTGAGGAATTAACATAAAGAAAATTTACCATTAATGCAACGCTGCTGAAACGCGACAAAATTTTATCATTTTTCAAACAAATATGTGCGGCTCTGTTAAGTAAATAGTGAAGCGATGTTTACATTGGAGTTAAAGATGTTAAGTATTATAATATTCTGACTCGATCCCGCAGTACTCGAAATTATACTTCTGACTACCGCCTACGATGAACAAAACTTGTAGTGCGGAGTATACACCTAGAGAGTTTAGAGAGAAAATAATGTTGAATTCCATACAAGCCTTAATCGGTGGAAAGTTTATCACGCTTTTTGGAGCCGGTTATGATGGATCGTGTCTGAAGATCCACCAGTATTCGAAATTATACTTCCGACTAAGGTCTATGATGAATAAAACTTGAAGTGTGGAGTTGACAGGTATAGTTTATTTTTTTTTTTTTTGCAACATATAAACATATATCGGTTGCGCAGTCCTGATCGTTCAGATAATCCCAAAGTTATCCTTCTGTTTAACTGACTTATCTTGTTTTCATATAAGAATTAATCAAAAAAAATTTTCGACAACCAGTCGAGTTACATAAATATGAACTTAGTCGTACAATAGCACAGACATTATTGCTTACAGTCGACATTAGCCTCAGAATAAACATCCAGAGTACTGGTCTATAAATCATAATTGTATTGTAAGGTAAATAATAAAGAAATGAAATCAAGTGAAGTATTTCTTCCCAATATTTAGCACCCATCGCTTTTGTTTTACGTTAGTTTTTCAATCGAATATAAATAATATCGCCGTAGACATATTATGGTTTTAAAAACTATTCTTTCAAAATATTAAAAAATTTATGAAAAACAATTCGCACTTACTTTCGATTGAAACAATATTCACAATAATTTGTAATAAAATATAAAAACGTGATATGAAATCTAAATTTAAATATTTAAACATTTCTTTCTACAGCAAATACAAATTTGATTAACAATTGACTTCAATTGAAAACTGAAATAAAACTAAATTCTGTGTGTAAAATTAAAACCCTCGGTCGGCATAAAATTGAAGCATTGATTTGAAAATTCAATACAATTTAAATCGTTTAATTGTTACAGTTTAAATTATAATTAAATTAAAAACACGTCACTTAACAAACGAACAAAAAAAATTAATAATAATTTTTATAATTCTATTTATAATTTGTTAAACAAATAAGCGAAAAAAAAATCAGATAAAACAGGAATTAAATAAATAAAAAAAAACATTCAAAAATCGTACGAAGAAAAAATATGTACATATGAAGGAGTATACAAAATATTACGGGTGTTCATTAAGTGCAAGATGAATAGTTAGGTCAAAGTGGCTTTCAAATCAAGTTTACAGACTTGTACATAGGCAACGTGTGGCCCATTCCGCCTAACACTGTAACCATCCGGGGCCATTTGGACTTCTAATGTCCATCCTTGACAGATCAGTGATATTTGTCTACATAGCAGAAGGATAGGTGCTTCCTTCTCCCAAGACATAAAGCTGGACATGTAGCCAAGCGATAAAAAACCGTTTAATTCTCTTGGTTGTTTCTACGTCCATACCTAGTTTTGTTCAGAGTGTTGCATCATTATGCGCTTATCAAAAGTCGCCCAACTGGCATTGACGGAACCCCCAATTGCATTGACAATTATAAACTCCAAGGCTTTTGAAAGTATTGTCAAAGTATAATAGGAATATCGCCGTGGGCTGATACCCGTATAAAATGAACATAATACCGTTCCGCTATCTCGTTGAGATATCTACGACAGCTGTATTGGAATATAGCGCTTTAACAACAGCCTGGCTATCAGAAAGTATGGAATATAAGCACGCCGCAGGCTGTATTGCTGCCACTGCAGACCACAATCCCTGAGAGTTGTATGGCTTGGCAAATACTTAGTGATATTAAGTGCTAAGGTTTTAAATTTTGAATAAGGAATTCAATTGAATTCTATAAATAAAAATTTTGAATTTCATTACAAAAGTAAAAAATTGGAAAACTCCTCAATTTCTTGGCTAAATATTAAAAAGGGAAATATTCACAGAAACTCTTTCCTTCTTGGGGTTTGATGATACTGATGCTAACAAATACAACACGTGGGGCTTGTATTGTAAATTAAAAGAAAACAATTAATTATTTTTCTTAATCACAAGAAAAGAAACCTTAGAATATAAAGAATCCTTATAACAAACAAAAGAACAGAAATAAATAGACAATGTCCTGCTACACAAAAGAGTATAAAAATCACATTGCTTTCGGAATTCAACATCAGTAAACGACATGAACTCATTCAGCATTTTAGTACCCAGCATTTTAGTGCTTTTGCTTTTGGCCTGCGTGGAATGTCAACTGACATTTTCACCCGACTGGGGTAAAAGATCAATAGGATCATCTGGACCAAATAATGGTGCATTTTTTGATTCCCAATCTGGCAATTGCAAAACATCGAATGAAATGTTATTGGAAATATTTCGTTTTGTACAGGTAAATAAAATAACAAATAAACTGATTTTCCTTTTCAAGTTTATGTAACTAACATTTTTATATTCCCATTACTTAGAATGAAGCTCAACAATTTCTGGATTGTAAACATCGGGAGTAGGCTACCATAACACCATCACTTATAAACGGTCATTATTAGTTCTAGAAGTTTTTCGAATAAACAATTTTACATTCTACATGTTATTATTATTATTAATTGATAAATACGAGTATGTAAAAACCAATTAATTTATTCAAGGGGTAGTCGGCATGTGTTTTAGAGGTTCTTTAGTTAAAAAAAAAATTATTAAAAAATTATTTAATTAAAGCAAATTATTGTATTATATAAAAAAATTGTTGTTGTATGTATATGTTGTGCTTTTTTAAAAATCCATTGTATTTAAGAAAATAAAAATTTATGTTCAATTGCAGTAAAAAAAAAGGTTTTCAAATAATTATTTACACTTACCCGTGTTGAGTTTAGGTCAAAATTATGGTTCAATGTCAATGGTTTTGCGTATTTTTCATGTAGAATATGAATTCAATTTTTTAACTGGTTCAAATCGTGTTATTATTGTTTATTTAACAACAAACCATCAATATCCCGAAGTTTAAAACTTTCCAATTTGGCTCGATTGTGAATAGAAAACGCGCTTCAGTCGCCAGTTGCCAAAGAACTAATATTACAGATGGCTGCTGACAAACAAGTTACTTGTTAAAACATTTCTTCGGCAACAATGAATTTTTGGTAGCCTGTTGACCACGCAACTGCCTTTAACTATCCTTTAAGCTGCAGTATTTGCAATTTATTAGCTGTAAAACGTCTAAGTTATTATTGAGAATATGACAGTAATATTCGGATTTATACAGTCTTGGATAAGTAGACATTCTTATATAAATCTAGCTGCTAACAGGGTGGCCATCACAGATATCCATCATATGATAAAATGAAGTTTTCCTCGCTTAAAATGAAAGTTCCTTGGGTGTAACAATCAGCAGCCTATATAGACTAGATAAACTTCACATACCATAAAGCTTCCGATTTATAATCTCCACATGAGATCGTCTGCACTGACCCATCGCCTACGTGTGGAATTTGTAGTCACACGAGTGTACTAGGTTTTCCACATAATGATTTTTTGAGATTGCCAAAGTTGAAATTATTCCCCACTTTTGTTGTCATAGCCGTCATGTAATTGGAAAGTATTTCTGTACAGGAAATTTCTTGACGAATTGCCCGATGTAGAGGTCAAAACTGTAGCTCAATTTCTAACATAATCGATCCTTAGTATTTTTTTATGGATACAAAAATCGGGTATCATATTTATTGAATTTGAAAAGTTATCAAAAGCAAGACGATGTTTGTGCTGAGTGGAGTGGATCATTCTACCAGTGGTAAATACAGCCTTAAATTTCCTGAAAAGTATTGATTTTTATTTATTAAACCGGTAACTACCACATGTTTCTTACCTTTCGTTTTCGGTGAACAATGTTTAAAGGAATATCAATACATTTACCATGAGAAGATTTTAAATGCTGCTTCGGCGGGAACACTTGGACTTGACCAGACTGCATTATTCGAACATATATTTCGGACTTTTCTGCAAGAGATAATAGATGCTTTAAAATTACCTCTCCACCGAGAAAATTTGGCTCATTCGGGCTAAAGTTCGCCACCTCCTCAACTTAAGCGACGTTCTCTCCTTCAGAATTTAGAAAAATTAAATTTTATTTGATTTTGTTAATAATATTGTATGTTACACTTTATTAATGCCATTTTTATTACAGTTTTTTTAGTATTATTATTTCGTTTGTGTACAATATTTTTAAAACAATTACATTTAAATACAAAAAATATAATTTTTAGCAAAAAAAATAACGAACAAAAAAAATATGGACAAAAACACACAAAAAAATTTTGATTGAATAAACTAATGACAAATTTTCTTAATAATTTTTAATAACAATTAATACATATAAAATATTTTTTTTTTGTAATAATTTAAGGAAATTGTGGCAAAAATTTTGAATTTATTTATACACGCAAATTGGCAAAGAAAATTATAACAGTAAAAATACACATACCATAAAGTTAAACTGATTTTAATGATATTTCTTTATTTTTTTTTCTTTATTTAATTAAATATTTGATTTTTTTGTTTTTTTATTAATTTGTTTTCTTTTTTTTGTTTGTGCATAATTTAATTTCGTGCAATACAGGTTTTATTTGAGGCACTTTATTTTTTTTTCTATTTTATTTTACTTTAGTTAATATAAAAAAATTTTATTATTATATTGTATTTGTTATTTCATAATATAGAAACAAATTACAAAAATATTTGGCATTTTACAAAATAACAATTAAAAAATAACTTTGCGCATAAAAACGAGATTTTGTAATTTTAAAAAGCATTGAAGTTAATTAAATATGTAAACTACTATTGTAAAACATCGGCATACCTACAATAATATACAGTACATTTATACAATATATAAATATAAATAAATTTATTTTAAAAATTTGTTTTTCTTTTTGTTTTTATTAATTATGAAATTCTTTAAAAATCACTTTTAAGTCAATACGATTC
Source organism: Sarcophaga variegata (assembly GCA_932273835.1). NCBI lineage: Eukaryota > Metazoa > Arthropoda > Insecta > Diptera > Sarcophagidae > Sarcophaga > Sarcophaga variegata. Next base: position 19,238,840 of record OW026362.1, on the reverse strand, counting down.
GATATTTATTATTTAATAATGTTTGTGTTGTGTGTGTATGTATATAAGATGCTGAGAGGTGGTTTAAGTTTCATTTTATTAATAATTTCAATTATATTTTGTTTTGTTTTTCATATTAATAAAAATTATTGATTTTAAAACATTTTTTTAATTTCTCCATTTTTTTGATCAGAAATAGCATATCCAGCATAATTTTACTGAATATTTGTACACTTTTAGTTTTATTTTCTTTTTTTTTTTAGATAAATATTGATTGGCAGCTGTAGTTTTGTTTAATAATTTGGTGTTTATTTAAATCTTTTAAAAAGATATGTTTTGTTTAAATTTCTATTTCACTTTAAATCATATTTAGCTCACTCTTTTTGTTTTGATTGGTAATTTACAATACACAACATTTTCGTTTGCTTCTATTCCGAAAACCTTCCTCAATAATGGGTCTTTCGGCTATTTGAAACTTTCTTACAAGCCTCACTAACTCATGAAACGCCTGATCAATGTTGATTCTTGATTTGGCACTACACTCAATATACGGTATCATCATATTACGGCTGGCATTTTGAGCCTCTTCCAATGACACTTGACGTTGCGGTTCCAAATCGCATTTATTGCCAACCATCAACATGGGAAACTCATCGCGATCCTTCACACGTAGAATTTGTTTTTGAAATTTGGCAATTTCATCAAAACTGGAATGATCATTTAGTGCAAAGACTAGTAAGAATCCTTCACCCGAGCGCATATACTGTTCACGCATGGCACTGAACTCTTCTTGGCCGGCAGTGTCGAGTACTATAACAAATTAATTTCAATTATTACAGTTCTCCATTATGTTCACATTATTTTATTAAATTCAACTTACTATCTAATTTTGCTGGTATATCATCGATAACGCATTGTTTGGTATATGAATCTTCAATTGTTGGATCATAATCGATAACAAAATAGCTCTGCAAAAAATGTGAAATATAGAATTTAGGTTTCTAACTACACTTTTAAATATCGCATGGATGAGGAGTGATTTTCAAAATGTTTCTTTTAAATGACTTTTAAAAAGCCTTCGATTGAAACAGTAAAACAATTTTTAAAGGTTTAGAATTAAATCCTTCCAAATTAGGCACTATTTATACAAACATTAAATAAATATTTAACCAAACTATTTCAACTCCTCGAACGAAGACAATATGTATGCAGGAAATTTAATAAAAAATTATTCTGTTTGATTTGTCCTCGGTGGCATTTCTGGAAAGGAAACAAGGACGATGTGTTAATAGACTGCGGACGGCTCGAAAACGGAAGCTGCTACCGCCACCAGAGTATATTTTGTGATTGCGTGTCCTATAGGCTTCCTCATGAATGCAGTCATTGCTAGACTTCAGGTATTGGCGATTACTAAGTCAACGGATGATAAATTATTAAGTCAACGGGTGATGCAGTCATGTTTCAATCCGCAGTAGGCGAATTCCGGAATAGCGGATAATTCAAAATTTATAGGCCAGTAAAATCCAGAATGAACGGAATGCGTCCTGAACACGAGTAGAAAGTCTTTTAGGAACTTGATAGGATTTCTTTCTGAGCATTATACCCTGGCGGCAAGGATCTGTTTATGAGGTACACATACTGTGCTTCCGCCCCTGTACTCAGAAGTGCAAATTCGAAACACTAAGCTAGGATTTCTTTTTTAATGGTCATAGAGAGTTGGCATCAATCAGAATTTCTGACCTGGTGATATTCATCCTGAACACCGGGTGGTTGATGGTGATGATTTTTTCTTTTCTCTTATTCTCTTCCCCTTGATAACTATCACCTATACTTTTACAATTTCGTTTCTTTGATTTTATGTCTTCGTATACTGTTTCGTATACTTTGGTTTACAACATTGAAGGTATTCATTTTAACTAACTTCATAACCTAACACGAGCTATTTGAATACGTCAAAGATACATTGTTCTTCGGAGGGCTAAATGCCGCAAGTGGAGAAAATTACTGAAGAAAAAACTAATTTTTAATTGTTTCGTACAAAAAATTGTTTTGGACTTTTTGAACAAGGCTGAGTATAAAAAGAAGTTCGACTACACTTGAAAATGCCTTCGCAAATGAAGGAATATTTAAATGAATGTTTCGATAAATTGGCAGGAAATAATCAAATTAGTTACTGCTTTACGTTTCTGCTCTTAATTCCAATCTGACATACTGTCAATAATTAGACCGTTAAAAGGAACGGTCCACAGGTGTTTAACTTGGTCAATAGCAGAGGAAATGCATTCCATCAGGGCATCTTCAAGCTATACGCAACGATAACTCAAGTAAAGCTTACGCCAATGACCAATAGTACCACTGAAAAAAACCTACTCTATCAGACCACATGTGTAAATCGATTATTCATATTATCCGCCAATAGCCAAGGGTTTCTATCACAAGATATCGAACAACACGATGTGTATTTGCGCAAGAGTATAATTATGTCTTTTAAACATTTATAGAAATAATTAAAGCTTCTCTTATGCCTTATGATGAGAATCTTGTAAACAAAATTTATAAATTACAAGACAAACAAACCAATAGCGTTAGTCATGGTATAATTCCAGTTCTAATTATAAGATATGATATGCATACGCATGGGGTACAGCTAAATACATATAAGAAATACTTTGGAAAAGTACAACTTATGCACACCCCAACTGATGTTATGACTAATAAAAGTATACATATTGCAGTCTTATCTCAATACAATGAATTTTTAAAATATGACGTTGATGTAAACATTTTTGTGGATGTAAATGTGTTCAATAAAAATAAAAATAAAAACATAAACAAACAATTAAAAAAACAAAAGCAATGAAAACTGCATAAACACAACATAAGTATGATAAACTGCTTTAAACTTATTGTTTTTTATTTTGTATTATTTTAGCTATTTATGTATCGTAATATAGAAAAAAAAATTCAGAAAAAAAACAAATAGATGACGTAAATTACTAAAAATAAATAGAGCAAATCCACTAGAGAGCCAGAGACACTATGTATTTGAATTCGAAAGCGAGAACGAGAGAATATGTACCATAAATCCAATGATGACGCTGTTGATGATATAGTTAGTGAATAAATAAAATGGAAAAAACATAAACGAAGAGCTAAAATAAAACACCAACATCATTACAGTGTTTTTATGGCAGATGATCATCGTCTTTGCAATGGAAATACGTTTTTAGAAATTATTTATATATAAAAAGTATAATATACACTAAATACGAAAAGATGATCTTGACCATTTCAATCAGCCTCAGAAAAAATTTAAATACAAAAATATACGTATTGCACAATGTAGAAAAAACATTAAACAATGCTAAATAATGTCATTAACTCGACTTATTTACTGGATTTTACTGCAATTGTATAAAGAAAATTACTTAAGTAAGATGGGAGTTGTATGGTTTCAAGCTGATTTACATATGTAAAAATTAGAGATAAACACAAATAATGTTTAAAAGTAATTGGAATATAAATGAAATCCCATTATTTACTTTATAAAGTTTATTGCATGTAAACGTTACTTGCAGCTATGCTCCTAGATAATCTTTGGCAGCTGTAAAGATGTTTTTCAGGACAGGAATGTGGCCAGATTGCCCCTGTACATAATACAATTCACGTATGCGTACAAAAAATAGTCAAGTGGGGTCAGATGGCTTGAACTTGGCGGCCAGTGGACCAAAGCCTCAAAATAATTGATCAACAAACTCCCCTTTTAATAGATTCATGTTATAGCATACGGTATCGCGTCTTGCTGAAAACACATGACTACGAAGTTTAGTTGTTCCATTTTAGGCGAAAAGCTTGTCATCACATTGCATTTTTAACATTCTCGATAAGGTATGATCAACCGACCCACGTACCGTCAAAATAGTTTTCTTTTCAAAGTATATTTGACAGCTCTTAAGCTGACTTTGGCTGCTCTTCACAACATATTCGGCAAATGCTATCGTTTACATACACTTGGACCAAGAAAGGAGCTTTGTGGCTGCAGATAATGGTGAAATGGCAAAATAACGAATCTTTTTTTATTTTTTTTTTGCTGAAAAAATTTACATTGGAAAACCAAATGGCAAATAACCAATTTTATCGATAGTAACATAAATTTCCTGTTGATAGCAGGGATAAATTAGGGATAAATTTTTATTTAAATTTTCAGTTTTATTTTATTAACAGACAAGTACAAATTAAAAAAAAAAATAAATATATATTTGATGTACTTAAAAATGCACGTGAATTTGATTATATTATAAAAAAAGATCTCTTTTACTACTTATTATATTATTGAAATCTATTGATTTAATAGTTATATTACTTTTAAAGATATTAAATAAGGTTAGGTTAGTGTGGTAGCTTTCATACCCAAGAGCTCACTTGAGCACGCATATCGGCCCGTTGTGAATAAATAAGGTTACTGTAATATTTTTTTTCTTGAAGGCTAAGAAGAATAGGTTATGACAGAGTTTTTCTACAAGTTTCCAAGATGAAAAACAATTCTTCTTCTCCAAGTTATTCTGCCCTGTGCCAGTTAATTGTGTAATACAACTTGGGAAATGTGCTGAGAACTTTTTCCAGGTGCTATTGAAAAAGCATTGCAGCTTCCACTTACGGTAAATAAAATAGTGGAAAATATAGGAAGAATGGCCCATATAATACTAACAATAAGTTCGTATACCGTTAGTTTTCAGTGTATTAATTGAGGTTATGGTATATTTTGTAGGTTACGAGTTGTTTTTTGATGCTGATTTTTGCTGTTCCTGTCCTTGAAGCAAATTTTTCTAATTTTTATGCCACAGAATTTAAATATATCATTATAGAGTTAAGTATTGATAGGTTTAACTGATATATTGGAGGTATCACGCATGAAAGTTTAAAAGCCGTGTAATAAGGATTCGTTTCAATTTTGTATAACTTTATACGCCAAATCTAACGGCATATTTGTGTCCAAGTTTGCTTGGTTTAGTAAATTGAAAGAGAGTAAATGTATTCCTTTCAAATCTAGGCTAGGAAAATGCCACGCCCTTTATTAATAGCAACAGTAACAAATTTCTGAGCATTTCAATAAATAAACCATGTAAGTATAAAAAGATGAGTGTAAAACTGAACTGAATTTGCTATAAATATTCAACACAACGATTGCCTTTTATAAACAAATGTGTAGGTGCGGTTGCGTCTTCTAATTTTAATATATTAAAACTAAAATATGTATGTTGAATTAATAAAAATAATTTTTGATATGAAGCACACACAAAAGCATAGACTATTTTACAATATCTTTATTATTAATTATAAAAATAGAGGCAGTAATAATAATTTTGCAATGATTTTTTGTTATAAAATAATAACGGATTGGTCTGTTGTGATGATGTTGAAGATTTTTTGTTTTTGTCATAATGCGCAACAGATGACAGAACAAACATTCTATTTCTGTTCACATTCGTATTATCGCCATCAACAACCTAATCGAGATGACGTCCCTCCCCTAATGCAAAAACAGACAGACAGACAGACGTTCTCTACCATTTTATGATTATTACATTTATATTAATTGGGATAGAATTAATTCTAAATAATATTTTATTTGCTATTATCATAGCTTTACCTGAATAAATTGTATAGTGATTGCAGATTTTCCAACACCGCCGCCTCCCACTACAACCAATTTATAGGTTTGAATTTGTTGCGACGAACCTCCGGACCCTTGACTATTTTGTTTCGACATTTGTATCAGATTTTGTTTTACTTTAATAAATTACTTAACAATTGTTTGTTAATATCACAAACAAAACGAAATTCTAATAAGAATATTGTATATGGCGATTACTAATAAAAAAAATTAACTAAATTTAGTTCTTGTCTTATAAGCAAAGCACTGTTGTATGAATTCACACCCGAAAATAAAAAAATAATAAAATTTCTCACTAACTTTTTTGTGCCGTTATTGTGTGTTACTGTGTTTGTGTGACCCAGAGAACAGTGTTACCAATATGTTGTTAAATTATATACAAAAAACAAGCGTTTTCAGGGTTAGCAAATACTAAATCAAAATATTTAAATAATGTTTGAGTAAATTAGCAAATGGATATTTAATCATTTCCAAACAGCTTATTGGTTAATATCATTTTGATCGCCAAATGCCAACGAATTCAAATATGCACTAACAATATCTTGATTTTACATATATAATAAAATTTTGTTTTTCTTTTTTACTGCCTTAGTACTTTTACTACTATTTGTTGCAACTACTTTGCCATTCATTGATGATGGATAACAGCACTATCTCTAGCATTCACATGAATTCCATTCAATTAACGGTTTTACTTCGCACATTATAATTCGCACACATTCTTTTTCCATTTCCGGGTTTATTAAGTAGAAATTAAGCCCCGTTTTGTTTAATGAACCATGTGGTCTGTCTGTCTAATAGGTAGTTAGTTAGTAGCCTTATTTAGACGCCCAAAGACTAGGGTTCAAAAAAATATATGATGATATTGTAACGAAACCTTTATTTGAAAATTTTGGTTTTTAAAATGTTACACCATATGTTATCGGTGCTAAATATATTGTAACGAAACCTTTATTTGAAAATTTTGGTTTTTAAAATGTTACACCATATGTTATCGGTGCTAAATATTCTACATCTGGCATTCCTTTTGTATCTTCAGTACAATTTTTAGCAACTACTTATGACATATACTTGTACTAAAACACTAACTATCTCTCTTACCCTCACATACTTTTGGCATTCAAGTGTTAACGGCAACTGTGCGAAAATATTTCTTCATTTCACATTCACATAATAAAATAAAACAGTAAAAAAAGTACCAACTACACGGCAACGACCACGATTACTCGTTATTTACAACACTAACATTTTGTCTTCGTCATTTTAGTTCTAAAAAAAATTTTTGTGAAAAAGATTTCAAGTGAATATTTTTTCACGTTGAAATAAAATAATATACATATAGTGGATAAATATGGCGAGTCTTGGGGGCGAACAACAAATTTCAATAAATAATTCAGCAGGTATGTTGTTAAACAAAGAAATAAGCAAATAAATTCCTATTAGATTTATGAAAGGATTAAAGAAAAAAATATGCGGTGATTAATACAGCAAACTAAAAAAATGACAATCTATTGTGAGAAACATGTAAAAGATGAAGACATAAAAAAGAAAGAAGAAATGAAAAGGAAAAATAACTTGTGTGTGTCGGAAAAACAAATCGATTGAAAATCAGCCTTGACTAAAACTAAAAGACAAAAAAAAAATAATATTGTAAAATATTATTGGACTCGGTGTTGTGTGTGCAGCGGCGCTTCTTTAAAGCTGTAAGCAGCAGCTGTTTTTTTCTTACAATTAAAGTGTTTGATTTAACAAAAACGAAAAAAAAAAAGAAAAAATAGTTGTGAGTTATCGTCATAATGTTACATTATAAGCAAAGAAAAAATTTGCAGTGAATAAAAGAAAACATGTTTTATAAAGGCAAGTGCAATCAAGAAAATAGTGAAAAGAAAAATGCTGTAAAAATCAAGAAAGAAATGGAAGATTTACGAATCAAAATACCCAAATATCTTTCTAATTTGTATTTTGATCATTTCGTTTGATGTGAATTGTGATAAAGTTTCATTATAATATTTTCTTAATGTTTTTTTCCACCCAATTTCTCGTTCGAATTCTCCACCATTTGCTTCGTGTTTATGATGTTTTTCGTTGTGTTGTAACTTATGTGAGATTGTGTTTTTCCTCCTTTGGCAGTGAGACAGCAATCATAATTTGGGAGTAACTTCTTGTCGACCGAAGAAAAAGTTTCGAATAATTCAAAGTAAATTCCAGAAAGAAATGAAAAAATTTATAAAAAGAAAATAGTGCGTTGTATGTTTAGTTACTACACGCAAATGTAAAAAAAAAAACTAAAAAAAAACAGCTGCCGCATTGTATCTTTTTTATTACTCCTTTTTTTTTAATAAATTAGTGTTGCCACTTATCAGTTTGAAACTAAAATTTTTTACACATAAATTTCCATTAGATCCATAATTCCCAATTTATATAGATTGTATATATATTTTGGACATCGTATCTTTCGTACAAGTTTAAGAAATTAACATAGTAAATAACTTAAAGCACGTATAAAAGCCCTGTGTATAAAAATTGCACCAAACCTTAATAGTTTTAATAGTTTTACTAAAAAGCATTTATAACATACATATTGTCTATCCAAGTATTGGTAGATACAATACAAAAAAGGAATGTACTAATTTTTAGAAATGGCAACACTGATGAGGATCGTAAAGAAATATTGGTTTTATTGTTGTTGTGTTGTTCTCTGTTTTTCTTTTACTACAATGTGCATCAAACAATAATTTTTTATTTCTTGTATTTTTCTCTATTCATATCTAATTTTGTACTTTCTATTTTAATATGTAGTTTGCTTTTCTGTATAAAGTTTAGTGGAAAAAATATAGTTTTTTCGAAAAAAAGGTCATTTCAATTTAATTATTTTACGCTTTTACTCCAGTAATATTTGTTGTTTTTTTCTGTCTTCCAAAATTAATTTTGTGGTAATGTATGTGTGCGTGATTTTATTTTTGAGTGATTCAGGGATTTCTTTTTTCTTGTTGGTTATTTCTTTTCTTTTTGTTGAATCTTATAAGTTTCTTTGTAATCTTATAAGTTTTTAAGGATTTCCTTATTTATTATTCCTTTGTTATTTTTATTGTTTTCTTCTTCGTTTTAATTTCAGTTTTATTGATTTCTTTTGTACATATAGTTTCCTCAGTAATTATTGCACTTGCTATTGCTGCTCTGCCGCAGCCACCTTTTACATTTAACCCCTGCTGTGACGTGCGTTTTGCTTTGTATGTTGTGTGCTTGTGTGAGTGAGTGAGTGTATAGAAGTATGTGTGAATACTGGAGTGTCATTTTTAAGGTGAATAACCAAACGAATGCGGTATGTTTTACATATTGTGTCTGCGATAGTGTTCATCAATACAGTAATGTTAAAAATAATAGATAGAGAAATTGTATTCAAAGAAACAAAACAATTTTTATATTTAAATTGGTATTCTTAAAGTGTTTCTATAATAGAGCTACATAGATCGTTATTCAAACATTCAGTGGGTCATATGTGTTTCGTATAGTCACAGAAACTTTTGAAATTTTGGAAATTCGATTTTATTCCATTACTACGAATGTATGTATTCAGTAATTAATAATCGATTCGACTACGATTGGTTTATATCCTGTTTCTGAAAGACAAACTTCAGTTTTATAGGAAAAAACTAATTTTAGAAATGAAATGTTTTCCTATCTCAGAAAGAAGCGCCGCATTAACATCGCCCAGAAACAATTAAATGACATTGACGATGGTATACATTTGCTCAAAATGGTCTTAACTGTTAGCGGTTAAAGAGTATGTAATTATGATGTCCAAAATTCCTGAATAGCTAGACTGATAAAATAAATCTAAGTTCGATTGCTAGCATGGCATAATGCATCACGGTTTCTTCTAACTAAATTAAAAATTTTCGAAGCCCCCAATCTTATTAAAGACAAATCTAGCAACAGTTGTTTTATTGCTATTATTTGATACATCATTGTGTCTATAAGAAGTTTAAATAGGGGAGAAACACGTAAATGTGTATGTGTAAGGAGTGTTATACAAAATTTGAAGTTGTATGGTCTTAAATTTTAAATTCTTCACTTGCTTTTGCATTCAATTAATTTGGCTTTATAGCAGTTGATCGTTTCAATTACGTTACAAGTGGACAATACAACAAAAATAGCCAGTAAAATAAAGCATATGGTGGTATTGCTTTATGTACATGACCTATTTTAAATTAAAAAACAAAGTCTTATATACTGTCATCTGTTTTTCTGTTGCAGTCATCTAATATAACTTCTAGGGTTATTGGCTTTATCGTTTTCAATTATAATATTGGATTAAGTCCAAGATAATTTTGTTTTTATATTTTTATTATGTGAAGTGTTTTTGTTTTTAAATTGGCCTATACGATTTGTTTATCAAGCCAGCCATACTCTCAACTATGGGAATGTCAGAAAAGTCATTTACTTCACTTTTATGAATTTAAGAATAATATTAAAAAAAAAACAGATTTTTCAGTTGCGTTTTATGACTAACCAAGAATGTGATTTTATTTTCTCTTTACAGCTGAAACAACCAACAGGGCAGAAAGTCGGGAAGGCAGCGTAGAACGAAAAGGTAAAATCATGTACTAAATAATTGTGCACAAAGTGTGTGTGTGTCTGTGGCTTATTGCAGAGTTAAAAAGAAATGCAAAAAAAAAATAAAACTGAAGTAATTATAGATGGTGTAGATTTCAGTTGTGTTAATTAAACCTGTTCTTTAGAATTTTTAAAAGTGCAAGAGTTTGAAATCTTCTTTTAACGTGTTAAAACAATATTCGTGTCTTATTATACAAACTTCAGAACCTACGCTGATTAGTCGTAAGCTAATTCCAACATATTGTTTGTATTGTAAAAGAGCAGAAATGTTCATATACAATATGATTAATTTCAGCTAGCTTAAGATTAAATATACATACATAGCTCTGGTTTTGTATTCATACATACATACATACAGACATACAGGCATGCACCAATGTCTCTTTTACATGTAAATTATCTCAACATGTACTTTTATGTAGGTTTTATAAGCTATATATTATATTTATAGAATACCACATTCTGCATTATTTCTATACTCCTCTGAATATGTCAATGTAAAACGGTTCAAACGATAAAGAAGATATAGAGTGAGAGAGAAAATTATTTATAAAAAAAAAAAATGAAAGCAATAAACCAAACCACACATATTCCCTCCCACACTTAAAAGTCGTAAAGACTAGTTAATTAAGAATTAACATACGTCGCATAGAGTAACAAAAAATAATTCAATCTAAAGTGAATTTTGGTAATATTTGAAAACTTTTTTAACACTTATCGTTAAGTTGAAAACAACAAAACTAGATATTTAAGCATATAGGAAGGACTATCGTATTTGGAAAAGAAATAAAAATTCCATAATGGCTTGGTTTTGATTGACATAGCTTTTGATTTTTGGAGGCATTTGCTTAGGTTCATTGTTCATTTAAACATTCAGATTTTGATTCTGTCCTGAATCATGAACATACACGAATAAAGAAATTTTCAAATCTTATGCTGTCCTAAATCGCTTCATTTTTTAAAAATTGTTTTTCGTTTTATTTAGTTTAGAAACTTAACTGAACATCGAGTAGGGACGTATTTTAGGTTTTAAACCCTTATTAGTAAACACTTTATATGTCAGCGTATACTTCTGAAAAATATTAATAATTTGGGTGTTTCGGATGTTTTTTCTTTTCAAAAACAATTATGTTATCTCTGAAAAGATCTACAACACCCATTATCTAGATTTTTAATTTCGAAAAGGTATTATTTATATTATTATTCATCAATCTCTGTGAACCAAACTCAGGTTGATAACATTTTACTGAAACATCAAAACTTTCCATTTATTTTCCGCTCCCATTAAAGTATGATAAATTTAAAATGAATAATCTCTTTATAAAATTAATATTTCAAGTAACTTTTTCTTATCGAATACATAGATTTACAATTTTTAACTTTATTTGTAAATTGTACATCTTAATATCAATTCTTCTGTAGTATAAACTCTTAAGAAGTAAAAAAAATATGTACGTACATCTCTAAATGCATAGCTTATTTCCACTACAGACTAAAAAGTATGTATAAGTGGAAAGTATTTGTAATAAATTTTACTTTAACGTATGTATGTACATATATTTGCGGTATATCTAGAGATGTAACAAAAAAATATGCACGTTATTTTATTTTATTTTTTTATTTTTAATGCGGTTTCACAATTCTAAAAATATCCATTTGACTTTCAGTAAAATGAGCGTGTGTGCTCTTTTAAGTATTCCATATAATTGAAAAACTCTTTAAATTGGTTTACATTTTTAATTCAATTTATTTAATGAAAGAATTTTTCTTATCACAAGAAGAAAATCAATGAAAGCTGTCGTTCGCTTCTTCTTTAAAAATACAGAAGCAAACGGCATAAAAGATGCTTAATTAGGGTAGGGGATGGCTTACAATTTAATAAATAATATGACATGAGGTTGTTTTTTTGTTAGTAAATTGGTTATTTAACAAAAGTAGTAACTGTAACTTGAAGAGATCTTTCCAAATTCTCCTCAAAAATATTTATTTTACTGTGCAGGCTCTACAGTTTTGAATTTAGGAAAAAGCCCCACTGCTTGAAATCTATTGTATATGAAGCTGAGGCGAGGCATATGATGGTTTTGTTTTAGAATAAATGAATCTTCTTTATCATGAAAAATTGTTTTTGTTATAGTACTCATAATTTGTCATTTGCTATTATCTTTGAACTCATCATTTTTGTCATTCATTAGTTGTTGTTGTAACAGCTCAGCTGCTTGCTGTATTTGGCAGTATTTCGCTGTTGTATAGAATGACATACGAAATGAATGGATTATGATTAGGTGAGGGGTAATAGTAGAATTTGCTCTAACTCAGTCGATTTCAGCCAAAGGTACTCTGGTTGCAAAGCACTGTCCAGCAGTGTCCCGCCTAGCAATATAACTTAAAAGGTAAACTGAGCCATGAGTACTCTAGTAATGTGCAAAATAACGGCTTACAGTTCCGGGAACTATCCTTTCTTGATATCAGTTGATAATACTCATCTAACCTGTATCAGGATTGATCCTGTTTGAAAAATTTGAATTATACGAGCTTTTCATGGAGAATTAAATCATAGTAAATATGTAGTCGCCGTACTCCAGGAGGTAGTGTGTTGGTTTATTAGACGTAAGGCCACGGTTCGCACCCCAGGCGACTACCTGTCAGCAGATTTCTGACAACAACTCTGAGAGTAAGTAAAAAATTGCCATGAAAAAGTTTCTCAAAAAAAAAAAATCTGTCGTTCGGAATCGACTTTAAACTGTAGGTCCCGCCACTAATGTATAAAATTAACATACAGAAGCTAGGGTATAACCTTGACTGAAGGGTTGTAATGGCCAATTATGTATGTATGTATTCTCTGACTCAAGTCACAAAATTATTTTCTTTGTACAAAATCGTATTGATCAAAAGCAGATTTCTAAAACCAGCTGTTAGAAATTATATCGAATTCCTTTTTAGTACATCTTATAGCAAAAAATCAATTATAATTTTCGGCTTTAATTGTTATCGGATATATATATGTATATGTATAAGAGTCTTATGAAAAAGAAATTAAAACATTTTTTTTATTATTAACAAGCAAATCAATTCTTTTTCAAATTGTCAATTCATGCTGTTGCTTTATATTCAATACAAAAAAAGACGAAAAAAAATAGTTTCTTTTCTTAATTTTGATTAATTGATAAACTGAAATATAATTTCAACTTTGACTTAATTTAAATGATAAAGCTGAATGAATGAAAATAATAATTAATGGCATGGATAAATGCTCAACAACATATTTTGTATTTTCATAATTTCAACTTTTTTGTTTTTCTTTGTTAAATTAAATTTAAAATTTAAATTAATGAATATGTAAATTTGTTGCTTCTGGAAAATAGCAAATTATGAGACTTGCACTTTTTTTGCGATTTTTTGTACTATAAAGTACCCTTTGCTCTTTAAACCATGCATTTTAGTCATTAGATAAGAAATTAGATTGATATACATTAGTTAGTTGAACAGAAATATTTACTATGATAATAAAAGTTTTTTAGTTTTTCTTTAAATTCCATTTTTCACTCTATATTTGCTATTCTAACGCGATTGCGTCATCAACCATTCTAGTAGTATCTAATGGTTATTTTTTATACATACTTATATAGAGCGTTTAATTTTATTTAACTTTTTCTTTTGTTTTTGCGTGTTCTGTTTTTTTTTGCAATTTCAATTGATTTGGGTCAACTTATAATTATTTTAGTGTTTGTCCATCTTCACTATAACAACAGTTGGAAATGGACACAGAATATAAAGAGTTAGAGATTGTAGTTTTCGGTTATCATACACGTAACAAAAAATACAATTTATGCAAATAACTTTAAAGAAAAAACATTTTGATCATCAGTAATTTAATATTAATTTATGCATAGTTATGAAAAATTTGTAGAAAACACAAAAATATCTAACCAATGGAGTTATGTGGCTAGGCTAATCGAAATTTATAACAGAATGTTGTATATAATTTGATTTGGTATTTAAAATTCTTAAAAAAAAAACCTAAAAAGGTTACGAACCAAACTTTGGCTATTGATATCAAATAATAATAACAATAAGTTTTGTTATCGTTAAATGATTTTCAGATTATATTTTATTTTTAATTTAAATGTGAAAGTAAACAACTCTTCAACAACTGATTGTTTGCTATTTTAGCTTTTTCAACATCTTGAGAGTGTATTTTAATTTTTAAATAATGAGTAAATAATGACGTTTAAAGTATATACAACTTCTTTAGATTGATATGTCTTTTTTCACTCATTCATTCATTGTGTTCAGTGTGATTGACCTTGACTTTGAGTCAATACTGTTATGCGGCTTTTCATTAGATTGTTTATTATAGTCTCCGCTTTTACAATGTGGAATTTTTCCTAATCAGTAAAATTGCAATTGTGTTTATCTTTTTTATTATAGTAAGTTTACATTAAAAGTAAATTAATATCAGAGTTATTTTAGAAAATAAAAAGCATGTAAGGAAAAAGAAAAATTCTTCTTGAAGGCAGAAATATGTAATCAAACATTTTAAATTTAATTTACTTGTACATTGGATGTCAATATCATATGGCCAATGCTTAGAAAAACTATAATCAAGGTTTAATAAATCTGCATGTAAAAATTTTAGACAAAGAATTGTAATTTTTTAATTTATTTTATGGGGTATTGTTTTAACTGTAGATTTTGTATCACATTTTATCCATTGCTGATTTAAATGATCATTCCAACATTATTAGAATGTTAAAACCAGTTCTTCTATGACCACAAATTAGGTCATTCAAGGTTTGTTATTGATTCGAGATATTGAGATAAGGGAATTACCATGTATTTCTCTCTATTTCGTCTCTTTTGGCTTTCTTCTCAAGGAAGTTCTTTCAAATGTCACTACTCAGTAGTCCAATGCGTTTAGATATACTAAACGAATTTAGCTAATGATACAAATTAGCAATCAAAACAAAAAAATATGTATGATAACGTTAAAATTCTTTGTTAAACAACAGCTAGATGTCATCGTGCAACATTGCAGATCAAAACAATTGGCCTAATTACTTGTAAGTAAATAATTTCCCACCTGTATTGGTCTACCATTTAATTACAATAAAAAGGCGATCGTTCTATTATACAATTTAGAATTTAATATATTCACAGTTGCTCTTGGCAACGAATACAGGCGTATATAATGAAGAAGTCTAAAGCTTCAACCTTGTGAGCCTATCTACGAAGCAATTAATTTATTTTTGTAGATTTTACGGACAAACTAATTTTTAAATGTTGCTCAAGATATCCACCTTTCTGGTTTAAACTAATGGGAGCCTGATTTGATGCCGTATTGAATAAAAAAAATAAATTTCTCTCTCTCTCTCTCTCTCTCTAACGTGGATTACAAAACGATCTTAAGAATAAAATCAGGTCTAATTATTGTGATCTTTAAACGATTACTCTAATTTTGTCTCAAAATTATTATATACAAGATTAACCCAGATATGCCGACCGTACTACATGTAGTACACCTGTTAAGTTCAGGTTTCTGCATTTACTGTGCTTTAAATATTTAAATCTACTTAATGTTGTGCTGCAGAACATAACGGTCAACAAAGCATTCCTTGATAAATTTTGTCTAGGGTAATTGCTAATGTATATTTTTTTGAATCAGAGATTTCAGTTTTGTAAAATTGGCAAAAGTCTGAAGATGTCACGTAATCGGTAAGAAAAAGTTGTATATGCATATTTTATTGTTGTCGCGTTTCTATGTTGTTTTAATTGTAACAGATGTAAAAACAAATACGTAACAAAATTATATGTGGAAAATAAAATTATATATGATTTTAGTTGATGTATTTGATGACGTACTACATGTAGTACGCTCGGCATTAGTGTGTAAAAATGGTGAATACGAAAACTTTAAATTTTCCAGATTTTTAACATTAAATTAGGTAATAAATGCCTTAGAGGAAAGTGATAAAAAGTTTTCGCAAAATTTTTATGACATCTCTATTGTCCCCATTCAAGGTGCGAACAACTACGTCACAGATGAAGATTCTAGAGAAGAAGATGGAGTGAATTTTAAAAACTTACCTCCCCTATTATTAAATGCTTTTTAGAAATTCTTATACTAAAACGATTAGTGAAGACGACATTCCACTTGCGTTATTGCAATAGGTCAAGGAACCTAAATGTATGTCAGTAAAATGGGTAAAGCACGATCTGGAAGAAACGGAGCCAGCCTATTGTTACAGCGTGTGAACAGGAAATTTTACCTACTCCTCTTGAACTGTTCGAAAAAGAAGAACGACGCGTGAAAGGCACTGGAATAATTCGTTACAATCGGTTAGGCAACTGTCCTTTTCTAAAGAAAAAATATCTACAGAAAAGAGAGATAGGGGGTATGACTATCGTCAGATTTGTACCAACAATATAATTGTATGTTGTTGGAACGACAGCAGTGCAGTAAACCTTGCCTCCAACGTCAATTCAGTTGAACCAGGCAAAAATATTTCACGTTGGTCTCAAAAAGAGAAAAAACGCATATACATATTCAACAACCACGTCTTATTCATGTATATAATCACTACATGGGTGGCGTCGATCGACCAGATGGAAATATCAGCTTGTAACTTGTATCTATTCGGGGTAAAAAATGGTATTCACTCACCTCATTGATCTTGCAGAGCGCGATACGTGGCAACTGCATAGACATATGGGAGGTAAAATGGACCATTTATTTTTCGTCGGTGCATGGCCACATTGCATATCTATCTATCGAAATCATCAGATTTGATCGAAAAGATCATTTACTTACTGAGAACACACGTCAAGCCGATGGAAAATGTAAACAGTTGCGTTGTAATCATTGCCACAATAAGACATGCTGCATGAAATATGATGTGCGGCTCCATGTAAAGTGTAATGTGGAGTACCACACCACCAAATAATTTTTTTATTAATTAGTTTTTTCTTTACTTATATACTATATAAGAATTTCTGAATGATAAAAAGTTGAATTAAATCACAAAAAAATTACTGTATTTTGCTCCCATATGTGCCGAGCGTACTACATGTAGTACGGGCTCAAAAACCAATTTATAAAATATTTTTGTTTATTTTTTCTTCAGTTTTGTAATATAATCTGTCAGAATAGCTCTATTTTTGAAAACTACGAAGATTGTTGCACTAGTATGCCCGTCGGCATATCTGGGTTAATTACAGAAGTCGCCGTAGTCTAGTAGGTAGTGTGTTGGCTTATTAGACGTAAAGCCAGGGTTCGAGCCCCAGGCCAGATATCAAAACAAAATACAAAAAGTATTTCTTCGGCGACTTCCTCTAAGCAAATTTCTGGCAAAAACTCTGAGAGAAAATAAAAATTGCCTGAAAAAGTTTCTCAAAAATCTGTCGTTCGGAGTCGACTTTAAACTGTAGGTCCCGCCACTCAGGTATAAAATTAACACACACAACGTAAGTGGTGTGAGAAACTAGGTCGTAATCCTGACTGAAGGGTTGTAATGACCAATTATGTATGTAAATTAATTACATATTATTATTATAATGTCTTTAAATACATTATAATATTAAAAAATGTTAAAACCATATAAAACATACACACCAGAAGTTGTGACCTGTGCACTAAAGCTATTAATTTTCTAAATAATAACTTAAACTAATTGAATATTTTTTCCTCTCTTTCTCTTTTCATATACACATCACTTTTCTTACACTTACGCTGTTGTATTTGCATTGGCTGTTGTTGTCGTTTTGGGGCAAAAATGTTAATTTTCATACTTTAACGTGAAATTCGTTACGTTTTGCTTTGTGTTTTTGTTACTTTTTTTTGGTTTTTGTTTTTCGGAAACTCTTACTCTTTTTCCTTTGCCTATTCAATTGCGGCTGGCTATTGTACGTACGAAAAAAATTAAAAAAAAACCTGATAATGATGGCTAAAACCAACTAAACCAACGTTTTGCTTGGCTGGTGGATTTCGATTTCTTCGTGTATATCTGTGTGCATGGTTATTATATGGCATGGTTATTGCTGCTGTTAACTATACACAACTACAACTAACATTCTATCATTATTATGATTATTGTTTGTTTGCTGTTATTTTTCAAATACTTTTTATTGATGATGACGAACAATCGCCATTAACATTACCATCATCAAATTATAAACTAAACGCTATATTCAAAAAAATAAAACAAACAAAAACAAACCTAACCACAACTTATTTACTTAACAAAAACTAAAAACTAAACGTTTAATCCACAACCAACCAGCAGCAGCCAAAGAGCGTGACGATAAATTGAAAGTTGCTAGGGAACGTCAAAATGAAGAAAGACAAAGAAAGATCGAGGAGCTAAAGGCTCAGGCTGAAGCTGCACAAAGATATCGTGAACAGAAAGAAGAAGAACGTCGACGTCGAATCGATGAGATCAGACAGAGAGATACAGAAAAACGTACGCAGGTTGAAGAACGTAAAAAGGCCATAATGGAAGCTGAAAAGGAAAGACGCGAATGTATATTGAGGAAAAATCAAGTAAGTTTTTTTATTTACAATATAACGATAACGATAATTATTTCAACTTTAGTTGTTTCATTCAAATTTATTAACTCAGGAAAGAGATTCAAGAATAGAAGTTAAGAAAAGGGAAAGAAATTCCTACGGTTATGCTTTTGGTTCCTCAACGCCACGCATGTTTGGTACGGTATCAGATTGTACAGTATCACCAAGTACATTCTTTAGTCAAAGACGGTAAGTTGTTTTATTTATACTATACATCTATCCACCTACATACATATTTATTTAATAATTGAAGAACCAAAAATTCAAATGTAATGCCAGTTTTAATAAATCTGTATAGTGTAGTAGCTTAGAAATATAGGATGGAGTTTTTACAATGCCCACAAGAAGCCACACCAAACCTAAAGCAGCCATTGTTGAGAGGAATATATTAAAACTTTTTAAAATTACGGAGGACAGTGTAGTTAATATCTACCACAATTAGGCAATACATAGAGTCAAACAAGCTGCACGCAATTCTATTCGACAACTGGGTGAGAGAGAGTAAGGTAGAGGCTCTACGTATTACATTTGAGGATTAAGGAAATTAATAAATCAAATTAGAATAAACTGCTGCTGGTTTTCTCTTTTACGAACAAGGTTAGGTTAGGTTAGGTTTGAAGGCGTGTACTTGTCATTAGGACAAGTACAATACCCAGAGGTCAAAATGATCCATTATAACTACGTCCTAGAGGAAAGAGAAAGAAATTGGGAAATTGAAAGAGAAACAAACATACAAGAGAGCGCAGCGCGACTACAACCTATTTATGAATCTATGGAGAGTCTTAATGTCTCGAAGAAACTACTGCCCAGGGTCCTCAACCTACTAAGGCATGGACTGTTTCAGAGGAGACATTCGAAAGTTTCCAACTCTTCCTCGTCGATTGTAATCTGTTCCAGATCCTTGTCAGTGATCTTATCTCGGAGTGCTCTATATTGAAACTAATAATTAACCTCAGACCTCTATGGCCTCATCAATGGATGGGTCAGTGAGGAAGAGCAGAGGCGTTAGGGGAATGGATTGGTATGTTATGTGTTTAGGCGTCTATGGCCTGCTATATACAGTGATAGAACAGATATGCTGCTGGGTTTAGACAAGACCAGCTTAAGGTTGGTTGTCGGTTTTATCACGGGGCACTCACTAATTGTTTCAGTTATGAGGCCGTAGATGTGCCAGATTGGGAGATCAGGACCAACTATCAAATAGACTAAGAATCCCAATCAAGCAGTCAATTGTATTCTGTATAGGGGATTCCTACTTCAACGTAAAGTTTTCTAATCTTAATATTGACAAGTACAGATTTTTATACTCGAATATCTTCTGTGTTTGTTTTCAAATATTAATTAAAATTTGTTGACTTTTCCTAATATTTTCTATTAAATTCGTTAATATAGATCAATTACAGTTATATGTTGAATCATTAGCAATATTAGCCTGAAAACTTCTAAAGATTGTCGATATTCAATTTCCTTTATACGTATTTCTTCTGGGATCTGCTACGCGTTTTAGGAATAAAAATAGACAGTATCCATCAGCTTAGCATTCTCAAATTCTAAAGAACTGAAGGGTTTCTTTATATAAAACCTTCGACTTTCTAAATTTGTATTGAGTTTTCTAAAATAATGTTTTTTTTAACACTTTTTAGTTCCACTTCAATATCAAATGTTGCCGGTGCTTCACTTTCACGTCGGAGTTCAGAACGTGAACTTAACGACAGTGGTTCTAAAAAGCGTGCAACATCCGCCAGTGGCACAGATAGACATGATGGTAAGTTAATTATATGTTTTCATGAAAGTTACAGAATTAACTTCTTAAACTTGTTTTTTATGTACAATAATATATCAACAAATAATTAAGTGTTAAACATATTTTACGTACATATATATTAGTTTAAAACAAACAAAAAAGAACAATTGTGAGCAAACAAATTGTTTGCCCTCCATTTTTTATATCTGCTGTGTGATTATATTAGTGTAATGAAAAGTACACAGTTTATTATATATTACTTATGTATGTATGTATGTTCATTACCCTAGTTAATTAATGTCTTAATTTAAAGCAAAAAGTTACCGTTCCCTTATGAACAAGACAAAAAAAACAAATTAATTTGTATGATTAAAAACAAAATATTGTTTGTCTTTTTATGTAGAAGTTCAAAATTTGAAAGTATTTAAATTTTTTTTTTTAATTTTTGTTTTTATTAAGTTTTTATGTTAAAAAGAAAAACCAAAACAATCCAAAAAAAATGAAAGAGCAGCAGCCAAGCACGTTATTGAATTTATAGTTTTAAGCTAGAAATCTTTTTTTAATTTAAGTTGCGTATTATATTATATTTCTTATGTTAATTTTCTCTTTCTCCTTTCTGTTTAATTCTTCGTCATTTGCTTCCCACTTTATTTAATCACTTTAAATTTGAAACTTGAATTTTTAAATCTTAACTTATTTGTCTCAACTATTATTGTCACCTTTTTACTTTGTGTTTATCCACTTTTCTACCATCACCACCACCACCACCAACTACTATTACTATTTCTACTACTATACTTCAGCAGATCATCGTCGTAAATCATCTTCAATGTATGAAGTTTTCAATTGGGGTTACATAAATGATGAGCCCCCAAAAAGATTTTCACTTTCTATTGTTGGTAGTGAAATAAATATAGATGGACCACCACCACCTACTACTACTTCAACTTCAGCAAAAATCAACAACACCAAGAACACATTCAACAACACAGAGAATAATCAAAATCAACATCATCATAATAATCATCATAAACAAATTTCAAGTCATAATTTCTATAATACTAAGGGTGAGGATGCAGTAATAACACTAATTTTTTATGTTTTTATTGCATCTCAATTATAAGTTGTTTATATGTTGATTATTATTATAATTTTGTTTTTTTTTTCTATTTATTACTTTTTACTAATTTGAATGCCCTAATTTTTTGTAATCATTTCTGTAAATTTTTTTTTTCGATTTTTATTTTTTTCCGTTTTAATTTGCATTTAAATTTGAGTTTTGTTTTTATTTAACATTTGCATGAATGTGAAATAATTTAAAAGCATTATTTGCTTTTATTATTATGAAACAAACATAAGTTTGCTCTCTAATCCATTTATTTTTTTTTAATTCATTCATTCCTTCCTGAAAAAAAAGAACGCGAATTACTAAAATGCTCTTTCTTATTAGTTAAAGCGTTTATCAGTACCATACTAAATAATAGCAGTAGTGATTTCTAATTTATAAGTTCCCTTTGATGTTATTGTCAGAACTATAGAAGAGCTTTTTTAACTACATATTTTGTAAATTTATCAGTTGACATGTCTTAATGTTTTGTAGTATACGATCTGCATATACAGAAAAGCAATTGGAAGCTTAGAAACTGTAGAAGAAAAAAGTTTTTTTTTACACAATTGGTCATTACAACCTAGCTTCTCACGCCACTTATGCTGTGTGTATTAATTTTATATATAAATGGCGTGACCTACACATTAACGTCGACTTCGAAAGAAAAATTTTTTTTGGAGAAACTTTTCATGGCAATTTTAATTTACTCTCAGAGTTTTTGCCACAAATTTACTGTGAGGAAGTTGCCGATTGAATACTTTTTCGTATCTCATTTTGTTGGAGAAATCTGACTTGGGGTTTGAACCGTGGCCTCACTTCTAATACATGAAATGGTGATGAGCAAAACAAAAATTGATTTTTACTGAATATCGTTTATTTAATTTTTAATGATTGCTTTGAAACATTATTTTGCTATAACTACCAGAATTATCTTACAACGTAAAAACTCTTCTCATTTTTTTATATTCGGATCCTCCACAAATTTCTGTCAAGAGAAATATTGGCCGTACTCCTTGCTTTACGTTGTTAGAAGTTCAGAAATCCACCTATCCGCTGACTTATTGGTTCATAAGAGTTTTCAATATATAGACGTACAAGTAGGCATCTACTTTTCCTTTCCTTTATAAGTGCCTCTATTTTGACAGGTTGAAGTTTATATACATATGTATAGCGAAACTTTTTAACTCAAAATAAATCGTGTAGTTCATTCCGACTATAAGATATTACCGCGTTCAAATAGACGTAAAAATTTACATGTAAATTGTACTGAAGTAAGAGTATTTCTGTTAATTTCAGAAAGTAAGATTCTGTTAATAACAAGTATTTTTTAATTTTCTTTTAAATTTTTCTAAGTGTAAAAAATACCTATTCTAAGAAAATAATGTTTTAGCATTGCCATAGGTTTAGGTCGGAGTGGTATCTCTAATATCACAAAGCTCACTTGAGCACGCATAGCGGCCCGTTGTGATGCCACGGGTGAACGCAGTCCCTGTACTGACCAAGTTCCACCAAAATCAGGGAAGAGAAAGAAGTTGGTCAGCGCAACTCACAACATATGCTGCACTAGCATTGCCATACAGTGGCATAAAACTGCAGTGAGAAATATATATTGCGATATACATCCATATGTACTATGTTGTGAGTTGTATTAACAAGCTGCTATTATTTTGTATGGTACTATGAATGTTTCCTTATAGTGGAGTTAAACATACATTAGCATATCCCTAATAATCCATAATGGGACTGCTTTAATAACGAAACGCATTTTAGTTTTCAAGATCCTTTTGTTTAAGAATGCTACCTACATACACAATAATTACAAAATAATAAAATCTGGTTGTGTGCGCCCCCCAATGTTGTTTATTAAAATATTTAATTATATACTATGATTTAAGTCAGTTTTTCATACTTTGCCACGGCTTATTTGAATCCTCGTTTTTTTATAATTTAAGATAACCTTTATTAAAGGATTTGTTAAACTTATATTTGGCTAAAGAAATATAACGCATTAATTGTTGAATTTTGCTTAAATGAATTCGTTTTTTTTGAAATACGCCTGCGTAGTTAAAAATTGAAGTCTTTTTACAATGAATGGATAACGAATATTTGAAAGCTTTTCGCAGCATGTCTGTTTTTTTAAATGTTGTCATTTTCGTTATACTACCTACTACTTACTACATATTGAAAATCGATTTTTTTTAAAGATCAGAATCAAACAAATAAAAAAAAATATTAAAATGAAAATGAATACAAAGAAATCAATGCGCAACTTTTTTCTTTTGTACTTCCTTCAAATAATTGTCAAATATTACAGAAGATAATGTTGATACATCACATATCGTGTTTCGAAGTGTGGCCAGAAGAAAAACTGATCTTATGCCAACCATACCAAGTCCTAGAGATGGTCACTACGGTTCCCGATCATCACTAAGTAACACACCTTCTCGAACACCAGGTAAGACACAATTCAAACAACTACAGCTACAAGCAATCAACCAACAACAACATACTTCATCATACTCTATCATATCAAAACTATTTTTTTATATATCTCTTCATTACTCTTACCTTATACCCTTTTTTTATTATAAAGATTAGAGGAAATTTCTGCAACTGACTCTATACAAATGTGTTTGTTCCTTTCTTATTATTATTTTTTTTTTAACTTGGCGAAAAGAAAGACAATCTATAACATATTTAGTGTTTGAGTTCTCTCTTCTAAACTTGATATTCTGTTAAGAAACAAAAAAAAAAAGAAAATATTTATTTTTTAAATGCTTTTTTATTGCTATTTATTTAAAATTAGTTATAAACATACCCGCATACATATAATAGGACTATTTTTTTATCTTTTTTTTTTATTGTTAATTTTTTTTTATATTTATTGAAAAATTATCAAATATGTGTTTTGAAATTGTAAACGTTGAACAAAAACTTAATGGTTGTGTGTTTATTATAATCCCATGATCCCCTATTCTGCTCCCTTTTTTTCTATATAGCCAGTGAGAATTTAAGAAGTTGTCAAAAAATTTGTTAGACTAATAGTTCTTTTTTATGCGATTCAGTGAAATAAATTAGAATTCAATTAAAATATTACATACATTTTATGTCAACCTATGTTTTGTTTTTTTTTTTTTTTTTTTTAATAGTAAACAAGTTATATTATTGGTTATAAATCATTAATTTTTATTTAATTTTTTAAATCACCCTTTTTACTTAAAAATGCCGCTTTTAACAAATCAAAACATGCCGCTGTTTGCTGATGTACACAAACAAATAACACTCATACTATTTACAATTCTTCGTATGCAACTAAACGACGACTATTGCTGCCATCAACCAATCAACCACCCACAACACCTACCATTTCACAACCAGGACGCGCATATTCCATGAATCGATTGGATCAATTGGCTCAACCGATTCGCCGTAATGGCGAACATATACGAGCCATAATGGAACGTCAACGACGCGAACAAATGGAAATGATGGATGAGACTGAATCTCTGGGCGGTGGTCGTCGTTCAGCCAAGAAAAGTAACGCTGGATCCAATAGCAAGATGTCACGCAGTATGATACATTTAGCCGGTGATGGGGCTCCTCGTCCCAAGTATAATATAGGTGGGGGCATTTCCACCAGCTTTTTACCATTGGGTAGCGGCAGTAAAAATGCCTGTAAGAGTATGACACACTTGGGCACTTATTATAATAATGCCTGGTCAAATACCATACCACGCTCGAATTTAGGCTTACAAACTGCCGCCACCAAAAAATATCTACAATCATCACTAGCTTCATCTGCATCCAACACGTTTAAACGAGGCCAGATCTCTAATACTAACCTCTACCGTTTCGATACAGACTCATTGTTACTCATGAACTCTCCTAGTTTACTTTTAAACCCAGGTGTGTGTGCGTGTTTGCAAACTACTACTACTACTACTACAACCACTACAAATTTGAATTTTCCTACTCCTTACTGCTATCAAGAAATTAATACCACAATTCCTTTCCAGATTTCAACACAATTCTTTAATTTTTTTTTTCTAAAATTTCATCTTTATTTCATTTTTACAGTCTCTTATCCTGGCATTGTCTTACATCCAGTGGCAATTCATTTCAATTAAAAAAAATAATGCTAACCATTAAAAAGTAAAAACAAACATTTCTTGGTACATGAAAATAAATTCACAATTCGTATCACAATTGATTTTGATTCTCTATTTCGATGATTGTCCATGAAAATTTTACATTTATTTTGTTAATACATTTATTTTTTTTTTATGTGAAAAACTAATATTCAATACAACTTTCAGGCATTTTACCAATTAAAGGATATAAAAAAAATTCTTTTAATGGTAAGAAGGCATTTTGTTTTTTTTTAACTTAATTTTTTTTTTATTAATTCATTGCATCTGCTGCCAAAAGTCTTTATAAGCAAAGATTGAAGCTTTCACTCATCGTGCTTTTTTTTTTGTTAATGTGTGCTTTTATCTTCTTATTTCTTTTTTATGTACGAAATATAAATGAAAAATTATTGTTTTTTTTTAACTTTGCGTGATTAAATAAAATTCTAGTTTAAATGCTTTATGATTACATATTGTATTTAACCTCAATAATTTATATATAGTAGAGGTACTTTAGTATTGCAGTCTTTAGTTATTTGTATTCAATGCGAGAAATATTACAGTCTTTTACATAAATAATTTAGAATAGTATGTTGTAAATTTATTTCACAGAATATCATGAATTTGATAAAAAAAAAATCAATTCATTAAATTAAACTAAAAATATGTCGATGATTGGAAGCTTCAAATTTCAAATATACGAGTAATATAACGTGTTCTGGTGCTCTCTCTATTATATTTGGCGAATTCTTTGAAATTTTATATCGTTTTGCACATATAAATTCTAAGCATTCCTTACAGAACGTCGTACATCTTTCAAAATAACTAGAATTGCGCCGTTCGATAACTGAGAAGATGTTCTATGGTTTTCTCGTCATAACATCTGCAGAACTTATCTGTCAATATCCTGCTTTAACTACTATAAGATTTCTAAGACGTACTCCATTCAGATTAACACAAATTCTTTTCGACTTTATATTCCTTTCGGGCCAAATTTTTATGACCTGTCATACAAAGGACTGTTCCATTTGTTTTTTAATTGCAATTATAAATGTAATGGAATATTTGTAATTTCAATTGTAGTTTAAAACGGTTGAAGCCAACAATTTTCAATAAAATTTCATGAACCTTTGTTCGCCAAATTGCATGGCATTAATTTTTAAGAACACTACTTAAGATGTCATCACATTCGAACACTTGTGTTAAAAATATATCATTATGGACATTTTTTTTTTGTGTATCTTAGAAAGCATATAATTGCTGAAATCTTTAAATATTTTCTTCAAATTATTTAAACAGAGAATCATTTTAATTGATTGAGAATAGGTTTTTATTTTCATGTACCATTATTTGCTTCTCCGGTTGTTTTCTTATAGTTCTGGCTGTAAAAGTATACTACATATATCTCACCAACCCATAGTTGTTTCTTCTTTATCTCTTTAATTAATTGTTTTTCAGTACTGGTCTCATTTGTTAATACATTGTTTTTGCTTTAAGGTGTTTTCAGAATACTCCAACGTATATATTTCTCACATCTTTGTTTTTTTTTTTATCATACAAGTATTATTAAAACGCACTATTCCTTTCGTCTAAGAGCTTGATTTTGTATTGCAAAACAATTAAGATTATTTTTGTATAACTGGTGTATGGCATACAGAATATCAAAACCAATGAAAAGAAAATCCTTTTAATATTTCTTATAGTATATCTCTCTCTCTCTCTCTCTCCGATGTTGTAATATCGTCTAGTGTTTATATGTGTATAAAAGATGAGTTATTTGTAAACATGTAGAATGCTTTTATTAATTCACTCACGTAAGTCTCTTTTTGTGTCTTAATCCAAAAGTAATTAATAATACAAAGTACTTGTGGTGTATTTAATAAAGGTACAAAACTTTTTATAATTTATAGAACTAAAACTCATTTGTACAATAAAATATGTATAAATGAACATTTGAAGCCCTGGTGATTGGTTGTCGATTATTTTTGTAAATATTGGTAAAGGGTTTACAAAAACAAAATGTATTCATCAATTTTACGTAAAATTCATTCATTCATTTTATAATTTAATCATCATATATTTTTTATATAGAAACATTATTATTGGTTTAAATGGTTGAATGGTTTTTGTATGATAAATAAAAGGGGTTTTTTGTTTTGTTCGTAAACATGTAGGTTCGCGTTCTGGTACTGTAACACCAGGTGGCCATATGAATAACTCTAGGCCTGGTAGTGCCATGTCCACATCCACTACAATGTCAACATCAGGTTTTATTAACAGAAGGTCTGTGCCGGCTACACGTAAGCCCCGCCCAGCTAGTATTGCCGGTACTGGTGTGTCCTTAGAAGGTATGTATTTATATTTTATATATGTAACAACAACAAATACTCTAAAAACCTATTAATATTTTTACTTTTCTTTTATGTAAAGAAATTAATAAACTTAAAAAGGAAAATAAACCGCCCGTTAAGGCATCAGCGTTATCGCCGTCTACATCAGCACAAACCACTCCGAAACGATCAACAAATAATAACATGATGTCTACATCACTTATTGTCACATCTTCGTCCACGCGGTTATTCAGCGCCGAAAAGAAAACACCCATAAAAAGGGTAAGTTTAATCTTAAGTCTTCTCTATATATATATAAGGTATAACAAAAACATTATATTTCGATTACTTTTAGGAACCTCTTACCCCAAAGGCCGCAACTCCTAAGCCTTTAGCGAATACAGCAAGTTCCGACCGTCTCAGTAAATTGAGCAAAGAAAAATCAAAGGATATAATGACTAAATCAGCCATAACACCGCCAATTGCTACACGATTTTCAGCCAAAGAACCTACAAAGAGCAAAGAAGAAAAGGAAGCTATCAATCAAGTGAAAACAGAAATAGATTCTAAACCAGCAACAGAACAACAACAAAATGGTCAAAAAGAAATTGATGACAATGCAGCAGTTACACAGCAACAACAATCTGCCACGTCACTTGTTACATCACAACAACATGACGAGAAGGCCGATGAAGGTACAGAAAAAGAAGTCGTCAGTGAAATAGAAACTCCATCAAAACCCAAATCGCGCAGTGGCAGCAAGGAAGGTTCCATAGTACGGGAATTAGCTCCAGCTGTTAGTGTAGATAATAATGACGCCATGAGCGCGTCAATGATTGCCAAGAGTAAAATTACCACAGAAGAGGAGGCTAAGGCTGCTTTAGCTGAAAGACGTCGTTTAGCTCGTGAAGAGGCGGAAAGACAAGCTGAATTGGAAAGACAACGCATTGAGGCTGAACGGTTGGCAGAACTCAAGAGACAAGAGGAAGAAGCTGAACGTCAGCGCCAATTTGAAGAAGAAGCTATGCGTTTGGCTGAGGAGCAACGTAAGGCCGAAGAAGAACGTTTGCGTCAAGCCATAGAGGTAAAACTAACTGCTCAATAGTTTGAAAATAGTTTTACAAATTAATACCACAACATTCATCATTTTTTAGGAAGCAAGACAACGTGAAGAGGATGAGAAACGTAAGCGCGAGGATGAAGAGAAACAACGTTTAGAACGTGAAGAGGCCGAGAAAAAAGCTAAAGAAGAAGCTGAAAAGCAAAGAATCGAAGTTGCCGAACGCCTTAAGCGTGAAGAAAAAGAACGCGAAGAGCGACGAAAACGTGTTGAAGCTATAATGTCACGTACCCGTCGTAGTGGTGCCAATACGACACCCAATTCTACTCCAACAAAGGTATTTAAAAATATTTGCATTCGTTAGTATAAATTTACAGTTATTTTTGTTGTTTTTCTGTAGGAAAATAATAACTCTCCTAAACCTGCTGAAGCAAACACAACCGTTACACCCGCAGTAGTAGAAAATACAGCAGAAGCTCAATCTCAAGACGTTACACTAAATTCTAGTAACGACAACAATTCCGCTACAGTCACAGCCCCTGGCGACAATGTTACTGCGAACGATACAAACGTTACGAAAACCGACGTAACAATAAACAGTAATGATAGTGTATCCACATCTGGTTCGTCTAGTACTACTGCTACGACACCACCAACACCAGCATCACAACAACAAGACGAACCTCAACGAGAGCAAACACAACAACAACAACAACAGCAGCAACAAGCACAACCTACGACTATTGTTCCTTCAGAGCCCCAAAACACTCAAGCAATGTATGAACAGTCTGTTATCGATAAAGAAAATTCTCTCATCAATAGTTTTTCCAATATGATCATTGACGAGAACGTCAAGAATATTCAACAAAACTTGCAGCAACAGCAACAAATACAAGCACAACTTGTTGCCACTGAGGAAACAAATGGTAAATTATTTGCTGAATTACAGAACAATGACACCGATTTAACGACAACAACACCTACAATGGTAGCTAATGGCAATGGTCATCATATTGATAGTATTAACAATAAAAAGTAAGTAGACTTTTAAGTTAAGTAAGATATCCTAAGAAAGCAAAATAATTTTTTTTTTTAAATATGACTTAAGTTCGCGTTAAACCTGTTGGAAGAGTTGTTGGTTATGAAAATCCGCGAAAATCTCAATCTCAAAAATAAATGTAGTACCGTTGTCTTAGACGGATTTACGAAAAGTTTCTAAAGAAGAATTAAGATAAATTCAGTTATGTGCCTAACGAAGTATTTGGCACAAGTTGTTTTCATATTTTCTTCAGAGAGAAAAAAAAAGTTTTTTCGAACAATCTCAGCTTGAATGCCAATAAAGAAAATGTTTTCATGCAAATTTGAATTGAGTTACATCATTATATAAAATTTACTTTGCATACACATTTTGTGAAATTAAATTTTGAGTGTCATTTGGAAGTTTTCAATCCAAAAAACTATAAGACAGAGTGAAGGGCTAAAAGGGTTACTACAATCTCTCGCAGACTCAGCCCGGAATATTTATATTAAAATTAGTTTTTTTATTTTAGCAAATTAGCTTCTTGTTTTTACGATTACAAACGATTACAGATAATCGAACATTTGCATAATTATAGGTTATAGGTTAAGTTTGAGGACTTGTACTTGTCAATGGGACAAGTACAATACCCTGAGACTAAAATGGCTCATTGTAAATACGTCTTAGAGGGAAGAGAGAGACAAGATAGTGAAATGAGATAGGAAAATTGGAAAAAGGAGAAGAGGTAGTAAAGAGAGGATAAAGAGACTGAGAATAAGTAGATGAACCACAAACACACAAGAGAGCGTGACTACAATATAGCACTCCTCAACCTATTTATGAATCTATGGAAAGCCTTAATGTCGGCTCTCGACAGAGTCCAAACCTTCGAAGAAGCCTCTGCCCAAGGTCCTCAACCTACTAAGGGCTGGACAGATGCAGAGGAGGTGTTTGATAGTATCCAACTCCTAATCGCAACATACCCTGTAATAGTCCGGCTGGGATCTGTTCCAGATTCTTGTCAGTGATCTAATCCTTATTCCTTATCTTTATTCTAAAATATTAAAGAAACGTGAACGAGAAAAATTCCCCCTAAAACGTATCTAGTACTTTTGTTTATTATAGTCCTATCTGACCACATTTCTAAAACGAAAAATTTTAGAAGTACATGCACTTATTTAAAGATAAAAAGGAAAATTCCGGTAGTCATAAAAATTGTTGATCGTAATAATAGATACTCTTGAATTCTTAATAATTTTTTTTTGTAGTTAATTAAATTTTTGTGTGATACCTATAACATAAATATAAATACCTATTCTATATACACTGTCGGACAAAATAAAGTGCGGTTTGAAATATTTTTTGTTTTTTTGATTAAAGCATATGTTTATTGCTTTCAAATATTTATAAATTATAGTTTCATTTTTAATTCGGTTAATATTTTATCTAAAAAGTATTCTTTATATGTTTATATGGCACAGAGGAAAACATCCCCACACCATGCCTCCTTCACATCATGCCTCCTCCACACCATGCTGCCTCCACCATAAATATTTACATAAATAAATATTTACATAAATATGTCTGAATCCTTTTGGAACAAAATTATTTGAACAGACAAGTCAAAATATGAACTAAAAAATTGCATAACTCGGAAAGGAGTGTGCTGTGAACCAACACAAAGGCTTAAATCGAAAAACCTTATCCATACTGGAAAACATGGTGGAGGCAGCCTCATGGTATGGGGACGTTTTCCTCTTCAGGAGTAGGTAGACGAGTTAAAATTGATTCCAAAATGACTGGAGAGCACTATGTAAATATTTTGGAAGAAAATCTTTACAGCAGAGAGGAGGAAATAGGCTTGGGGGAGTTTATCTTTCGACAAGACAACGACCCCAAGCACACGATGAAGGTCGCTAAAACATATTTTAAAGAAAATAATGTTGAAAAATTTGAATGGCGATGGAGTCCAGAACAAATATTCAAACATTTTGGGAAAAACCGTAAAGTGAATGGAGGGTAATTCCTTTTTTTTTTCCTACTTTGAAGAACCTTGCGCTAGGTATGCCGAAAAGATTAAGAGAAGTCATAAATAACAAAGGAGGAGGAACTTCGTACTAAATTTTTAAGTTATTTAATTATTTATAATATTTTCTAGTGAAGTGTTACTTTATTTTATCACTTGAAATTCCTTATGTGCCATATAGTTTCTATTATAAATAGAAAATATAAAGAAAGAATTCAATGTTAAGATACTTTTTAGATAAAATATTAACCGAATTAAAAATGAAACTATAATTTATAAACATTTGAAAGCAATAAACATATGCTTTAATCAAAAAACAAAAAATATTTCAAATCGCACTTTATTTTGTCCGACAGTGTATGTCTATATATGTATATAAACCTATGCCTAACGAAGTTTTTGTTTCTTAATTTATTTTCTTTCTTTTTTCAGCGATATAGATCTTTTACAAACTGTGGTCCCATCAACAAATCAATTAATTGATTTGAGTCTTGATCCTCAAGATAATAATATTAACTTCAACAACAACAATAGTTTATTAACAACAACTAATACACTAGTCACTGCTGATAGTCATGAAAATAAAGGTATGCTGTTTACAGTTTAACTTAAGTTTAAACAATAATTGTGTTTCACCGGCTTTATTTGCAGATATTTCATTGCTGTGAGTTTAATAAGGAATAAACAAAACAATATTATTAAACAGAGATTACTGATGTAGGTTTTTTTATGTTCTATTGAGAAGAAAAATAATAAACATATTGATTGATTGAACGAATTAAATGAAAGGAAGGATGAAATGAATGAACATTATCGTCATTAACTATTACTACTGCTACCAAATGCTGAGTATGGACAAGAGAACGGAGCTTGCTTTAAGGAGTGTTAAAAAACAGAAAATTTCCTGCTCTACTTCATAATAAAAAAAATATTTACTTTCTAATAATTAAAATAAATAAAAGAAGAAAAAAACAAATACGCGACAAATTATGGTTACTAAGATAAATATTTAAACTTTAAACAAAAGTAAAAACAAAAACAATTCACAGCTTTTGAAGAAAACAGAAATCTTGAGAATATATTAAACAAAGAAAACTACAAAAAATATATTAATGAAAAACAAACAAAAAACTTTAAACAAGTTTAGCTTAGTTTGTAGATAATAAATACATAAAAAAACAAAAGCATTAAGAAATTTAAATTATTTACAAAAAAAACATCATCTAAAAGCTTCTTATAAAGAATATTTTTATTTTTCATTAAAAGGCCAGCATTGCTATGATAATTGCCTCTAACTTCCAATAAGGGCATATCTCTTTATTCAATTTCATTATCTTTATTATGTATTTCTATTTTTCTTTTTTTTTCTCATTCTCTCTTCGATACTATATTTTTATTTTTTATTATTTTTTTTAATTTAACAGTGTGCCTAGTAATTAGAGCAAATTAAAAGTAATAATAATAATTCTATTTACAAACAATACAATACTACGTATATATTACATACTATAAAAAATGCTTAGCAATATTTATTAAAAAAAATAAAAATTAAATACATATATAATTTAAATTATGTAAAAAAAGAAAGAAAACAGTTAAACACTATGCAACAAGACCATACAAAATAAAGCAGGGAACATGTAGAACACAGACGACACATTTAGAAGGCAGAATATTAAAACGAGTATTTCTAATTTGATTAAACATTAATTACAACACTTAAGCACAAATTATTATTTATTAAAAAAAAATTAAAACAGAAAAATATCCAATAATCAATTTTTAATTTTAATAAACTATTTTTTTTATCCCTTATTATGTTTAAATGTAATCATGTGATCTGTTTATTATAATTTTTTTTTTTTTTTGTTTATTTCGAGAAATTCCAAAAAAAAAATTTTGTTTTCGTCTTCGTTTAAATTACTGCTGCTAACAGTGTTAAGTTAAATATTCTGCCTTTGTTTTTCTTGTAAATTTTATGTGTTTTTGTTGTAAAATTTCGGAAATCCTTTCTAATTATTTTATATTTTATACACATATATTTTTTTTCAATGATTTGAAATTGTGCAACAATTTATTAATTTAATGATGTATTTTGTGTTTAAATATTATTATTTTTTTTTATTTTAATCGTTTTTCGAAGAAAGAAAAATATAAAAACGGTAGCATTATAGTTTTAAATAATTATAAAAAATTTAACAAAGGTTAATATAATATAAAAGAAGCCGTATATAAGTATACATCCGCCTAATTATATACATACATAATAAATTCATATATTTAATACTTGAGAATGATAATATTAAAACAAAACTATTAAATAAAATATAAATTTATAACAAAAAGGTCTGATTGTAATTTAAAAACATTAATTAAAAAAAAAAGAGTCAAGCATCTAAAAAAGAAAAACAAAACAAAAACAAAAAAACATTAAAAAAGAATTGTATTTTATTTCTTTTTTTTCTGTCTCACTCTCTATCTATCTGTGTAGTTAATGTTAATTATTATGATATTTCGTTTCGTATAAATGATTATTTGATAAATTCTTATTTTTTGTATTAAATTTATTATAGTAAAAAAAAACCGAAAAAAAACAAAAATGCTTTGATTAAAATAAAAAGAAATCTGTTTCAATTTTGTTAAAAAAAAAAATAAAATCAAACTCAATAAAAATCAATATTATTCAAAAACTAGAAAAAAAGTAATAAACATATATTTTTTCTAACTACTCGATTTTCTTTAATTACAGTTTAAAATAAAACAACACAAGCAATTATGAAAGACGTTTTATCGAGTATAATTTTTGTAGATTCAAAAGTTTTATTATAATTCGCAAAGAGCTTACTTGGAGACAATGTTCGATAGGTGTAGTTACTGGGTTTTTGGTTTAGAAAAGAAACTGGCATTTCCAACTTAACCAATAGAAACATAATTTTTTAAAACAAAAGTAATAATAGATGTGTTTGGATTATCAAACATTCAGGTTTCTATAAAAATAGAGTGGTCGACTAGAGTCCCTGAATGAATTACGATAGATGCGGTTACCCATAACCAATAATAGGTCCTTAGTCTTTATGGCCTGAAAATGCACCTAAGATGATAACGCTAAATAGTGACATGTCAAAAAAAAAATTGAATATCATTTTACATAAGTGGTGGGTCCTACAGTTTAAAGCCGATTCCGATTTTTAAGAAACTTTTGATGATAATTCTACTCAGAGTTTTTGCCAGAATTCTGCTAAGAGGAAGTCGCCGAAGAAATATTTTTTCATATTTCGTTTTGTTAGAGATGTCTGACTTGGGGTTTGAACCGTGGTCTAATAAGGCAACACACTACCTAATAGACTGCGGCGACTAGAAACTAGAATATCGTATTAGAAAAAGAAAAGTGGCATTCCTTAGATAGCTCCATAAATTTATGAAACTACGAAGAGGTTTCAATCTACACCTGCATATCTAATGCATATATACGTGATATCCATCTGCATTATACAGTTTATTAAAAATTTCCATGTTATGATATTGCCCTACAAACTTTAAACAAATTAGATTTAAAAATTTGAAATAACTACTGAAATCATTTACATTATACCCTGGTAGACCAACAGGTCGTGAGTTCGATTTCCATTAGAGGTTTTGGTCTGTCATACGATATCTAAGTTACCCGGTTATTAATAATAATAAAAATAATTCGATGGCTTTAATAAAACACGCTTAATTAAATCTTGCGATATTAAATAACATATCATTCGATTTTTTTCCGGCAGTTTTGATAACTAAACATGCTCAGTCAAAGGCGTTGAACATTTTTCAACGGCCACGATTGTTTGCTTCAGTTTAAACGGCGTCAAACGTTGATTTTGAGTTGTCGTTTCATCAATACAATTCAAGAAGCATTAAAAACTGGTAACAATCATAACTAGTTGGAACTCTCAGTGGTTAAGACACGCAAAAAAGCAAGACTAACAAGAAAATCTAAAACACGTACAACTGTGATACAAAAAAGTTATAAGAAATTAAACAATTTTTGCATAGTACGCAACAATTGTATTTAAAAAACAAAAGGAAGTTATAATAAATTAAAGCCGTGCTTTAACACCCTTACAAAAACAAATTAACTTAATTTTTAATATAAAAAAACTCGTTTTTTAAACCAAAAAAAGAAATGTCTGTCAATCGTGCACCAAAGTCTGGCTTTGCAGCTGAAGCTCAACGTAAGGTAAGTGGTAAAGCTGAACTGATGACAAATAAAACTCCAAAAAATACATTTAAATTTTGAATACGTGCATTAGTATGTGTGTGTTTGGCTGAGTGTATTTAAGAAAAAACCTTGTTTTTTTAAGAAAAGGCCACAGCAACAATGTTAACAAAAAACCAACAAAAAAAAGTTTTTAACTCGTAGAAAACCAGAAACTAAATATTAATAACACACATACAGGCTAGAAATGCCTGCACACCAATAGAGAACAGCAAAATGTATAAATACACTTATAAATTTAAATTCTAGTGCATTAATTCTAGTATGCACTGTAACAATTGATAATTGGCGGCATAGTGAACTTAACAAATTGTAAGGAAATAAATAAATAAAAGAGAATAAGAGACAATAAAAACTTAAGTGTGTTTACGGCAGTTGTTTAGAATGAATTAAAATTAAATAATCACCAGCAGTTTTGTTATTGTATTACACAAACAATATAAGCAAAAGTGTACGTACGATAGTGCATTGCTCAACAGCAAACAACATGTAAAGCAACAGTTAGATTTTGTAAGAACATTTCATTAATGGTAGGTAGGGCAGGCAGTTAAAAATAATCTGAGAGTGTACTAAAGGAATTTAATTTGAATTGGAAATTAAAAGGAAGAGAGGGAAAAGTATGTGACTGTTTAAGGGAAGCGAATATTAACGTAAAAAAGTCTACGTTTTTTCTTTTCATAAACACGATTTTTCTAGTAGAAAAAAATATGCAAATTTGTAACATAATCGAGCGTAAGTTTAATAAAAATTGATATTCCAGAGGTTGAAATAATACTGCCCAGATCTTGGTTGTTACTAAATATTTCGTTTCAAAAGAAAACTATATTCAGTAAAAGCGGATTCGCGATTACTGCAAGAAATAGGTCTCAACTTGTTACCATTTTGAATGTTCCAGAGCTCCTTGACTTGATCAATTTCTAATTTTTCATAATTTCATCTATCAACCTATTTTCTGGCCAAGTCCTAATGTTATCATCACCAATCATGGATAGCATATTTTAAAATAACAATAATTTAAGGTCGGTCTACCCTACTGCCCTAAGGCGCAACTATTTCAAGGAATTTTTAAAAATATTTACTAAAGATAATGTCACCTTTATCATTGCAAACAATGACAAATTAAATAACAAGAGAAAATATTGAAATGATTATAAAGCCTGGTAACGTCATCAACTTATTTTTAAGTGTCAGTTTTTTTGTTCTTTTATTTTTTGCAAACGCGATATATTATACTCCCATTAGGTTTGTTTATTTACTTTTAAAATTTCCGTTACACTTTAACAGTATTTGAGACAGTGTTATTGTAAATTTCATTTTCACGCGAATTTTTTTTTTATTATTTTAATTAGTGTGGCAAGTTCTAATTGTGGTGGATATTATTTATTTATTTTTTTCTTTTCGTTTAATATTGTTAAAAGTACATTATATTACACGGCTTCGTTTAAAGGCCAAATTTGTTAAAAAAAAGTCTACGGTAATTTGATATTACAGGGATTAAATA
Source organism: Sarcophaga variegata (assembly GCA_932273835.1). Lineage (NCBI taxonomy): Eukaryota > Metazoa > Arthropoda > Insecta > Diptera > Sarcophagidae > Sarcophaga > Sarcophaga variegata. The sequence goes on along the minus strand of OW026362.1, from coordinate 19,200,835 downwards.
AACACAATTTATTTCACACTTTTTTTTAACTTAACAAAATTAAATGGCTGTCACCCTTTTTATTACCGTTCTTATGATAGAGCTGGGTCCATTACTATTACTTTTCATTTTACTATCGCTTTCTCTTTCTACTTTTAGTAAATATTACGCATTTAACTAATGGAAAAAATAGTTTACGAGTACTAAGGACAATACATACAATGTGCATATATGTATGTATATAGTGAGTTCAAAAAGTTTTTTACTCTTGACACAAAATCTAAGAAATTTAATTTTAAATGAAGATTTTGCCACATTCAACATGTTTATCACTAAATGCAGGTTAAACTTATTGATTCCAGTAACCTTCTAAACGATTTTGTAGCTCTGATTATCAACGTTCTAACAAATCTAGTTAATTGCACAATTCTTTTGTTTTGAATTGATATTTTTTCGACACACTGTTCATTTGTAAGAATACATATACTAAATGGCAGAGGAAATTAATTACAAAAAATACCCATTTTAGGGTGGCAAAAATAAGGAAAAAAAATTAAATGGGAAGAACATTTGTACTTGAAGATAAGTACTGCACATTAACTCAAACACATTGTCGTATAACGAATTACAGTACGACATCAAACAGAGAGGAGACCATAGTACGGATTCCTATGATGTCATCGCATTATTTAACTTTGTTTTCTTTTTCCATTCCTCTGTTTGTTTCCCTTTTTTCCAAACAACAAAATAACAACAATAAAATAGCAAGACCACCAATACCATACAAAGGCAATTATTTTTTTTGTTTAAGTTTTTAAGCTTTAACAATGTGCATGTGTGAAATAACGTAGACTCATAAGTACTTATTTATATATGTATGTATGTATATAGAAGTGAAACGTAATATACTATATACATACGAATTCTAATCATTTTCAAGTTTTTTGTTTGCTTTTCCTTTTTTACTACATATCAATTTTATTTATTTTTATTTGCATAAGAGCAAACGAAAACCGCCTGTTGCCTGACATTCATTAACTTCTTTCTTCTCTAACTTCTATTTACATTAGCCAAGCCGACCTGACATTAGTTTTCCAAAATTACAAAAAATATTATGAAAAAGTTTCGTACATTCATAAAACAAGTATATTTCCTTAACAAGTCCCATTTCTTAAAGAGAAAACTACTCACATATGTATGTACATATGTATGTATGTCTACAGATATAATATACATACGTGCATACGTTATTTTTTTTACGTTAAATTTGGTCTTAACATTTGTTTTTGACTGTGTAGTCAGTCTCTAAAAGCAAACAAAAAATAATTTTTATTTTTGAAAAATTTTGCCGTTACTAAAGAGTAGATTTCTATATGAGTGTGCATAACTACATACTATATAAGCCTTATAAGGTATACAATTTTATAAACAAACACAAGCACTCTCAGTAAAGCTCTGTTTAAAATTTTGTTTGTTCTTCCATTGAAAAAAGTCTCTTCTAATGTGCGCTTGTGTTGTGTTTAAGCATATGGAGACGATTATCATTAGTGACAGAATGTAAAAGAATAAAAAGTTCTCACATATGAAAACAATCCACTATAGGAGTTCAAAACATAAATACATGTAGAATTTTTGCAATAATAAATGAAAATCTTATTATTTAGCATTTTGGAAGGAAGGCAGTTTTAAAGAATTAGTGAAAATTAAACGCCCTTAGGTTTTAAATGCATTTAACTAGAATCTAATTCGATTTTCCTTTGAAAAGAAAAAAGAGAATTTGTAAAAAATAGCTTAAACAAGTAGAATTTAAACCACTTTCAGTTCCGCTTCGGATTTTTTGTGTAAATAGAGCCTTGGAGTTAATATGATGAATGCATTTTGTTATTCTGTTTAATTTTATCAGTATCTGGATTACAATTGTAAAAGACGTTTGACAGCTGAGTGACAGATTAAGACAATACGACAAAGCTTAATGAAATCGTTTTTTCCGGTTTCGAGTTTAAAAACTCAACTTTTCGTTTAATCATCTATTAGACTTTGTTGCAAAGACAATATTTCATTAAATTAAGTCTTGTATCCACCACCTCCATTAACACCATTATTATGCTGTTGAAATTTATAAGAAATCTTAAAAAGAAACAATTCTTTAAAAAAACTGATAATTATTTGGGTGCTTTAGCCGGTTGGCTTACTTATGAATACTTTTTTTTTATTTCATACTGTATGTGTATGTATTGTATGTGTTAACATTTAATATTTATTTATAATTTTTTTTTAGTGGGGATGATGTGTCAGTCTTTATTATGATCATTTTTTTATCGTCATTATCATTATCAACGTCGATTTTAGTGAACAATTTCTAAAGTATGGACAATACATTCATACGTAGGAATGTATGTATGTATGTATATATGAATCTTAATATGGATGCATATATTTATGTATGTACACATTTACATGTTTGTAAATAAATAAAGTTTTATTTAGTTTTTTAATTTCATAGCATTTTATAAAAATTGATGTCAATTTTAAAATGTGTTTATGAGTATGCTTGTATATCCATCTATTTTATTGTTTTTATTATTCGTAAACTTTAACAAAAAAATTAAAGTTTAACGTTTTTTTAATTTCTTGCCTATTGAAATGGCAACAATAGCTTTAGAATTTTTGTATTTGTCATATGATAATCATAAAATATTGGTTTTTATTCCCCTCAGGGTGTATACAAGTTGTTAAAGAGCCATAGAATTAAAATTATAATAAATGATAGTGTATAATTTAATTAACAAAGGTTAGTATGTTTTTTGTTTATTTATTGACTTGGCGAAATTTATGCAAAATTCGTTAAAAATATTTCGGTTTTAAAACGCGCTCCATCTATCATCATTTATAACTTTTGTTGAAGCTTTTGTTGCCAAAAAAAAGAGATACTTTAAAAACATTTAACAGTTTAATGTTATGCTTAAAACCTGTAGAAAAGAATAGAAATAATTTGTGATTTATAATAGGGATACATTGTCTTGTTTGTAACAAAAAAAATTTAGTTTTAGTCTCTAGACAATCTCCCAATTTGTAGCTCTAAGGTTTGTAGTCTAATAAATAAAAATAAAAAACATTTCTTACAAAAGTTACCGTTTCAGAAATCAATAAACTCAATTCATTAATTAGTAAAATTTTATTGGAATTTCACAAAAAATTAATGAACTATTTTTTTCCACTAAAAGTGGAAACTTTCGAATCTCTACAATTCCGTGAGGAGTTGTTCTCATTAGATAACATAATTGTTTAAGAAAGTGCGAAAGTCTATGATGACAAGATTTGAAGCTGTTTACGGGATATGATGCAGGTCTGATCTCAAAAACAAATCAACCATGAACAGATGTACTCTGGAAAAACGAGTGCAATGCTGTTTAGTATTTATTACCCGCTTTCCTTTGGTTCTGGTATTAATATAGAACTATTACTTAGTCACTTCTTTTAAAAGTAAGAGAGAAATGAGGCCAGGCAAATGTTATATTAAATTTCCGACGAATTTAAAGTCACTTGAACTAAATTACGTTAAACATTTCAGCTATGGCTCAATTTCATATCATTAAAAACTTGATTTATATATAATTCGATTGAATAATTTTTTTTTTGTTCAACAAATTCGTAAACTTGGGAAAGGAAAAAATCAAGTTTATTTCACTGTCGAATATAGCATATTAAATTAACGACTTTGAAGTTGTATTAGTTGTTTGAGACAGAGCTTATTAAAACTAAATAAATGGTCAGAAAGAAATATCACATAGCTTTTGGAAGTTCTCTCACAATCAAAAACTAGCTCTGGTGGTTTAGAAATGTAGAAAAATGCAATAAACAAGAATTAGTTTTCAACAAAGCTTAGCATGATGATACTTCTTTAATATTCTTTATTTATTATTAAATTATTATTTAACCGTTTAAATGTTTAGTTTAAAACTTTTTTCTGCCTGTTTTTTGTAATTATTTTCCAGCGAAGACGAGTATACTCGACATAAACAAAGTAAATTGTTTCTGCCTGTAAAAGAGTAGCCAATTATGGCTGAAAATCCGTGTTAGTCGCTTATAAATTATATCTTTTTATTCGTTCTTAATGCTTACGATCTACTGTAAACATTTTATTTTCTAAAAATATCACTTTTAGAGTGTGGTCGTCAGCCCACAATGTTATCGTAGCTTTACCCACTAAAAAATTCAAAAATTTTTATCATATTAATACGTTATTATTCAATTCTAAACTGAAACATGGAATACAATATTTTGTATGTTTTGGGCCTCTTTGGTGACCACTTTGCCACACTGTGCAACCTATGATTTTAGCTTTATATGTCAATTTAACATATTTTAATTTCCGGAAATAGTAATAGACCACGTTTAAATTTCTTTTTTATTATTTCAGTTTATTTTTTATTTTCCTACATAAAAATAATGGTTGGTTTAGTGCAATGTTTTTTACACTTCGTTATTTGTCTTTGCACTTGTGTCAACAAATTTTTCCATTAAAAACAAACTTCATATTCTATTTGTATATATGTACATGCATACATAGTATTTGTAAGTATGTATATTACTTTACTAAATCAAATTAAAAAAAAGAAAAAAAGCAATGATTTCTTTTATTTCCAGTCACGTTCTATTACAAAATAAGCAATAAAACAATCTGTATGTCGAACAGGCAAATTGTTCAGAAATTAAAAAAAAAAGTGTTATAATTTGAATGTAAATGAATTTTAATGAATTTACACCCAACATATAGGACGTATAAGTCGCGGATTATTTAACCGCAAATGTCTATTTTTTTTTAATGCACATCTTTGTAAAGAAAGAAAAAAAAAAATCAATTGAAAGATTTCATTGTAAATTGCATTTTCATTATATGTTCATGTGTATGTATTAAGGTATAAGATTGTTTTGTTCTTTTAATATTATTTTATATGTGAAATAAATTTCAACAATTTTTTCTCAATTTTTTTTTATATAAAAAATATCCAAATTAATATTTTATTTCTTTTTTGTTTTTGATTGATGGTTGTTACTATGACAAGAATATTTAAATAGATTTTAATGTTTCAAAAAAAAATTTGAATAAATATTTGTTAAAATTTTCTAATATATTATGGTAAAAACGAATGCCTTAGAGCATATAAATAATTATTAATTCATAACTTTCAGTATTTTGTGCAGATAAATAAGTAAAAAAATTGGAAATTAAAAAGTTGTTAATTACAATACAATACTACTAAAAACAACAAAAAATTAGATGTTTTCAAGATTCCATAGGAATTTTATAGCTTGAAAAATGCTACACAAGTAGTCCTACGTACAAATCTAGTTTGACGAAGCCTTATAGTGTAGAAAAATAGCAAAAGTTTTTCGAAACTCTATTTTTTTATGGAAATTTTTGAAAAATACGTTGAAAAAACTTTGTTGAAACGGACATCTCAACGCTTAATGTAAGAAATTGGAGAAAATACGAGTGCATTGAGGATGGATCAATTTGGTTATGACGAACAACCATCTAACTTGGTTAGTATTAATTAAGGCAATCAAATAAAATGGCTAATATTATCTATATTACCCTGTGGATTCTACATACGTTATTGGTCATCACAGCACTCTAGCCATTGCAATTTTTTTTAATTCAGAATACTAAATGTTGCTGATGTTCTTCAGCATATTGTAACAAAATTGTTTGCATCGAATCTAAATGAAGTAAACCTTTAGTTCTTATATCAAGTTTCTAAGTTTAACCTGTTTGGACTGAGAGTTAAGATTAGATGTATTTAAAAATTCTATGCATTTTAAGGCAACTCCAATTTTAAATCAACACATTTCCTTCTATTAATGCGTACGTTTTTATTTACCATTTTCTTATTGAATTGCTCAAGTCAAAATCAATTTAAATTTTCTTAATTGAAAAAAATTTAATCTCAACTTAATGAAAACTTAAAAATGATTGATTGTTATTTGAAACGTTTGCATGACAAGAATTTTTCCACAGCATTGAAATCATTAAATGTTATTCACTTTTGTTTTTTTTTTGCTATTTTTGTATACGTATATATGTTGTACAATATTATTAACATTTTTATTAAATAATTTAACAAATGTTTAAGTAGCTGTTAAATTTTATGTTTAAAAAACTAAAAACATAAAATTCATAGATTTTATCAGTAGACTACCGGCTTTATAATTTTATAACGCCCCTTTTATCACATTGTATATCAAAATATGTTAAAATACGTTGCTTATGAATATTCAAATCAAGATAAACGATTTTAATTTGGTAAGAATTTTGTTGAAATCAATAATGCTTTGTTGTTAAACATCTCTATTAAGTACACTGTGTTACAAAGACACTAAATTTGCATGCATATCACCTCTTTGGGAATATGACTATCAAAACCTTATTTGTTTCCAAATTATGTGAATAAACTCTAACTCTGCAGGCCGTTCAGTGTAAGAATTTAGGGTGCGATTGCCACAACAAAGTCTCTGTTGTGTTAGACTACACCAAGAATAAGATCTTAGCTAAGGTTTCTTCATATTAAGTCAACTATATTCTTTCTTTTTAACTAATTTGATTTTATTTAAATTAGAAATTTTGACTGGTTTTAACAGTTAATTTCTAAATGTCATGCTTTTAAATAATTTTTTTTTGTAGGCTTTTAAAAATAAAGTCTAGTACTCTAGTCTATTTGTTCTTAAAATGGAAGTAACATATTGTTCACGACCATACAAGGCTAATAATTGTTGTATTGTATTAACTTATATAGAAAAAATATAGAATTAAAAAAAAGAATAAGTTTTTGTCTATAACTGATTAGTTAGTTTATAACAAATAAAACAAAAAGCAAACAAAAGAAATTTGACATTAAAATAGAAAACATAACAATTTTAACATAATTGTTATGAGTATAATAGAAAAGAAATTCTGCTTTCATTTTAAACCAAACAACTTAAAAAGAATTACAAAAAAATAAAAGGAAGTTGAATTATAAAAATGGTAATGGTTATTTGTGTTGAAATGTGTATAAATGTAGTTGCATAAATAAATTTGTTAAATATTAACAATGTAGGGTCACTAGTCTTTATGAAATATTTTTTCCTGAGTTGATGTATAACCTTATAACACAAATTTCATTTCATTATTTTATATTATAATTGACTAACGGTACGTTATTTAAAGTTTTCTTTCAACTAATAATAACACCCTTCATTCAAAAGAATAAAGAGAAAGTTTCACTGATGAATGAATAAAAAATAACAAAATTAAAACCCAATATTACATATTTTGCAATAATTTGAAATTAAGAAAAAAATTCATATGAACATATGTACATACATAACGTACATGTAAAGTCAGTTTTAAATAAAATAGTTTCTAGAAAGATAAATTAAAAATAACACATAATTTATGACTATAAATAATAGGGGGAATTGAGAGTTATTCATCGTTTAGGGTAAATATTTTGGTTGAATATTTTGGTATTCAGTTTACGTGGTGTTGATATGTACATATGTATGGTTGTACGTTGGATATCTACTTGTAATACTTGTGTTGTCTCATTATCTAAACAAGAAATGATTTTAAGCTTTGATTTGTTAATGAATCATCAGCTTAAAAAAACCTTTAAAATAGAAAAATTTGGAAATTTGTTTAGAAAACAATAAAAAAAAACACTTTAAAATTAATTTAAAATTTGATTGCGTTGAGAATGTACATATATATGTATGTATAGTTGTATATGAGAAAAAAAAAACTCAATCATTCATAAACTATGATGTCATAAAGTTATTGAAACGGTTTAAATATTTTTACTTTTTTTTGCAATGTGTTTAGTCATCCATATTTCTTTCAAACACTGTCCCTGTTATTATTATTTTCTTTTTTTGTTTATTTCTGTTTATGGCGTAATCAAGATTTCTTAACTATTTTTGATATGTTATGCAACAGCCGGTTAAATATTAATAATATTTATTCATAATCTATATTTATAACAATAATTATTTAATTGTTCAAATTCTTAACACCAAATAAGGTTAAAACATATTGGGATGTGGAAATAAACTGCTGATATTAAATATTTTTGTTGAATTATGTAGAAAAATGGAAATTTAACCAAAACCACTCTTAAGGGTTTCATAGGAAACCTGACGAGTCATAGGTTAGAGGACGTGTACTTGTCAATTAAGACAAGTACAGTACCCAGAGGTCGAATTGACCCATTGTACTGACGAGTAATAAATGTAGTTATTTTAAATGCTGTGCTATTAGTTTTTAAGCCCCATTTTTTTGAAAAGGATACAAAAAACTTGGAGGAACATCTGACAAAATGCATAGGGAGGGCGACTATGATGAAAAAATAGTCTCTAAATCCTGTTGTTCATTCAAAAAATCGCTATTTTCGTGACCCATTTTCGTATTATTTTTTTATTACGTTGAAATGAAGAGTATAAGGCATCTCGTAAGCAATATAATACTGCTTTTAGTCATCACAATAAAATATTAACCGTATGTAGACATTTAGGAATAATTTTTTATATTCTTCTACAGTTTTTGGCGCCATGAAAACTATGTGGTACAACCCATACATTGGTAATACTGTGGTAGTAGCTATACATACTATATACTATACGTACATAGTATGTGAATCTGCATGCACATATGTATGTACATACAACGACTGTATGTCATTTAACTAATTTTTAACCTCCATACAAATGTCAATATAAATTTCATGTAAACATGGCTTGATTTACGTCAACTTTTGTTGTTTTTTCTTATTTTTTCTTTTTTTTTGTTTACAACATCGTAACCTTAAGGTCTTATTATGGTTAAAATAACAAAATCTACTAAAAAATATAATTATATTATTTACTAAAAATGGCAACATGGCATATAAACATTTTTAAACATGAAAATTTAAAACCATATACAGTAGTTAGTTTTGCACATATGTATGTACGTACATACATACGTAGTTAATAATTTTTGTGAACCATTTAATTTTTGTGCAACAATCAATCTATCGTTAAACAATGTATTGAAAGATATAAATAATGATAATAATGACTCAGTCCATAAATAACATATGCTGTCGTCGATTGGGTAAATATTTGCTTCGTTTTTTTTTTAATAACACTCTACAGCATATTGATATGGTCATGCTTACTTAGTTTATTTATGAGAAAATTATTTAATAATGAATCATTATGATTTTAAATTCAAATAAGTTCATATTACATTTTAATGAAACAAAATATCTTATGGCTGTTAACACCTATGGAGAGCTTATAGGTATTATTTGTAAATGCTAAGGAAAATTTTATTTATTTATATTAGAAGTATTAAATTAAGTAAAAAGTGATCCTTTATTTGAAAATGTCGTGGTGTTTTATAATACATTATTTAATTTGTCAGGAATAAATCAAACTTGTATGTTCTGTATTTCGAAAGTTGTCAATAAATAATATGAGGCTTAAAAACAAAAATTGATGTCAATAGTTTTCACGAATAACGACGAATAAATAGAATAAATAACATTTATATGTAATTTGTTCAAATTTTATTTAAGTTTTTTTTTGTTTTCTTTTTAAATTTTTTGCTTAGGGTCATTTGAAATCCGTTTTTTACCTTATTAAGCAATATTTATTTGCACAAGTCAACAAAACTAAAATAAAAATAAAACAAAAAGCAAAAACGAAAAATAAATCAATAACACATATAAAACGAGACTGGAATATTACATTCAGAATTTTGTTTTTAATGGCCATATTCGTAAATTTTTCTTACGACAATGTTGACAAATTTCATTAACGTTTGTATTTTATATTTTTTTTTGTACAGTGTACAAATATACGATATTCCAAAATTTCAATTTTAACTAATTTTACTTTTATTGCAATCACAAACTGTGAATATAGATGATGATCTTATTTACCCAATCTTGTTAATAGTTTCTTAATAGTAAAATAAAAAAATCACATAAAAATATAGGCAACTTGACTACCGCACTGGCGTGGCTTGGCTTATCGGTTAAAATTAAAATCATAAAAAATTAAATATTTTTTTTTTTTTTTTATTTCATCAACACATAATAAAACGTCTGGTTTGTAGCAACAACTTCAATCAGAAATAAAAATTTTCTAGAAGAAAAAAAATAAATAAATTTCTTTTCGAACTTTATCACTCAATGATTAATGTGGTGATTATATGTAATTTTAGGTATTTAAACAAACAAAAAACACAAGAAAACAACAATGAATTGAGAACAACTGAAATGACCGTAAAAATAAATTTTTATTGTCGTTTTCTTGTTTTCAACAAACAATAAATAATAAAATAAAATTAAACTTAACGGGTCAGACTATAAAATAAACGAGTTTTTATTTTTAATGGCACAGATTTTTATTAAGCCAAGGCAAATCGTTTATAGACACTACAAGCGGTTGATCTTATATGGAGTAACTTAATAAAATATAATATTACAGTTACAATTTATACAAAACTACAAAACAAAATTAAAAATAAATTATTTAAATTTGGTGTATAAAATTAAAGAACAAAATATGTAAACAATTTCTTTTTCTTTGATTTCTATTTAAATATGTATGTCCTGATTTTGAATGATTATATCTTGAAATAAATTTCCAGCAGCTATGAATGAGTTTAAAATGTACGAACTTTGTTCAAAAAATAAACGGACATTTTGTTTTCCAAGGAAAATATTTACGTATCTTTCATTCTTTTACTAGGCAGATTAATTTGCCTCAGGTAAATTATAAATGCAATACTAGGGTACTACAAATAAAAATTTAATAGCCTTTAACATTCCCCTCTAGATTTAAGAAATATTCGTAAAGAATATATTCATACAAGTCGAAAACTATCCACCTAGAATGTTAGTTACGAGATTGCAAAACCTAAAGCTCAATCGCATCTAAATCAAACTGAAAATCTAAGGAAATAGTAGAGACTCAGGCACAGCTAATAAATCCATAACTTACTTAACTATACAATCACGCCCTAAGCAGAAGAAAAAGAGAGGTTCTAAAGTACTCGCCTTTTAATATTATGCGATACTAGATCATACAGTTCTCTCTCAAATTCTGTACAACGCAGGATTATAACAAAACAATGAAGATAACCTCTGGCCATACTTCGAAATACTGGTATTTACTGTCTTAACAAGAAATGCTTGTGGTTCGGTTCTTTATGAAACATTTTTTCTGTAATGTAATCTTTATTTCCATTTCCTTCCATTTGAAGTTGGAAGCATAGAAATGATGCTGTTTTTGTGAAAGCATAAGCCACAATGAATGATCAATTGTATTATTGTGATACAAAAGTCTCAAACTCTTATGACCATACTACCGAATCGACAATACGTTTTTACCATTCACTTCAAGAATTCTTTGGTCCATACTTTCCGATAGAAGAAACCTTAATAAAAATAAGATAAGAAACAATAATATAACAAAATATGTACATTGTAGTCGAATCTATCAACATACGCCAAAGGCGAGAGTACTGACTTTTTTTAACACTTCACATGTTACCAAAACTATTTCGCCCATACATACATTATCGAAAACCCTACTTTGTTAATTTTTTTTTTATTAATTAATAATCACAAAATTCATTTTCACAATTTATCACGTTCAAGATGTGATTCATTGTTCAGAGATGTCGAGGTCAATTTCAAAACTAGCATGTTATTAAAAAAAAATATCAAAAATTTACAATAAAATGTTTAGTTGTTTAGCAATCATTGGTAAATGTTTTTCTCATGAAACACAACAAAATTTCAAAGTGTAGGAAGTTTGCTTATCAGTTACATTTAGAAAAATATGAATGTCAAAATATTATATACAACATCTGATAAAATATAAAACAAACAAAAAATACAATATATTTATCTAACATTTTTGGGGTAGAGAGAAAAAAAAATACACAAATTGTAACCACAAACTTGTTTGTTAAATTGAGATAATTATAGCATTTTTAAACAAAATATAAAACTTACGACAGGAAATTTCAAAATACATAAAATCTTGAGCTAATAAAAAATTCCATAAAAGCTAGATTCCCATTAATCTATTTTATAACAATGAGAAAATACGCTCATTTTAATTCTTAAACTGTTATATTTATAACAATACATACATTCCTATGTACAGCTGTTCTTTGAATGGAAATTGTATAGAATATTAAATTACCGCATAGCTAATATTAATTTCTGACTTCACCTGTTTTCTTTTCCCTTTCAAGACTATAAAAATGTATTTAGGAAAAAAAAACGAAAGCAATATCACTCAAATAAACATGACACAAAACAAAACGAAAATTAACGAAAGTTAAAAGCATTTGCAAAAATAAAAAATAAATAAAATGAATTTGATATCTTATCACATAAAAGTTAACAAATATATGCACACATAGAATAGAACTTGATAAACAATAAAAAAAATCGTTTGCGAAAAAAGAGCATTCGAATAGAATTCTTCACATTCAGTAAACGCTATAGAAAGCTGCTGCTCTATTAAAATGTATAAAGCTAAAGTAATTTCCTTTAAAATATACTTTGTGATATATTTCTATAATTTTATTTGTATTTTTTTTTTATGCAGATCAATTCCAAATACAGTGAAGAATTGGCTCAAGAATGCCTAGAATGGATCAAAGTGATTACAGATGAGCCCATTAATACCTCTGGGGATATGGATAATTTCTTCGAAGTCTTAAAGGATGGTGTGTTGCTGTGCAAATTGGCTAACTGTTTACAACCTGGTGCCATTAAGAAAATCAATGAAAGCAAAATGGCTTTTAAATGCATGGAAAATATTTCAGGTATGAAATTTGTACTACTTGTTATAATGACATTTTGCTAATTATTTTTGAAAATTATTATAGCTTTCTTGGCATGTGCCAAAAACTTCGGTGTACCTACACAAGAAACCTTCCAAAGTGTTGACCTGTGGGAAAGACAAAACTTGAACTCTGTTGTTATCTGCATTCAATCCTTGGGCAGAAAGGTATTTTATTAATGTTAATCTATTTTTACAAGTTATTATAATTTCTTTTAAATTCTGTTTATTTTCTATTAGGCTCACAACTTTGGCAAGCCCTCAATTGGTCCCAAGGAAGCCGATAAGAATGTTCGTAACTTCTCTGAAGAGCAATTACGTGCCGGCCAAAATGTTATTTCTCTGCAGTATGGCTCCAACAAGGGTGCCAATCAATCTGGCATTAACTTTGGCAATACCAGACATATGTAAACTACTTAAGGCATTAATTACTCTTCTTCATCTGTACAATCAAATTAATTTTTATTTAAATCCCCGAAAAAAACAGCTGTGTTCTGTTTGTGTTTAGACATTCCAATATGTCCTTGCATTCCCTTGTATTCTAACATTATTATTATTTAATGTATCATTTTAAATTAATTTACCATGAAATTTATAAGAATTGAAAGTATATAAATTTTTTTTTGATGAATTACTAAACATAATAATAATTTCTTTGTCTTTATAATTTAAGTACATGCATTTTATTATAAACATATAAATGTTGACACTTTTTCTACATTAATACAAATTGTTTTTTCTTTCATTATTTTTTATTTATTTTATATTTTTTATGACCATAGCAATCAGTATAACAAGTATTTTTTTCAATTTAATTGGCACCGAATCAGACTCAATAGTAACATGTATACCACATATAACATACATATATATAATCAAACAACTCAATCATTTTAAAGTAATTGTTCTCGTTTATAGACTATATAAAAACAAAAAAGTTATTACCGCCTCACATGATATGTGTGAGGTGTTTATATATTTTTTAATATATATACATATTTTATAATCAATGTGCCATTAATAAACTTTAATCGTATGTTAAAACAGTATATGTACGTACATACACACATTTGTATTTGAACGATTTCAAAGTGTCCTTATCTCAAATACCAACTTTATAGGTACATATATTGTTTGTGTTAAAAAAAACAATCCGCCAAATTTGTCTTCTTTCTATAAACTATTCTATATTTTTGGTAATAAAATAAAACAAAACATTTTACAAAATAAAACTAATGTTGTTTTATTTAAAGGAGACGTTAACAATAACGCATTAAGCTTTAAAATCTAGTGTTCTAGTTCAAGTGGTATTTATTATTCTTTGTTAAATAGATAATGTTTTTAAGAACATATTACAAGAGGTTAAAAGATCATTTAAAAACATAAGCCAGATACTAAATAACATTTTGTAGTATACGCCAGTTAATTATAACCATGCGAGTAGAAAGCTTTGCTAGCTAAATATAGTTTAATCTGATCGAAAATATCCTGTAGTTTTTTTGTAAGAGAGATTGAGCAATTTGAGATTAAACCGTTATTTGGTAATAGACATACATAGATCATACATACATACATAAGACATAATTGATCATTAAACCCTTCAGTTAGGATTACGACCTAGCTTCTCACACCACTTATGTTGTGGCGGGACCTACAGTTTATATCGATTCCCAAAGGCAGATTTTTAAGAAACTCTCATGGCAAATTTATTTACTCTCAGAGTTTTTGCCAGAAATCTGCTGAGAGAAAGTCGCCGAAGAAATATTATTTTCATATTCTGTATTGTGCGAGATGTTTGGACTGGGCGTGGCCTCAGGTCTAATAAGCCAGCACACTACTACGGCGACATTGTAATGGAATGGATTATAATTAATATTATTTACTACTGCTACAGGCGGTGACTGGTAAGGAAAAATTGGTCACTTACTGCACGTAAGAAGCAAATGATCGTAGTCAAGCCATGATTGTGTAATTTTAGGGATGGGTAGATTGTTCTGATCTCCGTCATCCCAACATTTAACTCGGACAATTCACAGTAAAATATTCTGGCCCAACACTATCAGCAACGCAGATCTGTGGACTCTCACAGAGGAGGAACCCACACAGAAGCAGATTGAGAAAGAAGTCCTACAATATTACAAGAATGGCGCTAGAGTGGAATCCCCAGCTGCCGACACCGGGGCACACCAAAAAATATCTGGAGACGCACGGTTCCACAAGAAATAAGGCTTAATGACTTGACATGGGAAGGCTCAAAAACATCAGCGAGAATCGTATCAGATGGAGATGCTTTGTGAAAGTCATATGCTCCCTTGAGTGGTAATAAAAAAAAAACAGTCAACAATTGCGTCAGCCGAAGTAGCCATTTACAAGGTCATTTACAGGTTAACGTCAGGCCACACAGGCAGATAGTAACAGGTCTGAAGTTCCATAAACACGCTTGTTCGAACCACTTGCTATGGACTTATTATCCTACCACTACTATTAAGAACATTTTATTTAAATTTATATGAGAACAAATAACTAAATTACAGCGAATTATTTAATTGGTACATATTTGATCAGCCATTTTGCTTTTACATCAAGCTACTCTTGTTTGTCGAAACGTGATCAAGAAGAACGTAATAAAATAAATTCGTGGCAGAATATTTTATTGTAAAAATATATAAAATAATATTATAATATTAACTTACCCTTCATTCATTACAAATTCACTTTTATTTTTCTTAATTTTGCACTTTTTTGAACACAAACACTAGCAACAGTTTTTCTAAAAAGGATTTATCATGATTGTTATTGTGAATTACATTTATCTAATGAGAACAGCTGATGGCATTACCAACTATTTAATATATTGAAAACTATAATGAACACCACCAAAAAACCAAATATTTACAGAGGTTATATTTACATTCGTTTCTTGGGCATGATATAGAATTATAAGTTTTATAACAAATTAAGTTTTAACAAAAATCAAATAAAATGCCCACATATGAATTATCTTTGGTCCTTAGACAAATGTCTAGAGTAAGTTTAATAACTATTCATGTATATCATTGAGTTATTAAAATCATATACAATTTTTAGCCCGAGTTGATATCGGTCTTAAAACGTACCGGAGAGTCAATATTGGATAAAGGAGGCATAATAAGACAATTACAAAACTTGGGTTCCAGAGCTTTACCTTATAAAATTAGTGAACACGGTTTGGTGCATCGAGAAGGTACATATTTTACTATAAATTTTGATGCTGCTCCTTCTAAAATCGCTGATGTGCGTGAGGAACTAGGACGTGATATTGATATTATACGAAGACATATTTTCAAAGTTGAAGAGCCGGAAAAGTATGAATGCACTTTGCATGAAGAGATGTTACCACCAGCCTATCGTAAAGATGTGCAGGAAATGATAGAAATAGCAAAACGTAAACAAAAACAAAAATTCAATTATAATTCTGGCATGGAATACTATCCGTTCCAAAAATAAATGTTGGTTAAGTAAATAAAAATAAAACACATTATATTAATTAAATGTTAACACTTATTAACTATTTTATATATGTTAGACAATCTAAGGTCGTCCATTACTTCCTGAGAACGCGAATTTGCTTCTAAACCGATTCAGCTTTACTGTTCATGATTCTATTAACGATATCAGGGTAATTTTGCACTGTTTTGGTATCATAATAGTTTCTTAGACACAAATCGGTATTGGTATCTAAAGGGATAAAACCACTTATATGCGAGTCGTACCTATATTTACTTAGCGAATATTTTCAAATCCTAAAACAATAGAATAATACCACAACAGCGCAAGCTGTGAGATTGGATAAAACCACTTGCGAGTCGTACCTATATTTACTTAGCGAATATTTTCAAATCCTAAAACAATAGAATAATACCACAACAGCGCAAGCTGTGAGATTTCAAATAGACAAGATTAAAAGTTTTTGGGTTTTTATTATATAGCGTTATTATTAGGATTATAAAATATATTTAAAAAAGAATTTTTAATACTAACATTCTTTTAGAATCTTCTGGTTTGAGCTGAAGGGGCAGGAGCTTGTTGCTGTTTAGCTGGATCATCTAAAACTCTAACCAACATGGAATTCTTTGGTCCCGTACACCATGTTATACCCTTTTCATCTATAACATACGTTTCCAAAGTAACTTGCCACTGACCACCCGATGATATAGGCACAAGAAAATTACCAGACAAGAAATCTCTCTGTGGTTTAACCGTTTGTGTTAGAGTCACTGTATCGCTTTGTGGTTTCATACATTCCGTCGGTGGCCGCGGTGTTAAAAGTTTAGACATTAGCGATAATTGTACCGAGTCGACACTACGGAATAATGAAGGTTTCTTGCCGTAATGTTGTATAACACCTTCAACTTTTATTACCAAATTACTGCCAGATTGCACATTAACGGGTTTACCGTCGCTACGCGGTTGAGGGCTAACGGATAATTTTATCTGAGTTGATTGCAAAACTTGGAAGAAATAACGTGGTAGACAAAGAGGCGTTTTAGTAATAATTTCAATTTCTGCCAGTATTATGTCCAAATGAAAGTTATTTATGGTTTTATTGTTGGCCGATTCCTCTGGTATTGACTTGCTTAATTCTTCCATACGACGACAGCAGTTTATTAAGTATCTAGTCTCGGGGCATTTACCTTCTGCTTGAAAATCTGGTGGATCTGATGGTGTAGCATAGCATATAGTCTCTACAATATGAGCAAATAAAACACACTGATACTGTATGATTTCTAGAAATTCTAAGGTCGTAGGATCGGCATCAAATGCAGACTTATACAATCGCCCAAAAGATTCTTCACAGGACTTGAGCTCTTTAACCAATTTTCTTAGTTGGTTAGTTACATGGCCAAATTTCTGCAAATAGTCTCTAGAATTTTGAGCCAAACTTCCGGCTATAGCTGGTGGAGGCACTATTATTTGAGCATTTTTTATGGTTACCGCCGAATGCAATGTTTGCAAGAATTGAGCTCTCAATTTCAAAAACTCCAATTGAAATGTAAACGGATGGGAAGGTGAAGAACTGGCCCTTAAGCTAGCCAAAGCTTGCCAACATAAATTTATGGCCATTTCTAAACGCTGCATTAAAGGCAATGACTGCTCTAATGACATACTGCGAACAGTATGATTTTCACACATTTCGTAGTTCTGATTCATAAATTCATAGTTTACACCATAATTTAGTACACATTCCGCCTGAGCCAACTGCGACAAACCAGTAAGGAAGAAGTGCAATTTGTCTACAACCGTATTGCGGGATATTTTCACATAAATATGGGCGGCTAAATAATGTTGACCATAACGACTAGCTGAACGAGCTATACGGTACTGTGTCCAAGGATTTGATTTTGCAATAATTTGTTCAAAATTACGCATAACAGATGTAGGCATAAAACAACCCATCATAGCTTGTAAAGCCACAGCAGATAGTATTTCGATTGTCCTAATGCTGGCATCGCTAGAGCTGCGTTCAGAAATGGTTGTTAATTTACGCATAATGAGTAAAAGATTCTTAAGGACTGGATTAGTCTGCAAAAATAATTGAATACGTTTGTTAAATTAATAAATAAATTACGGAATTCGTACACTTACCCTTGGTTGCTTAATTTGATCAGTTTCCATTTCCATTTCCTTGACAAGCTCAAATTTCTTCAATTGAAAATAGGAGCATAATGAACCTAAGGCTTCGCATATGGCTGCCTCATTGACCGTGGGATAATCAACGTCATCATTTAAAATATTAGCCAAAGTCGACACCAACTCCACACCAAATTGTGATTTAACAGATGATACTTTAATGCCACAGGCTAAAATTTTACGCAAATTTTCTGCATATTTTTCGTCACGTATTGTGCACATCAATAAACTTTGCAAGTGCAGTTCTATTAATTCCATTAAGACATCAACACAGTCCGGTTTATTGCTCAAATTAGCATAACTCACAAGGAAAGCAACTACCGTGATGGCTTCACCAGCTGTGCCGTAGTCATTTAGACACAAACAATTCTTGCATAAATCTATGACAGAGGGAGGCTCTTCTTGGGCCAATAGCATATGACATGTTATGGGATAGTCGCTCAGTTTGAGAATAATACCCAAAAACAAGTATTGTTCACCAGGATCAGAGCATGCAAAAGCTTTGGCAATAAGGTCCTTAACGGCAGTTTTTGGCCAAGCATGAACACATTGTTTATCGGCTAATTTATTAAGTGATTTTAGTGCTTGTGCTCTTACCGGCTTGCGCATGTCATTCATAAATTCTAAAAGTAAAGTCACTTGATCCGGTACCCCCGTTAAAGTTCTAGCCGACAGTTCGGTTAGAGAAGCTAATATAGCCACAACGAAACTTTCTCCTGGATACTTTGGTAATAAGTTAAGGCATAATTTTTTCACTAATGCCGCGGTATTGGCATCGTGATGCATATGCCTTAATACCGGTATCAATTGCAACTTCATTGGTACAGGTATTTGTAACGATTCAATCATGTCCGATATCTTGGCACACATACTAATGGCAAAAGATCTTGATTGGGAAGCAAATTGGCCACTGGCATAAATAGCAGCTTCCACTTCCACAGTATCATGACTGTCTAATGCTCTTCTTAAAGCATGATGTACTTGTTGCTTCTCCGGTATGACTCTCGACACTGCACCCAAAGTCCTCAAGGTCAATGCTCTGGCCACGGGATCATTCGAGTGAATCACCATAAAAATGCGCTTAACGAATGCATCTATATTCAAAATCTTGTCCAAATGATTTTCACTCTGCTGGCACACACGTAAAACCCAGAAACGTAACAGATTGGAGCCATTTAAGAAGAATTCGGCCAGCTTTAGAAACGACGAATTAATTAATATAGGAAATGGATATTTTTCGAAAAGACGTGGAAAACGCACTATAGCCTCACATTGTACACCTAACTTGGCGGAACGCAGGCCCTTATCCAATTCGGTTAGGACAGAATTAGCGTCCTGCTCGGATTCGTTCAGAAAATTCTCATTAAAAAGATTAACGCGTACACCGGTTAAGGACGACATTGTTTACTAATCTTCTTTTTGTTCTTTATGGTAAAACAATCAAAAATCATTGACAACAAAATTTCTTTCATATCATGATGTTGCCATATCGAAAATATTTAGGAATTTAGTAAATCGTTTGGAGATTTTTTCCATTTCTTTTAAGATTTACGATATTCAATACGATAAGACGAAATTTAGAAACGGAGAGTTATATAGCAGTATATATATTCATTTTTATGTTTAAATTGCAATTATAGATTTTTATGTATTTAGTTGGTATTTTATTAACAATTATAGTTCGGTCAATTTCATTTCACAAAGTGAAATTTCATTTTGTCCATATGGAAAATATGCTCTTTCCATAATCGGTTGATATGAGCCCAATTACAGAAGTAAATCTCTTAGCCTATGTTTAATCGAAATTGGTAGTATAATGACATATTATGGCCGCCTTAACCTATGTTAACGCTTTCAGGTGAATGCCAATTGAAATGAAGGGGCATGAAAAGTTTTGTGTCATTAATTAATTTGCATTTTCATTGGCTAACAATTTCAGATCTTAATAATTAAAACCAGGCCAAAGCAAAATTGAAATTATTAAAATAAAGACGAAATTTCTAAAATGAGTTTCTTACGGTATATATTTGGGCCAAAGCTTTATATGGAATATGGCCTTGGCAGCTCACAGGTACGTCGTAATAACACTTGACATGTCTTGGAGAAATTTTCCTTTATTAATATAACATTACAACATGTATTTGCATAATTTATATTTCTTTTCTTTATAGAAAATGTATGAACCGGGTGGACTGGAAAGATTTGGAGATCAAATACTTTCTACTGTAAGTAAAATATATGGAACGATCAGTGCCTGATATTGATTGATTTTTCTTTTTTGACAGATTAACTTAATGTGGAATATTGGTTTTTATACATCACCACTATTGGCTACATTCTTATATCGACGAGGCTATTTTGTTATGGATTCGATAACAACATTGGCCAAAATCAGCACAAGTATTGGTTTAATTGTAATTATTTCTATGGTTATGCGTGGTTTGGGACGTACGCAATCTGCGTCATATACCAAAATGATAAAAGCCATGGAACTTTTGAAGTCACCGAAAACGGAGGAGGAAGGTAAAAGAGCTCTAAGATTATTCGATTTTGAATTTAAAAGTTGGGCCGTTGATTTTGATGTTAAAACAATACAAAGGTAAGTCCTTTAGGCCATGAAACCAACAGTGATTTCATTAATAAAAACGATCTCAGACGTTTGAAAATATGTATGTATAAAGAATACATAATTTTCCTATATCTTTCAAGCCCTTTTCATGCAAATTTTTAAACTTCCGTAATCGTTTGTTTGTCTTGCAGAAAGAGATTGTTCATTCTGTAATTTCTTATTTTTAGTGATGACAAAAAGAATAAGGTCGTGTTGTCTAAAAATTCAACACGTAGTTTTCATTTAGCCACTATACCATGTGAAATAGCTGCCTATATTGCCATACACTCTTTCGGTATACGCATGATGTACCCCGGTTCCATTAAATTGTTGCAAAGCTATATGAGTAAAGACCATCTGAAACAATACGTGTAATTCACAGTCTTTATATATTCATCTTGCTTTCTTTTAGGACCTATGTTAGTTGCTGGACGCGCCAAATTGATAGAAGAAGAAAATGGCAGACGTTATAAAGTTCGTACAATTGATTCCAATGATATTGACACTATATTTGTTGATAATCGCATTAGGAGCAGTAATGGCAAGACTTTAGTTATTTGTTCGGAGGGTAAATAAATCTAAAATTTAAGAAAATAGTGGTAATTTTGTTGTTGTACAATCAATTCATTTTGTTTGTATTGCAGGTAATGCTGGTTTCTATGAAATTGGCATTATGGGTACTCCACTTTCGTTAAAGTATTCGGTATTGGGCTGGAATCATCCAGGATTTGAGGGTAGTACTGGTAAGCCCTATCCAGATGAGGATAAAAATGCAATTGAGGCTGTGGTACAATTTGCTATTTATCAATTGGGTTTTGCTGTAGAGGATATTATACTTTATGGCTGGAGTATTGGTGGTTATAGTTCTCTATGGGCAGCATCTTGCTATCCTGATGTAAAAGGCTTGGTAAGTTATTACGTATCAATTCAATTCAATTTCGTTTAAATGAAATTAATTCAAATGTTAAGAAAAATGTTTGTGTCATGGAATTCTGATTAAGCTATAGAAGCATGATACCAGTTTAGAATTACTTTTCAAATTTCAAAATCATTTGAAAGATATGATCATGTTTCTTTATCTTGAAGAAACAAACAAAAAAATGTAGGTAAAAATAAATTATTTTGTAACATTGCATAAGTGCGATTGGGTCAAGTTTTAACACGTGCCACAGTTAAAATTCGTTATGTTTTATAGGTTTTGGAAGGCGTTGGAAAGTATAAAGAGCATTTATCCCGATGTTCCAAATAGGTGAAATTTTAATTTCGCCTAATCAGTTCGGATAATTTTGTTATCAAATTTGAAAAATTTCCATAAAATAAAAAAAACCAGTTTGAATCCAAGGATTACACAGGATTCGCCACTGAATTACAGGCAAATCAACCTGTTTCTAAAGCAGATGGCGCTTAGTGATGAAAAGTAGGCCACTTAATATAACGTCACGCTATATCGATTAGGTTAGAATCGCAATGTTCCATTTTATGACAGTACGTAGGTTTGAAAAACCTTAATTTTGTTATAAAAAGAAATATGTTTAATTCTTTTCTTCCCTGAATATTAAATTAATCCTTCCAAAACAATTTTTCCTGCACATCCTTATAACTAACAAACGATTGAAACGATTTCTTAAAAACCTCTTCTGCTTTAGGTTTTAGATGCCACATTCGATGATGTATTGTATTTGGCTCAACCTCGCATGCCGGCCAGCTTGTCCGGAATAGTACGTATTGCTATACGTGAATTCTGTAATTTAAATAACGCTGAATTGGCACAAAATTATCATGGGCCCATAAGCTTGATTAGACGCACAGAGGATGAAGTTATAGCAGAGTAAGTTTTAGTACGTCTATGATAGAAACAATAATTCTAAACTTTAAATTTTTTTAGGGACAATCAACTTGAAACCAATCGTGGTAACTTTTTGGCTTTAAGTATTTTAAAATATCGTTATCCCCATATATACAAAACGGCGCAGCTAAATCGTTGCAAACAAATTCTAGCAAAACCCATAGAAACACGTAATTTCACAAGTAAGTTTCCAAATTAAAGAAGAAATTTCTTTTTTTTCATATAAAATGTTTTCATTTAAAACAATAGCTGCTGATGATGAGCTTTGCTTGAACCGTTTAATTATCTATGCCTCCGATCAAGGCAAAAAGTATCCCATGGACATTG
Organism: Sarcophaga variegata; assembly: GCA_932273835.1. Classification (NCBI taxonomy): domain Eukaryota; kingdom Metazoa; phylum Arthropoda; class Insecta; order Diptera; family Sarcophagidae; genus Sarcophaga; species Sarcophaga variegata. The sequence goes on along the minus strand of OW026362.1, from coordinate 19,177,514 downwards.
GTGAGGATTATAGTGAGGATGTACGCCATTCAATGTCTGATTTCTTGGTAAGACTGCGATATTTTGTTTTAAATTCCATTGTATAATTTGGAATAACTTCTGTTTTGATTTAATTTTAGTTACGCAAACATTTCCGTGATTTTAAATCTACTCATTGCACCCAATTACCAGCTGAATATTTTAACATTCCATTTGATATACCAGTGGAACATGGCTTCGTATTTACCTAAGCACCTTGACTAGAAATGAAAAATATCAAGACAATTAAACGACATTAAATTAAAGAAAAGATGCTATGTGGGTCTAGTTCGAAAATTCGTACTCGAAAGAAATATTTTTAAAGTATTTCTTCGAATTATCGAACAAGGTCTCTTTCTTATGCGTTATTTTAATTAAAAATTAAGCATTTTTAAATCATTTATAAATTATGTATTTAAATAAAGGGGGTACAAATTACAAGAAATCTTTTAAAGAGTTGTACGTCTATTTTTATAGTCTATATTTCTTAAAACAAAACAAAACAAAAAAAAAGTATTTTAGACAAAACACAATAGTTCTTATATTAAAGTTATAAAAATAAAAAGGGATACGTATTTGAATGACATAAATAATAAAAAAAAAATTAATTAATTATAAATAAACGTATAAAAAATTATATATTTTTTAAATATTTTTATCATGAAAAATCTTGTAAACATAGTTTACTTGCTCCTGTTTGTGGTACCAACTTGTGCCGCCTTTTGGAGTGAACTTTTTCATAAATTTTTTCCTTTCTCTGGACGTGTTGTAAAGGTAATTATTGTGTAAATTGCTTTCTAAAGTTTTGATAATTTTTAATAATTATTTCAGAAAGCTCCCAAATGTCAGGAACTTAAAGAAGCTTGCGATGAGAAACAATTAGTTCTCCAATTAGCCCGTTTATATATAACCAGTCCAGAACGTATTGTCCTATTATTAACATCAACTTCTTTAAGAAACACTTGCGAAAGAGCTTCAGATGTTTTACATCATATAAACCAAACTCTTTCTGAGTGTATACCGCTGGCACACGATAATTTATATATGAGACTAACAAGTGGTTTAGATTATTTTAATACACAGATTTGCCTAAATACTATGCATACGGATAAAAGTTGTAAGTGAAAAATGAGAACTAAAGTTAGCACTTTGAAGATCGTGATATAAAGATTTTCATATAAGTCCAGTCATCTAGTTACATTTAGAATCCTGAGATTGTATATCTCATTGGTGTGTTTAAACCACATAAATTAGGATTTTAAATAAACCATTGGCAGTATTTTCTATTTTTCTGCCTACACTAATCTACTACTGATTTTCTGCATATGCATTGCAAATAATGATTGGATTATTTGTGGGCTAAGAACTAACACAAAACGATCTTTATTAAGGATCTTGATTCGTAGTAGCGTACTATTGGTTTTATAAAACGCAATCCCTTCGAATAGGATTACTTTTAAACCAAGAATTTTTAAAAATTAGATTAGAAACAAAATTTTTTTCTTAGTCCTTAGAATCCAACAAGATTGCATATCAGAACTACATGAAGATTTATTGGAATGCGAGGGACCACCAGATTGGTTCGAAAAGTCTAATAAAGAGGTGGTTTGTGAGTAAGTCACGCTTCTTTTCTCTTAACAAATTAAAAGATAGAAATTTGTAATCATTTCTGTTGTAGATATTATCAAGACATTATTAATTGTAATTACATTAAAGCTGCAATGTTATGCGGTCTTAAACCAGCTGTGATGTTACGTACATTTACATCTGAAGTTATAAATAGAATATTGACGGTAAATTTTTAAATTGATTTTTATTATTTAATAATTAATGCAAATACAATTGGTTCGTTTGTTCTTGTAGATTTAGAAAATAGTTTTTTTTTTGTTTGTTTGTTTTTCTTTATCGTCCTTTTTTATACAATCATTAAATATAATTCCAACTTTCTTTGTTTTTAGTTTAAATGTAAACGTTCGAGATCGCTGCCATATGTCGATAATCCCATGCCAGCAAGAGGTGTCAAGTTAAACTTTCGAAACATGTTTATACTGACCACCTTAAGCATGTTGTGGTTTTTAAACTTATAAACATTAAATTAATGTTTTTCGACTTGTATATATTTTTAATATTATTGATCCAGTAATTTCGTTATTTTGTAATAAATATTTCTTTTCTGCTTAGCCTGAGTAAAATAAAAACAAAACGAAAGTTATGCCTTCTTTTTGGAACCGCCAAAACCTGAAAACCCCATTATTGCAGCCATATCGGCCATATCATCTGTTAAAGCCATACCATCTAAATCTTCTTCAGCTTTACGCTTGCGTTCTTTTCTTTTTTCTACACGGTGTTCTTTGTAGCGCTCTTCCTCCTCTTTGGCTTCACGTAAACGTCGTTCCAGTTCATAGTCTTTTTGTTTTTCTTCCATTTTCTTCTTATTCGCCTGGAAACGTTCTTTTACCTGATCTACTGTGCTTCTTTCCACTTTCATGGACATGCCCAGATTTCTTTGATGTTTTTTGCCATTTATATGGTCTAAGAAGTTTATGGAATCCTTAACCACACAATCGCAGACATTGCAATAGTAACCGCCAGACTGGGAACTGGGTGTATTTTTATTTATGACCACACTTTTGCCTAGTTTACTGTCCAAATCAACTTTATAGTCACGACGCTTAAGACTCTCTCTTTGGACGGGCTCTTTAATTTAAAAACAATAATAAGTAATCCTTTAATGAGAAATACTGAGTAATACTTTCCTTACCTTCTTCATTTTTATCGTTGCCTTTGGTTTGGCTTAATAAACGTTCCTGGGCTTTTTTTTGGTATTCACTTTTGTCCCATTTACGGCGATGGTCATCCGGGCGCAACGACATTGTGTCAGGCGTTTTTAATTGTATTTTTATTTATTATTTATAAATATATGAGAAATGCACAAAAAATATGTAAATAATTCAACAACACTTGAAAGGTCTTGTTTTTATGTTATTCTTTTTTATTATTTTTTTTTATAATCAGATTTTAGTAGGATGGTTCAAAACAGACTGTATGAATTTAAAACTGGCAATACTATAATACACATCAAAACAATTTCCAAAAGTTTCCCTTTCAAAACATAAGAAAACTTGTTTATTTGAGGCTTCCCGACAAAATAGAGCTAACGAGCTCATTAACTACTATACACAATCCAATTATATTGATTCAGTAAAGCAACGTCGATTGTATTGTATATATAAACCAATTTCAATTCCAAGAATAAAATCCTTCAATTACGAATTAATTCATCGTGTCCAGCTCTGTTATTATTTGCCTTCTATAACATTAAATGCAACTCTGCTACTTTTTTTTAGTCAAACAAAAAATACAGTGCAGGGCGTCTATTCATAATTTGTCTACACAAAGATTTGTAAAATTTCTTAAAAATTAAAATAAAATTAAGTACGAATAAAAAAAAATAAATATTTAAATAAAATAACATGGATTTTCAGTAAATGTTAAAGAATATATAAAAATAAAAGTGAAAAATTTGTTAAAGATAGAGTGTTAAAAAAACAAAACAATGATGGCTAGACGTGGTGGAAAACGCATAAGAATGGATGATCCGCCACCGGATTATGAAGAACAGGGGTAAAAATCGATTTATAAATGCACACTTCATTCGCAAAGCTAAATTCAAATAAATGTTTATTGATTTTAGAGAAAATCTCAACGAGTCCATATCGGATGGTGACAGTCCCACCAAACGTATGACACGTTTGAGGGCTCGTGGTGGCGTTCGCGATAAACCGCCAATTATCGATGAAGACGAAGATGACTTTTTTGCGCCGGTTGTACGTAAGCGTAAGCCTCAAGCTTCACGCAAACCGCCCGGCGAGGGAACTGGACGTCGGGAGAAAGTTGATCGACCTCGCAAAGAACATGTCGATAAGGAACAAGAGCGCATTGATATGGAGCGTGATGTTACCACAGATGAGAACAGTTTATACTTCATAGTGCGCCATTCGAAATCACCCATAGCTAGTATCGTTGACGATTGGATAGAACAGTATAAGATTAATCGCGATAGAGCTCTTATAGCGCTATTACAATTCTTTATTAATGCCAGTGGTTGCAAAGGTAAAATCCCCGAAGATACGGAACATCCTATGGATCATACAGCCGTGATTAGAAAAATGACTGAAGAATTCGACGAGGTAAGATATTTTATAACTTGTTAAACGTTGGAAAACTTGAATTTGTTCTCAATTTGAGGTGTAGTAAAAAGAAATCCCCTGTTTTTTATTCGATATAGTTAAAACGATTCTATTTAAGTGAACAATTTTACACTTTTGACGTCTATATCATGTCTTTCATCAGGTTTTTATTTTCATCATCTTATTTTAGAGACTTTTCCCTGTTCAGAAACAGTGACTGTTACAATTACTTGGGTCTAATAAGAACTTTCAGAACAATTATAGGTTATGGCGAGTCACATTCGTAGAGTGTAGGCCTCACGTTGTTCTGATCACAATTCCTCTCTCCTATAAGTATGTAGGACCTGTAGTGACTAAATTCCACCAAGCCCATAGAAGAACTGTGTCAGCGCGGGGGATGCGCCTCTCCTATAAGTCACATATATTTACCGCTTGAGAGTTACTACTTCCTTTCGTTTATTTAGCTTGCCATCGTCGGTGTTCAGTGGTTTTAGAATTGCGCAATTAAAGCACAATTGTACGTACATACATGGTGAAACAGAGAATATGCAATGAATCTGTTGATAAGAAAAACAATTTTTTTACTACTCCTTAAAATTGTAATTGCATTAATATGGTTATCATATCTAATTCCTACGGTAGGTAGTGTTAGAGTTTACTTAAAAATGTTGTATTTTTTTTTTTAGGAAAGTGGTGAATATCCCTTGATCATACCCGGCCAACAGTGGAAGAAATTCAAAATGAATTTTTGTGATTTTGTACAGACACTCGTAAAACAATGTCAATACTCCATTATATACGATCAGTTTCTAATGGACAATGTAATCTCTCTGCTAACAGGCTTATCAGATTCACAAGTCAGAGCTTTTAGACACACAGCTACTTTGGCAGGTAAACAAAAGAAAAATTAAATTCTACCTGTGATGAAAGGATTGTAATTTTTATTTTCTTCTTTAGCCATGAAACTTATGACTGCTTTGGTAGATGTGGCTTTACTAGTATCGAATAATTTTGAAAATGCCGCCAAACAATATGAAGCCGAACGCCTTAAGGTTTGTTGGAAATAAATTTATTTCATTGAAATCTTTTCAAATACACACATTTTTAGTCACGTGATCGCCGAGCTTCCGATCGTTTAGAGTCCTTAATGGCTAAAAGAGCTGAACTTGAGGAGAATATGGATGAGATTAAAAATATGTTGACTTATATGTTTAAATCGGTGTTTGTCCATCGTTATCGGTAAGTGATCAGCATTAGAGTGAGTAAAATGAATGGAGATTTGTAAATTATTTTGTTTTAAATGCTTTCAGTGACACTTTGCCTGACATACGTGCCATTTGTATGGCCGAAATAGGTGTTTGGATGGAGAATTATCCTCAAAACTTTTTAGATGATTCCTATTTAAAGTACATAGGCTGGACTTTGCACGATAAAGTGGGTGAGGTGCGTTTGCGCTGTCTACAAGCTTTACTACCTTTATACGATAAAGAAGAGCTCAAAGGGAAATTGGAATTATTTACTTCGAAATTCAAGGATCGTATTGTAGCCATGACTTTGGATAAAGAATTTGAAGTAGCTGTTCATGCTGTTAAATTGGTTATAAGCATATTGAAGTAAGTTTAAATCAACAGATTGAAGAAATCCTTTAAAATATCTTTTTTTTTAAGAATACATCCCGATATTTTGGCCGATAAAGACTGTGAAATTGTTTATGAATTAGTGTACTCTTCTCATCGTGGTGTAGCCCAGGCAGCTGCTGAATTTCTTAATGTTCGTCTATTTCACTTAACGGCCGATATGGAAGAGACTAAAACCAAAAGAGGGAAGCTACGTTTACCCAATACCCCCTTGATACGTGATTTAGTGCAGTTCATGATTGAATCTGAATTGCACGAACATGGGGCCTACTTAGTTGATTCGTTTATGGACAATAATCCTATGGTCAAAGATTGGGAGTGTATGACCGACTTATTGCTAGAAGAACCAGGTCCCAATGAAGAAGTTTTGGATAATAAACAGGAGTCTACTTTAATTGAAATTATGGTTAGCAGTGTCAAACAGGCAGCAACGGGAGAAGCTCCAGTTGGCCGTGCCAGTAACCGCAAAATATCTCTATCCTCTAAAGAACTTAAAGCCATACAAGATGAAAAAGTTCGTTTAACTGAACATTTCATTGTGGCACTGCCACCATTATTAGAAAAATATCAGGCAGACAGTGAGAAATTAACAAATTTATTATCCGTACCACAATATTTCGAATTGGACATATACACGACAAATCGCCAGGAGGCTAACTTACAAGCGCTTTTAGATAAAATGAGCTACATAATGTCTGTACACAACGATCGTGATGTCTTAGAGACGTGTGCCAAAACTTTGGAATATTTGTGTCGCGAAGGCAGTGCCACATATACCAGATGCGATGTGGCGCGTTCAAATATTATCGATAATGCTGTAAACAAATACAAAGATTCCATAGAAGATTGGCGTAATTTAATTGCAGGCGAAGAATTACCCAATGAAGATGAGATATATAATGTTGTGAGTTCCTTAAAAGTAGTCTCCATACTTTTCTCTTCGCACAATTTAAATCCCTGGAATCTATTCGACTCTATGTTTCAAGATGTCGATGAGTGTCAGTCCAAAGAAAATCCGGGACGCAATCTACCCAATGAAGCCTTAACGTATTGTATAGAAGCCTGCTATTTTTCCATTAGCTGGGGTCTGTATTACATTGAAAATCAGTGTGAAACATCACAAATATCTGAAACTGTTGCAGAACTTAAAAAGAATTTGGATAAATATATGTTTGCGTGTTATGAACTCACGCGAGATGGTCCCACAGAGCAAATACAAGAGGCGGTAAGTTTACTTCAGGCAAACCATTGATATATTGTATACATTTCCTTCTGTTTATTTAGGCCTATCAATCCATTTGTGATCTATTGATAACATTTTCCGATCAATTGTCTCGAAGTGAAAATCCTCATGTCCGTACATTAGAGTGTAAATCAACGTTGGATGAACAATTGGTTTTGAATAATTTCGTGCAACACTACGTATTCACATTAAAACAAGAAGGTATTTATAAAACCCAATAAATCTTTAAATTTTTTATGGTGAATTTTTTTTAAAACAAAGATCTTCAAGATGAAATTCGTATTATGGAGCTGCATAAAAAACGCAACTTTCTAGCTTCATATTGCAAGCTAGTCGTCTATAATATAATACCCACTAAAAGTGCTGCCGGTATGTTTAAATATTACGTCAAAGTAAGTTGTTCTCCTTTCTTGGTTTTCTTCCTCCTTCCTCCAGTTTTAAGCAAATATTTATGTAAACTTGCTTTGTTTTATTGCTTTATAGTGCTATAATGAATATGGCGATATAATAAAAGCAACCTTGGGCAAGGCTCGTGAAATCAATAAAGTTAATTTCGCGTTAACCTTACTCTTGAGTTTGATAGCCGTTTTCAAAGATTTACAAAGTCAATCGGAAAATGAAATTGTTCCGAAAAATTCTCATGAGTTTAGTGAATTGAAAGAGTTGGCTAAACGTTTTGCTTTAACATTCGGTTTTGATGCCATTAAGAATCGTGAACCTATTATTGCCTTACATCGTGCTGGTATTCTATTTGCGGTGGGTGATGTTCCCGAAGATCCGGTCGCAGCACCGAAACGTTTACTTTTCTTAGAAGTTCTCAATGAATTCAATCACAAATTGTTGAAACAGGATAAGAAGGTAATTTTAAATTTTCTGGATCGTCGTATTTCACCGGGTATGCCCTCTAGTAAGCCTGAAGAATATGCACCCCTAACGCTATATCGTAATTCGTTGGTGCATGGGGAAAGTGATCAGGCTCCGGTTCAGTCGAAACGAGCCTATGCTCGCAAAAGAAGAGATCATGGTGAGTTGATTTTATTGCTAGAGAGAGAGGTTGGTAATGGATTCTTATATTTTGCTGTTAACCTTTTGCAGATGATGATGACGAGGAAGAGGAGTATGAAGAAGAACATAATGATCCTGATTATCGCGGTTAATTATTGCAATATTTACTACTAAATCGCAAATTAGAAACTGTGTTTCATCGAAATGTTCTTGTACAAAGAATCCAAGAGGAAATCTTTTCACGATAAGGTTAATATATGTTTATCTAGTTGTAAGTAAATTAAGATTTTTATAGTTATAAAATAAGTTGAAAACTAATGTTAATTTCATTAAAAAATTATGTTTAAAAGAAAAAGTAATTCAGAATTATAAAATACATACACGTTATACGTGGTTTTTTGTTTTGAAATAAATTATTTATAACTTTATTGTGTAAAATACGATTAAGTGATTGGTCTTAAAAATATTGTAAAATAAATTTAGGATACAATTTCTTTATCAGTACAGCAAGAAATCAACTGGTCGTTGAACGTACTTTCCGAAATCTTACAAAGTTCAGAATATATGGCTATAAAACAAGAGGTTTAGAATTACTACTAGTCTCAGCCATTTCGGGATCTGACAATACATTAGTAACCTGCCTTCTGAACCAGTGCTGCTGGTACACCGTTTGGTCCGGAAGACTAATCAAATGGACTGGTGAGTGTGCGTTTATTCTTTTAAAGATTTCGAAGCATAGCATTTTTTTGTATTTGTTTTTAAAGACAGAAAGGCAAAAAAATGTTAATGAAAAAATTTTAAAAATTCTAAACTTTTTTAATCACTAGATAACAAGGTATTACAATAAATGTTTAAAGGCAAATTTTTGAGCCATATGCAAAGCCAACTCTAATTGTTCCTCAAATTGTGTGGAGGTCTTTTTTCCTTTCATATTGCAGACTTCAGCTGGGTTTTGACCTTTAGGGGCAGCTACTTGAGCTTTAAAAGCTAAAGCAAACTGTTTAAGCCACATTTCAGCATTGAATTCTTCGGTTACAAATTTCTACACAATAACAACAAAGAAAAATAAAAATTCAGTTTCAAGATTTATAAGCCAAGCCCGCTACGTACCTTTGGAACACAACATCTGGCCTTGACAATATTATCACTCATACTTATAACTAATATGGGACGATCAGTACAAAGTCTTGTGGCCTTCTGTAGAGGCACTTCTTCCATTAAAGCCGAGCTAGAGATATAATGCAATATAAAAGGGTGTGTGGCTACAGGTCTCTCCTGCAATACATTACTCATTTCAACTTGAACAAATTCTCTATGGAGACATAGACATTAAAAATCAATTTTCATATTTCGAAATAAGCAATTTAATCAAAAACTCACTTAATATTTGTTCTAGTTGTTTCCTTGACCTTCTTTAAAATATCATTTATTCTATCCAATGTTTCCAGCTTAAAAATATACGGCAATTGTATATCCATATGCAAGAGATTGTGGCGTATTTTTTGTAATTCCATTTCAGTGGCATTTGATAGCTTATCAGTTCCAAATTCTTTTTCCAGCATGTCAATGCGATGTTTCAGTAAGGCAGCAACTTTGAAGACCTAAAAAATATTTCATTTATAATGCAAGGATAACATAACTGCAACTTAAATTACTTTTTCGGCAGCTTCGCCGGCTACGGCTGTAAAGGCATATCGGGCACGATTTGTTTGCTTAAGGTTGGTTATACAAAAGTATTCTAATTCCTGAGTGTTGGTAATATGTGTACCACAGCATAATTCTTTTGAGAGTAAATCTAAATTATCACAATTTACAGTAATTAAACGTAAACCTATTTCCGGATATATTTCACCAGGCACCATAGTCACATCATTTTGTTTCAAGATATCTGCCGCCGTGCAGATTTCCACATTCACCGGCGTGGCTGAGGCAATAACGCGGCTGTAATGTGGTAATTGTAGTTTACATTTATTATAACAAATGTTAATGAATATGTGCATAAAATATAATTACTTTATCAGTTCTTCTAGTTTAGCAACATCTTCTTTTGTAATACGTTTTCCAATTAAACCAACCTCTAGCTTACAATTGTCGCTTGTAACTGAGCTAGATACCTGATATGTTACTTTCTTAAATAGAGACCGTATAGCACCGTTTAACAGATGAGTTGCTGAAATTAATTTCAATAAATCCTTAAGCATATAATAAATTTTTTTTAGGCTTCGTAACTAACTAATGATTATCAGTGTTCGAAACCTTGTAGTGTTCATATTTAAACACACACAATATATATCTCAGCATACCTGTATGATGACAAATATTTCTCTTACGATGATCCCTATCCACTTGCAGTTCGACTTCATCGCCAATGCCTATGGTAAAGTTTGCTTTCTCCATTGGTAGTTCACAGGTATGTACCACACAATCATTAATATATCGTACATCAGAGACTTTTAGTTCCAGACTCTCATCAGATAAAGTTTTTATAATCAGAACTCCCTGATCGGATTGTTGGCCACCGGACTCATAATAGAAATTACTGGCTTCTGTTACGATCGAAACAATATCCTGCGTATTATGCATACCGTTGCATACTACCTCCTCAACTTTCACATCGTTATATAAAATACCCAATACTTTAGTTTTCAATAAAGGTATTCTGTATTTCTTCTCCTTGTAGTCGTAGGTATACATATATTTATAATCATTTTTGGTGTTTGGCAAATTTCTCGTTAAATCGACTAAAGCTTCTTTAATGCTTTGCAGTAATTTGTCCGAATGGTCGTGTGTTTTTAAAGAGCTTTTGGCTTTTTGTTTAGCCTTTGTCATGGCCTCCTGGTAATCCTTTAAGTCATAAGACATCTCCTCCAATTGGGCTAATTTTTGAAAATGCTCCTTGGTTAAGCCATAGGTATCGGTTAGTTTATATAAAAAGTCTCCGGGTATATTGTTGTTCTTAAAACTATTCTTTACTACCTGGAATTCGCGATAGGCTGGTACAAAACCGGGACACTCCATTAAATCAATGTCTTCTAAATTAGGAAATTCACTGAGAACTTCTGTAAATGCTTTAGAGGAACTTTCTCGCAAAGCCTTGAATATTTCCTGTTCGTGTGTGATTAATTCCAAAATGTCATTCTCTTTATTTACCAATTCGGGATAGGCTGAACCCAGAGATTCTACCACTACCGGTATTAAGTGCCTAAGTAAACCTTCATTAGCAAATACATTTTCCGATACTGTTAAGGCTTTACGTAGGACTCTTCGAAGTTTTTGGCTAAGCAAAGAACACAAGAAAACCAGTTAATGAAAATTATACAATAATTTGTTAAACCACACCTACTTTTGATCTGGTAACATGCCATCGGCTAAACAGACGGTAACCATTCTAGCATGATCCGCTAAAATTCTGTAACCAGTATCCAGTGTAGCTGACTCAGTGGTACAGGGAAATATGCCAGTGTACTCTGGAGCTTTTGAGATCTGTTGAAAAGAGGAAGAGTTTATTGAAAATGCTTAGTTTTCTTATATTTATCTTTTTCACCTTTTGTATGGCATCAAATATAGGCGTAAATAAATCTGTATCATAATTTGAAGATTTATTTTGTAAAATGGCAGTCAATCTCTCAAAACCCATGCCCGTATCAACATGCTGATTCGGTAGTTGAGTTATAGAACCGTCATTATTACTGAAATAGAAAGATTTTGTTTAGAAATTCAAGTTTTCTAACACATTCAAGGTGTGATAAAAAGAAAACTGAAAAATTTCAATTTCATTTTCTTGCACCGCTTTGTATCAAATATTGAAATAAACAACAACTTACCGATTATATTGTATAAACACTAGGTTCCACAGCTCGGTTAAATCTGAGCGGCCAGCATTGACTAGTTTAGCACGTTCCTCAGGTGAACCCAAATCGGGACGATGATCAATATGTATTTCTGTACAAGGACCACAAGGTCCCGTAGCTCCCATTTCCCAGAAATTATCTTTACTACCGAAAGGTAAAATACGTGAAGAAGGAAAACTAAAATGAAAATTGATATGAAACTTTGAAAGCAAATAAATTGAAGTTCAAAAGCACACTACCCACCCTAAGCTTCTCCAAATTTCAAAGCATTCCAAATCGGCTGGTAAACCCAAAACTTTATCGCCAGCAAAGTAAGTGACATATAAACGCGATGGGTCTATATTGTAAGGACCTCTAAGCAAATCTAAAGCCATGGAGCAAGCTTCTTTCTAAATCATAGAAAATGAAGAAAACAAAATGTGTGTAGAATAGCCATAATGAGTAAATACCTTGAAATAATCACCAAATGACCAATTTCCTAACATTTCGAAAAAAGTGTGATGATAACTGTCCTCCCCCACCACCGACAGGTCATTATGTTTACCACCTACTCGAACGCATTTCTGTGAATTTACCACTCTCTTAAAAGGTGGCTGTGTTGTACCCAAAAATACGGATTTGAACTGCATTGAAGAAAATAAAAATATAAAATCAAAAATACACAAAAAATATTAATTTAATTGCCTTACTTGATTCATACCAGCATTTACAAATGCCACTGTAGGATCACAGAATGGCACTACGGGACTGGATCGCACAAATCGATGTTCATGGTTTTTTATAAAGTAATCTATAAACGTTTTTCGTATTTCTCTAGACGATAAAATTTTCAGTTTTTTGGCCGATGAATACATTCTAAAATAATTAAAACCCTTATTTTTAAAATTGCAATTATTCTTTAATTGCCGGTGCACTCAAAGTTTTGTTTGTGACAAAAATACTCTCATGAGAGTTTGTTTTTATATAACAGATGTTTTCATATGGCCAGACATCCACAATAAATATGTTCTGTTAATAAATGAGAAGGGGAAGTGATTTTAAATTGTCTTATTGGGATTTAAAAGAAAGAATATATATATATATATATATAATTCAGCACGGTATCTTGCTCCACTGAAGTAAAGTTGCGATTTTCATCATTTTTAAAGTACGGTTCCAAAAGTGAATATTTCAGGATCATTGGATCTCTTGAATCCCCTCGTTTTTCCACTAAAATCAGAAATTCTGTCTGTTAATGTACTTATTAAGCCAGTAATTATATTCATCACTGAAGATAATATTTCTATAGCAACATATTTCTCTTGTAGCGTTGTTCTTTAGCTACTCTATTTTGAACTAGTGGAGTTTATTGGTCATTTTTGGTATGTCCACATTTTTTTACAGTTGTGACTCTGATACGCTTTTTGTTTGGATCAGGAGATATATGAAGAGCCTGTATTGTCACAACTAGAACGACAAAATGTACGACACTGGAACACGAACTATGTTATCATGGTGCTTTTATAAATACCAAATGAAACAACTACAACAAACAATTATTTGTTTCATACCAATTATTATACAATAAAAACATGTTGACAACTTGACACACTGTCATAGTTAAACCTGTTCGAGTAGCCAATTGGTTTTTGTTTATTTGTTTACATTTTTCATCTGAAAGACTGTAAACATGTGCGACACCACGAATTCTGGTCCAAAGGAAAGTAGTGAATCATTGGAAAAGTCCAACGAAAAACGACCAAAATTTGGAAATCGATTTTTAACTGATGAAGATGATGTCTTTACACACAATGCTTGGTAAATATAGCATGACTAAGGGATTTTTCATAACAAAATATACCCTGTACGCTGCGCGTAACTGTTCGCAAAATAGAAATGTTTGGGAATTTACAAGACATCGTAAAAAACCAGCGGGTGGCGGGCGTTTATTAACAAATCCTAATGAATTCAATAAATTTAATGCCTGGTTGGTAGAATAAAGTCCAAGGTTTTCATTGCTTTTAATTTCTTTTGTTACAGGGATAATGTGGAATGGGATGAAGAGCAAGAGCAACAAGCCTTACAAGCTGTAGTTAACAACTCAACGGTTAAAATGCCTGAACCTGAAAAGATAAAATTCAAAAAAGAAGCCGATAAATTTTGGGACTCATTTTATGGTGTTCATCAAAATCGTTTCTTTAAAGATCGTCATTGGCTTTTTACAGAGTTTCCAGAATTGGCACCGAATGAAGACGTTAAAGAGGCCAGAAGTATATTTGAACTTGGCTGTGGTGTGGGCAACACGATATTGCCGCTTTTGAAGTACAGTAAAGAAGCCGAGCTTAAAGTTTACGGCTGTGATTTTTCAGCTAAAGCTATAGAAATATTTAAGGCCGACCCTCTCTACGATGAAAAACGTTGTGAAGTGTTTGTTATGGATGCTACTTTAGACGAATGGCAGGTGCCTTTTGAACCCGCGTCACAAGACATTATAGTTTTAATATTTGTCTTATCCGCTATTGAACCACAAAAAATGAAGCGCGTAGTGGACAATTGCTATCGTTATTTGAAACCAGGTGGTCTGGTGCTATTTCGAGATTATGGCCGATATGATTTGGCGCAACTACGTTTTAAAAGTGGTAAATGTTTAGAGGATAACTTGTATGTACGTGGTGATGGCACTATGGTGTATTTCTTTACACAAGAAGAGGTGCGAGATTTCTTCACGAATGCTGGTTTCGTAGAGGAACAGAATGTTATCGATAGGCGTTTACAAGTGAACCGAGGACGTATGTTAAAAATGTATCGTGTTTGGATACAAACCAAGTATCGAAAGCCTATAAGTTCAACATAAAGTAGATGAAGAAAAAATAAATCGGTTGTCAACATATAAAAATTTGTTTAATTAGAACTAGATACTGTGTGGTGAGTTTACAAAATGTGGTGAGTTCTTCCAAAATGTGGTGAATTTATCCGGTGGTGAATAAAATCGAAATTCACCAAAGTGTCGCTATTCTAAATGGGTACTGTACTGTATTACCATAAATACATGTACTGTATATCGTGATTTTGACTGTGCGTGTTTAGAGTAAGTCATTTTATGATTTGCGCTTTTCAACTATAAATGGGCTAACGGTTAGCCAGGGGCTAACGTATGTATGTTCGCTTTTAGATTACGAAAAGCAATAGAATGCTGAATGAACCGTTGCGTAGAAATTTTTGACTAAACCTTACGTTTCGAATCAACTGGTTTTGTTTTGTATATGAGAAACATGTAGTTAAGTTAGTTTTTCTATTCCATTCCGTACGTCTTAAGTATAAAATAAATATATTTTTATAAAACTACCATTTGATTCAAAAAGGTACTCTTTCAGTTATAGTTCAGTCTTATTTCAAAATTTCAATTTAGCAACACTGGTATACAAATTGAAATCAGCCGGATAATACTATATATTGCTCTAAAATTTACTTATTAGTACTGCCATCTCTTTGTGATACGCCATTAATAATAAAAGAGATGTCAGTTTTCGTTCGTAACACAGAGTTGTATTTTAATTACTAAGGCAAAACAACCCTGTTCCAATTGTCTTTGAAACAACAAAAACTTAGTTTATTGAGCGAATTACAAGGAAGAACACCTTGTGACGGAAGTAACGCCCTGCGCGAAACGAATTTTTTGTGTGATGTAAAAAAAATTTCCACAAATAATTATAATTGTGTATATTTTTAATTAAATAAAATATATATCGAAAAAAAGTGAAATATATATGTATGTGATTAGCAAGCTAACAACAAATTTATAAATTGTGTGAGTTTTTTTGTGTTAACATAAAATAAATATTCAATAGAATAAATAAAAAATGGTGGTGGTACTGGAAAACGGTGTCGTCTGCAGTCAAATATTTTTTTTGTGCAAGTAGAGCAGGCAGAGCGAAGCACCTACAAAAAAAATAAAAGCTGCAAAAAATGCAGATTTGTATTGCGAAAATCTTCAGTTTTTTTTTAGAAAAGAAAAGTAAAATTTTTATTGTTTGCTGTGGAGAAACAACAAAGTGAAACGCAATTGTCTAGTAAAAAATTGTAAGCAGCTGTAAAAATAATAACAACAATAGCATGATAATTAAACAACAAAACAGAAAATTTATACGCTAATCTAAAGTAAAAAGCAATAGCAAAAAAGTAAACAAACAAATTTTGCATATTGTGTAAATTAAAAGTGTTAAATTTAAATACACATTTATGTGGTGAAAATGAAAAATCTCTAGAAAAATTATACGAAAATTTTAAAAGATCTTGAAGTTTTGAAATGAATGTGAATTGTGCAATTGTTTTAATGGTTGCAACAGAATTGTGTTTTTGGATCTTTTAGTAAAATCATAAATAAAAACAAATTCGCCTAATAGAATGAATAACTTAATACATATATACAACTAAATAGTTAAAATTGGCAACGCTATAATGTGTTTTATTGACGTCAGCAGAGACAGAACGTGAGAGTTAGAGAGAGTGAATGTCTTTATGCTCTTACTCTCTTATGATTATTTTATCTTCAACAATCAAAATTCTTTTATACCGGTTTTTTTCTTCTTCGTCTAATGCAATTGTGTGTACTTTATTACAAAAGACAATTTGATTCTATTTTTTTTAATTTTAGAATTTTTCCTTAAGGAAATATCTATCTCCTACTGATAATACAAACAAAACGAGTTAAAATTATATTTTGTTTTTTTTTACCTGATATTTGGCTTCTTTTTTTAAATTCTCCTACTCTTTTTACTTTTTAACTACCTGTACTCTCATTGTATATGTTGTTGTTATCTTTTTAGTAATTCCTTTTGTTGCCATATTACTCAATTGTTTGTATTTTGTATTCAGGTTTTATTTGTTGTTGGCTGAAACAAATTAATGATTCATTGTTGTTCCATAACGTTTTGTCTTTGAATTTTCTGTCTCTGTCTCTGTTTGATGTTTCATCTCTTCGTTCGTAGTATGCATTTGAGTTTAATTAATCATTGTATTTATTGTTGTTAATGTTTAGTGTTAATAGAATAGTGTTGCCAATCATATAATTTAATAGAAATCGTGAGATTGTAACGCAAAACCAAAGGAATATAAAAAATTAACCCAGTTTGGAATAAATTGCCATCAACATTTTAACATAAATTCGCTTAAACACTTTGGGTAACCAAAAAAAATCATTAAAACTGGCGGAGGAAACAGCTGAAAATTCCAACATGAGTTGGGGTACTGAATTATGGGTAAGTAAACACTGAAGGAAATATCTAAACTCGATAGTAGCAATAACAATTCTAGTATTAAAAATATTCAGTAAAATGTATCTGCTTTCATGGTTACGCTCAGAATTTCATGCATGCAATTATTATGCGGGTGACATATTATCTGGAATAGTCAAGATTATACTTTGTTAGTAATTTACCAGTGATTAAATCCTAATTTAAGGATACCATTTTATTTGAATTTGAATAAATTATGATCGTATGAATCGTATTGTTTTGTTGAACGCTATGTAAGAACTGTTTTAATTGCCTAAGAGCTACACATTGCAGTTAAAATCTAACCTAACCAAAATACCATTTTTTATAGGCACATAGTTCTCCAATGTCCTCCTTGCCTGTTACAGTGGAATCATTCTTTAGAGCCAAGGGAAATTATCTGAATAATCTGTTTTTGTACTAATTAAGCTGAGAATAAGTGCAGTTACTTATTAGACATTTTCTCATTTTACTTACCTTTTCATCAAATCTATGGGTCAGGTTGGTGTCCTTGTTATTTCTCACAACACTATATGTATCGTGTATGTTTGGTGGTGTGGTTTAGTGATTCAAGTGCATAAGTACAAATTTAATCACCGTTTTCGAATACAGCAGAATATATTATGCTTGTTTCTCATTTTCAAAAATTAAGAGGTTTTGTTGTTTCTTCAAGTAATTCACACACAAGCTTTCTAATCCCCTAAAGATAATAATATCGTCAGCAGCGACCAGCACAACAACTTTATACAATGTTTCTAAGCAACGACGAATGGTTACCCTTTCATCGTAAAATCTGACAATCACCTGCCTAACTAGAAAAATTTGATTAATGAAGTTTGTAACAGAATTAAGGAAAAAAATTTTATTTAGAGAAAAAAGGTGTTTTGTAACAGTGCTATGCTCCTTAAATGATCTTAAGAAATGGGTCAACAATGCAGAATTCAATAAAAGAATTGGCTTACCCTATTAATTTTCACAAATAAGAATGTAAATACAAAATAATACTAAGTTGTTTCACTTCGAAAACGGCGGCATTAATTGTTACAAAAGAACGATCGCGTTGCCAATAACAACAAGCACACTGTCTCTGCATTGTATTTGCCACTCTTCAATTGTAAACCTTTGTTTTGTTGTTGGTACTGGCTTAATTTAATTCATTATTTCAAGTGAATGGTATCAAAAGCAAAAATGTTTAATTATTATCTTGGAAATATCTTTTAATTATAAGAAATTAATGAATTTCCTTAACTAAATGCTATTTTATATCGTATTTAGTTAAGTGAGTTGTTTAGTTTTTATTGCCTTTATTTCATATGAAACCTGGTCAATACTCTTTTATGTTTTGCTATTTTCTTCTTGTTTATGCGATACGCTCTACAAAGAAAATAAAAACTTATTTTATCATCTAAAAGACAACAACAACAAATTAAAAATACCTATGTGTTTAAGCTTATTTAATTTGTTACTTTTACATACTTTGCGATATATCGCATACAAATGGATTTGTTTTTTTTTTGTAGTTTCCTTAAGATTAAAAAAATTTTTTTTTGTTTCTTACCAACTTTGTCGTTAGACTGGTTAAACGAGTTTTATGTAAATTTATAATATTTTTTTTTCTTCTTACTACCATTTGTATTTCTTAACGCTTTTTTTGTTTTTGTTTCTTACCAAAACCATATGGATCGATGGTTGTGTATAGCGTAGGTATGTATAGTCTCTCACACGAGTTAAGAAACTTAAGCCACAATTCCACTCATATACATATGTACATACATACATACGTATAGTGTAGTGTATGCTGTGAATGATTTATAACCAGAGAATTCTTTTGTGGTAAAAGTGAAAAAAACGATCATTTTATCCGTTTGAATAAGAGTTTGAATTATTATTAATTTTAGTTTTTTATTAGTTGTTCTATGTTTGTTATTTCACCAGTAACTCACTCATGAGCGTTACCACCTTTTATCAAATTCCAAAATTACTGCATAAAAATTGTTTTTATTTTTTTTTGTCAAACTTTTTAAAATTTTTATATTTTCATTGTGATTTTTTTTTAATAAATTATTTATTTATTAATTATTATTATTTTTTGTGTGATGTCTAGACGTTTTTTAAATTGGAATTATTTTTAATGGTGCTGATTGAAAATATATGTGAGGTTAAACGAGATCTCTTTAAATGTAATTCAGCTGCTTGTTATTCAATTTGATTTCAAGGGTTTCAGCAGATCTTTTTCTCTTCGTTGGTTCTTGTGTGACTGTTTACTTATAAATTTATTTTAAATTACAGAAAGATCATGTTCTTTGAACATAATTTAAAAAATTAATTTGAGTTATCAATATTGACAAGAATCGATATATTCATCATATTTCACTCATTTGCTCTTATCGCTTTGCTAAGTTATTCTTCTTTAGGATAATTCGCATCTGGAATATCATATGCACTTCTCCAAACTTTTTTATTTGCAGTGAAATATGAAAAAATATTTCTTCTACGACTGCCTCTAGCCAGATTTCTAATAAAATCCCCTGAGAGTAAATAAAATTGCCATGAAAAGTTTCTCAAAAAAAGTTTGTCGTTCGGAGTCGACTTTAAACTGTAGATCCCGTCCCTCTACACATGTATAAAATTAACACACACAACATAAGTGGTGTGAGAAGCTAGGTCATAATCTGGCTGAAGGGTTTTAATGATCAATTATGTATGTGTATGAGATATAACCTTGAAGGAGAACATTAATAAGACTTATGTCTCCGTAGTCTAGTAGATAGTGTGTTGGCTTATTAGACGTAAAGCCAGGGTTCGAGCCCCAGGCCAAACATCAAAACAAAATACAAACAGTATTTTTCGGTGACTTCCTCTCAGCAGATTTCTGGCAAAAACTCTGAGAGTAAATAAAAATTGCCATGAAAAGTTACTCAAAAATCTGTTGTTCGGAGTATGTATGTAATTTATGTCTTAATTAAATTGAGACCATAATAATTATGATTTTTTCATTTTTCAGTTAAGGGTTATCTATTTTTCAAAAGTAAAATTGATTTTCATAAGCTTCAACTTTAGGGGGTTAATCGCGAAGTAACGCTTTTTTACGTAGTACCAATAGACCCTTTGTTTTTTATCGACATAATACGATAACTTTTCTCACCATCAAGCGTTTTAGAAAAAGAATTAAAGCTTCTGCACCAGTTTAAGCATGTCTTCGAACCCAAAGGCATGGCTAGGTTCTGTGTCAGTTGACCATTATAAAAGCTCTTTGTAACATAAAATACTTGGGTTCTAATATTTCTGTTGTTAAACCTGAAAGGCTACGGGTGCTCCATTAGAATAATTGAGGATGTTCTCATGTTCCTATCATCAAAGCCTATTTTTCTTTTTTTTCTTTTGCATTTATTTTTGTTTATATTATTTTATTATTTATTTGTTTAATTACTTTTTATTTATTTGTTATTTTATTATTTTTTTTTTTTATTTCTAATTCCTTTCTTATTTATTTTTTATTATTATTTTTTTTATATTTTTTTATTTTTTTCATTATTTTTAATTGTCTCATTTATTTTTATTTTTTATTCGGTTTTTTATTTTTCTCTTTATTTTATTATTTATATTATTTTACGCGAGTTTTTTTTCTCTCGTTTTTATTACTTTTTTTCGTTTTTTTTTTATTTTTTTCCTCCCTATTAGTCCTTTCATCGCTGTAGATTTTCAGTTTTCATTAAAATTTTTTCATCATAATTTTTTTAGTTTATTAATTATTATTGCAAATGTGTAATAATTCAGTTAAAAATAAAATTATTGTTTAAATAAAAAGTAGCTAAGAGGGTCAATGTTTACAACGTTGTCTGTGCGCCGATAATACCTGCAAATAATAACAACCATACCATAAAGCTTAAAAATATGAAAGGTGGAGTTTATTTTCTTCATATACACTCTCGCTTATTTAACGAAACTTTCTTTGGATTTAATAAAAATATTTGAAGACAACAAAAATAAGACAAAAAAAAAAATTTCACTTTACTATGCGTTTTTAATTTGGTTAACGCAGTTAAAAATAAAATTTTAAGTATTTTTATTTTTTACTTTATGGCGTTAAGTAGTCATAGACGTTAATAACACACACGTCAATTTTAAAGAACGCCATAAGAAAAGTGAATTTACCGTAAATAATTATGGAAAGGCAGAGAAAAACATTTGAGTCTTCTAATACTACAAGTATGTATGTGAATGTGTGCATGTGTGTTGTACTAAAAACAAAAACACGCATAGCTTTAATAAACATTACTTTCTTGTGTATTTGGTTATGTCTCTCTGTTGATTTTTTAACACCACATCAAACATAAGCAAAATTGTTTTGTTTTGTTTACATTTGACATGAAACACAAAAAATGTTGTTTTTTTCTTCTTTTCTTTTTTATTTATTCTCATTTGTGTATCATTTAAAATGTAAAATAGGTCTTGGGTCGCCTTGTTCTTTTTCTTAACAATCCAGAAAAACTATTTCGAAAATGTTCGTATAAGTGTTTCTTTTCTTTTTGGTATGAGTGTTGTTATTGTGAATATTTTCTCTCTCACCCAATGTCACAAAGTTAGAATGTTTTGCTTTTTGTTATAACAGTGTGGTCAAATTTCAACCATAACCATAACCTACTAAGGGCTGGACAGTTGCAGAGAACGTGTTCGACAATTTCCAACTCGTTTCCAATTCATTACCAAGTATACCGCTATGTCCCGGAACTCTGCATAGACGGATTCGATCTGGTCCAAAGGCACTTTGCACTCTCGAGCAAGCCGTGATTTACACGCAATAGCCCTTAAAGCAAAAGGTAGCTTAAAAGCATTTTTGAAATATTTGATGAGATATTTTACATTGATACTCGTCTGCATAACGGGAATTGCCGCACTTAAACTAGGTATTGAATATATGTTTAACATTATAGCACATGTACAGCAACCCGATGGACCACTCATACATTACTGGTCATAAAATATTCTATACATCGAGTAGCATTTCTTGTCCATTATGGTACTAGGATTGTCCTTTCGTACCATCGAAAATTTTTATATGGAAACAATTAATATATGTATTTGACGAGTTCGGTTTTGCTCAATAGAAATCGAATCGAATTTCTAAAATCGCTTGTCTTACAAAAACAAAACTAAGGGCCATAATAATGTAATAACAACTTGCCGTTAAACTTGGGTTTAGTTAAAGGTACCTTTAGCTAAAGGGAACTGTAAAGTTACCTTTAACTTATTTTCGTTATTACAACTTAAGCCTACTTTACACGGTCCCACAAGTAATATGATCTGTCAAAATTTTGTGTAGAAGAGTACGGATGTGATCGTCTAAACGTAATATGTAATGAAACCATCACACATTGAGAGAAAATACGGATGAAAAGTTTGACAGTCGTATGGCTCTCTTCAAAACAAGCAAGTCGCATTAGATCAGGTATGTATTTTTATGTAAACACATAGAAAAAAAGTGCAACAGCTGTTTTCATTTTACTTTGTTATTGTCTTATACCGATCATGTAAACGCAAAAAATATAAATCATACGACTTTTATTCTCTTTTTCGTCATACGGATGGAATTTCATTTTTCTTTTTCATTAGACTTTACGTACGTAAAGTATTACCGTGTGAAGTGGGCTTTACAGATAAAATTTTTCAAAAATATGGCAGTGCCGGAGCAATGTCGATAAAACTGTTCAATTATACAAGTTTTTTTTTTAACGCAGTGGCAACCGCGGGCTTCATTTTTGTTGTTGTATATGCTCATTTTGTTTAAATTTTTTTTTAAAATTCAAACATAAAGTGACCTTTAAATGTTAAAGGTAGGATGATCCTCCCTTTCGCTTAACGATCATAATAACGAAAAACAATTTATCTTCCCCCTTAAACTCCTCCCTTTAGTTAACGGCAAGTTGTAATAATGACCCTAAAACCTTAAAGTACTTCGCCACTAGTATTGTCTTTATGAATATTATTGTAGAATCGATTAAAAAAGATTTTCAATGACAAACTACATATTATGCACATCAGCATTTAAGTTCAGGGTTATACACAATTTTTTTTTTTTTATGTGTACATATTTATTTTCCAAATTAACCCAGCCGCGCACAGTAGCAAATCATCCCAAGATCATTGACACAAACCACAAAATGCATGCAGAAACGAACAGACAGACAGACACACAAACGAACTCGGCTACTAAACACAGGAAACAAATTTAACGACAGTGTGAAAAAAATTAAACAGTTGAACGAACAATTAGAAGAACATATAAGAGAAATAAATAAAATTATCCACATGATAATGATAATATACTATACTCCTGACTATGGATAAGCAGACATAGTGATTTAAAGCTTAAATGAGAATAAAGAAGCAGAGATGTTTATATGTCTATACAATACGATATTTACAAGAGCGTCAAGCAATTAACACTCTTGAATTTATTTATTGGGTGTATAGCAGTAGTAGAGGCATAACAGCCTAGCCAACCCAGTCGACCAGTCAGCCACTTAGTAGGAATTTTTTGTTAGTGTATTTGTTCTTTTTTGTTTTCATCATTATTGTTGTGTTTAGTTTATTGAAGAAGAATTGAATTGTCTGACATTTAATTTCTGTTTTGTTGATTGTTGTTGCTTTCAATTACAATTGACATGACAAACGTGTGCTGCTACTGCTGCTGCTATCGTTCATGTTGTTGACTTTACTTTTGTTAGTTTATTACGGAGGTCTATAAACCATGTCTTTCACAGATATAAAGTAGGTGGTGAATTCTCTGGAATTGTAATTCCTTTTATTTTATATTTTTTTTGAATAGTAGCTCCCACATTACATTTTATTTTAACAAGTAAAGTGAGAAATTTTTAGTAATTTCATGATTCAATAGTTTCGTTAAAAGTCTTGGAAAACCCAAACATAAAGTTTATAAATTTCATCGCACTTTTTAAATGAATTACTCTCTCGTGGATAGCCAGGTTTCCTTACGGTTGGGCGTTACTTAAGACCAGGGATATAGGCGTCGACACAAACACAAATACTCATCGACGAATATAAAAAAATGCATCTCATCGACCAAAACTGCATGTCATCGTCCGAATAAATACAAGTCATCGATTAAAAAATACAAGTCATCATTCTAAAATGCAAATCATCGGCCAAAAAATGCAAGTCATTGTCCAAAAATATTTAGGTCACCGAACAAAAATATGCAAGTCATCGACCACAAACTGCAAGTGATCGTCGAAAAAATGTCATGAACCAAATAGGTGTAAGTCACCGCTTAAAAAGAAGCAGGTTTTTAACGAAAAAAGCATGTCATCAATCAGAAAAAAGAAATGCAAGTCATCGTCCAAAAACTGCAAGTCATCTACCAAAAAAATGCAAGTCATCGGCCCAAAATATGTAAGTCATCAACCAAAAAGGTGCCAATCATCAACAAAAAAAAATGCAAGTCATCGGTCTAAAAAATGCAAGTCACGACCAAAGAAACGCAACTTGCGAAAAGTGCGACATATTGTTGGATCTATAATATATACAATGCATATTAACTCAATGAGAATCATTAAAATTTTAAAGTTCATTGCGCCATAATATTTTTCCTCATATACAGTTAGCTTCGTCGCCTATATCTTCCGTCCTAAGTAGAGCTCGACCCTAGGGAAAACTGTTTTGGAATCCTTGATATCATGCCTATCCAGCCCACTTTCCCCACAAGTCCATTTTTTATTCGATTTTGACCGATTTATATAGAGCACTTTTTTTTTGCTAATTTGACAAGCGTTTAGCTTCCTCGCCTATATTTCCGGTACCAATTAATGCCCGACCGTAAGGAAACCTCTCTTGGAATCCTTGATACACACTCATTGTTTTATTAGGGATACCTTAGACTACAATTCGTATAAAGTGGGATGCTTGCAGCAAGTCCCCATGGCGGTGTTTTGTATCTTTTGTTAAACACTTAACATTGTCGTGGTAACTCTTATTATTGGCTCCCTTAAAATTTTTGTTTTTTGTGTTTGCTAGTTAAATTCGATTTTATCTACACACACATGGAAGACTGATACTTTGGCGTGTTGAGTGTCAGGAATTCTGTGGAAGTTTATCTTTCGGGTGCAAACTTTATGCCTACTCCCTAGACTACCTTGGTAGACTCTTGTTGTAGTTATTTTCGTTAGTCTAATAAGGGTTCTTGGTCACAAGGATATCTCGGATAATGAACTTGCCCAGAACGGGACTATCGTTATTACGTATAACATCGATCACAATAATCGTTAAACTTTAAGGCTGGTCAAGCAGTCATGCATCATTTCTTGTGGTGGAAATGTCCTCAAGTGAGCTTTGATGTACCAAAACCTTCACTTAATATCCTCTTCGAATCAGAATTTAAAAAAAAACTTCCATTACACAATTTTCGCAATTATACGTTACATGTTTAGAAATGATAAATACGGCAACACTGATTGTAAAGCACTCCTTTCTGGAAATAACGGAGTGTAAGATTTGTCCAACAAAACAATTTTCTGAAACATCATCAAAATTCATTATACGCCATCAGTTTTGGCTTAAGCTGGCAACACTGTATTATTTTATACACAAACAAATTGAAGCAGCATCACTGTTAGTCATGTGCTTCTGTTTTATATTAAAAATATTTCCTATGCCATATATGTACGTATGTGCATACAAAACAAAGCTTAAGTGTGTGTTTATGTATGGCATGTGTGACTGTTCATTTTCTTATGAAAGAAAAGGGGAAAAAATTAAAAACAAAACAAAAATAAAAATTTCACTAACAAGTTGCTGATGGATATTTAACATACCAAAAGAAAATTGTTATTAATTTACATACAAAGATCAACAACTTAAATGAAAAACAAAAACAAAAACAGAAACAAATATGTATAAATACTGTTACAGTAGTAGTAACCTTAATAAGCGCTATTATAATAAATCAGCATCACATATAATTTTACTTTTCCAACCATTAAACATTTTTTGCTTTCTTCTTATTTTTTATGGGTCAAATTTTTTTTTGACATATTCTTTAAAATAAACATACAAATTTGTAATTAAAGTTTTGAAAGTATTTAAAATTAACGGAAAAGAAAACGGAAACATACATATGGTAGGGAATTTATGTATGTATGTATGTTAATAAGGTGGAACTAATTTATGTTCTAAAAGAGTTTCGTACATTGTTAGAGATCAGCGATGCCAACTGAAGGTTTAAATAAAGTGCGTACATATTATGTTCAAAACTAAAACTTTTAAAGCTTTAGAACGTACTGGAAAATGAAAAGGACATGAAGATAGAGGCACTTTCTTATTTTTTTTATTCTATTCTCCAGTTTGTGTTTGCAAAAGTTTTTTGTTGTAAAAGAATTGAGTTTGAAGTAACGTAGAGAAGTCGCCGTGGTCTAGTAGGTAGTGTGTTGGCTTCTTAGACGTAAAGCTAGGGTTCGAGCCCCAGGCCAGACATCAAGACAAAATACAAAAAGTATTTCTTCGGCGACTTCCTCTCAGCAGATTTCTGGCAAAAACTCTGAGAGTAAATAAAATTGCCCTGAAGAAGTTTCTCAAAAATCTGTCGTTCGGAGTCAACTTTAAACTGTAGGTCCCACCACTCATGTATACAAATTAACACACAACATAAGTGGTGTGAGAAACTATGACGTTGTACAATGGGTCAGTTCGACCTCCGGGTACTGTAGTTGTCTTAATTGACAAGTACACGTCCTCTAACCTAACCTAACCTAACCTAACCTAGCGTAGAGAAATGGGAGAGGAAGTTGTGAATTGTTTGTAATTTTTCATGCAAGTCTATATTCATCGAAAGCACAAATGATGATCTAGCTCTGCCTATGAGTGTCTGAAGTGGTGGGGATTTCTTAATAAAAGCCTTATTACAACTAAGCTGGAAAGAATGCACAGGACAAAGTGTATAAGTGGCACTAATGCTTGTTGAGCTTATTCCAATAAGTGACCATATGGTCATTCTGTTCTTACTGCTCCATGATCTCTACAATTTATCGCTTTCGAATGTCTTGGGTTTCTGGAACAATCATTTAGTGGTTATAGCAGCATTTAGCCACCTTTTCCTTCGGTTCTGGTAGAATTGGGCATGGACCATGCATGGGCCAAACCATCCTCCAGAAGAATGGAGAGATATCTATGTGTTGTAGTGTATAAGCCTTCATAGACGGAACCATTATGACATCCTGGTGTTTTATCCGCATTTTACAATATTGCAGCATCCACTACATTGCTAAAGACCTCAACAGTTTTTAGGGGCAAGTGCTTAGGCAACAGGTTTCTGCCGGCAAGATTTGAATTTTCAGTGATAGTCAAACTTCTATCAGAAAACTGCCATTGCCTAATAGCAACTGCATCTTAGTACTTCGATATAAGAAGGTGATGTAGCTTCTAGTGGTACGAGATATCAAGTTGCTAGAAGGGCTTCCATTAAAATAGACTGTCTTCAAGGATTAAATATGCAGATTTTTGCATGGGAAAGACCAGAATAGATGAAGCTCCATCTTGCTCTATGCTGTCTCGAAAACTGTATAGCCAATGTGCCAATGTGTGGCAACGGTGGTAGGTACCATACAGAGGTACCATGCAGACATAATTGAAAAACCAAGCAAACCTAAAAATAGCAAAATACTGTCGATAAAAACGGTTACATTTGTAACACAATTACTTCAATAACCCAGTATACATAAAAAAATAAAATGTTTTCCCTGTGCTGTCAATAATTTCCTTTTAAACCATAGGTTTTTTTCATTTCCTTCGAAGTTTTTCTTATTACTTGTTATAGCGATTTTTGCCAAGTGCGCAAATTGTAATCTTAACACACTTGTCAAACACTTACCCTTGGCAAGTAAACTTTTTGATTTCTTTCTAAGAGACGTCTTTTTACGGCATCGACATCCCCCTTTGCACTGATTAACGTCATCCCTGAAAAATAAGAACGAGTGCAATACACTACTTCCACTTCGTTTATAATAATTAAGAGCTGAACTGTAAGCAAAAAGGAAATGAGATAAAAATGTTATGAAATCTTATTGAAAAACGAAAGAAAAAAAACGTCTGCAGTTCTAGACAGACTGCAATGCTCAAGGCCAAAAACTCTTCAAGTGAATATTACTTCAGACTATCCAGCCAACAACCAACCACTCTTTACAATTGCATGTTTCACCCACTCACCCACCACCAGCTTAAACACTTTGGGTTGATTTTCTTCTCTAAAGATTATTTCTATTCCTGCTTCTGCTCCTGTTCCTTATAACTTGACATCTTTAGTTTGAAAAAAAAAAGGTTTTTTCCTTTAAATTTCATACAAAATCTAATTTTTTTGGTTTGCTTTACTTTGTATAACCGATACGTCGTGTGTCTGGACCACACCCTATCGCAATCATCGATTTTCTTCTCTTTTTTTAATACTATTTTTATTCTATACACAATAATCACGATAACAACAACAACACAGGCAATAATATCGTAATACTTGTCTATACTTACTCACGTGGCTTTTGTTTGTTTTAGAAGTTTTTAATACTCAAACACAGGCATTTACTCTCTGCGAGCAAAAAAAAAGAAAAAAAAAAACAATAAATAAACGCTTGTACTTGTGGCCATAAGCCATATCATAAGCAGAAATAGCAAAAATGGTTTATTCCAGACCGGTAAGTTTATTCTTTATTCTGTTACTCCCTAGGGAATCTTAAAAAATACTTGTACGTGGGCCTATTGATATGTCTGCACGGAAATATTGCTTTTTTTGGACAACAGTTGAGTAAATAATACGATTTTAAGTACATAATCTTTCAAAGTGGAAATAGTGTTAGTTCAGTGATGCCAAATTAATGCATTTTATAGCTTAAAAAAACTCATTTTTTAGAATAAAGAAGGTGGTGAAAGCGCGGAAGAGAGTGATAGACAAAGAGAGAGAGAGAGAGAGAGAAAGAGATGAGATGAATAGTGATTATGAACATTCGAATTACAAGAAACAGAACTAAATGTTCATGCAAATAATAACGCTAAAATAAGAAATATCTCTATAATGATTTATTCGATTCACTGATCAATCGATCAGGATTGTAAGTAATTTAAGAGAGAGAGAGAGACGAATGGAACACAATAATATGCTATTATAGCAAATAAGTCTCTTATGTCGTAAAAACACAATTCGTTGTGGTCGATTATGAACACTTTTGACCTTATCTAAACGCATGGAAGAGGACTCTAAACGGATTTCAGGAAACAGTCCATACATTAGAGTTCTGGTTGTTTTTCTTTTGAAACGTCCATACTAGGGAATTTGGATTAATTGAAGTAAACTTCTTTCGGCACATGAAAAAATATATTTTGGATCAAGCAAACATTGCTCTTGCTCAGAATATTATAATTTTTTTCAGGTTTTTTTTTGAATTCATTTTTAATTTTTTTTTTGGTAAAATTTATCTTAGTTTTTTTTTGCTAATATAATATTATTTTTTATTTGGTTATTTAAATTTGTTAAAAAAAATTGTCCTTTTTGTTTATTAAAATAATATTCCGATTTATTAAATGTTTTCTTTAAATTTTGTTTATTTAAAATTTTGTTTTCATTGATAAATATTTTTCTTCATTTATTTATATATTTTTTGTTTTTACATTTAATTTTTTTTATTTTTTTAATATTTTTTTTAAAAAAACTTTTTTCTTTTAATTTTTGAAAAAAACTTTTTTCTTTTAATTTTTGAAAAATTTATTCTTAAAATTTTCTTAAAAAATTGCGGCTTATTTGTATTTGTTAAGTTTTTAATTTTTTATTTCTGTTTTTTATAGTATGAGTTTTTATTATTTCATTATTTTTTATTTTATATAATGTTATTTTTTTATTTTGTAATTTATTTTTATATATTTTTTATTTTATTTGAAACTTTTTTATATTTTTAATTTTATTTTTTTTTATATATTTTTAATTTATTTTTTTATTTATTGTATTTCTAATTTTATTTTTTTTTTATTTATTTTTATTTTATTTTTTATTTATTTATATTTAATTTTTTTATTTTTTATGTAATTTTAATTTATTTAATTTTTTATTTATTTATATTTTTTTATATTTTTTATATAAATTTATTTTTTATTTTATAATTTATTTTTATATATTTTTTATTTTAATTGAAACTTTTTAAAATTTTTAATTTAATTTTTTTATTTATTTTTTATTTATTTATATTTATTTATATTTATTTTTTTTATTTTTTATGTAATTTTATTTTTTATTTCTTTAATTTTTATGTACATTTATTTTTTATTTATTTTAATTTTTAATTTTTTTATTTGTTATAATTCATTTTAAGTATGTTTTTTAATTCGTAATTAGTATTGGAACAAATAGTATTGGAAACAATGCTACCACCTTTAACACTATTAGGTTAATAAAAGTTTATTTAATGCATTTTTACCTTATTTAATTATTTCTACCTTATGCAATTGTTTTTATTTCTTTATTTTTCATTTTAATTATAAAATTTAATTTTCTTGAAATTTTTTAAAATACTTTCCACTAAATTTTTTAAAATATATTTAAAACACTTGCCTCTATTTTTTTATTTTTATTTTTTTATTATTATTTTCTTAATTAATTTTATTTTTATATTTTATATTATTATTATGCGTTACTATTATATGTTTTAAATTTTTTTGATTTTCTAGGTTAGGTTAGGTTAGGTTGGAGGACGTGTACTTGTCAATTAAGACAAGTACATTACCCGGAGGTCGAATTGAACCATTGTACAAGGTCCTAGTTTCTCACACCACTTATGTTGTGTGTGTTAATTTTATACATGAGTGGTGGGACCTACAGTTTAAACTCCACTCCGAACGACAGATTTTTGAGAATCTTTTCATGACGGCATCTGATGATCACGGTTTTTGGAAAATGAATTGAAGTTCGTTTGGATCCGTTATCTATCCATGGCGACAATCTATGTAGGATTGGTATTTAAAGGGCGTGATTATGAATCAATGCATATCAGGTTTTTCATCGCAATTTTATTTACTCAGAGTTTTTGCCAGAAATCTGCTGAGAGGAAGTCGCCGAAGAAATACTTTTTGTATTTTGTCTTGATGTCTGGCCTGGGGCTCGAACCCTAGCTTTACGTCTAATAAGCCAATACAGTACCTACTAGACTACGGCGACTTCTTTAATTTTCTATAATATTTTTAATTTATTTTTTTTTCCCAATTTTGTTTTTAAATTGCAACTACTTTCCAATTCCACCACCCGGTTATTTCTTATTTGATTTTGAATTGAATTTTAGTACTTATGTAAGTAGTAGTCTTGCATATCGATTTTCAATTTTTAATACCTCCTGGGATTTGAATGCAATTTATTAAAAGCATAAAAAGTATTTCCTCAACTTCTTATTTTATTTTAACTAAGCATGTATACACATATATACATTGTACAGTATATCGAAACATTTACTTACGGATAATTTAATTGTCTTCATGGATAATTGAGTTAAATTTTGCATATACACTACGTTCTCGTATTTCCAGGTTATAAGGAGCAATGACTTGAAATTACTTGGATTTCCTTTCATGTTCTTTAGTAATTTTGAAGAGCTAGAAAAGGAAATCACGAAAGCCTTATAAATGACTTAGAAGCAGCCACCACGTATCTATACATACACACACGAATTTATTGTAAGATATTAAAAATAAATGAATTAAATATTTAAAATATTTAAAAAAATTGTCTGGCTGCCTGATTGATTAATCAACTGCTGGCTGCCTGCCTGTATTACTCATTTCTTTTTTAAATTGCGTTTTCATTTTCCTTGCCCTTCTTTTTAATATAATTTTATAAAGAAATTCCTTTTTGTTTGTCTCTTCATCATTTCAATTATGATTCCAGTCACTGGCATACATTTTACTATTATTATGGCCATTTTACCTTCAACCAATTTGTGCAAAGTGAATAATAAATTATTGTACAATCGTATGAAATAATTTTATTTTTAAACTTGTTGCAAACGTTTAATGACACATTGAAACAAAAACAAAATTTGTACTTAGTATTGTAATAATATTCCTGTCATTGAAAGAATGCATTCAAATTGATGATATTATAACAATTTTATGTTTTGTTTTATATTATTTTGAGTTTTTTTTGTATTCTTTATATTTTTAATACATATATTAAAAGCATTGCATATTTTGCAATAAAAAAATTCGAGTTGAATTTAATTTTTAAACTTATTTTTATATTTTCTTTCTAAGGATTTCAACACCAAAATGTACTTTTAAACTTGAAACATTGCAGTTTTACATTTTTTTTATTAAATATGGCAACACTTTTCAAACAGTAACAGTAACCTACGCTATAAACACATTCAAGGCAACAGGCTACGGACATTTATTGGACCCTGTTAAAAAATAATGACAAACAGCCTACCTTTCCAAAGGCCTTCTTTATAATGCTTAATGGACTTTCATATAAATTAACGCCCTGCCACTCTGACATAATATTGCCTGTGATTAATATTCTGTCTGACTATTCCCGCACTATACCTCATCTGAACTCAGTCTTAACATCTTTCGCATTAGAATTC
Organism: Sarcophaga variegata; assembly: GCA_932273835.1. Classification (NCBI taxonomy): domain Eukaryota; kingdom Metazoa; phylum Arthropoda; class Insecta; order Diptera; family Sarcophagidae; genus Sarcophaga; species Sarcophaga variegata. The sequence continues at coordinate 19,144,698 of OW026362.1, read as the reverse complement.
TGATCCTTGGTAAATTGTTTCAACTTTTAACATATCGATCCTCTCTGATATATATATGTTCCTCTTACTACTCTAGGAAGCATAGGGCCTCTCCTCAATTAGAAAATTTAGATCTATTTAGGTGACAATCTTGATAATTTCTGGTCACGCTGATACCCCGGTTAATCGCATGGTTGATGAACTTGTTAGGGAAGTTATCCTCGTACCGAATGCTTACCTTTAGCTCATTGTTTCTTGATAGTCTTCTTCTTCATTTGACTTTAAACAAAGAGTATGGATATAAAGAATACGCATCATGTAGAAGTAAAATTACTTATGGCGGGTCGTAACATTACGACCCGCTCTCATCAAATTCATTTCTAGATGAGAGGGAGGAAGACAGAAGGAAAATAAACACAAACAAAGAGCGTAACAATGTGTCGCTCTCATTGTACGTATGTACATGTGTATGTATTCTTGCGTTTTGTGATTTAGTTGTCGATCAGACTGCGACAAGAACACATGTTTCGTGGATGTTTTATCATTTTATTTCAGAATAACACTCGACGAATATTTTGTGTTAAAAATGTTCTGTCATTAGCTGGGCGTATTTCATTTTTTATTTTGTCTCATAGTATAATTTTTTTTAAATGCTTTGGAATGCTCGTTTTTTTTTCTTTTAATAAAAAATGGTTTTTTTATTCTTTTTATTTTTTTAAAAAACATGGCCTAATTTTTAAGCCAAAGATGGATAGCTTTATGTTCTTTTAATAATAAAATCGATGTTTTATTTTATTTTTATTTATCCAAAATTATTAAGCGAAAGATAGATAGCCGTATGTTGATGAAATAAAAATAAAAATAGCATATATTACTAACACTTTTATATGGCTGTAAATAAATAAATTCTCTCAACTTATTTTCTCTCTCTTACTCACAAATCCATAACCAAAGGCATGTGTTAACCTAGAGGAAAATTGTTAGTAATAATTTCAAGTCTACTTATTAACCCAATGATATGTATATGTGATCGGAAAATATAGAAAAATTGTACTGCACTAAATCCCTAAAGACACCGTATTTAACTTGGCAAGTATTCTTCCAAAAATCGAAATCATTTCTCATTGACATTAGTGAAGACTACTGTGATATTTCTTTGGGCGTATAATTGAAGTCTGAAAAAAGCGACATGAACCTTCTTCTTTAAAAGCTGACAAGTTTTTTACGCTCTTTTTAACGAACATTCTTGATGTTCGTGTCCTATGTGTGTAAAAAGCCGAAGATGTTCTTCCCCTGAGGGACATTGGTTTTTAACACTAGAAAAATAAATAAAAAGTGGTCAAACAACAAAAACGCACGATGAGAACAACACATTGTTACGCTCTTGGTTTCTGTAACCTTCCCTTCTATCTTTCCCCCCGCGTCGGGAAATATTTTTGAAAAATATTCCAAAAAATTTTAAAATGCGCATTCTTTATACTTTATTTTCTTTGCTTTAAAGCTGAGTTCCACACTGATTCTAAGAGAGTAGAGCTTTAGGGCATGAGTTGTTGGTTACCCTCTAGCACATCGCTTCAAGTGGCAATAAACGAACAAAACGAAGTTTTGATGTTGATGGTCAAGACGGGTCATCGGGATGTGCTGGCACATCGCTTCAAGTGGCATCGAAACAATTTTCGAGTGTTTATTGATTTAGCAAAACTGTTACAGCCTTCTATCCTATTCAATATGGCAACACTGTAGTCATTTTACACTGCTACTGTTACAATGTTTAACTTGTTGAAATGGTGCCAGATTATTAAAACAGTGTATTGAAATACTTAAACCTTTCAGTTTTTTTTTTTTTTTAATATATGTTTTCTTAATTTTCTCAAATATGTTTTTATTTTCTCTTGTAAAGTATTTTTAATATTTTTTTCTTCTTTTTTTTCTCTTTCTAGGTAAGCATTTTATATTATATTCTGGATAAATTTCGTAAGTTTTCATATCAAATCAAATATTTAATGTCATAGATTTTCGTGGGTGAAAATGTAAAGAGGAAAATAAAATCCAAACAAATGAAATAGTAGGTAAGGTGGCGAAGGCCCCTTAAAGGAAGAGGTACCACTTAATGAAATAGTAACTCACAATAGAATTGTTATATTGTTTTTATTTTATTATAAAAAAATCCTACAATTATTCGTTTTTAGAAAACATATTTCAAATATTTAAAGAGTTAAATGCAATTGAAAAAGAAAAATGTTATAGGAAAAGTGTGTTTTATTTGTGAAAAATCCATTATTTTATACAGCATTCCATTTATATTTGGTTACACACATACCATATTTAAATTAATTATTAAAATGTGATTCACTTATTGGCTATTTCAAGACTTTTATGGCAGCTTTTGTTAGCTTGTTATTGTAAGCTTTTTTCTCTTCTTCGTCTATGACACATAAACTATTTCAAAGAATTATAAATTTATTGAATTTTTTGTACAGAGCCTGGTATATATAGTCACCTTTATATAAAGATTAAATTTCATTTAATTTGTTATCAATACCAGATAAAAAAAACTCTTTAAATTAGTTTGTTTGTATTTTTTTTTATTTATTTGAAGTTTTTTTTATCTATTAGTAGACCTTAAAATAAGCTTATGGCTGTCAGATAACAAAATGATAATTTTCATTTAAAAGTATTTAAACATTTCAAAAAATATTACAAATAAATCAATTTGTTACCTAATATTGCAACTATGCACGAATAATAATTCTGTAAAGTTGGCAACATAGCATATTGCCTTTAAAAGATTCTACGTGTTATGACGTAGTAAAGTTAATGTAGCGGTTTTGTTTTGCTCAAAAGCTCTATAATTTTAAGAGCAATTTAGTTTTTCTATTTTTAATGTAAGCCCTCGTATGTATTGCTTGCTTTATTTTATTTTTATATTTGCAAACGTTACTTTTTCTTATAATTTATTTCCTTATTTACCACATAGTTCAAGTCATACATACAACATTTTTTTTTATTAATATTTACTACGGTTTATCAATAAAACCCCATCAATCAAAGTTGTTTAAAAAAAAGAAACATGATCTTGAAATTTTCAGTTGAAAAATCACAAATAAGTAGGTTTCCTAGATAATGAGCATAATAATGTACGTAATTTAATGTTATTATGGCATAATTTATATTAAGAAATAAATTATTTCAATAATAAAAATAAAAGGGAATGTTTTCCATGCAGACTTGGCTTTAAATTTTTAAGGTTTTTAATTATTTTCCATGGAACTTTTCACCAACTTTTCGGGCAATAAATGAATTCCAATCCAAGGTTATACTCAAGACAATTCTCTTGCTCAGCAATTTTATATTACACAAGGCATTACTTACGCCAGTAGTCTAGTAGGTAGACGTGAGATCACGGTTCAAACCCCAGGTCAGACATCTCCAAAAAAGCGAAATATGAAAAAATATTTCTTCGACGACTGCTTCTCAGCAGATTTTTGAAAAAACTCTGAGAGTAAATAAAAAATTGCCATGAAAAATTACTCAAAAATCTGTCATCCGGAGTCGACTTAAAACTGTAGGGCCCGCCCCTCATGTATAAAATTAACACAAATAACATAAGTGGTGGCGTGAGAAGCTAGGCCGTAATCCCGAGTGGAGGGTTGTAATGACCAATTATGTACGTATGTATGTATGTATTACTTACGACAATTCTCTTAATATGTAGGCCTTTAAAGTCCAATTCGAGTATGGATTACCAAATACAGCAGCATTATTTTTAACAACAAGCTGCGCTTAAATATAACCTTTTAGAGCTGGTGATGAAAATGTCGATTGCTTTCTATTCGTACAAGAATACCAAGGAACTTATAATTTAGCAAATATCGCCATGCATATGTATCTGTTCTGCCTTAAAATTCTCGTTATTGAAAACTACAAATGCCTGTAACTGTCGTTCGGGTCTTAATGAGATGGCTGAACAGTTTAATACTCGGATCATAGAAATCCGGAGCCCGTGAAGATACAGCACAGATGACACATCGCAACAGATTATCGATAGTAAATGTTTTTAAAACCATAGGTATGCTTGCGCTCTCCTGTATATTTAGGGCCATTATTACAACTTGCCGTTAACTAAAGGGAGGATGTTAACGGGCAGATAAATTGTTTTTCGTTATTATGAGTACCCAATAAGATAGAAGTGATCGTTAAGCTAAAGGGAGGATCATCCTACCTTTAACATTTAAAGGTCCCTTTATGTTTGAACTTGCCATATTGTATATTATTTTCATTATGGCAACTTCAAATTTAAACAAAATGAGCATATACAACAAAAAAACGAAGCCCGCGGTTGCCAGTGCGTTAAAAAAACTTGTATAATTGAGCAGTTTTATCGACATTGCTCCGGCACTGCCATATTTTCGAAAAATTTTATCTGTAAGTTGTAATAACGAAAATAAGTTAAAGGTAACTACTTTACAGTTCCCTTTAGCTAAAGGTAACTTTAACTAAACCCAAGTTTAGGGGCAAGTTGTAATAATGGCCCTTAAACTTCAATGAGACACTACTCAATGTGCCAATAATAAGTAGGAGTCTAGGAGCAACTGCTCGATAGTCAATGGCCTTAAATAGACAGTAAATGCACGCATTTTTTGATGAGAAAGAATAGGGGGTTGAGAACCTTTCTAGTGTCAATGGATATTACATTGCATTTAGCCGCAGAATATTATGACTAATAGTCGTTGCAGTGCAGTAGATAGTGTGCTAGCTTACTAGACGAGAGCTTGTGTATTCAGAATTCAGTTCTGACATCTAGAACGAACGCAACGAAATATAAAAAAAATATTTTTTCGACAAGTTCTTCTCTGAGGATCAATAAATTTTTCAGAAAAACTTCCCAAATCTATCGTTCGAGGTCTAGTTTAACCTGTAGATCTTGTCAATCATGTATAAAATTAACACACGCAAAACAGGAGTGGTGTGAGAGAAATGAGGTTTTTACCTAAGGGTTGTTATGACCATTAACACTAGATTTACGGATGTAGATTATCTACCTATTTTTACTGAAGTGAGCCAATTTGACTCATACAAGAAAATTTATGTTTTTCCGAAAAAAATAGTTCCAAATCAATTTAAATGAAATGTTTATTTTTAAAAAAATTCATGGAAAGCATTTTTTACTTATAGACTCCTTTTTTGAAACACATTTTCCGCAAACATTTCTATTACACGTAGTACAATAGTTTGCATATCTGTGTCTTTTGCATGATTGTTGAACTTGACAATTCTTCCGTTCGTCAGTAGCATGGATTTCTGTCATTGGAATGGAAGTGTCCTCGATTTCTTCTTTATATTTACGTCTTAGCTCTTCAGCCAAATAGAAAATAAAATCTTTTCGTGAAATATTTACTTGAGTCGTCTCTTTATACAGAATACAAGCATGGATGGCTGCTAAAACTAAAATGTTGTAGAAAACTTCTAGAGGTCATCTGCGTGAACTTGCTTTAACGCTATACTTTCGCTATGATTTGATATATGCCATCATACCTTCGTCAATTATCAAATTGAATACGCTACTTGGCGAACCAAGCATAATATACCTTTTAGCATAGGCAGTTGGACCAGAAACGTCTTTGAATATGGTACAAATCGGTGATCTGCCTACGTTTCTGCCTTCGTTCAATGTTTCCCATAAAGTGCCATCAGCAGCTTTTTCGGCTAAAATTTCTTTATCAGAAGATATATCGATAGCGTCTAAATCATATTCGGTTGCAGAATCAGAAAAAACCCTGGCCCTTTTTTTGTTAGAAGCTATATAACAAAGATCTTCATCTTCACTGCTTGAAGATTCAATATTATTGACTTCCTCTTCTAATTCAATTTCGTTATGCCGTTGGTCTACATCAGTTGTATCCGATTAATTATCTGATTGGTCTCTCTTTATTTTTAGTTTTTTCAACAGAAGACAATTTTTCTGATTTTTTCCCATAAATAAACGGCTCACATGCGGTGAATAAATCGAAATGATGACAGAAGTGGGTCATAATGTATCGAAAACAAGTAACAATCAGAGAAACAAAATCACAGGCTTCTTGACTGCTGCCCAGGCTGTTAAACTATTAAACCATTCTACGAGTCAAATTGACTCACAGTCGTGAAAATAGGTATACCACATTCGATAATGCGAAATGAAGGGGTCTATGGGGAAGAGGAAAGAACGTTTACGCATCTTTCATTACTTAACTAAAAACCAACGTATGATTTTAAAAAGTAATATTAAAGTTTTCTATATATATAATGATCAAATTTTCAATGAGTCAAATTGGCTCGGTCCGTAAATCTAGTGTTAAGTATATTACGACTACTTTCGTAGATGTGGTGTTGATAGTGAAAAGGACAATATAGAACCCAACCAATGCCATAGTTTAGGCCTTGCTGCAACTGGTCTAGCGACAGTGGTCTATATTTCGAGAATCTATTTGGAAAGTCTCACGGTATCACGATAGAACAGACTTAACCGAAAGGTCAAAGTATCAAATAGAATGATAAAATATTAAAGTTAGAGTACATACATACAGTGAGCGTCAAAAGTGAGTAAACACCACTACAATAATTCATTTTCTTAGGATAGCGCGAAAAGTAAATGAGACTAGTCGAATAAATTTGCAAAAATAAAAACCTTTTTTTTATTACTTATAGAATGTTAAAACAAAAACAACAATTCATGATAAAGGAACTTTTTTTTATACTTAAGAACAAAACTGTTTTATACTTAAGAACAAAAGTGTTGACTCACTTATGGCGTTCAGTGTATGTAGATTAAATGTTTAATGCTAATTTGCGCATATGTACATTTAAAGGTCGTTTGAGATTTCAAAAGATCATAAATTTTTATTTCGAAGTACATATATAATGCAATAAAACAATTGTAATTATTTGAAAATTGAACCGTTTTTTACAACAAAAATTCTATACACACAAATAAAAACAACAAATATAAAATAAATAAAAAATCTAACAATAGTTATTTTACTTTGATTTTAATAAATTAAAAATGATTGCAGCTGCAAATACTTTGCATTGTTATTTCTACATACATTTACATACTATGTATGTATGTCTGTACATAGATAATAATGTTAAAGCATTAATGCATATATGTTTGCATGTATGTACTTTAAATTGCATATAAATTACTTGTTATATACAATCTACAGTGTTGTATTGTATCCGCTTTAATTAAATAACATTAATTTTATGTTATGACATGGCTTTCTGTAATACATACATATGTACATACATATGATATAATAAAAATTTACATGCACTCACTCATATATTTTAAATAACAAGAAAATATTAAAAAGGAAAAGTAAACAATATTTTAAATTGCTAAGGAAAAAAGTCTAAAAGGGAAAGAAAAACCCAGGTTTAGTTAGTATAATCCATTTAAAATTTAACATATAATCTGGCAACTTTGTTTTCCATATATAACGTACGTGAACATGTTGTAAATGTGTTAGAGATGACAGTAGCTACAACTCTTAGGGTCATTGTTACAACTTGCCGTTAAAGTTGGGATTAGTTAAAGTTAACTTTAGCTAAAGTGAACTTTAAAGTCAACTTTAACTTCTTTTCATTATTACAACCTAATGATAAATTAAAGTTAACTTTTTCAAAAATATGGCAGTGCCAAAGCAATGTCGATAACACTTCTCAATTAAACAAGTTGTTTTTAAACGCAGTGGCAATGACGGGCTTCGTTTTTTGTTGTATACGCTCATTTTGTTTATATTTGAAGTTGCAATCTTGAAAATAATATATAATATGGCAAGTTCAAGCATAAACGTAACTTTAAAAGTTAAAGGTAGGATGATTCTCCCTTTAGCTTAACGCTCACTTCTATCTTATTGTTCACTTATAATAATGAAAAACAATTTATATGCCCTTCAAAATCTCCCTTTAATTAATGACAAGTTGTAATAATGGCCCTTACTTTAGTAAAGGACTAGAATGCTATTTCCTTTGAAATGCTACGCATCCATCACAATTCTAGAGGCTGGATATGTAACTTGGACTAATTCTATGCTAATTCTTCCTGTAAAGCAACAGCTACAAAGGTTAAATGTAGGGCAGTGCCTTTATTTTATGAGCTTCTAGGAGCTTTTCATTCTACGACAATTCCTATAAATAACTCCAAAATTGAAGTAAGGACAGTAGGTGGATGTGTTTACATTGCAGTGACATTAATGTGACGCATATTGTGCAGTATTGCAATTTAAATTATAAATTTATAGGACTTCAACTGCAATTTAAGGGATATTTCATGTCTTGCTAAGCTTTGTACTCTTTAATCACCCTTTTAAGAGTGGCTTTTATTAATAAAACATGTCTGTAGATGTGTATGTATGTGTGTGTGTGCCATATGTTTGCCATAAATTCTTTCTCTTCATTGTTCTGCATCATAAAATTTGCAAAAAAAAAAAAATGACTTGTATGGTGGCACTTGCCTGTAAAAGAGATTTCGAATTTTACCCCTATTTTTTGAAATGCAATTTTTATGTGACCGGGCTTGTTGGCGATGTGCCTTATAATAAATTGCAATAAATTTTATTTAATCATGTTGACATTTGTAACAAAATTAGATGCTTTAGTTAGTAATCCTATTAAATCCTCTTATGCGGTCGGTTTTTTCTTTTTGGAAGCTGAAAATCAATTTAACCCACTGTTTTATTAAAAGGTTAGACATTTTATTTTTAATAAGTCTACATGTAGGCGGCAATATGTAATAATTAAAGAAAGAATCTTTTTTCCATTAAAATATTCTTTAAAAATAATTTTCAGAATTCTCTTACGTCAGCAATCTCCACCTTTGACAGTTTTCATAGATTAAGTGTCAATTTGTATGTGATTTTAAACTCCAAGTTCTGACGCTCAAGTGTGGTTTTATTCCAAATTTAAATATTACTGTCATCACATACTTGTGTATGTACATCTTAACATAGAATACAACAAAGAAAACCGATTACATCCTTTGCATTTTGAAAGGCCAAAGGAATATATCATCTTATTGTGCCATACAGCACACCCACGTACTACGTATTGCAACAAACAAAGGAATTTTATTTGAATATCAAAACAACCCACAACAGTCATTATAAAATATCCCACATTGCATTACACCACCCAACTTTATTTGCCTACTCTTGTACTCTTCCTTTTCTCTCTCTCTCTCTCTCTCTTTTGTGCTTACTTTCACCCTCTCTCTTTTCTACAATGATGACTCACCATTATTTTAATGGGAAATAAATTCAGTTGTCCAGAGATGCATATGACTCATACGTACATATACGTAACGGGAGTAAATATTGGGTTTTTGTGGGTGTTGCCAACATCCCTTAACAATTGCAGTGGAAAAAGTATATGAATTTGATATTAAAGTACAATAAAATATAATTTGATGTTGAATTTAAGTACGGAATTTAAAAAAGCTTAAAATACTATACATTTTTTAAATATTAGTTTTTGCTTTTTAATAATTGCAATGTATGTACATATATACAGATATAATGAATTCTTTTCCATCGGCGGAGTTCCATCATTTTGCAGTTTTCATAAAAGCTACATACTACAGGTCACCTAGCTTCATAGATTTTATGGTTAACAGCACTTCACTGCGAGCAGATATTCGTTATTCCCTAAGAAGTAAAATATCAGTTTATATATTATATATGTTCTTGCCTCTGATTACACAAACCCTCTCCAAGTACATATATGTTGGGGCACCACTTTTTTGGCCGCCTAGTGGGAGGGACAGAATATTCGTAAGATGTACCTTAAATGTCTATTTGCCTTCAGCCATGAAGAATAATTATTACCACAATAGTAGCTCGTGTGTTGGCTTATTAGACGTGAGGCAACGGTTGAAATCCCAGGTCAGACATCTCGTACATAACGAAATATGAAAAAATATTTCTTCGGCGCCTTACTCTCAGCAGATTCCAAGCAAAACTCAGGGAGTAAATAAAATTGTGATAAAATGTTACTCAAAAATGTCTGGCGTTCGGAGTCGATTTTAAACTGTTGGTTCCGCCACTCTTCTATAAAATTAACACACTCAACATAAGTGGTGTGAAAAGCTAGGTTGTAATCCCGACTGAAGGGTTGTAGTGACCAATTATACATGTATGTATGTTACATCTTATATTCCCTCCTGTCTCTGACTTCATAAAACCTCCCCATGTATATACATATATGTTGGGGCACTACTTCTTTGGCCGCCTTGTGGGAGGGACAGAATATTTGTAAGAATAAGTAACACCACACCATGACTTCTCGAGGAACTTCAGAACTTCCATTGCAGGTAGAAGTTGCCGTAGTCTAGTAGATAGTGTGTTGGCTTATTAAACGTAAAGCCAGGGTTCGAGCCCCAGGTCAGACAGCAAGACAAAATACAAAAAGTATTTCTTCGGCGACTTCCTCTCAGCAGATTTCTGGCAAAAACTCTGAGAGTAAATAAAATTGCCATAAAAAAGTTTCTCAAAAATCTGTCGTTCTGAGTCGACTTTAAACTGTAGGTCCCATCACTCATGTATAAAATTAACACACACAACATAAGTGGCGTGAGAAACTAGGACGTTGTACAATGGGTCAATTCGACCTCCGGGTACTGTACTTGCCTTAATTGACGAGTACACGTCCTCTAACCTAACCTAGAGAGAAATGGGGAAATTGTGTAATGTAAGTCTTGATCAACTACATACAAGTATTCGCAAATAGCTCGTGCTGTGGTTGCAGTCATGTTTCGGGAGCCATCAAGCGTATTTTATTTTAAATCCCCGCGGTGATGCCACCTGTGGCGATGATTAATTAGAATGGAAGTATCTTTGGTAATGATATTGCCATAGTTTCTGATTGCCAGGCGGTTGTCGGGGCACTGGGTTCTCACATAAAGACCTCTAGGATATTTTAAAACTGTCATGAGGTTCTCAGCGTAATTCTGGCATTTTGGAATACTGCAAAGGGCATGTACTGGCCTGATATGGCCCAACCATTTAACTTTCGTGAATGTTTCCTTCATTGCAAACTCCATTGAGACCTTCCAAGTTAAGTACTGAAGTATTACACTCCGTTTTTCTGCTCCATTTTTATTATTTATTTCAAGCATGCTTTTGGCTTTGTTATAAACAAATTTATAACTTTTTTTTGAATATTCTATTCAATTTTAAAATGTTCAAAACAATTGAATGCCAAATGTTTAAATGCTGTTATATTATGCAAGTACTACGTGCTTATGCACTTTTGTAAATTTTATTCTATTTAAAGAATGAAAAAAAAAGTATGAAACAAATAAAGTTCAATTTTGTAGCTGGTTGGGTCGCATATTGTTTTGCTATACAGTGTTCCAATTTTTATTTCCATATTAAGCAGGCATGTAAAGCAAGCATGTTGAACATAAACTGTTTTTATGTGTTTTTTTCTTTTAAAAACATTGCATTTGTAAAACTAAAATAATGTGAAAAAAAGAAAACAATAAAATAATTTTTATTGTTTGCCTATATAAAGTAGAAGGCGATTTAAATTATGGCAGGATATTTCGCTTAGCTTCAGCAAAAGGCTAATAGACGTTTCAAAATTCGCAAGCATTTTGTAAAGGGTGGGCCATTTAAAAGTTTAAATTTAAAAATGCAATAAAAACAAAAATGTTTTGAAATTTTCCAAATTTATGTGTTCGTTGTGAAGTACAATTGTTCCGATTAGAAATGGAATATTATTTCATTCATATGGCTGCCATATCCGGCCTCACAGTACTTCATTCGATCGGACTAATTTTCGTGCACTTTTTCAAGTGTATGAGGTCGTATCTCGGCAATGGCACTACGAATGTTGGCTTTCAAATGCTCAATTGTATCTGGTTTGTTGGCATAACACTGTTCTCCACCATTGACATCACAATTTCGGCTAATTAAATGTTTCACGCAACAATCGATTGTGGCAGGAGATGTGTGGTAAGTTGAAACCAAACATCGTTCACATCAATACCATGAAGAGCGGGTACAAAAGAATCGGTTATCATGGTGCGATAGGTGTCTCCATTGATCCTAATGGTTGTTCCGTCCTCATTTTCAGAGAAATATGGGCCAATGATGCCTCCGCTGCACAAGCCGCACCAAACAGTCGCTCGTAATGCATGCATTGGTTTTTGTATGGGTTTTCTGAGTCCTAAATACGCCAATTCTGCGTATTAACGTACCCACCGAAGAGAAAATGACCTTCATATGAAAAGATGATTTGTTTTGGGCCAAATCGTCATCATCGTGCAGTTTCTTGTTGGCCCAATAAATCCCAACGTTGCTCAAGCTTAAATCGATTCATTACCTTCAGTGGAGATATACTGAATTTTGTTACGGAATAGAATGACATAAGTGTTGCCAGGCTCGTAGTAACAGGTGGTTTAAGTATAAAACGAAACCCTTTTCTGATCTGGCTACACTATATTTGGCATACAATAGCGTTAAGCAATCACACTGTTAAACATTGTAAAGGGTGTTTTTATAGAGGTATTGAACTTTAAGTTGCAATAAAACAACGATGGATTATTCGATTGACATGAATTTTATTTATCCGAAAGATAATCTTGTGGCATTACATTTTAAATATGATTTCTGGCATATGACCGCCACGGCTGGCGCGGATGTAATCCAATCTGGACGTCCAATTTTCGATGACTTTTTCCAACATTTGTGGCCGTATATCGGCAATAATACGGCGAATGTTGTCTTCCAAATGGTCAAGCGTTTGTGGCTTTACCGCATAGACCAATGACTTTACATAGCCCCACAGAAAGTAGTCTAGCGGTGTTAAATCACAAGATCTTGGAGGCCAATTCACAGGTCCAAAACGTGAAATTAGGCGGTTACCAAACGTGTCTTTCAATAAATCTATTGTGGCATGAGCTGTGTGACATGTTGCGCCGTCTTGTTGAAACCACATCTCCTGGACATCATGGTTATTCAATTCAGGAATGAAAAAGTTAGTAATCATGGATCTATACCGATCACCATTGACTGTAACGTTCTGGCCACCATCGTTTTTGAAAAAGTACGGACCAATGACTCCACCAGCCCATAAAGCGCATCAAACAGTCAGTTTTTCTGGATGTAACGGTGTTTCCACATACACTTGAGGATTACCTTCACTCCAAATGCGGCAATTTGTTTCTTGACCTAGCAATTCAACCAGAAGTGCGTTTCATCGCTAAACAAAATTCGCTTATGAAAATCGGGAACAACGGTAATCTCGTTTTGGGCCCATTCGACGAATCTACGCCTTACTTGATGATCGTTTGGCTTCGAATCTTGCACGAGTTGGATTTTGTAAGCACGCAAACCAAGATCCTTCCGCAAAATCTTCCATAAAGTGGATGGACACAGATCCAATTCCTGTGCTCGATGGCGGATGGACTCATTCGGGTCTTACTCAATGCTACGCTCTTCAGCAGCAATAGCTTCTTCTGTACGCACCGTACAGCGTCTCTGGGGATGCGAGTTATCAATAAGAGTAAACGTGGTGCGAAAACGTTCCATGGTTAATCGAATTAACTGCTCTGATGGACGATTTTGTCGACGATAAAATGGACGTAGTGCGCGATACGTTTTCCGCACAGAACCATTATTTTGCGAAATAAAATTGCACTATTTGAAGGCGTTGTTCAGGCGTGAGTCTATTCATGATGAATTGCCAAACCAAACTGAGAATAAATCACTTGATAGCTGTTAAATCGGTCGCCATCTTGAAAAGTAATGCCAACTTAAAGTTCTATACCCCTTTTAAAAACACCCTTTATTATTCACCTAAAAATAACACAAATTAATAAGAAAAAAAAGTTGTTATTTAAGCATGTGTTTTTGGAAAAAGCCTAATAAATATGAAACAAAACTTAAAAGCATAAAAGATTTTGAAAACCAACAAAAAAATATATTATTTTACTGTCTTCTTAATTTCAATTTTAATGTTTCCGTTTTTGCAACTCCTTCACTCTGTTTCTTGCTCCTGCACTCACTCAAACTCTCTTTCTCTCCCTTTCTGTCGAACTGTAACCATTAATATAACAGCAGTGTTATGTTTCAATTCTTTTTCCTTTGTTTTGTTGTTTGTCTGTTTGTTTGTTTATTTAGCTTCACTAACACACATACACTTTGAAAAAATCTATAATTTGTTGACTTCTTTTGCTAAAAAGCGAGGTTAAGTTTTGCTTTAAAATGCAAAAATAAGGGACAAATACACGATGATTGCCGTTTTATAAAACAGGAAATTGTGGCAATTTGTCACTATTTGGGAGTGTTTTTAATGAGAGAGACAGAAAGAAAGAAAGAGAAAAAAGATATGTACCTACATTAAAAACAGCAACTAAAATTTATAGCCTCTAATAAATTATAGCACATGGTGAGGAAGAGTATTGAATGTAACAGAAACAACAAAAACTTGTAGCAACCAAAAGAACTTGGCTGGGAAATTAAAATGCATCCACTGTGTTTGAGCTGACTTATAACCTTAAAATAATAGATTTAATTTCCATGGGCGTTGTAAATAAATAAAAAAACAGAAAAAATTTGTGGCTATAAAATGTGTTCCTTAAAGCATATTCAAAGAAAGTTTTTCGATTTTTAAAAATTAAAATAAAAATATTGTTAATGAGGCACCTTTTCAGCATACCGATTACTGAGATATTCTTTTAATAATTGCACACATTTATTCATTACCCGCAAAGATGTAGTCCTTACGTCATATCGCATTATCTTAACGACCAAAACGTAATATCACTATTTTTGGAAACTTCTTTAGCAATACAAGAAAAATCGCTTATGGACTACACAGTTCATAATGTTCAATTGCAGGATAAAAAAGTACGGTCTCTTGAGGTGTGAATTGACAGTATCAGTTCTTTCTTTCTTTCTTTCTTTTATTTTTCGAAAAAATACGACCTAATAACAACCCTAAACCCTAATGCTTACCGAACAGGCATTGTTTTCGAACGCAATGGCTTTTACACAATTATTTTTGAGTTCTCTGGGTCCTATAAGTGATCATGTTGCATGTCGCTGTAACCCAGAAATTAAATATTGTTGAAGAAAATTTTGTTCCAAAATTTAGCACTGAAAACCTGTTGCTCTGGCCCCCAATCAACATATCTATGACGTTGTGAATGGCCAGCCCGGTCAGAATGGCTAATTGTTGTGTGAGTTGAATTTTTTATTGATAAACGAGCAAATCAAAATGCAAAATCTGGCATAATAAGCCGTAATATAAACGCAATAGCTGAAAATGATGCCATGCAATCGAAAAATTCCGATTATACGCCACATACGTAGGATTACAACCTAGCTTTTCACACCCCTCATGTTGTATGTGTTAATTTTATAGATGCGTGATGGCGGACCTAAAGTCGATTCCGAACGACAGATTTTTGAGAAACTTCATAGCAATTATATTTTACTTTCAGAGTTTTTGCCACAAATCTGCAGGGAGGAACTCGCCGAAGAAATATTTTTTCATATTTCGTTGTTGTAGATGTCTAACCGGGTTTTGAACCTCATGTATAATAAGCCAACACAGTACCTACTAGACTACGGCAACTTCCCCATACTTTTTCTAAAAGCGATATTTTATGCAGCGCCTACATTGCGACTATCTGCAAGACTGGTAACTTCTCTAATGGTTTTCATGAGATTTCTTTAAAATACTAATAATTTCTTGCATAATAAGTCGCGTATGACGACCATAATCACCATATAATGCTGAAAACGTGTCCCAGTTTGAATTATCACTTTTGTATTCAGTTTTAACTTTTCACTAAGTGAGTGATGCTACTGATACAGCTGGTAGTCTTGCCAGATCGACTGTTTTGAAACTAAAAAATTCAATAAATAGCAACAGTTTTATATGCGAAACGATTTTTTATATTTTTTCATAGCTACTGGTATTATATAATTAATAAATCAAGTAAATTGTTATTTAATTTTAGTTTTTATTTGTTTTATAAATACAATTTACATACAATAATGAATAAATAATATTTTTATTGAGTGACAATTTAATTTATCAAAAAAAAAAATGAATTGTGAAGAAATACGCGTTAATTCCGTTAATTTTAACGCTTTTCGCCGTAAAAAGTTGACAATGCTCATTATTTTCTTAATATGTATTACAAAAAAAATGTTTTGCTATATTCTCGTTGACTCTCAAACACACTCTGTATGCATTTGCATTTCATGTTGTTCTTATTTTGGTGAGATAATTAATACTTGCCTACAGAAAATGAGATAATTACAAAAACAACAACTGGAAAACGTGTTGTTTTGTTTATATTTACATGTATTGTTACTTTGTTTACATTGAGAGAATACGATGATATGTAAGTGCTATTATTGTTTTCATACATACGATTCCTTTAGAAACTCTCCTTTAACGGTTTTTAGCTCTTGCTATCTGTGGAATTATGTTATTATTATTGCCAATAGCAAAAAAAGAAGAAAAGTTAAAAAACAAAGGAAAAATTACAAAACAATAACAATTGAATATTAGAAGTGGTAGATATCATGTACATATTTCTGCTTTGTTTTTACAGCAAAATTTTGAGAGATTTTTGCTTGTTTTTTTTTTGTCAATATTGACTCATTTTTCTTTGGTAAACAAAGCAAATGTTTACACTTTTATTCCTGACTCATCGTTGTTATTGATGATGCTGTTACTGTTGGTTTTATTTTCTGTTGTTTGTTAACCCTCATATTAATTTTGCCAAGAGAGTTTGTTTTTATTTTGATGTGTTTCGCAAAAAAGGGGGAACATATAGCCATGATGGATACGTAAAAAAGATGAGGGTGTTCTGTTGCATTAATTGGGGTTGCTGTTATTGCCTTGCCTTTTTATAACTTTTTTTTGTTTATTTAATAATGATTTTAATGCGAAATTTTTTATTTTTAACTTTAATAACACAAATTGTCTTTAAATTTCTTGATGATTATTAAACAGTAATTTTCGAAATTTAATTATATGTACACTTTTATGTGTACATATATATGTAAGTACAAGTATTTTCTTTTTATTATTTCAATCTTTTTTTTTAAACAAACAATTTTACATACGCCTACAACTTATTCTATGTCAATAACTTTTATTAACGCCATTTTCTTTTGTTTGTAGTTTTCTCAGTTTCTTTTTCTTCCTTTTTATCACTGGCAATTTAAAATGTATATGTACATACATATGTACATATGTATGTATGTGTTTGTATACATTATTATTATGTAGCAATATAGGCTGTCTTATACTCTAAACATGCAGAATTATATGTATGTACTCGTACGTGTATTATTATGCATAGTTGTAAATAAAAGTACTAAGTACTCTTATACTTGCATGCATATTCAAGCAGTTAAAGTAGTAACATTAGTTTGCAATGTTAATATTAGAACTACAGACCTAATTGTTATACTTTTTTCTTTGTACATTAAACAATAACATGAAGTGTAAGTTTTATTATACACATACATACATATGTACATCTACTATGCGTCACATATACATAGAGATTGTGGCTACAACACTATGTGTGCAAACATACTTTGTTTTGTCTAAATTCAACGAAGCGTCAGTCTGTCAATGTTATCATCATGCATTTTACTTGCTTGTCTATTCTCTGCATACAGCATAGAAGATATAAAAACAGATGTGGCAGTGATATAAAGTTGCTGCTAAGCATAGCAAAATTCTACGTAAAGTTTTCAGTTAATGAAACTTGGATAAAGTGTTCACATTGACGTTAAAAAATTATGTGAAAAGTTTTAGTTGAGTTATGGATGTATGTAAAGAGTGTTTTTTTTTATAGAGGTATAGCACTTTAAGTTGGCATTACTTTTCAAGATGGCGACCGATTTAACAGCTGTCAAGTGATTTATTCTGTTTGGTTTGGCAATTCATCATGAATAGACTCACGCCTGAACAACGCTTGCAAATTTAATTTCGAAAATAATGGTTCTGTGCGGAAAACGTATCGTGCACTACGTCTATTTTATCGTCGACAAAATCGTCCATCAGAGCAGTTAATTCGATTAACCATGGAACGTTTTCGCACCACGTTTACTCTTATTGATAACTCGCATCCCCAGAGACGCTGTACGGTGCGTACAGAAGAAGCTATTGCTGCTGTAGAGCGTAGCATTGATGAAGACCCGAATGAGTCCATCCGCCATCGAGCACAGGAATTGGATCTGTGTCCATCCACTTTATGGAAGATTTTGCGGAAGGATCTTGGTTTGCGTGCTTACAAAATCCAACTCGTGCAAGAATTGAAGCCAAGCGATCATCAAGTAAGGCGTAGATTTGTCGAATGGGCCCAAAACGAGATTACCGTTGTTCCCGATTTTCATAAGCGAATTTTGTTTAGCGATGAAGCGCACTTCTGGTTGAATGGCTACGTCAACAAACAAAACTGCCGCATTTGGAGTGAAGGTAATCCTCAAGTGTATGTGGAAACACCGTTACATCCAGAAAAACTGACTGTTTGGTGCGCTTTATGGGCTGGTGGAATCATTGGTCCGTACTTTTTCAAAAACGATGGTGGCCAGAACGTTACAGTCAATGGTGATCGGTATAGAGCCATGATTACTAACTCTTTCATTCCTGAATTGAATAACCATGATGTCCAGGAGATGTGGTTTCAACAAGACGGCGCAACATGTCACACAGCTCGTGCCACAATAGATTTATTGAAAGACACGTTTGGTGACCGCCTAATTTCACGTCTTGGACCTGTGAATTGGCCTCCAAGATCTTGTGATTTAACACCGCTAGACTACTTTCTGTGGGGCTATGTAAAGTCATTGGTCTATGCGGTAAAGCCACAAACGCTTGACCATTTGGAAGACAATATTCGCCGTATTAATGCCGATATACGGCCACAAATGTTGGAAAAAGTCATCGAAAATTGGACGTCCAGATTGGACTACATCCGCGCCAGCCGTGGCGGTCATATGCCAGAAATCATATTTAAAATGTAATGTCACAAGATTAGCTTTCGGATAAATAAAATTCATGTCAATCGAATAATCCATCGTTGTTTTATTGTAACTTAAAGTTCTATACCTCTATAAAAAACACCCTTTACATATGTACGTAAATAAGAAAATGTATTGTGTAGTAAAAAAAACAAAGTTCAGACTTCTTTTCAGCATTTGGAAAGTCACCAGTCCGACTCACTAGAAATTGTAAGCATATGGCAAAATATTTTTAATGGTATTATAGCGAGACTTTGTAGCAACCAAGCGTCGGCCCGTTTAATTTTGCCTGAACAGGGACTCATAGAAATCTCTCTTTCTAATGGCAAAAAACTCCCAAGTTTCTATTGAGAAATGAATTTCATCAGTAAACTTATTCACCATTGGCATTAACATGTAATTATCACTTACTGTCAGGTACGCCTTATAAGCAGCATGTCTTTCAATTTCCGAAACAACCCCTTAGAGTTTCGGGTGATGCTGCAACGATGTATGTATATAACTTGGAATTTGGACATGATGTTTTTCTTATTGAGCAAAACGGAAGCCAGTCACCGGCTAGATCACTCATTGTGGGTCTACCGCTGTCATGAGCCTCTCGGCGAGATTTCAGAGTGGCATAGTTTCCACATCGGTTTGTCATGGATGGACTTTCGGATGCGTTTTCTGCTCTCTGAACATCATTAAGAAATTGCAAACATAGAAGAGAAACAAACTGTTCTTCACCTCTTGGGCCCACGCCTAGCGTTATATCGTAGGAAAAGGAAGCTCCTATTACGCAGATAATCTCGATGATGCATCAAGGAGGCACATTGGCCCAATCAGAATCTATTCGCATTGTTCTAGTGTTCGGGGCCTAAGTGTATCTCTTCCCTTGCGTTGATAGCCACTTCTATCTACTTTGTCCACAGGGAGACAGGTCTGTGTGTATTGCTAAAGCCAGAATACTTAAATGGTACACAATGGCAACTCGCAGTGAAGGGGAATTGACTGAAGATTAATATTTGACTAGTTGTGCAAAGTTGCCAGACTTATAAAATTTACTTTTAAAGTTGACGTCTTTCGTACATTTTTTTTTCAAATATTTCTCGTTTATTTGCCATAACTTTTGTCAAAAAAATTAAATTAAAATTATTTTCTGCATGTTTTATTTCAATTTGCACCCAGTGTAAGCGTCTTTACTGCATCTCTTATAGTAGCGCAGCGTGTATAAATAAAATGCAATGATCGTTAGCTGTATGCGCATAGAGCAATGCACTTTTCGTCGTCATTAATTATTGAACGAAATTTAAATTTTTAATTACTCATGTGCCACAGGGTGTTGAGAAAATTTATGGCAACAATTAACATCGAAAAAAAAAAAGAAAATAATACAAAAATAGAATGAATGAATGGAAATGAAGGAGGAATAGCAAACAAAAAATGCAAATTATTAACTTTTTAATGACCTTGTTAAGTAAAAGCAATTAATTTTATTTTAAAACGTTTTAATTTAGATGACTACTGCCGGAGAGCAGCGTGTGTGTGTGTCTTTTGTGTTGATGTAGTTTCCTAATGTTAAATGTTGCATTAGGCTGGAGAGATGCCAGATAGGAAGGAAAGAAATTTTTATAAGACTGGAATAGGAATGTCCTAAAAAGAGGTTTTGCAAGAACGTTTGTTTTAAAAAATCTGCTCAAGGACTAGCAAAGCATTTCCATATAATATAAGATGGAGGAATATCCCAGTCATTTACGCAGTGAATTATTTTTTAAGTCGTAAAAGCTTTTAGAAGTCTTGTCTTTATTGTTCCTTTGTACACAATTGCATTAATAATTCATAATTTCTTTAAATATGGTTAAAAAACTGAAAAAATCCAGAGAAAACTTAAACAATTTCCAGCTTAAAATATTTAAAGAAAATTCTTTTAAGAATTGATCTGGCATCACCCTCTCTTTCTGTTTCTAATGCAAACACATCTGCATTAATATTTACATTTTCTCTTGTTGCTGTTGTTGCAGGCGTTGTTGCTACTGTTATTCTTTTATGTTTTTTTGTTGCTGCTGTTGTTGTTGTTATTGTTTACAACTAGAGCATTGACACTTGGAATTGTCTTCCTCTTCTTGCTACTGCTACTGCTGCTGCTGCTCTTATAGTGTTTTGCTAAAATAATCGTTTATTGTGTTTGTTTTGTTTTTTTTTCTATGCAAAAACAACAACAACAGCAACAGCATTTAAGAAAATTTGATGCGCTTTTACACATATTTTGCTTCTTTTCATCGTCTTCTTCTTCTTCTCATTTAATACTTCAGGAAAACTCATGACAACTTTGCATATGTATTTATGCATTGGAATGGAAACATCAGTTTGACATGTGAAGTTGCCTACAAAGACTGTATGGAGTTTTTTGTTGTTGTTTTTTTTTTTTTGGTTTTCTTTTAGCAACAAATGTGTTTAGTTTCGTTTTTTTTTTTTTGCTTTTCTCCCATATCCACCCTCTATTTGAACTTAATTAAACAAACTTAAGTTTGTGGCACTTTATGGTTTATGGTTTAATGTTTTTGTTTCGTCCCCCACTCTTCCTGTCCGTCCTTTAGCTCCTTTTGTTCTGTTCTTGTCAAAAGTCAATCTTTAAGAATGAAATTTTATATTGTGTGTGAATTATTTTTTTTATTTTTTATTTTTCTATGACAATTTCATCTTTAAAATAAATTCTCTGTGGTTTAATTTGTTTAATTTAATGTTAAGGAAAATTGTTTATATAACACAGTTTGTTTTTCGCTTTAAGATTCTTAGAGAAATACACGTTGAAGTAAGGGGTTATCAATACACGTGAAATCATGATTTCAATGAAATTTTAATTTTATTAAAAGGTTTAGACTTTGCCATTATAAACGAAATATAGTGACATTTAAATGATCGCCTTTGCATTGTTTGCAGCAGTAAATTTTTTATTTCGGGTGGTTTTATACATTTCGAATCCTATCTCGTCTATAACTTGACAAAAATTCCAAACGATAGCGTAGTAATATCTGCATAGTTGCATGAAAAAGTCTACCGGCGTCAAATGGCGTGATCTTTGAGGTTAATTTACGTCGCTATAACGTGAAAGTCGCCGCAGTCTAATAGGTAGTTTGTTGGCTTATTGGACGTGAGGCCACGGTTCAAACCCCAGGCCAGCAATCTCCAACAAAACGAAATACGAAAAAATATTTCTTCGGCGACTTCTTCTCAGCAGATTTCTGGCAAAAACTCTGAGAAAATTAACACAAACTACATAAGTGATGTGAGAAACTAGGTCGTAATCCTGACTAAAGGGTTGTAATGACCAATTACGAATGTATGCATAACGTCTTGGAACTTCTCTTGCAATGAAGTTATAACTGTGTAGTACGTGGGACTGTTTTGTTGAAACCAAATACTGTTCCGTACGTAATCTTCAATTACAGTCTAAGAAATATGTCAGTCATCATACTGGTAACTGTTCTTCCAAGACGATTTTGAAAAAATACACCTCAAAACCATAATGAGCACCAATCAGTCACTTTTTTTTTGGATGCAATAGATTTTCCACAATTATTTCAAACACCATTGCGACATTCTTTCTTGTTGACATAGCCAACGAGTGAGAAGAAAATTTTGTTTGAAGAAACAGTATTTAAAGCCTGTCACTCTCACAGCCAACCAGCTTATGTAGAGAATTGTGAATAGTCAATTGGCTTTAATTGTTGCGTGAGTTGGACTTTACTAGCGTGAAGTTGCTAATCCAAATACAAAATTAGCCATAATGAGAGCCGTAAGATAGGCCTGGTTGCTGAGAATTCCGTGGAATCGACAAATCCTGATTATTCGTTACACTTTCTCTAACAGAAGCGATATTTTCAACAATTCGTACTTTGCAATGATGCACACTTCCGACCACATGTGTACTGCTCCTTAGCTTTTTCCGTATATTTTTGCCAATTACTTGTAGAATACCTCGATTGTGAAGACCATAATTACTCTGCAGTAGTCATGTTTGAAACGGCACTTTTGTAAATGAATGACACTTCAGATGAAAGATATTTGACAACTGACAGCTTTGCCAGATCGTCGATTTTGAAATCACTAAATGGCTAACCAAATGAGGGTGATTTTTGTTTTTCAAAATTTCTACCATGAGGGGGGCATGTGAAAAAATTTGAGATTTTGTCTGTCAGTGTGCCAATTGGTACATGAAATAATACAAACACATGAGTTGATTTTAACTCGTGTCTCTATTATTTCATATTACACTGTAGCCTTTCCACTAAGTAGTCTATTTCAACGTATATACAGTCAAAGAAAAAAGTCTACATACACAGGTGTATTATAGCGTTATTTAAGGCAATTGCAATTAAGAATGTTAGAAGAACAAAATTAAAATATAACGTAGAAATTATTGAAAAAAAAAACAAAAATTAGCTGAAAAAAGTTTACATACACCATTGTAAAAATACATACATACAATGGTGTATGTAGACTTTTGTCTTTGAGTGTATAAATATAAATGTATATATGTATGTACGTGCATATACCCCATTTTAATATTCAATTTCGTTCATTAATTCTGTTTTTTTTTGGAAGCACGACTCGTAAGCAAATCACCACCAACCACACTAGCAAATACTGCACGTGTCAAGTTAATAATTTTTGCCCTAAACTCCAATCCACCCTTACTCCTTTGTCTCCCCTTTCTCGTATATGTGTATGTGAGCTCCCAGAATGGGAATTATACAATTTTAAAATCATTATAATCGCTCTAATGGTCAATAATCACACAATAACAACAATAGCCTAACCTTACTATTGTAATGGATACGTGCAATACTAGAAATAAAAAAAAACATTTTAAAACGTTTATCCTCTCTCTCCGTGTTATACAAAACGTTTTAAAAATTGAAAAATTGCACGATTTAATTTAAATTTATTTCTGTTTTTTTTCTTCCTTCTTTTTTTGTTCATACATTCTAAACATTGAACAATAAAAAAAGAACGTAAAACCATGAACAATAATAAGAACAATCGTGTAAGAAAATTTGTTTGCTTGTTTGTTTTTTTTCTATTCTTCGTTTGCAATTTGTCTTTGTAAAGCTTTCGAACATCTGTGCTAAAGGTTAACTCGGCGAAAAAGAAAAAAATTCTTTCAGTGTATTTGTCTATGAATTTTCTATCGATGTGCAGCAACACAACCAATAATAAATAATAGGAGCAGCAAGAGAGAACCATCACATGAAAACTTGTTTTTACAAAACAAATAAACACCCAGCCATCTTGGTTCTCGTGGTTCTCTTTTGCTCTATGATTGTGTGTGTGTGTGTTTTGTTTACATAAATTGGTGTTGCCATTACAGAATTTTTAAGCGAGTAGAACGCAGCAAACTTCGCCTGCAAACCAAAAAGAGATCAGCAATGAGTATTCAAAAGATATGTAGATTCGAATCATACTCATAATTTCTGATACTTATACGCATTCATACTTATTTTAATATCATACTCGTACGACTCATATTCAAAGTTTGAAGCAATCATACTTAACAATACGCATGATGTTGTTGATTCTGACTTTCCTTTACTCAACATTTACAAGAATCACATAATAAGTATGATTCGTGTACGAACACGAACATACTAACTAGAAGGCTGTGTGTTTGCTTTGCTTGCTGTCTTTTCTTTTACTAAGACTGTAAATTTTTAAGAATGATTCGAATCATTTATGAGTATTACAAGTATTTTTCTAAATTTATGAATCTGGATGAGTAGGCGTATGAATCAAACATATTTCGAATGTTATGTGTTTGATGTCAACGTTGTACTCATACTCATTGCAATCTGTACTTATAAATCAATGTTGTAGTGAGTACGAATGAATCAGAGTAGTTGAATTTCAATACTGTTGACTCACTCATGCTCAAAATTTCATGAGTACTTATGAGTAGCGAAAAAACGATTCATTGCTGATCTCTGCTGCAAACACGACCTGATGATTCATGTTTGCAAACCTGACCTGATGAGTATTAAAAAGTTTTGTTATTTGGCTGGATGGTGTAAGAGCAAAACACTCTTTCTCATCACGTCGTGTCTGCAGGCTAAGTTCGCAAATTGTACTTGCCCCTTACAAAAGTAAATGGGGGGGACGAAAAATTATTAAAAAATTAATTAAAAGTACAAATCAAATTGAGATGATTATAGATTTTTTGTGATTGGAAGAGTTTTATCTAATGTGGTATCCCATTCCTTTTCAACTATGTATACAAATTTAATCAAGTTATAGAACCAATTGTAACGTCGGGGGACTGGTTGGTCGTCTGTTGTTTCAAGATAAAAAAATTTTTGATTTTCTTTCGACCGATAACCAAAATGAAGGCTAAAAGAACAATTTACTTTCAACTTATTTATTCAACTATGTTGTACAACTAATCCAAGCGTGTAGGTGCATCATAACAATTTGTTTAGAAACGATGCCATTCTGCAGCCATGTATGGGGTGTAGTGGAGAGAAACTATTTTTTTTTGTGAAGTCCTACTTTTTCGCAAGCTGTTCGTTCTGATGATGTTTGTTGCTGATGTGATTTTTTCTAGAGAAGTATAGGTTTCAGGGGGTTTCTTCAAATAATTTTTTGTGGAGATTTCAAGAAGTGCCTTTATTCCATACGCTCGAATATCATGATGCCTTCTACGAGGTTTCAAACAGGTTAACTCATATTTGTGGTCGACAACTTGCCACCATTACGTGAGTTAGTCACACTACACTTTTTGAGCAATCTTCAGCTTCCCTATGTTTACATGACAGACAGATTTGTCGCTCTGTATTAATTTTATATATGAGTAGTGGGACAGTTTAAAGTCGACTCCGAACGACAGTTTTTTTTTTAGAAACTTCTCATGGCAATTTTATTTATTCTTAGAGTTTTTGCGAGAAATCTGTTGAGAGGAAGTCGCCGAAGAAGTATTTTTCCATATTTCGGTTAGTTGGAGATGTCTGACCTGAGGTTTGAATCGTGACCTCACGTCTAATAAGCTACCTATTACCACTACCTACTAGACTACGGCGACTTCGTCGTGCCTAATACCCTCCTACAATCTTAAGTCGGCAACAAACAAACGAAGAATTTTACTCGAATACAGCTGTGAACACATGTTCATATCTATTTTCTATTTATACTACACCCTTTTCCCTCCTGTTACAACTTATTTTGCTTTCTTTCAACAGGAAGGTGGTCACAATCCTTTGGATATAAACATTTGGATTCTATTAGAGATGTAAGGTATAGAATGTAGATGATTTCGTTGGATTGTTTACTTTCAAAAGCCGATCAATTTCTCATTTCTTTAACGAATTTATGCCATTTTAAGGGGTAAAATGATTGTTTTTTTTTCTTAAATTGCCTTTTAAAGCAAATAGCATTAAAGCAGGAGAGAAAATCTCTTTTAAAATCCTTTAATTTGTAATATTTTACGTTTTTTACTCCCCCATTAAAAAGTCTCTGCTATTTATTTATCAAAACATAATGGCAACACCTTTATAATGTACGATTATAATAACGGCTGATCTGGGTATTTCAGCTTGCGTGTGTGTGATAGTCGTATTATTTTTATTATTTTGGATTTGGCCTCAGTGTTGTCAATATGTTGTGTTTTTATTTCATGTAAAAATAATGCAGAACAATTTTTGTTTTCTTATGGTTTATTTTTCCTTTTTGTTTTTGTTTATTGTCGACTAGACAATACCAAACCGTTTAAATTTTTTTTTATTTTTTTTTTTTTCGGTTGTATACATGTTTTAAAATAGACCTGAGGGCGGGTGTTGCTTTTGTTACTTGTCTTCTGTCTATCTGTCTGTTTTTGTCTATTTCGTTGCTGTTGCTGCCGTTGTTGTATTTTTTTGCTGACAGTTAACAAACGAGGAAATAAAAATCCATGAATTGAAACTGAATAGCTTTTTAGCTTTATACCTCTAGTGGATGTTGTAATAAATGAATATAAATTAGAAGAACAAGAAGAGAAAAAAAAATAGCACGTGCTTGATGAGAGCATATTGCGAGGGTGTAATTTGCTGGTTGCCTTTGTTTCGTTTGTCATCATTATTATTTTATTACAAAATCAATGATGCAAACGAGCTCAGTAGGCAGTTTAGGAAATTGCCAGATTGTTTTTGTTGAAATTTTTTTTTAATATTTTCAATTTATATTTATTTCTTAATTTGAATTTTATACATGTATTTTTATTTTAATTTATTCTTTTTTTTTTCTAATTACAGGTAAGCCTCCTTTTTTGAATATTCAGTTGTAAGTTAAAATTTGAATTTTATGGATATTTTAAGTAAAATAAGTTTTATTTCTAACAAAAAGCATTAGCGTTTGCTCTAACAAGTGAAATGGATTTTCAAATATTGTTTTACCATCTCAAAAGACTATTGTTTCAGCGTTAAATTAAAAAATTTAATCTTAAAATGTGTGGGAATATAGATTTTTGAAGCTATTATCCTGGACGCAAACCATATGAGTCGAAAAATTTCAAAATCTACTATCAAAATTCGCTCTGTGAAAGCTTTTGGCGATTAATTTAGTTAAAGAGACGTAATATGCATTAAAAACAATTCACTTTGTCCGCCTATGTTGACCTGTTTTACCGCAAACGGACTCTTAGTGGATTTTAAAATGTACATAACATGTCAGAAAATTTCAAAATCTTCTAACAAAACTCGAACTGTTAAGGGTTCTGACGATTATTTTTTGTTAAAGGGACGCAATATGCAGTAAAGACAATTCACTTTGTCCGCCCATGTTGTCCTGATTTATGCCTGTATTGCTTCATTTACCGAATTACATTAGCTGTCTCAAATGTCTGTTTATTGTAGCTCTTATTACACAATATTTTGTAACAGTGGTTAACTAAAAAACTAATTTTTTTTGTTTAATTTTAGTTATTTAACAGAGTTCTGTTAGTAACATAATAGAGTACTGTTCACTGAATTGGTTTGCGTCCAGGGTAATATATTAATCATGGGACTTCTAATCATAGAGAACGATGAAAATCGCAGATTTACAGTTATTGGGGCAAGATACTGCTCATTGGTTTTGCCCAAAATAATAGAAATGGACTTGATTGCCATGTAGCTTCAACAAGATATTACCACATGCCTTATTGTATGCAATGTAATGATCATTTTGAGAGGCGAGTTTGATGAGTAATTAATCTAACGTTTTGCAGCAGTTCCTTGGCATCCAAGATCAAGAAAAATCACACCATTAGACTATTTTTTATGGGGATACATTCAGGGTTTCTTGCACACAGCCTCATATTGATGAGATTCTGCCCGCAATTCAAGGAAAAACCAGACTACTCAGTCTATTCCTGGATAGTCTGTTGCTTGACTCAAGTTTCTTTTCAATTTTTTGTAATTACACAACAAAAGTTTAGATTGTTTTGTATGCATTTGACTTGAGAAAAGTCTCCACTCCTCACCATATTTTCATTCGTCGAGTACACTCTTCCAAACACTTCATTTCACTATAT